>CM040841.1:775000-1487500 GCA_022828995.1 Vimba vimba
AATAATAATAATAATAATTACATGTCAGTGTGAACGTCCTTACCGAGATGTTTGCAACATTCACATTATCATCAATCATGCTAACATTTACAAACCTTTCACAACTCTGGACAGGTGACCAAAATCTTATTTCATGATACGAGTCATTTAATATTTTTTAAATGTAATTTTATAATTATAATATAGATATTTAATTTAATTTTATCTTTGTTATTAAAAATAAGCAAAAAAGCAAATTAAAAACAATATGACAAATACTATAAGAGACAAATAAATTAAACCGTGCTTAATGTATTTTTTGAAAGCTATAGACCTTCTGTAGCTGAAACAATAAGGTCTTCACTCTATAAATTAACTATAGACTGATTCTTAATAAATAGATTAAATTTATTCCGTCAAGCATTGGGTGACTGTCTCTTTTCTTTTGTTGTTGGATTAACATTAATCACACAGAATATTACGCTGCCGGTCCGGCCCTTTAAGGCCTGCACGTGTCCAATACAGTGGAACATATACGATTTCTCTTTACAGACGGTTTGCGTTCACTAAAGACACACCGGCTGTGTTTGCATGAATGCTCGTATGCTGTCTGAACGGCGTGTGTGCGCGCTCCAGCTCTGAGCCCGCCGGCGTCCCGCGCTTTATCTCATGCACGTTTCTCTGTCTCGTGCTGCTGCGAGTGTGTATTTCACTGCTCTGCTCCCGTCGTTCAGTAGTGGATGCACACGTCCTGACTCCTGCTGTCACACAGCTACGCAAATGAAGAAATACTGCTTATTTACTGTCACTCTTAAAGTACCGGCACTAATAAAAGTTAATATCGTATCGTTTTTAATAGCAGGGTATCGCGATACCTTCCTAGTACCGGTCTATCGTGCAACACTAATGCTGGCCAATAGTGAGTCTCCGTTCTGATGCACAACACAGAAGCGCTGCGCTGTCATACACTACGTGGAAGTTAATCACAGAACACAGAAGACTACTCGCTGCTCTAGACTAAACAACGTTTGTAGCTTTAGTAAAGAATAGTCTATTTAATTTATCATTTATGCCTGTTAGGCAAAGGTAAATGACATTTATTATAGGTTTGTTTTTTGCTTGATTGCTAATGATAGTTGCAATCATAGATGCATGATAGTTAATAGCTGTTTTTGAAGCCAAATGTTAAATTGATAGCTTTCAGTTACCCTGTAATGCTGGATGGCTATAATTAATGTTTAACATTAGAGGGTAAAAATCATTTTTATCCAGACATCAATAGCTGTGTTAGTATCAGTGAGACTGGCCTTTATCTTGTCTCTACATTCATTTGTAGATTAATTGTGAAATTGTTACATTATAAAATATAGAAACTAATATAAAACTATAAAAATGTAATTAAGCAAGTTAATGTTTTTAATCGATTGACAGCACTAATATATATGTATTATATCCGTGGTTAGTCATGGGTCGTGTATGGCATTAAAAATATTTTAAATTATTTAAAAGGTCTTAAAGCATTACATTTAATTTGAAGATGCCTGTAGAATGTATATAAAATAGAGCATGTTTAGTTCAGTGCATTTGCTTTACAGTGAACCCAAGCTTCTGTGTGCTCTATGAAGAGCAGCCGTAGATCTGTGCTCGTGAACTACACCTGCGTCTCAATCAGGGTCATATTTAAAAACCTTATTCAGGGGTGTGATTCTTCCGGATAAATGCTCTCGTAAATCATGCAAATCCGTTTTGTTTTCTCGGGTCGCGCTCTAGCACGGTTCGGGTATTGGTAAACGATGACCGCTCGCCACTGTCAGCGTTTTTGAGCCTCCGATTCATGTCTTCATGTCACTCTGGGTCCGCTAGTAGTCCATTCGTGTGTCTCGATGGAACTTTCTTCAGAGCAGAGCTCAACCACAGAGCCTGCGCTCGCTGCCGAAGGCTGTCTGAAGTGTGCTGACAATTTGACGCGTGGAGCGAACTATTTCTATTCTTAGCTGAAGCCGACAACGGGACAAAATAAATGTAAAGAGAGACATAGTGGACTTCCTGTTTTCATTTTGACATGAAGAATAAATTCTGTTATGATGCATGAGCTGCAGTCAGGAGTGTGTGTGTCCTGCTGAGCGAGCTGTGTCTGGTTCTCTCCTCTGACCTCTGACCTGTGTGTTTCAGGGCTACTTCAAAGTGCTGGGCAAAGGCAAGCTGCCGAAGCAGCCGGTGATTGTGAAGGCCAAGTTCTTCAGCCGGCGGGCCGAGGAGAAGATCAAGGGAGTCGGAGGAGCGTGTGTGCTGACCGCATAAACACCTTTCTTAAATAAAGCTGATGAAACTCTCTCTCCTGCTTCGTCTCGCATCACTGACCTCAGACACTCATGCTAACCGCTAACACTGACCTCAGACACTCATGCTAACCGCTAACACTGACCTCCACCTGTGCTGAGCTGAGCTCTAGAGCTCCGGCCCTCAGGGGTTCAGATCCACAGGACTCAACTACACCTCAGACACTCATGCTAACAGCTGAAACTCTCCAGTAGTGCTGAGGGCAGATCTTCATCTCTGAGTCTGCTGCGACTCAAAGCTGGGCTCTGATTGGTCAAACTGAAAAGCTGGGCTCTGATTGGTCAAACTCAATATAGCTGAACTGAAAAAGACTAGCTTATAAATTATCTTAAATACGACTGGCACAGACACGTGACGTTAATGTAATACAGATCTTACCTAGAGTCACAGAATAACCAGGATCCAAAAGTCACACGCCATGCAAACATGAAGCTGGGTAAAATAAAGCACATAACTACGAGTGCTCTATATAATAGAGGTTTACATGTATACTTCTAAATCTAATCACACTCACACACACACACACACATCTGATAACCAGAAGCTCTGAGGAGCGAGCTCATTATCATAACCAATCAGCTTTAGTTGCGTGTGTTACACGTGTGGGTTCAATTTAAACATCTTTGGAAAATTGAATTGATGCCTTTCAAATAATGTTGAAATCTTCAGTGGTACAAACTAATGGACAACAGCCTTTATCACGTACAAACCAGTAAAAGTGAACCGCATATTAAGTATGCTTATTGCAGTGCTTAATAATAGTTGACAAATATCTATAATACATTATAAGTTGGCACATTGTAAATGTAAAAAATGTTTCTCAAAATATTAAAATATATTCAAAATATATATTGTAGGCCTGAGCATTTATAAAGTACATATATTTTAAACACTGAAAGCTTAATTATTTTGCTGTTATTACAGAAAGTACTCAAATGTATTTACCAATTAAGAGCAACATGAGCATGTTTTCTGTAAATACACTAAAACTTCACTAAAGTATGCTTGTGTTTAGCTTATATTTATTAAAAATTTAATTATATTTATTACTAATGGATTGTAGTGTACTTTTTATTTCATTTTAGAAATATTAAAATGCAATTCAATATATATATATATTTTTTTTTCCTTTATTAATTATGCATCACATCTTATTCACATATACAACATTTTTTTACATCTCCCCTCCCCTCCAAAGTTGAACATGCAGCACAGCATAGTCAGTCACAGTCATGGTAGAATATCATATGGCAATGGTAATGACAATAATTAACAATGGTATAAAATTAAAAGATAATAATAATTAAAAATAAATAAATAATAAAAATTACTTAATATAAAAGTATTACAAACAGCAAAACTACTTTAACATTTAACTGTTATTCTTTGGTCTGGGAAGCACCTTCCAAAATATGGCAGATATTCTAGGTCCTACATAATCAAGAAATGGGGTCCATATATGATCAAATAAACCAATTTTCCCTCTGGACCAGTATGTCAAGTATTCCATGGGTAAAAGTTCAAATATTACCTTATGCCAGTCTAAAACTGTCGGTGGTTTATTTGAAATCCATTTCAACAATATAGCTTTACGTGCAGCATATGTTAAAACATTCCACAATTTTTGACAATGTGATCCTTTTATTTGTGGGTGTGGTAATCCCAACAACAAACACACTGGGTCCAGGTCCAACCTCTTATTAAAAACCAAATCTAATTTCAAAGACACTTCTACCCACAAAACCTGGATATGCATACAGGTCCATACAGTATGTATAAAGCTACCAACTTCCCTGTTGCATTTCATACACAGAGCTGATTTCCTTGGGTCCATCTTATGTCTGAGTTCAGGTGATATCTGAAGGCGATGCAGTAACTTAAATTGTAATTCCTTCGCTCTATTACACATGGATATGCTATTAGCATGCTCCCATATGTCCGCCTCCATAACTTTATCTATTACCGCCTCCAGGTCCTGAGCCCATGTTTGAATATTTGTATTATTAGTCTTAATGGACTTATAAAAGGCCTCATAGCATCACCTTACTATAGCCTTATTGCTATGTATTTTGTATAGTAGTTGCTCAATTGGTGACATTTCCAGAGTAAATTTATGCCGAATTGGATTCTGTATAAAGCTTTTGATTTGTAGAAACCTAAGAAAATGTGTGTGTGATAAGTTGTATTTCAGTCTTAGTTGGTCAAATGACATCATTCTGTCCCCTTCAAATAAGTCTTTCAAAGTTGTGATGCCAGCACTTTCCCACAGAGCAAACCCATTATCTGTCATGCCAGGGAGAAAGTCTGTATTTCTTCGTATTGGAGTAATTGGAGATAAAACATCTGTTCTCTTTTCCCATTTCTTAATCATGTCCCAAGCCTTTAGTGTGGATTTAACAATGAAATTACCCTCTGCAACCTCTAGTTTATTCCGATTCAGGATAAAAGGGAGACTAGCTAATTGTAATGGCTTACCTAAATTATATGCCTCAATATCGAGCCAGACCGAGTCCGAGTCACTCCGTACCCAATCTACTAGATATCAAAATTGGGAAGCCACTTGATATAGTCTAATGTTGGGAACTGCCAATCCCCCCTGACCCGTAACAATTGCAATTTTGTCAATTTGAGTCGTGGTCTCTTGCCATTCCATATAAATGATCTGAACCAACCGTTAACCGTCTTAATAGTATTATTATTTAGTAGGACTGGGATCATTTGGAATTTGTAGAGCAGTCGTGGTAAGATATTCATCTTAATTAAAGAGATTCTTCCCAGCATTGAAAGAGGTAAGGAAGACCATCTCTCTAGGTCATCATGGATAGCAAAGGCTGAAAATTTGCCTTAAACATCCTTTGCAGCAGAGGGGTAATAAATATACCTAAATAAAGAAAACCTTCTGTTGCCCATCTGAAAGGTGACAAGCCTGGGGGAAGGGAGTGATGCACCCGACCCAATGGCAAGGCCTCTGACTTAATGAAATTTATTTTGTAACCAGAAAACTTACTAAACTCGTTAATAACAGTAAGGACTAACGTAACAGATACTTCTGGTTGCGTGATAAACAATAAAACATCGTCAGCATACAGAGAAATCTTATGTTGCCTATGATTAATCGATATACCATGAATAGAAGGGTGGGTTCTAATGGCTTCTGCTAGTGGCTCGATTGCGATTGCAAACAACAGCGGTTGTGACATTTCCCAAAGCAAAGTAGGGAGAGCATTTACCATTTGTGATGACAGCCCCTACTGGGTTATGATAAAGCAGCTTGACCCATTCAATAAAATCTTTACCTAAATCAAATTCCTTGAGTGTGAAAAACAAAAAATCCCATTCTATACGGTCAAAGGCTTTTTCTGCATCCAATGACACTACCATATTATTAGAATTTATTAGGATTAACCCCTTGAGATGTATCATCTCGTTTTCGAGGGGGTCCTTACAATGAAACACAGTTACAACTTAGAGAACATAACAAGATTACAAATAACAATACATCAACAGACAAACAACAATAAAACAATAAAACACCACCCACAAAAAAAAAAAAAAAAAAGACAACAGTACACATAACAACAACAACAGTTTCAATGATAGCATGTGCAATCTACTTTAAAATAAGATAATAAAGATTGTTTGAACAACCGAAAAGAAGTAATGGATCTAATATCTACAGGTAAATTATTCCAGTCTAGTACAGCTTTAAACATAAATGCTCTCTTACCAATTGATTTTTTAACACGAGGAACGAGAAAATAAGTCTGGACAGAATGCCTAACTTGGTAGTTTGAAGAAAAGAGGACAAAGTATTGTTGTAGATAACTAGGATAATCAAAGTAAATACATTTAAATATAAATTGGAGCCAGTGCGTCTGCCTTCTCACATTCAAAGATGGCCACTGAAGTGCATCATACATTGTACAGTGGTGAGTGGAAAAAGAACATCCTAAAACGAATCTACAAATTCTATTATATGCTGAATTAAGTGAGACAAGTTCAGATTTTAATGCCGTCTGATAAACCACATCACAGTAATCAAAAAACGGAAATATTAATTGAACAACTAGTTTCTTACGAACACTATAAGAGAAGCAATTTCGAGATCGATGCAAAATACTCATTCCAACATTGACTTTTCGTAAAACATGATTAATGTGTGGTTTAAAGGAAAGTTTAGAGTCAAGCCATACACCAAGATATTTAATAGTGTCAACTCTATGCAGGGGAGTACCGTCATTACATGATATAACACAAGAACAGGTTTTAGAATTAAGTGTATGTCTAGAGCCAAAAATCATAGTATATGACTTGGTTTTATTAAGCACTAATTTGTTAGCCAAAAGCCAGTTTTGTAAATTATTAAAATCCGATTGAAGAGATAATTGAATTTGTATAGGATCAGAATTACATGTATATATGACAGTATCATCCGCATAAAGTTGAACCTGACAGTTTTTAAGAAGTAATGGTAGATTATTTACATAAATAGAAAAAAGAAGTGGTCCCAAAACTGAACCTTGAGGCACACCTCTTTGCTGAATCAGAAAATCAGATTTATTCCCATTTAGGACAACGCATTGTTTCCTGTTGTGCAGATATGAATTAAACCACAAAACCATACCTTTAAGATTATTTTGCTGACACAGCTGAATAATGTTGAGTAACCTTCTAACATTATTACATGAGTTCCTTCCAGTAATAAACCCTGTCTGGTCATTATTAATGATAGTTGGGAGGATTTTCTCTAGTCTTAAGGCTAGTATTTTAGATAAAATCTTAAAGTCTAAGTTTAGTAGACTGATAGGTCGGTAGGATGAACACACATCCGCTGGTTTATCCTTCTTAAGAATCAGGCTAATGTTCGCTTCTGTAAGTGTTTTGGGAAGTACTGTCTGAAGTACAGTACTGTCTTTTGTTGGTCATTAGGCTTGGGCAGATTCAGATTGGAGAAAAAGCCCTCCATAAGTCTGGAGGACCCTGCTGGCTGCTCACTTGTATATAACTTTGCATAAAATTCTACAAAAACCTTATTTATGCCATTGCTCTCCAGTTTTGCCTGCCCCAAGACATCTTTAACTGAAGATATGTTCTGAGAGACAGGTCTATTCTTAACCAGGTTGGCTAAATATTTGCTAGGTTTGTTACCAAATTCATATAATTTCTGCCTTGCGAATCTTATAGTCTGCTCTGCCCAATTCAATATATTTTTAATGCACTTCTAATACGCATGTTGGGAATACACATGTATTATAAACACACTACTTGAATTTCAAATATATTTAATACTACTTTTTTTTTTTCACCTGGTGTTGAGGTTCAAGTGTGTGTGTGTGAGAGAGAGAGAGAGAGAGAGAGAGAGAGTGTGTGTGAGCGAGTGTGTGTGTGTGTTGAATAAAGGTGTTAAACACATTAAGACACATTTGCACACAGTCTTTATTAAATGTAACTGATTACACATCCAGCATTTATTACACACACATGTTAATCCAGTAACAGTGAAACAGTGAAGTGGACAAAGATGGCTGGAGATCTTCATTAAAATAACAGAAAGGCAGGACAGGATTATGAAGTCATGATCTAGAGTATGAAGATCTGATTCCAGATATTACCAACTCCAGTCAGAGATGTAGATGCCAGATCATCCACTTTAGCTCATAGGCTAAAGGCTAAAGTAGATACAACCACCTGGTATGGTTGGGAAAATTACAATATTCATTTTGTAATCTGTGGCCAGCCGTGTCTGTAGCTCTGTAATAGATTTTTCCTTCACTGTCCAGTCAGTGCCATCAGGTCCAAAGTAAGCCTTCCCTGTGTACAGACCGTTCTTCTCACAACAGGTGGCTCTCCAGTAATACTTTGAGACAGTCACTCTATCTTTCAGTTTTATGGTATCATGAGGAACTACACCAGTCACCACATAAGCCTGAGAATTACAGTCTCTCAGATCATCAATAACATCCCCCTCATGAACCCTCCATGCACCCTGATTGAAAGTTGGGTCCTGTGGAGCGGCGTTGGTCAGGGTGGAGGTGGCCAGCATGGAGAGAGGATTGTCTGTGTGCTGAACTGGGTAGAGGTGACCCTTCTGATAGCCACGCTCCATAGAGCCTACATAGTCACTATTCATAGCCTGATTATTATTACCAGTATTCTGTATGTTAGCTTCAGATGCCATACATGCCTCAGCATATCCATCCAGCTAAAGGACATGAGAGAAGAAAAACAACTCAGACTGCTTCAGTCAAAATTCACATTAATTATTATCATTTCAAATAAATATACTGGTCCACTTTAATTTATGTGTCTTTAACTACTATATTATACTATATACTATATAACATTTAAATTAATTATTTGATACAGTGCACTTATTGTGTACATACAGGTTTATACAATTGTAGTTATATTTGATAAAAAACCTGCATGTAATTACATCTATAATGACACTGTTAGCCTCTTAAACCAGTATACCTGTGCTAATATTACCCGTATTCTCCTCAATAACAGCACAAGTGTTTACAGGACAATATCAACACATGTACTTATTTTTAAAAGTAAGTACATAGTAGTTTAAGGAAACTTAAAGTGTGACCAATATACTATAATAATGTACAGTTGAATAATTACCTGAGGTTCAATGTACCAAACATCACACCTCCCAACATCTATGTTCCTCCTCTTCTTGAACACATACGCAGAGTAGATGGGGATCTTCAATGCTGTGCTGTACAAAGTTGCATAAAGATAAATTGGCTGATCGTTGTTGTCCAGAAGACACTGGCAGATCTCCTGGACTGAGTAGAACCATTGTGGTGGTGGTTTGTTATTTTTTGGTGTGAATTCAGGAGGTTTATTCCCCAAAAAGAACTGATTGCATTTAGCAAAACCCGGTGAAAGCTCACTCAGAGAGAGGCAAGGCAACAGAAGAAGAACAAGCAGTTTCATGATGAACTCAAACTGTGAGAGCAGAAACTGAATCTCTGGATTTCTCTGTGTCAGAAGAGGCGAGAGTGGAGAATGCAGATGTTCTCTCTCTTTATAGAGTTTAACACACAAGGGGAGGAGACAGAAACACACGTCTGTAGGTTTCACTACACAAGAAAGAGTTAAAAGCTGAAGAGGTTCACACTGCACTGCTGATGATCTAGTTTTAGCACATTAAAGGCTTTATTGCTGTTTACACTCAAACGCATGAGCTCTATCTTATGAACTTTACACACATTTAGTGTTTGTCTTCAGCTAATTAGTCTTTATATATGGGCAGTCACATTTTATTAATTTAATAATCAGGTTCAACAATTACAGAGTGAATCTGTCTTTGAAAAAGCATATTATGACTGACAGAAAACTGAACATTACAACATCACATGATTAGATGTGTTAAAGAGCTTTTCTAGAGCGCTGTCAGTCTCATGTGAGTGGACATCATTTACACAGATCTGACTAAAGCACTGTTCACTGCACACAGGACAGAAGACACAAGTTAAGCAATACAATAATCTAATAACATAATAAAATGATTACACATAAAGTCATTGGTTACATTTGTTCTCTTATGTCGTCATCACTCCAGATTTCACCAGACGACTGTATAGTATTGTATAGTATTTCCAGCTATTTAGAGTTAATTTCACACATCTACTTCCTGACTTACATGATTGTCTGTTTAATATTGGCCCTAAAGATGCGACTATAATGGGTTTACATCTAGAACACATCTGGCTCAGACACAGCTCATATAACACACACATGATCAGCATGAACACGCTAATAACATCCTTTAATTTAGCTGTGCTTGCCAGAATTCACTGTAAAAATACAGCACATATTTTAGTGATAATAGGATATCATTTTGGTGACTGTATATTTCACGGTTCATAACTGTATATTAGGGCTATTATGCTGATGTCACACCGTGTGTACGATGTGGTGTTGGACTGCTTATCTGAGTTGAATTCGCCTTGAGGATTATTAAAGCTGGTTATACTTCATTCTTCATCGTGTGTTTGTCTTGCACCACGACCCGTGACAGTTTATTTCCCTGTATCACACACACATACTGTACACACTTTAAAATAAACTGGTAACCACTGTGAAAAGCCAGATGGTAACCGAAGGCCACATGATGACTTACAGATCATCTAAAGTTGCCCATCCAAACTACAGTACAATACAAATGAACAGAGTCGAGTCTCCTTTATTCATTTATACAGCGCTTTTACAACACAGAGTTTCAGAGCAGCTTTACAGACCCAGTACACTTAAGTATACTTTTAAACAGTGTATTTATTGTGTAAATAATGTACTTTTAAAGAACACACTTAAGTGTGAATTAAATGTAATGTTTTCATCGTTTAAGTGCATTTTATTTGTATTTAATTTGAAATGTATCACAAATTAAGTTCATATAATATTGAATCAGTTGAACTTTTGAGTGCTTTTTTTAAACAACTTAAATGGGACTTTAATATAAATTTAATAAGTACTTTCATAATTGCATCTAGTGTATTTAAAATATAGTTTAAGTGTGAATTAAAGTGTAATGTTTTCGACAAACTTATTGCATATTATATGTAATTGATTTCAAATGTATCACAGATTAAGTTCAAATTAAATGCAATTAGTTGAAATTAAGAGTGATTTTTTGGAACAACTCAAGTGGGACTTTAATAAGTTTTTATATGGAGTTTGAAATATGATAAAAGTGTACTTCCAAATATACTGACAAGCAATTAATGTGAACTAAAATATACTTTAATGTAATATATATGTACACTATTATATAATTAAATACATTTGTATAATAAAGTTGCAATTTAGTATATTTCAAATTTAAATAATTAAAATCTTAATACACTCTTAACCCGAATTAGTTGACTTTACTCGCAAATCGTGTGGAAACCCGTTGCCCTATACCACTTTAGTTTTTACACTAGCTGAAACTAAACATGTTGAGGTGTATTATCATTCATATCAATCATATGGAAAAAAACAGACAATAAGAGATTAAACAGATGAAATGAGGTGCTGATGACTTATAATCTTTATAGATGACTACATCAGTATGCAGTCATAGTCACTGGATCACTATACTCCTGGCTTTTTTGCTATAACAAATGTGCCTTTTAAACACACAGGTAAAGCAGCCAGAGAATAACTAATGTTCAGTTGTCAAGGGCAAGAGCCCAACTAAAGCCAACACTTATCACCATTATGGTGACTACAAATTAAACAAGAATTCATCAACATCTAAACCTCTGTTAATTCTCAATACCGTCTGCTTCTCAATACTCAATTCTCAATACTCGTCCCGCCAGGTGTAGAGCCCCTTGGACGCACGTTAGACGCGGGTCTTTCCACGTGACCAGGCAGGTTTGATTTTGGCTCCTCCCCTTCCTTATGAAACTAAACATACCAAGTTATCTCTGCTAAAGGGGATTAGTGCTATGAATCTTTCAGCTAAATAGTACAAACAACTAATGTTGTTTAGTTATGATAGCAGGTTTTTACTAAACATAAAATAATAAGTAATGATCACTCGTAAGTTTAATTAGAAACAAAATCTGTGTTTACAGTGTAACCTAGATACAAACAATGCAAATTAAATTTAAAACCCTCTATATTTACTGACAAAACAATCTCTAAAATAAACACAAAAACCTTTCTGTTGATGCACAAGAAAAACCCAAGAAACACTGTACACAAACACCAACAGTCACAACACTTTAACTCTCATTTAGAAAGAGTCTGGAGGACAATGAGGCTTTATGTCACGGTGTGACAAAAATGAGAGAAAAGACTAAAGTCCTTGTGAATGCAGTGTTGTTGTGGAGACCTCCAGTGGACACCCGTCTCTATTGCACTGCGAATCTGTTGCCATGGCAGCAAGGCCAATTGCCCGATTGACAGCAGGTGTGGAGTAATTACAGAGAGTGTTGTGAGAGGGACACGTATTCAGATGGGGCTTTAAAAATAGAGAGGAAGCAGACTGTCGTGTGGTTCTCCTCCCGTGAGATACTGCGTTTGTCGGCGGGTTGTTTTGTATTTGAGGCTGGGCTGTGAAGCGGGCGAAGATTGAAGCTGAGAAGTGGAAAGAAGAGGGTGAAGTAGTTATCAACGAAAACCCAAAGAATATCGTCAGCAGTGGGGAAGACGTAAAGTGATGAGTATCGGATTCGTTGTTTATATGCACTAACACTGAAGTGGTGTTGAGAGTTTGGAAAGTGTGTGGCACGAGTGAACTAGTACACCGAGTGAATTGTTGATCTGTCTCCAACTTTTGTCCGCTCCTCGCTGAATGTGACGATCGCTGCACCCGTCTTCTGCTGTCTCTGGAGAGAAGTTGAGCCCTTGCGAGAGACGAGAGTCGATCTGGTGGGAGAAAGACCGGTGGGTGAGTGCTGGCCCGAATGCACGGTGTGCAAGTGGAATGCAGTGCCTGAAGTGACGATTCACACGGTTTGTGTTATGGAGTGAAGTTCATCGTGTGGAGAAGTAATAGTAGTCTGCTGTGCACTCTCTCCTTACAGTCTTTCACTCGCCGTCTCCAAGGAAGGTTTTGATATATCAAGCGCCCAACTTACCATTTTGAGATAGCCCGGCTCTGTTAGTGCTGAATGTTTTATATGCTGTTGAACTGTTAAACCCTGCTACATTGTTACAGTGTACAGCTGAAGTGGAGTGTCTCGCTTAAAGCATCCGCCCTGCCTGGTGGTCTCCACACGCTTCTAACGAAAACCGCTGCCCTGTTCAGAACGAGAGAAGGTATTGCAGCTGAATGTTTCATCTACGGTTGAACTGTTAAATCCTGTTACATTGTTACAGTGTACAGCTGAAGTGGAGTGACTCGCTTAAAGCATCCTCCCTGCCTGGTGGTCTCCACACGCTCCTAACGAAAGCCGCTGCCCTGTTCAGAACGAGAGAAGGTATTGCAGCTGAATGTTTCATATGCTGTTGAATAGTTAAACCCTGCTACCTGGTTATAGCGCACAGCCGAGGTGGAGTGTCTCGCTCAAAGTGTCCTCCCCGCCTGGTGGTCTTCATACGTTCCATCGAAAGCTTCTGCCCTGTTCAGAAAGAGAGAAGGTATTTCAACTGAATGTTTATTGTGCTGTTGAATAGTTAACCCCTGCTACCTGGTTACAGCGCACAGCCAAAGTGGAGTGTCTCGCTCAAGTGTCCTCCCCGCCTGGTGGTCTCCACATGCCCCATTGAAGGCCTCCGCCCTGTTCAGAAAGAGAGAAGGTATCACTGTTGAGCGCTTGTATACCGCTGAACCGTTGAACTCTGTTGTATTGTTGCAGTACACAGCCGAAGGGGAGCGTCTCGCTCAAAGTGTTCTTCTGCCTGGTGGCCCTCCATGCCTACGTTGCAAGCCGCTGCCCCTGTTGAGAAGGAAAAGGAATAGCTGCGGCACGTGCCTCGATCGAAGTGTCTTCCTGTTGTCCAAGGTTCCCTCACGTCTCGGCTAAAGGCCCCCTTTCTAACGGGTTTGGCATAAAGGACACTTACCGGGAAATACTCACCTGTTTCCCTTCCTGGCACGGTCCGCTCGCCACCTGTGTCGCTGTGCTTGTCCGAGTCTGAGGCAACCGCTCCCTGGGTACTTACCTCTGGGGCAGCATCCGGGACTTGTTCCACTCCCGCCCATGAGTACTTACCTGGTTCCAGTCCGAATGGGGTCCGTATAACCACGACTTCCTCTTGAGTCCTGTAAAGAGTACTTACCCAGTGACCTACCTAGACGGTGTGAGTTTCCTCCTGATCCCTCTCCAACGAGCTGCAGGGCCGCCACGATCGTTCTTCCCTCTACGGTCCAGGGGGCCATCGAATTCCCTCTGGTGACAAGAAAGAAGATTTTAATTAGAATTTTTCAAATTACTGCTCCTAACTTAATAAAGAAAACTGTTATTCCTTTATTCCCTTGTCTGTCTGGTCCTTGATACGTTCCTCGAGGTGGTACCCGGTTTCCAGGGGTGGGTGCAGTCTGGTTTGGCCCACCCCGACCTGTGACAGAACTTGGCGTAGTCGGCAGGGTTACCACCTTGAGTGGAGCGACCAAGGACCTAAATGGCAGAAGGAGAAGAGCCAGTGGCCCGACAGCCGGTTATGCCTTTCTTTATGGGGGCCCCGTGGGCCCAGAAGTACAGAGGTCCGGGGTCAGAATTGAGCCTGTCAGCATGGAAGACCCAGGTCGAATATCTGGCAGGGCTCCAAGGGCTAAATGCCCTTCAGAAGGTACAGTTTGTGTTAAATTCGTTGGAAGGAGAAGCAAGAAGAGAAGTACAGGCAGCGCCGGAAGCAACCCGAACCACAGTCCGAGCCATCTTTGATTTCCTCACGGTACAATACAGAGACACCACCCCGGTAGCTGTCCTGAGAACGCAATTCTTTAATTGTAGGCAAGGGCCTCGACAAACCGTTCGGCCATTCGCGTTGCAACTGAGGGAACAGGTTACCAGGCTAAGGGGAAGACAGGATCACGGCCTGGGGGACGAGGAAACCCTATTGCGAGATCAGTTTCTGTTAGGATTACGGGAGGGCCCCGTGCGTCAGAGTTTGCGGGTGCAACTGAGACGGAATCCTGACCTCACGTTTGAAGAACTGCGGCGAGAGGCTCTAGCCCTCGAGCGTGATCACACCGAAGGTGTGGATCCTCCCAGCTGTTTGGCTGCGAACGCTGTTAGTGGGCCTTCGGCCCCTGTTACTTCCGATTGGAAGTATGCCCTCCGGGAAGAATTGAAAAGGGATATCCGTGAACAAATGTCTGATCTGTCTAAATCTGTCATCGAAGAACTCCGCCGAGAACGCCCCCATTCACTTCCTTCACCGCGGGAGCGAGCCTACTCTGACGGGAGTCGCCCCCCAGAGCGTCATTTCACCCGATCCATGGGTCCCCGATTCCAGTGGGATGAACAGGGGCGTCCTATCTGTAACGGTTGTGGAGAAGCCGGACATTACATTCGTCAGTGCCCCTCCAGACGCGCTTCGCAAGGGGGTTTTTAGAGTCTCCGGCCACTGTGGGTCAAGTGGTCGGGACCCCCTTTTTAGACCCCTCGTTTTCCAAACCGTCTAAGGAACGCCTGGTGGGCCGTTGTCCGGTTATCATGGTTCAAGTCAATGGCCAGAAGGTGCAGTGTCTGTTGGACACGGGGTCGCAAGTCACTCTGTTCGCGGAGAGCCTAGACTTTACCACCCGGACGAGTGGGTGCTGGTGGAACCGCACAACGATGGTCCTAAGGTGGAGGTGGCCAGAGGACTGGCATCCGCCCAAAGAGGCCGAATCCGGGTGAGAGTCCGAAACACGAATCCTTTTCCGATCCAACTGTACCGTCATCAGTGTCTGGCCCGAGTTACCTCGGTGAAACCCCAGCAAGTGCAAGAGCCAGGAGGAGTCAAGTTTAGCCAAGTAGGTCCAACTGTAGTGGAGGTTGCTTTGGCGCAGACGGGGATGCACAGAAGAGAGGCTGGAGAAGGACTACAGGCCCACCTTGGAGGTGAGTCCCTACGGGGAGAAGGGCTGGAGGAGGATCAGACAAGACGGCTTGAGGCTTTCCTATCAAGGTGGCCACAGTTGTTCTCCACCCACGACGAGGACTATGGGTGTACTAGCATCGTGAAACATCAAATTCCCACTGGAGAAGCTATGCCTAGCAGAGAGCGCTACCGACCGGTACCCCCGACATTATACTTTGAGGTTCGTGCTCTTCTGCGAGGGATGCTGGATAGAGGGATCATCCGCGACAGCAGCAGCCCTTAGGCGGCCCCGATCGTTCTGGTGAGGAAGAAGACAGGTGCATGGAGATTTTGTGTGGATTATCAGAGGTTGAATCAAGTGACGAAGCGGGATGCTTTTCCATTGCCTCGAGTCGAGGATTCCCTGACGAGTCTCACACGGGCGGCCTGGTATTCCACACTAGACTTGGCGAGCGGATACTGGCAGGTACAGGTGGACGAGCGGGACCGGGGGAAGACGGCCTTCACGACCCCCTTTGAGTTATATGAGTGTGACCGGATGCCGTTCGGCCTCTGCAACGCCCCTGCCACGTTCCAACGGCTAATGCAGCGCTGTTTAGGGGGCCAGTTGATGGATACCACACTTGTGTACCTGGATGACGTGATTATCTACTCCCCCGATTTTGAGTCTCACCTTCAGCACCTTGAGCAGGTGTTCCGCTCTCTTGAAAAGTACGGGCTGAAACTCCAACCGGATAAATGCCAACTTTTCCGGAAGGAGGTAAAGTTCCTGGGCCATATAGTGAGCGCTGCAGGAATTGCTGTGGACCCAGAGAAGGTGTCGGCTGTACAGGGGTGGGCTGCCCCAAAGACCGTGCGCCAGGTTCGATCCTTCCTTGGCTTCGTAGGGTACTACAGGCGATTCATTAAAGATTTCTCTAAGATCGCCAAACCCATGAACCAGCTGCTGGGCGGAACGGGACACGCCAGGGGCCGAGGGTCCCCAGCGATTCAGTGGGATTCGGCATGTGAGACCGCCTTCCAGAGGCTCAAGCAGGAGTTGTTACAAGCACCCATTCTGGCATACGGCGACTTTACACAGCCCTTCATTCTTTACACTGATGCTAGCCATCTGGGCTTGGGGGCTGTCTTGGCTCAGAAACAACAGGAGGAGGAGAGAGTTATTGCTTATGCTAGTCGGAGTTTACATCCCGCGGAGAGGAACGATGCCAACTATAGTTCCTTCAAGCTCGAGTTACTGGCCATGAAGTGGGCGCTCAGTGAGAAGTTTAAAGACTACCTATGGGGAGCAAAGGTAACCGTGGTGACCAACAACAATCCGCTGGTACACCTGCAAACCGCCAAGCTGGGGGCGGTGGAACAGAGGTGGGTGGCGCAATTGGCCAACTTCGATTATCAGCTTCAGTACCGGCCAGGAAGGGAACATACCAACGCTGACGTGCTGTCTAGGTGGCCTGAAGGAGGGCCGGAAGATCCGAGATCCATGCTTGAGGTAGACCGCGACGAGGGAATGATGGTGGGCATTGTGGAGGCACCGGGACAACCACCGGAGGAGCCGCCTGCAAGTTGGGGATGGGACCCACAGCGCTGGAGGATGTTGCAGGGTGAGGATGAGGACCTGTTATTGGTCCGGGCCTGGTTGGGACAGGGCAATTGGCCGGAGGGCGTGGAACGTCAGGCTCAAACCCGAATTGTGAGAGGCCTGCTGGGCCAGAAGGAGAGGCTCCATTTGAAGGAGGGGGTGATTTGTCGGTCCCTCCAGGACTCGCACTCGGGTGACCCGGTCTGTCAGGTAGTGGTCCCCGAGGGGAGGTGTCATGCTCTGCGAGTGCGAGTGGAATGCAGTGCCTGAAGTGACGATTCACACGGTTTGTGTTATGGAGTGAAGTTCATCGTGTGGAGAAGTAATAGTAGTCTGCTGTGCACTCTCTCCTTACAGTCTTTCACTCGCCATCTCCAAGGAAGGTTTTGATATATCAAGCGCCCAACTTACCATTTTGAGATAGCCCGGCTCTGTTAGTGCTGAATGCTTTATATGCTGTTGAACTGTTAAACCCTGCTACATTGTTACAGTGTACAGCTGAAGTGGAGTGTCTCGCTTAAAGCATCCGCCCTGCCTGGTGGTCTCCACACGCTCCTAACGAAAACCGCTGCCCTGTTCAGAACGAGAGAAGGTATTGCAGCTGAATGTTTCATCTACGGTTGAACTGTTAAATCCAGCATCCGGGACTTGTTCCACTCCCGCCCATGAGTACTTACCTGGTTCCAGTCCAAATGGGGTCCGTATAACCACGACTTCCTCTTGAGTCCTGTAAAGAGTACTTGCCCAGTGACCTACCTAGACGGTGTGAGTTTCCTCCTGATCCCTCTCCAACGAGCTGCAGGGCCGCCACGATCGTTCTTCCCTCTACGGTCCAGGGGGCCATCGAATTCCCTCTGGTGACAAGAAAGAAGATTTTAATTAGGATTTTTCAAATTACTGCTCTTAACTTAATAAAGAAAACTGTTATTCCTTTATTCCCTTGTCTGTCTGGTCCTTGATACGTTTCTTGAGGTGGTACCCGGTTTCCAGGGGTGGGTGCAGTCTGGTTTGGCCCACCCCGACCTGTGACATTTATGCACAATCCCTTTCTCCCTCATATAAAGGTACCTACACCTAAACCTATCTATCCATCACAGAAAACATTTAGCAGTTTTACACTTTCAGAAAACACCATTCTGTATGATTTATAAGATTGTTTCCATGTAATTTACTGGTATTACTATACTTTTGGGGTAAATTGGTTCCCTGTAACCTAGGCATTATCAGTACACACACACTGCTTTAGAAGCAAACACACAGTATCTCTCACACACACAACCCATGAATTAATACTAACAAAACGTGAAGAAAACTATCATTCCATGTACAACACTAAGACTCAAACCTTTAGGTTATGCTTTACAAAAATGTATTATTAGTGAACTACTTCAGTTAACATGAACTAAGAATTAACACTACTTTAAGCATTTATTAATCTCAGTTAATGTTAATTTCAACATTTAATAATGCATTATTATATTCAAAAGTTGTGTATTAAAATTAGTTAATGCACTGTGAACTAACATGAACAATGACTATAAATTGTATTAATTAACTTGAACAAACTATATTTTAATTAACTAATATTAACAAAGATTTATAAATACTGAAAAAATAATGCTCATTGTTAGATCATGTTCACTGTAAAAAAAATAACAACGTAAAATCAACAGTAACTTACTGGCAACAAATATCCAGCAAGCTTCAGTATTTTATTCCACGGTGAAATTACTGTAAATCTGACTACAGTAGTTCACAGCATACTGTATAATAACTTACAGTATATATATAATGTAAAATGAATTACAGTTCTTGTTTTTGCACTGTATTTTAAAATACTGTAAAGTCACTATGCAGTATAATTGATTACGGTAGTTTTTATATTCACATATATACACAACATATTATGACTAACTTCAATCTGTTACACACTTAAAAAAAGAATGAAATATAAAGACTTGTATGCAAAGAATATTTCACACAGTTATATTACGAATTATTAGATGTCACGTCAACAACAACACACAGAAGTCAATTTAAAAACTTTTATTAAAATTGAACTCATTAAAGTGTAAAAACATTCTCCAGAGTTTGAAGGGCCAGTGCAGATCCCAGATTTCTGCTGCCTATAGAGATCATCTGATAATAGTCTGCCAGGAAAAGGTGTATCTTGTTTTAGAGAGACATCAGTCAGTGCCAGTGTTGGATCTAGGTGTGCACTGTGTACAGCATGACAGTGAGACTCATTATGTGTGTGTGTGTGTTTGTGTCGACGGGCTTGCAGACTATCACCCAGTGTCTGTGTATAGACATTTGGATCTCGAACTTGTTGTGCTTCACCAGTGGCGTAACTTCGTTTTAAAAAGTGGGTGGGACATTGCTTACACAATGCTAATGTCACAATGTGGGTTTTGTGTCTTGTTCTTGTCTGTCATGTGTTCCCCTGTCTGTTCATGTTTAGCTGTCTCCTGTTATGTTGATTAGTCTTCCCAGGTGTCTCTGATTTACCACGCCCCCTTGTTATCTTGTTTAGCTTGGTTGTCTGTGTATTTAAGCCCTGTGTTTTAGTTCAGTCATTGTGAGTTATTGATGTTGTGAGGTTGGATGTTCTTTGTTATGTTCTGAAGTCTGAGTTTATGTCAAAGTTCTAGTTAATTTAATAAAAACACAGTTGCACTTGGATCCTGCTTCTTGCTTCCTGCTCTGCATCGTAACAGCTAAATCATAAATCAGATGTATGTACAATAACATTACAATGTCCAACAATAGATTTAATAGTAGCCTACATTGGGTTTAATTTGTCAACATTTTTAAGTGTGTATTTAAATGGTCCAGTGGCAGAACTTTTGCCAAGTGTGTCAGAGGTTCTGGGTTCTAATCCGCACTCGTATAGGTTTTTTTTTCTTTTTCTCATCGAAACTGATTATGTTCATCAGTGGTTGTATATCAGGCAGGGACACGTTTGTGTGCATTTTGTTTGAGTATGTGTGTGTGTGTGTGTGTGTGTGAGTGTGAGTGTGTGAGAGAGAGTGTGTGTGAGAGAGTGTGTGTGAGAGTGTGTTTGAGTGTGTGAGAGAGTGTGTGAGAGAGTGTGTGTGAGAGTGTGTGTGAGAGAGTGTGTGTGAGAGTGAGTGTGTGTGTGTGTGTGTGTGTGAGTGTGAGTGTGTGAGAGAGAGTGTGTGTGAGAGAGTGTGTGTGAGAGTGTGTTTGAGTGTGTGAGAGAGTGTGTGAGAGAGTGTGTGTGAGAGTGTGTGTGAGAGAGTGTGTGTGAGAGTGAGTGTGTGTGTGTGTGAGTGTGTGTGTGAGAGTGAGAGAGTGTGTGTGTGTGAGTGAGTGAGTGTGTGTGTGTGTGTGTGTGTGAGAGAGTGTGTGTGTGAGAGTGAGTGAGTGTGTGTGTGTGAGAGAGTGTGTGTGTGTGTGTGAGTGTGTGAGAGAGAGTGTGTGAGTGTCAGTGTGTGATTGTGTGTGTGTGTGTGTGTGTGTGTGTGTGTGTGTGTGTGAGTGTGAGAGAGAGTGTGTGAGTGTCAGTGTGTGTGTGTGTGTGTGTGTGTGTGAGAGAGAGTGTGTGAGTGTGTGTGTGTGTGTGTGTGAGTGTGTGTGAGTGTGTGAGTGTCAGTGTGTGTGTGTGTGTGTGTGAGAGAGAGAGTGTGTGTGAGTGTGTGTGTGTGTGTGTGTGTGTGTGTGTGAGTGTCAGTGTGTGAGTGTGTGTGTGTCAGTGTGTGTGTGTGTGTGTACTCACGGCGCGCACGACGTCGATGATGGGCACGGGGCCGCCGGGCCTCTGAGCAGTGTGTGTGAGGGTGTGTGTGTGTGTACTCACGGCGCGCACGACGTCGATGATGGGCACGGGGCCGCCGGGCCTCTGAGCAGTGTGTGTGAGGGTGTGTGTGTGTGTACTCACTGCGCGCACGACGTCGATGATGGGCGCGGGGCCGTCGGGCTTCTTGCCGTAGTTCACCCTCGTCTGCTCGCTGACCAGCGTCCACAGCTTGTCCAGGTTAATGGTGGGGCAGAACACCGTGTTCCTCTTCAGATGGTAGTGCCTCATGCCCACCTTCCCGAAGTACCCCGGGTGACTGACGACACACACACACACACACACACACACACACACACACACACACACACACACACACACACACACATCAGAGTCTGGCATCACTGAATCAACACTGATCTGGTCTGGGGTCAGTTCTTCACACCGCACTAAACACGCCTGAGATGATCACAGATCTTCTAAATCTTCATCACTGATCTGGGCTCAACATTATGATAATATCTGGATATAGCTGTGTGAGATTGCTGCGTGCTCATTGGACAGGGCAGATGCACCGATACTCAAACCATGATCAGCAATGCAGCGATTGGCTGGCGGCAAGACAGCCAGTGGCGGTTCTAGGATTTTTCTGTAACAGGGGCCATTAAGGGGCCAAATACAGGGTACATTCAAGAACACAAAATAATTTATTCAGTACGGTGCAAATACATTTCGGCAGTCATTCCTTTTTCAAACGCTCTAATAAAAAATTATGAGCCTGTAAAGTTCTTAATGATTTTTTTCATTTATTTATACTGTGCATAAAGGACACAATGCACTTCTTTCTGAATTCCATCTTTTAAGTTTCATAATCATGTCGTCGCTTATAAACAGTAAATTATTGTTAATTGTTCGGGGGTGGAATTGCATCTGTGATCGTTGTGAAGAATTCTCCGGTTGCTCTTCTCGTCGATGATTGATGAGTGGGAATCTCTAGGCACCTCACGATTCGATTACGATTCAGAGGGTAACGATTATCGATTATTAACGATTTTTTTTTTTTTTTACTACTTGGTACTTTTCAAGCAAATATTTACGATGACCCATAACTAACTTACTTCCAATACTTCCTATATTAATTTTATTAATAAAACAAATGGAAGTGATTTGGCAAGTCAACTGTAAGGTTACATTTGCCAGCATTTGTCCCAACCAAAGAACCAACAGGAAAATAAATGTGTGCCTGTACTAGCAGCATACTTAAATTAATACCAACTTCAGCATATTCTGAATCTCTAGCATTTAATAATAGACTTCTAACCAACATCCTCTTGTTATTTCCAAATTCCAATGAGCATTATAATCCTTCAGACAAAAAAAAAAACATTTTGCTGTAGCAAATTCACAAACAGTTTTCGTTCAAAAATATAGAATTATGTACCAGCAGCTCTCATACAAACATAATGCTTGTGGACTTACGCATATTCTGAATAATTAGTAACATACAAAGCCGCTCTTATACACAACTAAATAATAGTTATGACTTGAAATGTTTGCTGTATACCACAATCAGACACAGCTTATAATACAAAAAAAGTGAATGAACATCTGCAGAGAGCACAGTCAAAATGTAACTTTTTGTGACTGACATTGCACATATTGCAGGGCAGTATAACGTACGTATAACAGATCGGTTTACAGCATATTGATGTGAAAACTAAACAATACAGAAAGCAGCTCTCATACAAAAAAAATACTAAATAGGTAACAATGAAATTGCCAATTTTCTTAGCTTATAACGAAGAGGGTGCCGTTCGAATTTGGCGCTCAACCATCATGCTTCTGTTATGTGCGCGTCTCTGTTATGTGCGCGCCACAGACTGTCCGCGCACTGCACGTCCGCTTTAGAGTTCCGCCTTTTGCGTTCCGTCAATATTAAGTTATTAGGAAAAAAATATTTTTTTTATTTTAGAAAATCTATTTTTGACATTTGTGAATCGATTCAGAATCGTCCACGTCCGCATCGCGATGCATCTAAGAATTGATTTCCCCCCCACCCCTAGGAACGGGGGCCAATCAGGGGCCAATCAGATTTCAGCAGGGGCCAGGGCCCCTGTGGCCCCGCCTCTAGAACCGCCCCTGATGACGGCAGCCTGATGACATCATAACTAAACATCACACCTGACGAAAAACTGAACTTCTGGATCTTTATAAAGAAACTACACACCAAACCACAGAGTTATACAGATAAATGAAGTGTATGTACTCACCATGCAGCATGCAGCGATGAACATCGGAAATGAAAACATGTTAGAATCATGTCATGACTTCACGCCACTAACCAATGAGAAGAGATGTTGGCGGGAAGAGACGTGCGGCCCTAGGTGCCCTAGGTGCGGCCCCGCCGCGATCGACGTCATCACTTGACACTAACCAATGAGAAGCATTGTGGGCGGTGCACCCCCGCCCAAATCTGCAGGCTGCAGCCGAGATGGGTCTGTCTGCGGACTGCAAGACTGAGGGCGTAACTTGAAGGGGGCGTAACTTGAAGTTGTCCAAATCACAACCGAATCACACGAGATGTCAGAAGAACGAGATTTTGGTGGCAAGACGGCAGCTCGTTTAGAGGGTTCAGAGACCACGGTAAGAATATTTTCCACAGATAACCGTGTAAGAAATGTTCATACAGTATTGTGTTTTTTTTTTTTTTTTGGTACTGTTTCTGGAGTTGATAATCTATTAAAAGTTTTTATTTATTTAAAACTAAACCGTCCTCGCTCGGTGTTGTTAAGTATTTTACTGGCTGGCGTGGTAATAATAATAATGCTGCCTTGCTCTTGGAATTGGCGTAAAACGGCTTTCCTTGGTATAAAATGTACATGAACACCCTCCAATTTCGAACTTGAATGCAATGAGCTCGAAATCACGATTTCAAAAGTTGTAAATATCACATTTCTGATAGCACGTGAAAGCAACATAAGTTAACTAATGGCAGGCAATAAAAACAATATAAGCTAGCTAACGTTAGCCAGGGTAAACATTAGGCTAATTCGGGAGCTCACTCTGTAACATGCAACGTGTAACGTGTAATGTTATTTATTTCCCCTCACACATTGCTGCATTCAGAATAATGCAAGTTTAGTTGTGATTACTTGACGGGTGCCTTTTTACATGAATGTACCGCAGTATTTCTGAAGATCTTGTTCACCAGAACAATAAATGTTAATGTTTGTGATCATTTTAATTCTTATTTTATTTTCCTCTAGCTTCATTCAACAGTTTAAAGTATCTTAAAAAATCCAAACAAATGCCAGTTGTGCAGCAAAATGGGAGATTTCTACATTTGTGTGGGCCACAGTTATGATTCAAGTCAAGGTTCTAGTGCTAAAATTATTTTAATTATCATAATATAACATTCACTTCTACATTAGACTAATGCTTTTTTGTTTTAGGCAATAAGTGTTTCTTTTCATTTCTGAATTGTCTTGTTATGGTGGCAAATTAAAGGAGTAGTTCACTTTTAAAATGAAAATTCTGTCATCATATAATACTCACCCTCATGTTGTTTCAAACCTGTATGCATTTCTGTCTTCTGCTGAACACAAAGGAAGATATTTAGAAGAATGTCAGTAACCAGACAGTTTTTGGGTCCCATTGACTTCCATAGTAGGGAAAAAATATATACTATGGAAGTCAATGGGACCCAAAAACTGTCTGGTTACTGACATTCTTATAAATATCTTCCTTTGTGTTCAGCAGAAGAAAAAAATTCATACAGGTTTGAAACAACATGAGGGTGAGTAAATGATGACAGAATTTTCATTTTAAAAGTGAACTACTTTAATATTGAGGAAACAGTGCTACCAGAAAAGTTCATATTTTAAAAAAAGAAGAAATGCAAACATGTTTTACACTTAAACTTTTCTTTTCTTTTGTCAACAGGTGTGGTAAACTGGAACTCCTTTTCAGGGAGTATAAAAGGACCTACCGCATTCCCTATCTGATCTCCCGTTGCATTCAATGTGATGATTTGTACAAAGACTGTTAAAGGAGAACTCCGGTCAATTTTAACATTGAGCTCATTTTTTTGTCAATTTGGAGTGCTATCAGTACAGAGAACAACGACAAAAATCAGTGTTGCCTACACTGTGTTATCCTCTTTTTAAAATTTGCACCCTGTTGACTTCAATGGGGCAAGTTTTAAACCTGCTTTTAGCCTCTTAACATCCTTGATGTGTCATTACAAGTGCACAACCAATGTGAGTGATTCCTTCAGAGTGAACACGGGTGAATCTGACTGCAGTAGATGTGAAAGATATGAATAAAAATTATGTTAATTCGGCCAGCGCACATACCTGTATTTACATCCTGTTTTCGGTCGAAGTCCATAGTAATCGATTGTCGAGTTCACGCACATAGGTTTAGTTACCTATGATCACGCGCATGAACTCGACAATTGATTACTATGGACTTCGACCGAAAACAGGATGTAAATACAGGTATGAGCGCTGGCTGAAATATTATAATTTTTATTCATATCTTTCACATCTCAACCCAACTCATCCCCTTATATAACTAGGGCACAATACTTTAATTACAACAATTCATACTATACCAATCCTGCTGATTTCAACACTCAAACACAAAACACTCAATCATACACAAACTTACACGCACAGTAATGTATATTCTAACACACACACACACATAGCCTTCCTTCTCCACCCTCATGGTAATCTATCCCAAAAAACTCTTTTTTTTTTTTTTTTTTGTCTTGTCAATTACTGTTTTTATTTGTTTCATGTTGAATGTGTGATACATGCTCTCTATATATACTTTTTATAATATCAAATAATCATTGTTTACTGTACGTTTTATGTTCTTTACACTTTGTTTGGGTTTTGTATCGTGTGAGGTTTTGACAATATTTTTATAACACTTTTTGAAAATGTAATATAAAAAAAAGGATGTTAAGAGGCTAAAAGCAGGTTTAAAACTTGCCCAATTGAAGTCAACAGGGTGCAAATTTTAAAAAGAGGATAACACGGTGTAGGCAACACCGATTTTTGTCGTTATTCTCTGTAATGACAGCACTCCAAATGTACAAAAAAATGAGCTCAATGTTAAAATTGACCGGAGTTCTCCTTAAAGGATACTGGGGAAGTGGACAAAGAGGAAAACCTAAAGGGTTCTACTCTGAAAATGATTTTGCTGGATACTGCTGCATGGACTGTTTTTATGTGGCTGGAGGCACAATCTGATTTTCTATGACAATATTAGTGACATAAATTGTGGATTGGGTTTGCATAAACCCTCCTTGTGTTGCCTTTCAATAAAAGTTTCTTTGTGATAAGTTTGCTTGTAGTTAATTTGTCTCAAAGTATCATAAGATATTTGACAGTAGTGCATTTAACTGTTTATTAGTGTTGTCAAAAAATCGTTTGTCAGCACATCAGGCAATATGACATGAACAGATATTTAAAATTATTTATTTAAAACATGAAAAGATGTTTAACAATATTTATTTAAAAAATAATGTTTTAGACAAAGCCAAATTTCAAAAGAATATCTATATTAGTACTTGCTCCACAGTCTAGTTGAGGTGGGACAATTAGAAAAAAACAATACATTGCAATATGGTTTCTAGCAATACATTATCAATACCTTGGCAGTGGCATAAATGCATATTGAAACTTGCTTTACTGTATACAGACAAAAACAAGCATTTTGAAGATGTCATCTCAAAGGTTTATGTTCTTGAACAGCTAAGAGTCAGTTTAGTGCACTGCATTTGAATGTTCAGTTAAACTTATGCGAGATCGATTAAGAAGCATACGAAACTAATCGCATACTTTTCTCTAATCGCTCTCACGGTCATTTGATGTCATCTCGTCATATCGCGGAAGTGGGCGTAACTTGAAGGGACGTGGCGGAAGTGGGCGTAACTTGAAGGGACGTGACGTAACTTGAAGGGGCGTGGCTTACGGCGTGACGTAACTTGAAGGGGCGTAACTTGAAGTGGGCGTAACTTGAAGTGGGCATAACTTGAAGTCTTGCGGGGTGCAGACAGATACTATTGCTGCAGCCAGGTGCTTCTCCGACACTCGGGCGATACAGCGATGATTTAGCGCGTGTTAATGTGGCATTAGTGTGTGTGTGTGTATGTGTGTGTGTGCAGGCAAGCACAGAAAGCATCCCGGAGGTCGCGGTAACGCCGGTGGAATGCATCATCACAGGATCAACTTCGACAAATAGTGAGTAAAGACCATCAACACCAGTCACGTGTCCCGCACGAGCCGTGAACGCGCTTATAACTGAGTGTAAAGTGTGTTAGTGTGTTTAGTAAAGACCATCAGCATCAGTCACGTGTCGTGAAACAGTGTAAAGTGTGTTAGTGTGTTCAGAGCTCATCCAGTCAGTGCTGAAACGGCTCATATCAGGGGGTTTCAGGCCTAGAGAACACACACACACACACACACACACACACACACACACTCACAGCAGATGCTTTATCCAGAACTGCTCACAGACGAGGATCTAGGGCTGGGAATCTCTACCTCACGATTCAGAGCGTAACGATTATCGATGCATCTGTGTGTGTGTGAGACTACTTGGCACAAGTATTTATGATGACCCATAAAGAATTTGTATAAAGCTGCTCTTATACACAACTAAATAATAAAGAGTTATGACTTGAAATGTTTGCTGTAAGGCACAATCAGACAGTGAGTGAACATCTGCAGAGATCAGTCAGTGTAGCTTTAGTGACTGGCACTTCACTGACACACTGAGCCTGTTATCTAGTTGTGTATAAGAGCGGCTTTGTATGTTACTAATTATTCAGAATATGCGGGTAAGTCCACAAGCCTTGTGTTTGTACGAGAGCTGCTGGTACATCACTCTAAACTCCTGAACAAAAACTGTTTGTGAATTTGCTCCAGCAAAATGTTTTTTTGTCTGAAGGGTTATAATGCTCAGTGGAAATAACAGGAGGATGTGGGACAGAAGATTATTATTAAATGCTAGAGGTTCAGAATATGCTGAAGTGTGTTAGTACGCTGCTAGTAGTGTGTGTGAAGTGTGTTAGTACGCTGCTAGTAGTGTGTGTGAAGTGTGTTAGTACGCTGCTAGTAGTGTGTGTGAAGTGTGTTAGTACGCTGCTAGTAGTGTGTGTGAAGTGTGTTAGTACGCTGCTAGTAGTGTGTGTGAAGTGTGTTAGTACGCTGCTAGTAGTGTGTGTGAAGTGTGTTAGTACGCTGCTAGTAGTGTGTGTGAAGTGTGTTAGTACGCTGCTAGTAGTGTGTGTGAAGTGTGTTAGTACGCTGCTAGTAGTGTGTGTGAAGTGTGTTAGTACGCTGCTAGTAGTGTGTGTGAGGTGTGTTAGTACGCTGCTAGTAGTGTGTGTGAGGTGTGTTAGTACGCTGCTAGTAGTGTGTGTGAAGTGTGTTAGTACGCTGCTAGTAGTGTGTGTGAAGTGTGTTAGTACGCTGCTAGTAGTGTGTGTGAAGTGTGTTAGTACGCTGCTAGTAGTGTGTGTGAAGTGTGTTAGTACGCTGCTAGTAGTGTGTGTGAAGTGTGTTAGTACGCTGCTAGTAGTGTGTGTGAAGTGTGTTAGTACGCTGCTAGTAGTGTGTGTGAAGTGTGTTAGTACGCTGCTAGTAGTGTGTGTGAAGTGTGTTAGTACGCTGCTAGTAGTGTGTGTGAAGTGTGTTAGTACGCTGCTAGTAGTGTGTGTGAAGTGTGTTAGTACGCTGCTAGTAGTGTGTGTGAAGTGTGTTAGTACGCTGCTAGTAGTGTGTGTGAGGTGTGTTAGTACGCTGCTAGTAGTGTGTGTGAGGTGTGTTAGTACGCTGCTAGTAGTGTGTGTGAGGTGTGTTAGTACGCTGCTAGTAGTGTGTGTGAAGTGTGTTAGTACGCTGCTAGTAGTGTGTGTGAAGTGTGTTAGTACGCTGCTAGTAGTGTGTGTGAAGTGTGTTAGTACGCTGCTAGTAGTGTGTGTGAAGTGTGTTAGTACGCTGCTAGTAGTGTGTGTGAAGTGTGTTAGTACGCTGCTAGTAGTGTGTGTGAAGTGTGTTAGTACGCTGCTAGTAGTGTGTGTGAAGTGTGTTAGTACGCTGCTAGTAGTGTGTGTGAAGTGTGTTAGTACGCTGCTAGTAGTGTGTGTGAAGTGTGTTAGTACGCTGCTAGTAGTGTGTGTGAAGTGTGTTAGTACGCTGCTAGTAGTGTGTGTGAAGTGTGTTAGTACGCTGCTAGTAGTGTGTGTGAAGTGTGTTAGTACGCTGCTAGTAGTGTGTGTGAAGTGTGTTAGTACGCTGCTAGTAGTGTGTGTGAAGTGTGTTAGTACGCTGCTAGTAGTGTGTGTGAAGTGTGTTAGTACGCTGCTAGTAGTGTGTGTGAAGTGTGTTAGTACGCTGCTAGTAGTGTGTGTGAAGTGTGTTAGTACGCTGCTAGTAGTGTGTGTGAAGTGTGTTAGTACGCTGCTAGTAGTGTGTGTGAAGTGTGTTAGTACGCTGCTAGTAGTGTGTGTGAAGTGTGTTAGTACGCTGCTAGTAGTGTGTGTGAAGTGTGTTAGTACGCTGCTAGTAGTGTGTGTGAAGTGTGTTAGTACGCTGCTAGTAGTGTGTGTGAAGTGTGTTAGTACGCTGCTAGTAGTGTGTGTGAAGTGTGTTAGTACGCTGCTAGTAGTGTGTGTGAAGTGTGTTAGTACGCTGCTAGTAGTGTGTGTGAAGTGTGTTAGTACGCTGCTAGTAGTGTGTGTGAAGTGTGTTAGTACGCTGCTAGTAGTGTGTGTGAAGTGTGTTAGTACGCTGCTAGTAGTGTGTGTGAAGTGTGTTAGTACGCTGCTAGTAGTGTGTGTGAAGTGTGTTAGTACGCTGCTAGTAGTGTGTGTGAAGTGTGTTAGTACGCTGCTAGTAGTGTGTGTGAAGTGTGTTAGTACGCTGCTAGTAGTGTGTGTGAAGTGTGTTAGTACGCTGCTAGTAGTGTGTGTGAAGTGTGTTAGTACGCTGCTAGTAGTGTGTGTGAAGTGTGTTAGTACGCTGCTAGTAGTGTGTGTGAAGTGTGTTAGTACGCTGCTAGTAGTGTGTGTGAAGTGTGTTAGTACGCTGCTAGTAGTGTGTGTGAAGCGTGTTAGTACGCTGCTAGTAGTGTGTGTGAAGTGTGTTAGTACGCTGCTAGTACAGGCACAGTTATTTTCCTCTTGGCTCTTGTTGGGTCATATGCTGGCAAACATAACCTTACAGTTGACTTGCCAAATCACTTCCATCTGTTTTATTAATAAAATTAATATAGGAAGTAAATTCTTTATGGGTCATCATAAATACTTTGCTTTAAAAGTGCCAAGTAGTTTTATCATGTGGTGTTGTGTGTTTAATGTGACAGACCGATCGCCCTGTGGACAGAGCTAGAGTACACCAGCCTGAGAGCAGTCAGGGTTACCTCAGAGCCGCTAGTCCGCTAGCTAGACTCCCTCACTGTGTAGACGAGCCAGTTACGCTGTCAGACTCTCATTAGTGCTGTCCGGCACAGATCTACTTCACAGGGATAATGTTAATGAATTGCTAATTACAACATTGGGGGAAAAAAACAAAGGCTAAAGTGTGAAATAATGGTATCGTGTAACAAGCAGTACACCTCATTTATCTGCATAACTCTCTGTGGTTTGGTCAGGTGTGACGTTTAGTTATGATGTCATCACGCTGCTGTCTTGCCGCCAGCCAATCGCTGCATTGCTGATCATGGTTTGAGTATCGGTGCATCTGCCCTGTCCAATGAGCACGCAGCAATCTCACACAGCTATATCCAGATATTATCATAATGTTGAGCCCAGATCAGTGATGAGGATTTAGAAGATCTGTGATCATCTCAGGCTTGTTTAGTGCGGTGTGAAGAACTGACCCCAGACCAGATCAGTGTTGATTCAGTGATGCCAGACTCTGATGTGTGTGTGTGTGTGTGTGTGTGTGTGTGTCGTCAGTCACCCAGGGTACTTCGGGAAGGTGGGCATGAGGCACTACCATCTGAAGAGGAACACGGTGTTCTGCCCCACCATTAACCTGGACAAGCTGTGGACGCTGGTCAGCGAGCAGACGAGGGTGAACTACGGCAAGAAGCCCGACGGCCCCGCGCCCATCATCGACGTCGTGCGCGCAGTGAGTACACACACACACACACACACTCACACACATACACTCACTCACACACACACACACACGCACACACTCCGCTCAGAGGCCCGGCCCCATCATTGACGTCATGCACGCCGTGAGTCCACACACACACACACACACACACACACACACACACACACACACACACACACACACACACACACACACCGCTCAGAGGCCCGGCACCCATCATCGACATTGTGCGCGCCGTGAATCCACACACACACACACACACACACACACACACACTGCTCAGAGGCCCGACGGTAGTGTAACAGCAGCGCTTCTGTGTTGTACATCAGAACGGATGCTCACTATTGGCCGCTGGTCATGTGTGTGTGTGTGTGTGTGTGTGATGCTGGCTAGTGTTGTCACGATACCAAAATTATGACTTCGATACGATGCCAGACCAAAATACCTCGATACCGATCAGGCGCGTCGTCAGACATGGGCATCCGGGGCTTCAGCCCCGGATGTTTTTTTTATAGCCCCGGATCTCAGAAAATTGAATTTATTGATAATTATTATTAGGCAAAGTGGCAAGCAGCACGAGTCCACGAGCCGTGAGAGCAGGGCGTGGCCAGTAGCGCGAGTGTTAATGAGTCACCTGAGTTCAAGTTCAAGCACCGGTTTCAAGTTTCTCACGGATGAACTTCGGGGGCGCACGCGCCGCACCGGTTTAAAAAAAATAACGCAGTCAGCACCTCCGCACAGTCTTCTGTCAGACCAGATGTTGTCACTATGTCAGTAAAACTCAGAAAAATTAACTTACTTACTTAAGTCTGCTTGATTAACATTATTACAATGTATTCCTATTTAACTCTGATATGTAGCCTATATATAAGGTCCTCGAATGTGTTGGAATATTTCACCAGCATCAGCCTTTTCACAGTTTCTATCACTCCACTTGTCTGTGTTTGCACAACTTCCATCATTAGGCCAGTAGGTGGTGACAAGTGACTGTCTTTATGAGTGAACAATTGAAATTTAATTGAACTGATTTAATAGTGCCAAAAACATTGATTAACTCAAGAAAGAAACAAGTTGCTGAAACCAAACTTTAATGCTAAAAAGTTTACATCTATGCAAAATAATCCTTGAAAGATTTCTCCTTTAAGGCCATTCCTGTTTGGAATATGTGGTTGTGTATTGTCAACAATAAGCAGAAACATTTTGCATTTCCATTTTATAGTGTGTGGATCATTGATTTCAACATTTATCCTCATTCTCATGTTTAAGAATCTGTTATCTTGACCAATAATTTATGCTACTGCCCACTGACATGCTTTTACAGCTATTGTTATCAAAAAATGTTGGCCTTCAAACACCTTAAAATGCACATATGTAGGTCTGAGAAATCAAAATTTTCTCGGGGGGGCATGCCCCCGAACCCCCCTAACTACCTCACCTTTGAATGTGTGTGTCTGTGTGCTAATATGGGCTGGTGTGGCTATAGTGCCAGGACTGAATTTTTTAACCAGTCTGCCCCCTGCATATAGGCCTAAAATATACTTTTTCCTCTGTATCGAATCATGTTAACTTGTTACCCAGCCCCAGCCCCTGATGTTTTGGGCTCAGCCCCTGATGTTTTTAAAACCTAAAAACGCCCCTGATACCGATACTGAATCGATACTGAACCGATACTGAATCGATACTGAACCGATACTGAACTGATACCACGGCAAAAAACTAAAACTGTAAAAGTAATTGAAAAATATGACAGAACTTCAGAAATCATTGTTTTATAAATTAATTTTAAAAAGCTAAAAACTCACATGACCAGTATGATCCTGTCCTGCTTTATGACCATTCCCTCCCCTTTATTAAAAAAAATAATAATAATAATAATAATTACATGTCAGTGTGAACGTCCTTACCGAGATGTTTGCAACATTCACATTATCAGTCATGCTAACATTTACAAACCTTTCACAACTCTGGACAGGTGACCAAAATCTTATTTCATGATACGAGTCATTTAATATTTTTTAAATGTAATTTTATAATTATAATATAGATATTTAATTTAATTTTATCTTTGTTATTAAAAATAAGCAAAAAAGCAAATTAAAAACAATATGACAAATACTATAAGAGACAAATAAATTAAACAGTGCTTAATTTATTTTTTGAAAGCTATAGACCTTCTGTAGCTGAAACAATAAGGTCTTCACTCTATAAATTAACTATAGACTGATTCTTAATAAATAGATTAAATTTATTCCGTCAAGCATTGGGTGACTGTCTCTTTTCTTTTGTTGTTGGATTAACATTAATCACACAGAATATTACGCTGCCGGTCCGGCCCTTTAAGGCCTGCACGTGTCCAATACAGTGGAACATATACGATTTCTCTTTACAGACGGTTTGCGTCCACCAGTGGCGGCTCCAGACAATTTTGATTGGGGGGGCATTGGGGGGTCCTGGTCATTTCAAGAGGGGGTCTCATGCAAACCAACAGAAAATACAGTCGACACGGCTAATAACTGCATATTAGGCTACTGCTACTAAACAACAAAATCAACAGAGCATATAAACTTTGTTTTTAATTAATTAATCAATTTCAGTTTGCAAACAATATGCTTGAACTTTAATTGCCATAGCCACACCCATGACAGAAAACATTTACAAAATAGTAGGCCTATCTATTCTCTATGGAAGCTTGCTTCCGCCACTGAATAATAAATAATTAATAATAATTGCGACTTTTTCTCTCACAATTCTCACTTTTTTTTTTCACACAATTGCGATATACAGTGCCCTCCACAATTATTGAACCCCCTGGTAAATATGATCAAAATTGGCTGTAAAAAATAAATCTGCATCGATTATCCTTGTGATCTTTCATTCAAAAAATGTGCAAAATTCTAACCTTTCATTGAAGTAAAAGAATTGAAAGTGGGGGGAAATCACATTATGAAATAAATGTTTTTCTCCAAAACATGTTGGCCACAATTATTGAAACCCCTAGAATTTTTTACGAGTAAAATATCTCTGAAGTATATTCCCATTAATATTTACCTTTTTTAGTACACCAGGGTGACTAGGAACATGAAACTGTCCAGCTATGACTTCGTGTTTCACAGAAGTTTAAATATGAGGAAACACAAAGGCCAAATCTCCTTAATCATCCATCACAATGAGTAAAACCACAGAATACAGTTCTGATGCGTAGCAAAAGATTGTTGAGCATCACAAAATAGAAAGTGGCTGTAAGACAATAGCTAAAGAATTGAAAATCCCCATTTTGACCATCAGGGCAATAATTAAGAAGTTATAATCAACTAAAGATGTTATGAATCTGCCAGGAAAAGGACGTGTGTCTATACTGTCTTAATGCACGGCGAGTATGAAAGTTTGAGTGGCCAAAGACTCTCCAAGGATCACAGATGGAGAATTGCAGAGATTAGTTGAGTCTTAGGGTCAGAAAGCCTAAAAAAAAAATTATCAAACAACCCCTACATCCCCACATGTTGTTTGGGAGGGTTTAAAAAAAAACCTCCTCGCTCATCCAAAAACAAATTCCAGCAAATGTAATTGTCAGACACGACTGGATCTTCAAACCGCACAGGGTTCTGTGGTCAGATGAGACTAAAACAGAGCTTTTTGGCAGCAACCACGCTAGATGGGTTTGGTGAACACAAGGATAAAAAGTACCCCATGTGTACAATTTAATATACCATTGGATCTTTAATGTTGTGGGCATATTTTTCTGCTGGAGGTCCTGGACTTCTTGTTCAGATACATGGCATTGTGGATTCTATCAAATATCAACAGATAAAAAATCAAAACCTGATGCCTTCTGCTAGAAATCTTATAATATGCCGTGGTTGGATCTTCCATCAGGACAACGATCCAAAACAAACATCAAAATCAAAACAAAAATTTGTTGTGGAGCACAAAATGAAGCTTCTGCCATGACCGTCTCAGTCCCCTGACCTGATGAGTGGGCTGAACTGAAGAGGAGAAGCACCAACATGGATCTGGGAATCTGAAGGATCTGGAGAGATTCTGTATGGAGGAATGGTCTCTGATCTCTTGTCAGTTATTCTCCAAACTCATCAGGCATTATAGAAGAAGACTCAGAGCTGTTATCTTGGCAAAAGGAGATTGCAAAAAGTATTTAATAAAAGGGGTTCAATAATTGTGGCCAACGTGTTTTGGAGAAAAACATTTATTTCATAATGTGATTTCCCCCCACTTTCAATTCTTTTACTTCAATGAAAGGTTAGAATTTTGCACATTTTTTGAATGAAAGATCACAAGGATAATCGATGCAGATTTATTTTTTACAGCCAATTTTGATCATATTTACCAGGGGGTTCAATAATTGTGGAGGGCACTGTATAAAGTCAGAATTGTGACTTTTTTTTCTAAGAATTGAGAAATATGAAGTCAGAATTGTGAGATATAAAGTCGTAATTCTGAGAAATAAAGTCGCAATTGGGAGATATAAAGTCAGAATTGCATGATATAAAGTCGCAATTGCGTGTTATAAAGTCAAAATATTATATTACAAATATAATAAATATAAAGTGAGATATTTACTATTCTGAGGTAAAAAAGAAAAGAAAAAAGTCCGTCCTAGAATTGGACTTTATATCTCACAATTGTGAGTTTATATCTCACAATTCTGAGAAAAGATGTCAGAATTGCAAGATATAAACTCGCAATTAGCCTATGTGTTATAAAGTCAGAATTGCGTGATATAAAGTCGCAATTGCGAGGGAAAAAAACTGAATTCTTGACTTTAAGACGCAATTGCAACTTTATTTCAAGCAATTCTGACTTTATATCTCGCAATTCTGATTTTTCAACACGCAACTGCGACTTTATTTCATGCAATTCTGACTTTATATCTCGCAATTCTGAGAAATAAAGACAGAATTGCGAGATTTAAACTCGCAATTGTGAGATAAAAAGTCGCAATTATCTTTTAAAATGTTTTATTCTGTGGCGGAAACAAGCTTCCATAATTCTCATACTCTCACCACCTTTTGATTGCTCTACTTCTGTCCAGTTTCTCCCTGGCATCTTCTCTGCTCCTCTTTTGCAAAGCGATCCATTTTTAGCTTCAAGCTCTTGCGGGCTCGCGGCAGCGCCTTGAACGCAATGACGCGAGGCGCAACGACGTTCATGGGGCGTCGCAGTGATTCTTATGTTTATATTTTTTTATATGTCGAATAAATTATTAATTAAGTTGGCTTGAGAAAGCCAACTTACTGAAATCCTATTTAAACTTATTATTATTCTTCTGACCCTAAATTTACAACTCTAACTCCTCCTAGAGCTTTAACTCTACAAACTCCAAACTCGGGTCAGACCTTCATACTGTTCTGACTCGGTGTGCTATATCTTTTCAGACTGATTTGACTTTCAGTTTTCTTAAAAATTAATATTAAAAACCATAAAAATCCCATTGACTTACATTGCAGACTGTTCAAATTGAGCCAAGACTACGGTGGCCCATTAGTGTACAAGCCAAAAACTCAAATCTAAACTCTCTGAAGCATTAGGCTCAATTAAACTACCATTCAATGTACTTATAAAACTATCTATCTATCTATCTATCTATCTATCTATCTATCTATCTATCTTCAAACTGTATCTATCTATCTATCTATCTATCTATCTATCTATCTATCTATCTATCTTCAAACTTTATCTATCCATCTATCTATCTATCTATCTATCAAACTAACTTATCTATCTATCTTTCTAACTAATCTATATATCTTTCTAACTAACTTATCTATCTTTCTTTTTCTTTTTAACTAATCTATCTATCTTTCTAACTATCTATCTTTCTTTTTAACTAATCTATCTATCTTTCTTACTAATCTATATATCTTTCTAACTAACTTATCTATCTTTCTTTTTCTTTTTAACTTATCTATCTTTCTAACTAACTATCTATCTTTCTTTCTAACTAATCTATCTATCTTTCTTACTAATCTATATATCTTTCTAACTAACTTATCTATCTTTCTTTTTCTTTTTAACTAATCTATCTATCTTTCTAACTAACTATCTATCTTTCTTTTTAACTAATCTATCTATCTTTCTTTCTTTCTAATCTATCTATCTTTCTAACTAACTAACTTATCTATCTTTCTTTCTAACTGATCTATCTATCTTTCTAACTATCTTACTAACTAACTTATCTATCTTTCTTTCTAACTGATCTATCTATCTTTCTAACTATCTTTCTAACTAACTTATCTATCTTTCTTTCTTACTAATCTATCTATCTATCTATCTATCTATCTATCTATCTATCTATCTATCTATCTATCTATCTATCTATCTATCAAACTAATGTATCTATCTTTCTTTCTAACTAATCTATCTATCTTTCTTACTAATCTATATATCTTTCTAACTAACTTATCTATCTTTCTTTTTCTTTTTAACTAATCTATCTATCTTTCTAACTAACTAACTATCTATCTTTCTTTTTAACTAATCTATCTATCTTTCTAACAACTTATCTGTCCATCTTTCTTTTTCTTTCTTTTTAACAAATCTATCTAAATTTCTTTCTTTCTAATCTATATATCTTTCTAACTAACTTATCTATCTTTCTTTCTAACTGATCTATCTATCTTTCTAACTAACTATCTTTCTAACTAACTTATCTATCTTTCTTTCTAACTGATCTATCTATTTTTCTAACTGATCTATCTATCTTTCTAACTATCTTTCTAACTAACTTATCTATCTTTCTTTCTTACTTATCTATCTATCTATCTATCTATCTATCAAACTAACTTATCTATCTTTCTTTCTAACTGATCTATCTATCTTTCTAACTAACTATCTTTCTAACTAACTTATCTATCTTTCTTTCTAACTGATCTATCTATCTTTCTAACTAACTTATCTATCTTTCTTTCTAACTAATCTATCTATCTTTCTAACTAATTTATCTATCTTTCTTTCTTACTAATCTATATATCTTTCTAACTAACTTATCTATTCATCTTTCTTTCTTTCTAATCTATCTATCTTTCTAACTAACTGATCTATCTATCTTTCTAACTATCTATCTTTCTTTATTTTTAACTAATCTATCTATCTTTCTAACCAACTTATCTTTCTTTCTTTCTTTCTTTCTTTCTAACTAATCTATCTATCTTTCTAACTTTTCTATCTTTCTTTCTTTGATTTCAACTAATCTATCTATCTTTCTAACTAACTTATCTTTCTTTCTTTCTTTCTTTCTAACTAATCTATCTATCTTTCTTTCTTACTAATCTATATATCTTTCTTTTTAACTGATCTGTCTATCTTTCTAACCAACTTTTCTTTCTTTCTTTCTTTCTTTCTTTCTTTCTTTCTAACTTATCTATCTTTCTTTCTTTGATTTTAACTAATCTATCTATCTTTCTAACTAACTTATCTTTCTTTCTTTCTTTCTAACTAATCTATCTTTCTTTCTTTTTAACTAATCTATCTTTCTAACTAACTAATCTATCTATCTTTCTAACATATCTATCTTTCTTTCTTTGATTTTAACTAATCTATCTATCTTTCTAACTAACTTATCTTTCTTTCTTTCTAACTAATCTATCTATCTTCCTAACTAACTTATCTATCTTTCTTTCTTTTTAACTAATCTATCTTTCTAACTAACTTATTTTTCTTTCTTTCTTTCTAACTAATCTATCTATCTTCCTAACTAACTTATCTATCTTTCTTTCTTTTTAACTAATCTATCTTTCTAACTAACTAATCTATCTATCTTTCTAACTTATCTATCTTTCTTTCTTTGATTTTAACTAATCTATCTATCTTTCTAACTAACTTATCTATCTTTCTTTCTTACTAATCTATCTATCTTTCTAACGAACTTATCTATCTTCCTTTCTTTCTATCTTCCTTTCTTTCTTTTTAACTAATCTATCTATCTTTCTAACTAACTTATCTATCTTTCTTTCTTACTAATCTATCTATCTATCTATCTATCTATCTATCTATCTATCTATCTATCTATCTATCTATCTATCTATCAAACTAACTTATCTATCTTTCTAACTAATCTATCTATCTTTCTTACTAATCTATATATCTTTCTAACTAACTTATCTATTCATCTTTCTTTCTTTCTTTCTTTCTTTTTAACTAATCTATCTATCTTTCTTTATTTCTATTCTATCTATCTTTCTAACTAACTATCTATCTTTATTTTTAACTAATCTATCTATCTTTCTAACCAACTTATCTTTCTTTCTTTCTTTCTAACTAATCTATCTATCTTTCTAACTTTTCTATCTTTCTTTCTTTGATTTCAACTAATCTATCTATCTTTCTAACTAACTTATCTTTCTTTCTTTCTTTCTTACTAATCTATCTATCTATCTATCTATCTTTCAAACTAATTTATCTATCTTTCTTTCTTACTAATCTATATATCTTTCTAACTAACTTATCTTTCTTTCTTTCTTTCTTTTTAACTGATCTGTCTATCTTTCTAACCAACTTTTCTTTCTTTCTTTCTTTCTTTCTTTCTTTCTAACTTATCTATCTTTCTTTCTTTGATTTTAACTAATCTATCTATCTTTCTAACTAACTTATCTTTCTTTCTTTCTAACTAATCTAGCTATCTTCCTAACTAACTTATCTTTCTTTTTAACTAATCTATCTTTCTAACTAACTAACTAATCTATCTATCTTTCTAACTTATCTATCTTTCTTTCTTTCTAACTAATCTATCTATCTTCCTAACTAACTTATCTATCTTTCTTTCTTTTTAACTAATCTATCTTTCTAACTAACTAATCTATCTATCTTTCTAACTTATCTATCTTTCTTTCTTTCTAACTAATCTATCTATCTTCCTAACTAACTTATCTATCTTTCTTTATTTTTAAGTAATCTATCTTTCTAACTAACTAACCTATCTATCTTTCTAACTTATCTATCTTTCTTTCTTTGATTTTAACTAATCTATCTATCTTTCTAACGAACTTATCTATCTTCCTTTCTTTCTATCTTCCTTTCTTTCTTTTTAACTAATCTATCTATCTTTCTAACTAACTTATCTATCTTTCTTTCTTTCTTTTTAACTAATCTATCTATCTTTCTAACTAACTTATCTATCTTTCTTTCTTACTTATCTATCTATCTATCTATCTATCTATCTATCTATCTATCTTTCAAACTAACTTATCTATCTTTCTTTCTAACTAATCTATCTATCTTTCTTACTAATCTATATATCTTTCTAACTAACTTATCTATTCATCTTTCTTTCTTTCTTTCTTTCTTTCTTTCTTTCTTTTTAACTAATCTATCTATCTTTCTTTATTTCTAATCTATCTATCTTTCTAACTAACTATCTATCTTTCTTTATTTTTAACTAATCTATCTTTCTAACCAACTTATCTTTCTTTCTTTCTTTCTAACTAATCTATCTATCTTTCTTACTAATCTATATATCTTTCTAACTAACTTATCTATCTTTTTTTTCCTTTTTAACTAATCTATTTATCTTTCTAACTAACTAACTTATCTATCTTTCTTTTTAACTAATCTATCTATCTTTCTAACAACTTATCTGTCCATCTTTCTTTCTTTCTTTCTTTTAACTAATCTATCTATCTTTCTTTCTTTCTAATATATCTATCTTTCTAACTGATCTATCTATCTTTCTAACTAACTTATCTATCTTTCTTTCTTACTAATCTATCTATCTTTCTAACTAATTTATCTATCTTTCTTTCTTACTAATCTATATATCTTTCTAACTAACTTATCTATTCATCTTTCTTTCTTTCTTTCTTTTTAACTAATCTATCTATCTTTCTTTCTTTCTAATCTATCTATCTTTCTAACTGATCTATCTATCTTTCTAACTAACTATCTATCTTTCTTTATTTTTAACTAATCTATCTATCTTTCTAACCAACTTATCTTTCTTTCTTTCTTTCTAACTAATCTATCTATCTTTCTAACTTTTCTATCTTTCTTTCTTTGATTTCAACTAATCTATCTATCTTTCTAACTAACTTATCTTTCTTTCTTTCTTTCTTTCTTACTAATCTATCTATCTATCTTTCAAACTAATTTATCTATCTTTCTTTCTTACTAATCTATATATCTTTCTAACTAACTTATCTTTCTTTCTTTCTTTTTAACTGATCTGTCTATCTTTCTAACCAACTTTTCTTTCTTTCTTTCTTTCTTTCTTTCTTTCTTTCTTTCTTTCTTTCTTTCTTTCTTTCTTTCTTTCTTTCTTTCTTTCTTTCTAACTAATCTATCTATCTTCCTAACTAACTTATCTATCTTTCTTTCTTTTTAACTAATCTATCTTTCTAACTAACTAATCTATCTATCTTTCTAACTTATCTATCTTTCTTTCTTTCTAACTAATCTATCTATCTTCCTAACTAACTTATCTATCTTTCTTTCTTTTTAACTAATCTATCTTTCTAACTAACTAATCTATCTATCTTTCTAACTTATCTATCTTTCTTTCTTTCTAACTAATCTATCTATCTTCCTAACTAACTTATCTATCTTTCTTTCTTTTAACTAATCTATCTTTCTAACTAACTAATCTATCTATCTTTCTAACTTATCTATCTTTCTTTCTTTCTAACTAATCTATCTTTCTTTCTTTCTAACTAATCTATCTATCTTCCTAACTAACTTATCTATCTTTCTTTCTAACTTTTCTATCTTTCTTTCTTTGATTTCAACTAATCTATCTATCTTTCAAACTAACTTATCTATCTTTCTTTCTTTCTAACTAATCTATCTATCTTTCTAACTAATTTATCTATCTATCTTTCTTTCTTACTAATCTATATATCTTTCTAACTAACTTATCTATCTTTCTTTCTTTTTAACTGATCTGTCTATCTTTCTAACCAACTTTTCTTTCTTTCTTTCTTTCTTTCTTTTTCTTTTTTTCTTTCTTTCTTTCTAACTTATCTATCTTTCTTTCTTTGATTTTAACTAATCTATCTATCTTTCTAACTTATCTTTCTTTCTTTCTTTCTTTCTAACTAATCTATCTATCTTCCTAACTAACTTATCTATCTTTCTTTCTTTTTAACTAATCTATCTTTCTAACTAACTTATCTTTCTTACTTTTTATCTATCTATCTATCTATCTATCTATCTATCTATCTATCTATCTATCTTTCACGCTAACTTATCTATATTTCTTTCTTTTTAACTAATCTATCTTTCAAACTAACTTATCTATATTTCTTTCTTACTTTATCTATCTTTCTAACTAACTTATCTATCTTTCTTTCTTACTAATCTATCTATCTTTCTAACTAACTTATCTATATTTCTTTCTTTCTTTTTAACTAATCTATCTTTCTAACTAACTTATCTATCTATCTTTCTTTATTTTTAACTAATCTATCTATCTTTCTAACTAACGTATCTATCTTTCTTTCTTTCTTACTAATCTATCTATCTTTCTTTCTAATCTATCTATCTTTCTAACTAACTTATCTATCTTTCATTCTAACTAACTAATCTATCTTTCTTTATTTCAAACTAATCTATCTATCTTTCTAACTAATCTATCTATCTTTCTAACTAATCTATCTCTCTTTCTTTCTAACTAATCAATCTTTTGTTCTCTCTCTCTTTCTTTCTTTCTTTCTTTCTTTCTTTCTTTCTTTCTTTCTTTCTTTCTTTCTTTCTTTCTTTCTAACTAATATTTCTTTCTAACTAATCTATCTTTCTTTCTATCGAATCTTTCTTTCTAACTAATCTATCTTTCTTTCTATCGAATCTTTCTTTCTAACTAATCCTTTCTTTCTTTCTTTCTTTCTTTCTAACTAATCTTTCTTTCTTTCTTTCTTTCTTTCTTTCTTTATGTCTTTCTAACTAATCAATCTTTCTTTCTTTCTTTCTTTCTTTCTTTCGGTCTTTCTAACTAATCAATCTTTCTTTCTTTCTTTCTTTCTTTCTTTCTAACTAATCTTTTTTTTCTCTCTTTCTTTTTTTCAATTTTTTTATATCAAACTTTAACCTACTTTAAACATCAAACTACTTCTAACTTCTTCAATCTCTCTGGTCCGGCTTTCTCAAGCCAACTTAAAGTTTGTCTCAACAAACTTTTTTTTCTAGTTATTATTGTTCTGCGTAAGAGAAACATTTTTAAATCTTTATCCCGGGTATATATCTTTTTTAATCAGGAAGGGGGTGGGGGGTCAAATGGGGGGGCAAGGTGTTTTTTGGGAGGGCCTTGAGACCCCCCAAGACCCCCCCTGGCGCCGCCGGTGGCGTTCACTAAAGACACACCGACTGTGTTTGTGTGAATGCTCGTATGCTGTCTGAATGGCGCGCGCTCCAGGTCTGAGCCCGGCGGCGTCCCGCGCTTTATTTTCTCATGCACGTTTCTTTGTCAAGTGCTGCGCGTGTATATTTCACTGCTCTGCTCCCGTTGAAGTGTAGCGTAGTAGTGAATATACACGTCCTGACTCCTGCTGTCACACAGCTACGCAAATGAAGAAATACTGCTTATTTACTGTCACTCTTAAAGTACCGGCACTAATAAAAGTTAATATCGTATCGTTTTTGATAGCAGGGTATCGCGATACCTTCCTAGTACCAGTCTATCGTGCAACACTAATGCTGGCCAATAGTGAGTCTCCGTTCTGATGCACAACACAGAAGCGCTGCGCTGTCATACACTACGTGGAAGTTAATCACAGAACACAGAAGACTACTCGCTGCTCTAGACTAAACAACGTTTGTAGCTTTAGTAAAGAATAGTCTATTTAATTTATCATTTATGCCTGTTAGGCAAAGGTAAATGACATTTATTATAGGTTTGTTTTTTGCATGATTGCTAATGATAGTTGCAATCATAGATGCATGATAGTTAATAGTTGTTTTTGAAGCCAAATGTTAAATTGATAGCTTTCAGTTACCCTGTAATGCTGGATGGCTATAATTAATGTTTAACATTAGAGGGTAAAAATCATTTTTATCCAGACATCAATAGCTGTGTTAGTATCAGTGAGACTGGCCTTTATCTTGTCTCTACATTCATTTGTAGATTAATTGTGAAATTGTTACATTATAAAATATAGAAACTAATATAAAACTATAAAAATGTAATTAAGCAAGTTAATGTTTTTAATCGATTGACAGCACTAATATACATGTATTATACAGTGAGGAAAATAAGTATTTGAACACCCTGCTATTTTGCAAGTTCTCCCACTTGGAAATCATGGAGGGGTCTGAAATTGTCATCGTAGGTGCATGTCCACTGTGAGAGACATAATCTAAAAAAAAATATCCAGAAATCACAATCTATGATTTTTTAACTATTTATTTGTATGATACAGCTGCAAATAAGTATTTGAACACCTGTCTATCAGCTAGAATTCTGACCCTCAAAGACCTGTTAGTCTGCCTTTAAAATGTCCACCTCCACTCCATTTATTATCCTAAATTAGATGCACCTGTTTGAGGTCGTTAGCTGCATAAAGACACCTGTCCACCCCATACAATCAGTAAGATTCCAACTACTATCATGGCCAAGACCAAAGAGCTGTCCAAAGACACTAGAGACAAAATTGTACACCTCCACAAGGCTGGAAAGGGCTACGGGGAAATTGCCAAGCAGCTTGGTGAAAAAAGGTCCACTGTTGGAGCAATCATTAGAAAATGGAAGAAGCTAAACATGACTGTCAATCTCCCTTGGACTGGGGCTCCATGCAAGATCTCACCTCGTGGGGTCTCAATGATCCTAAGAAAGGTGAGAAATCAGCCCAGAACTACATGGGAGAAGCTGGTCAATGACCTGAAAAGAGCTGGGACCACCGTTTCCAAGGTTACTATTGGTAATACACTAAGATGTCATGGTGTGAAATCATGCATGGCACGGAAGGTTCCCCTGCTTAAACCAGCACATGTCAAGGCCCGTCTTAAGTTTGCCAATGACCATTTGGATGATCCAGAGGAGTCATGGGAGAAAGTCATGTGGTCAGATGAGACCAAAATAGAACTTTTTGGTCATAATTCCACTAAACGTGTTTGGAGGAAGAAGAATGATGAGTACCATCCCAAGAACACCATCCCTACTGTGAAGCATGGGGGTGGTAGCATCATGCTTTGGGGGTGTTTTTCTGCACATGGGACAGGGCGACTGCACTGTATTAAGGAGAGGATGGCCAGGGCCATGTATTGCGAGATTTTGGGGAACAACCTCCTTCCCTCAGTTAGAGCATTGAAGATGGGTCGAGGCTGGGTCTTCCAACATGACAATGACCCGAAGCACACAGCCAGGATAACCAAGGAGTGGCTCTGTAAGAAGCATATCAAGGTTCTGGCGTGGCCTAGCCAGTCTCCAGACCTAAACCCAATAGAGAATCTTTGGAGGGAGCTCAAACTCCGTGTTTCTCAGCGACAGCCCAGAAACCTGACTGATCTAGAGAAGATCTGTGTGGAGGAGTGGGCCAAAATCCCTCCTGCAGTGTGTGCAAACCTGGTGAAAAACTACAGGAAACGTTTGACCTCTGTAATTGCAAACAAAGGCTACTGTACCAAATATTAACATTGATTTTCTCAGGTGTTCAAATACTTATTTGCAGCTGTATCATACAAATAAATAGTTAAAAAATCATATATTGTGATTTCTGGATTTTTTTTTTTAGATTATGTCTCTCACAGTGGACATGCACCTACGATGACAATTTCAGACCCCTCCATGATTTCTAAGTGGGAGAACTTGCAAAATAGCAGGGTGTTCAAATACTTATTTTCCTCACTGTATCTGTGGTTAGTCATGGGTCGTGTATGGCATTAAAAATATTTTAAATGATTAAAAAGGTCTTAAAGCATTAAATTTAATTTGAAGATGCCTGTAGAATCCATGTATATAAAATAGAGCATGTTTAGTTCAGTGCATTTGCTTTACAGTGAACCCAAGCTTCTGTGTGCTCTATGAAGCTGCTGTCGCTGCAGTAATGTGCTTTATGAAGAGCAGCCGTAGATCTGTGCTCGTGAACTACACCTGTGTCTTAATCAGGGGTCATATTTAAAAACCTTATTCAGGGGTGTGATTCTTCCGGATAAATGCTACCTGTAAATGCTCTCGTAAATCATGCAAATCCGTTTTGTTTTCTCGGGTCGCGCTCAAAGCACGGTTCGGGTATTGGTAAACATAATGACCGCTCGCCACTGTCAGCGTTTTTTTGTGCCTCCGATTCATGTCTTCATGTCACTCTGAGTCCGCTAGTAGTCCATTCGTGTGTCTCGATGGAACTTCCTTCAGAGCAGAGCTCAACCACAGAGCCTGCACTCGCTGCCGAAGGCTGTCTGAAGTGTGCTGACAATTTGACGCGTGGAGCGAACTATTTCTATTCTTAGCTGAAGCCGACTGCAGTATGAAGGACTAAAAATGACAGAACGAAAAATAAATAAATAAATAAATAAAAGTAGAAATAAATAAATAAATGCAGAAATAATAGTGAAAATAAATACATTTTGGTATTATAAATGGCTATTTCTGTATTTTTACATGTATTTATTTATTTATGCATTTTTATATGTATTTATTTATGTATTTATATATTTATTTATTTATATATTTATATATGTATGTATTTATTTATACATTTATTTATTCCTACATTTATTTATTTCTGTATTTCCACATTTCTACATTTATTTATTTCTGTATTTCCACATTTCTACATTTATTTTTCCCTGCGCATGTATGCTAATTGACCAATGGCTAAGCCACGCCCCCTCTCAACATTCGGACAAACAGTCAACATTCGGTAACAGGCGCTATGGCAGCTGTCACAGTAGGAGACATTTCACAGGAGGCAATTGATGATTTTTTGGAGACAGAAAGATTATATATCATCTCGATGTCACCAAAAGGGCCTTAAATATGCATTGGAGGGTTATATTAATAATTTTATTGTTGAGAAGGTCGATAAGCTTCAGCTCCAGACAAAGATTTACAGTTCACAGTGTAAACGTTATAGTTTGGTGCTATTTCGCTTCAAACGCTCGCTTTATACGCGCGTCCTATTCGCTTTGGATTCAAAATGTTCAAGCGTCGAACTAGACGCGATACGCGCGAATTTGACGCTCTATTTGCGTTTGGTGTGAGCGCAGAAGAACAGGCTGCGATGTCAGATTGCTCTGCTGGAATGTGTGTGTGTGTTTGTGTGTGTGTGTGTGTGTCAGAGAGCGGGCGCGATCGAACAGTGGAAACATAAAAACATACTCCATTTTGTTCATACAGGACATAATTAAAACTGCAAAGTGTTTAGCCTACTTATATTTGTGTAAAACACAACATTGTGCTTTTGTCAAACTGTAACCTACAACTGTCACCCAACCAAAATCACACACACACGCTGTTTAAAAGCCAAAATGACAAGAAAAAACATAAAAACGAATGAAAACCGATAACTACAATGCATTGCAATGGACGAGGAAGCAGAGAATGTCCGAGTGTATTGGGTTAGCTATGCGTACTGTGATTGGCTCATCGCGTTTGGGGGCGTGGCTTAGCCATTGGTCAATTAGCATATATGCGCAGGGAAAAATAAATGTAGAAATGTGGAAATACAGAAATAAATAAATGTAGAAATGTGGAAATACAGAAATAAATAAATGTAGGAATAAATAAATGTATAAATAAATACATATATAAATATATAAATAAATAAATATATAAATACATAAATAAATACATATAGAAATGCATAAATAAATAAATAAATGCATGTAAAAATACAGAAATAGCCGTTTATATTACCAAAATGTATTTATTTTCACTATTATTTCTGCATTTATTTATTTATTTCTACTTTTATTTATTTATTTATTTTTCGTTCTGTCATTTTTAGTCCTTCATACTGCAGGACAAAATAAATGTAAAGAGAGACATAGTGGACTTCCTGTTTTCATTTTGACATGAAGAATAAATTCTGTTATGATGCATGAGCTGCAGTCAGGAGTGTGTGTGTCCTGCTGAGCGAGCTGTGTCTGGTTCTCTCCTCTGACCTCTGACCTCTGACCTGTGTGTTTCAGGGCTACTTCAAAGTGCTGGGCAAAGGCAAGCTGCCGAAGCAGCCGGTGATTGTGAAGGCCAAGTTCTTCAGCCGGCGGGCCGAGGAGAAGATCAAGGGAGTCGGAGGAGCGTGTGTGCTGACCGCATAAACACCTTTCTTAAATAAAGCTGATAAACTCTCTCTCCTGCTTCGTCTCGCATCACTGACCTCAGACACTCATGCTAACCGCTAACACTGACCTCAGACACTCATGCTAACCGCTAACACTGACCTCAGACACTCATGCTAACAGCTAACACTGACCTCAGACACTCATGCTAACCGCTAACACTGACCTCAGACACTCATGCTAACCGCTAACACTGACCTCAGACACTCATGCTAACCGCTAACACTGACCTCAGACACTCATGCTAACCGCTAACACTGACCTCAGACACTCATGCTAACAGCTAACACTGACCTCAGACACTCATGCTAACCGCTAACACTGACCTCAGACACTCATGCTAACCGCTAACACTGACCTCAGACACTCAAATCAAATCAAATCAAGTATATTTGTATAGCGCTTTTCACAATACAGATTGTATCAAAGCAGCTTCACAGTATAATAAAATAATACAACAAAGTTTGTTTCTAGTGGAATTTATTGATTGATAGAATAAAATTAAATATCCCCAAAATATCCCCAACTGAGCAAGCCAAAGGCAACAGTGGCAAGGAACCGAAAAACTCCATCAAGTGACCTAATGGTGTCCTAAAACTCATCAGGTGACCTAATGGAGAAAAAAAAACCTTGGGAGAACCCAGGCTCAGTCGGGGGCCAGTTCTCCTCTGGCATTTATGAACTAGAGGCCGGATTGTAGTTTCAAACTGTGAGATTAACAATATTATATGAATGCCTGGCTGAAAAGATGCGTCTTTAATCTAGTTTTAAACTGGGAGAGTGAGTCCGAGTAACGAACAGTATCAGGAAGGCTATTCCAGAGTTTTGGAGCCAAATGTGAAAATGCTCTCCCTCCTTTGGTTGATCTGGATATCCTAGGTATGACTAAAAGCCTTGAATTTATTGATCTTAAAGAGCGTGATGGATTATAGGGCGATAGAAGATCCGTTAAATAGACTGGAGCTAAGCCGTTTAGGGCTTTATAAGTCAGTAGCAATACCTTATAATTAATACGGAACTTTATAGGTAGCCAATGTAGTGATAATAAAATCGGTGTTATATGATCATATTTTCTTGATCTAGTAAGAACTCTAGCGGCGGCATTTTGGATTAACTGTAGCTTGTTTATTGAGGATGCAGGACAACCGGCTAATAAAGCATTACAGTAATCTAGTCTCGAGGTCATGAATGCATGAACTAACTTTTCTGCATCAGAAACTGATAGCATATTACGTAGCTTAGCAATGTTTCTAAGGTGGAAAAAGGCAGTTTTTGTAACATACGAAATATGATTTTCAAAAGACAGGTTACCGTCGAGTATAACACCCAGGTCTTTTACTGTAGAGGATAAAGTAACAGGACATCCTACGATGTCAAAGTTGTATTGTGAGAGGTTCTGTGGGCGGTTTTTTGAACCGATAAGTATTACCTCTGTCTTGTCTGGATTTAATAAAAGAAAATTACGCGTCATCCAATCTTTTATATCTTTAACACACTCTGTCAATTTGGATAATTTAGCGTTTTCATCCGGCCGTGATGAAATATATATTTGAGTGTCATCAGCATAACAATGGAAACTAATTCCATGTTTCCTTATAATATTTCCAAGTGGTATCATATATATATTGAGAATAACAGAGGGCCCAACACAGATCCCTGTGGCACTCCATAGTTTACTGGAATTATGATCGATTTTTCTCCATTTAAATAGACAAAATGGTAGCGGTCTGATAAGTATGATCTAAACCAGCTTAATGCTTGTCCTTGAACACCAGTATAATTTTGTAGTCGATCTAAGAGTATTGTATGATCTATAGTATCGAACGCAGCACTTAGATCGAGTAAAACTAGTATTGAGATGCAGCCTTGGTCAGAAGCTAAGAGTAAATCATTTGTGATTTTAACGAGCGCAGTTTCAGTGCTATGATGCGGCCTGAATCCTGACTGAAACTTTTCATAGATATCATTTTCTTGCAAGAAAGAGCCCAGTTGAGTGGACACAACTTTTTCTAGTATTTTAGACATAAAAGGTAGATTTGAAATGGGTCTATAATTTGCTAGATTATGCGGGTCTAATTGTGGTTTCTTAATGAGAGGTTTTATCATTGCCAGTTTAAATGTTCTTGGAACATGACCTAAAGATAAAGACGAGTTAATAATATTGAGGAGAGGCTCTTCCACTACAGGTAACACTTCCTTCAGTAGTTTAGTTGGTATAGGATCTAATAAACATGTTGTTGTTTTAGATGAAGTGATAAGTTTATTTAACTCTTTTTGTTCTATAGTTGTAAAGCACTGTAATTGTTCTTGCGGGGGGATAATTGAGGCTGAATTATAAGGTGCGATTGAGGATTGAACGTTTACAATTGTGGTCCTGATGTTTTCTATTTTCTCAGTGAAGAAGTTCATGAAATCATTACTACTAAACTGTAACGGGATATTTTGTTCGGGTGACGTCTGTTTATTTGTTAGGCTAGCCACGGTGTTAAATAAAAACCTAGGATTGTTTTGGTTGTTTTCTATTAGTTTGCGGAGATGCTCAGCCCTGGCCGCTTTTAGGGCCTTTTTATAACGTGACATACTGTCTTTCCACGCGATTCTAAAGACCTCTAAATTAGTTTGTTTCCATTTACGCTCCAAATTACGGGTTTCTCTCTTTAGAACATGCGTAGTATTATTGTACCATGGTGCTTTACTTTTCTCTGTAACCTTTTTTAATCTAACGGGTGCAACAACATCCAATGTTCTAGAGAGAATGGTGCTCGTAGTGCTAGTTAGTTCTTCTAGTTCATCTGTTTGTTTGGGTTCAGGCAGCAGCTGAGACAGATCAGACAAGCAACTCGAGAAATTATCTATGGTGGATGGAAGGATTGTTCTGCCTGGTCGAAAACGCGGCGCCGCATGACATATTACAGCAGTACGTAATATGCAAGTTACCAAGTAATGGTCAGTGACATCATCACTTTGTGGAATGATATCTATATCGGTTGGATCGGTTCCATATGATATAATTAAATCGAGTGTGTGATTAAGACGATGAGTTGGTCCTGTGACGTTTTGTTTGACCCCAAAGGAATTTAATAAATCTATAAACGCAGCCCCTAAAGCATCATTTGGATTATCTACGTGTATGTTAAAATCTCCAACAATTAATGCTTTATCTACATTGACCAATAGATCTGAGAGAAAATCTGCAAACTCTTTTAGGAAATCAGCGTAAGGCCCAGGCGGTCTATATACGGTAGCCAAGGCTAGAGATAATATGGATTTTTTTCTAACATCTAAGAGCGTAACATTTAGTACAAGTATTTCAAACGAAATAAACTTATAACCCGTTTTCTGAGTAACATTGAGAATATCTCTATAGACCGCTGCAACACCGCCGCCACGACCAATCAGACGGGGTTCGTGCTTATAGGAGTATCCTAATGGAGTAGACTCATTTAGACCGAAATAATCATTAGGTTTAAGCCAAGTTTCAGTAAGGCAAAGTACATCGAAGCTATTATCCGTGACTATTTCATTTACAATAACTGCCTTAGGTGTGAGTGATCTAATGTTTAGAAGACCTAGCTTTAGAAATTGTTTTTGGTTACTAATAGCAACATTTTCTGGTTTAATAACAATTAGATTTTTTCTAGATCCTGCAGTAGATTTATTATTTGATCTCACTAAACGAGGAATAGACACAGTTTCTATGCAATGTTCTACACTATTTATATCAGTTAATTTGGTGCAGCAGAGACTATGATTTGAACTTTTGGTTACTAGTCAAAAGGTATTTAACATTTTGGAGATGTTATCTGACAGAAGATCCGATCCGAATCTGCTTGGGTGTAAGCCATCAGCACGGTAAAGCCTAGGACGCTCCCAAAACAGATTCCAATTATTTACAAAGAGCAGTTTCTGCTCATTGCACCATGATATTAACCATTCATTTAGCGCAAATAGTCTACTAAACTTTTCATGTCCTAGTCGGTACGTGGGAAGCGGTCCTGACACAATGATCGTTATATCAGGCGATGTGCTGCGTACCGTATCGATCAGATTCCTGAAGTCTTTCTTCAGAACCTCTGTCTGTCGCAGCCTGATGTCGGCCCCTCCCGCGTGCAGGACCACAGTTCCGACGCGCTCGTTCAGAATCTCGGGAACGTGAGCAGCGATTTCAGAAACACGAGCACCAGGAAAGCAGTGACTATGCACCTTACTTTTATTTAACGTAGCGTGTACGTGTCGAACGATGGAATCACCGATGATCACAGCATCGCGTTCTGTTTCGCGAAGAGGGGAGAAGCGGTTTTGTGTGGATATCTCGAAAACCGGCAGGGTCGGAGAGAGTTTTCTTGGTCTAGACCTGACTCACGTCTTCCGCTGCGGAAATATCCAGGCTTCGTGGTGGCATGTTGGAGCCGGCGTAAACGAGACCATAGCTGATCGCGGCCTCGACGCTCGTGACCGATGCTGAGTAACGCACGGAGTAGACGAGGTCGGAGTCAGCGGGTTAGTAACGTTGATCACTGATTTATGTGCAATTGCATCGGCGCGTGATGTTTCAAGAGCTAACCGCCGGTCTATCAGCTCGGCTTTTCTCACTAAAAGGTCGTGGATCTGTTTCTCAACAGCTTCCAGCTCAAGACACTCATGCTAACCGCTAACACTGACCTCAGACACTCATGCTAACCGCTAACACTGACCTCCACCTGTGCTGAGCTGAGCTCCTGTGACGACTCTCAGGGGTTCAGATCCACAGGACTCAACTACACCTCAGACACTCATGCTAACAGCAGCTGAAACTGACCAGTAGTGCTGAGGGCAGATCTGCATCTCTTCCAAGCTCTGATTGGTCAAACTGAAAAGCTTGGCTCTGATTGGTCAAACTGAATGAAGCTAAAAGACAAGCTTTTAAACTGTCAAAAATTCGACTGGCACAGACAAGTGACATTAATGTAAATCTTACCTAGAATCACAAAATAATGAGGATCCAGAAGTCCCACGGCATGCAGACATGAAGCTGGGTAAAATAAAGCACAACTATGTTTAATATTAATTAGTTCCTCTGGCATCATCAAACTCTGCCATCACTCACCCTTCAGCAGTTCCAGACCATTTAAGACTTTAGTTCATCTAAAGAAAAACAGATAATTTAATGAAGCCTGAGATGTACATCCCTCTGATGATCGATTCACCAAAACTGTCCATGTTTTAAGAAGTTCATCACTAAAACACCTAATCTCCATATGAATCATGTGGTTTCCTCCGAGCCCTCTAGAGACGCTATCGCTCTATATAATAAAGGGTTAAATGTATATTTCTAAATCTAATCCGAGATGACACACACACTCACACACACACACACACACACACACAGGCTGGTTGTAAGAGGGCTTCAACAATTAGGGATGCCCAAAAAGAGGGCTAACGGCTAGCAGAGTCCTGTGCTCTGTCTGCTATTATAGGCTCATATCTGGCTGAGACGGTGCTACTTGTATTCATAACAACTGAGTGATGCTAAATATTGTAAAGATCTGCTGTATGCCACTGGCCCATGAATCATTTCTTTTAGGTGGACTTAAATAAATAGTTAAAGTGTGTGTGTGTGTGTGTGTGTGTGGGCTTGTATAAAGGGTTTAAACACATTAAGACACATTTGCACACTGTCTTTATTAAATGTAACTGATTACACATCCAGCATTTATTACACACACATGTTAATCCAGTAACAGTGAAACAGTGAAGTGGACAAAGATGGCTGGAGATCTTCATTAAAATAACAGAAAGGCAGGACAGGATTATGAAGTCATGATCTAGAGTATGAAGATCTGATTCCAGATATTACCAACTCCAGTCAGAGATGCAGATGCCAGATCATCCATTTTAGCTCATAGGCTAAAGCCTAAACTAGTCACAATCATCATCTATGTCTTCATCTACCCAGGGTCTTTTGCGGCTTGGTGGTGGTAGTGGTGGTGGGGCTGGTAGGCTCGGGAAAATTACAATTTTAATATTATTCACACCGTAATCTTTGGTCAGCTGTTTCTGTAGCTCTGTAATTGATAATGTCTTCACTACATTATTGTTATCAGGATCAGGTCCAATGTAACCCTTCCCTGTGTACTCACCGTTCTTCAGACAACAGGTGGCACTCCAGTAATACTTTGAGACAGTAACTCTATTCTTCAGTTTTGGTTTGTTATGATCAGGAACTACACCAGTCACCACATAAGCCTCATCACAGTCTTTCAGATCTTTACTAACATCCTTCTCATGATTGTTCCACTGAAGCCGATTGAAACATGCGTCCTGTGGAGCGGCGTTGGTCAGGGTGGAGGTGGCCTTCATGGAGTCATCATCGTATGTGTGCTGAACTGGGTAGAGGTGACCTCTGTCATACGTAGGCTTATTATGGTCCTGATCTTTATAGTCACTATTCACAGCCTGATTATTAATGGTTTTCTGACGTTTAGGTTCAATACATGGCTTATTATTATATCCATCCAGCTAAAGGACATGAGAGAGAAATATAAAAGAATAACCTACCTCAAACTGTTTCAGTCAAAATACAAATTATTGATTGTCATTTTAAATAAATATACTGGTCCCACTTTAATTTAATTGTCTTTAACTACTATCTACTAACATTTGAATTAATTAATTTACTTATTGTGTACATACAAGTTTTTACAAGTGAACATATTTTAGTATATCTGCATGTTATTACATCTATAATGACACTGTTAACCCCTTAAACCAGTAAACCTGTGCTAATATTACCCGTATCCTCCTCAATAACAGCACATGTGTTTAACAGGACAATATCAACATAATAAGCCTACATTGTACTTATTTCTATTGATGTACGTACATAGTAGTTAAAGACACCTAATATAAATGTGACCAATATACTACAATAATATACAGTTGAATAATTACCTGAGGTTCGATGTACCAAGGATTACACCTCTCAACACGTCGGACATTTGCGCTCCTGAACTTATACGCAGAGTAGATGGGGATCTTCCAGTCTGTGTTGTACAAAGTTGCATAAAAATAGTTTTTCTGCTTGTTGTTGTCCAGAAGACACTGGCAGATCTGCCGGACTGAGTAGAACCATTGTGGTGCTGTGCCCGGTAGTATTGTGAATTTAGGAGGATCTTTATTCAAAAAGAACTTTCTGCATTCACCAAAATCCGGCACAACCTCACTCAGAGAGAGGCAAGGCAACAGAAGGAGAACAAGCAGTTTCATGATGAACTCAAACTGTGAGAGCAGAAACTGAATCTGTGGATTTCTCTGTGTCAGAAGAGGCGAGAGTGGAGAATGCAGATGTTCTCTCTCTTTATAGAGTTTAACACACAAGGGGAGGAGATAGAAACACACGTCTGTAGGTTTCACTACACAAGAAAGAGTTAAAAGCTGAAGAGGTTCACATTGCACTGCTGATGATCTAGTTTTAGCACATTAAAGGCTTTATTGCTGTTTACACTCAAACGCATGAGCTCTATCTTATGAACTTTACACACATTTAGTGTTTGTTTTCAGCTAATTAGTCATTATATATGGGCAGTCACATTTTATTAATTTAATAATCAGGTTCAACAATTACAGAGTGAATCTGTCTTTGAAAAAGCATATTATGACTGAATGAAAACTGAACATCACAACATCACATGATTAGATGTGTTAAAGAGCTTTTCTAGAGCGCTGTCAGTCTCATGTGAGTGGACATCATTTACACAGATCTGACTAAAGCACTGTTCACTGCACACAGGACAGAAGACACAAGTTAAGCAATACAATAATCTAATAAAATGTTCCACATAAAGTCATTGGTTACATTTGTTCTCTTATGTCTTCATCACTCCAGATTCCACCAAATGACTGTATAGTATTGTATAGTATTTCCAGCTATTTAGAGTTAATTTCACACATCTACTTCCTGACTTACATGATTGTCTGTTTAATATTGGCCCTAAAGATGCGACTATAATGCGTTTACATCTAGAACACATCTGGCTCAGACACAGCTCATATAACACACATGTGATCAGCATGAACACTCTAATAACATCCTTTAATTTAGCTGTGCTTGCCAGAATTCACTGTAAAAATACAGCACATATTTTAGTGATAATAGGATATCATTTTGGTGACTGTATATTTCACGGTTCATAATTGCATATTTCATTAGGGCTATTATGCTGATGTCACACCGTGTGTTTGGCACCGTTCAAGCCGTAACTGATCTCATCATTATGCTCAGGTGTGTGTGTGTGTGTTTCATGTTCGTGTCTCCTCCGTGTGTACGATGTGGTGTTGGACTGCTTATCTGAGTTGAATTCGCCTTGAGGATTATTAAAGCTGGTTATACTTCATTCTTCATCGTGTGTTTGTCTTGCACCACGACCCGTGACAGTTTATTTCCCTGTATCACACACACATACTGTACACACTTTAAAATAAACTGGTAACCACTGTGAAAAGCCAGATGGTAACCGAAGGCCACACTGTAAAACTTTTCACTGTAAATTTACAGTAAAATACTGGCAGCTGGGTTGCCAGCCACATACTGTATTTTTACAGAACTAGTACTGTAAACTGCATATACAGTATTGTACTGTAAAACGTTGTACTGTAAATTTACAGTAAAATACTGGCAGCTGAGTTTCCAGCCACATACTGTATTTTTACAGAACTAGTACTTTACAGTATTGTACTGTAAAATGTTGTACTGTAAATTTACAGTAAAATACTGGCAGCTGGGTTGCCAGCCACATACTGTATTTTTACAGCACTAGTGCAGTAAACAGCATTTACAGTACTCCACTGTAATTACCAAATACAGTATATACCACATACTTTTACAATATTAAACTTGTCTACAGCAATAAATTGTATAGTAGTCACACTAGGAAAAAGAAAACAACATTTTCTGGGTTTTAAAACATTTATTTTGGTTAAAAGCAAAGATCAGAAAATTGCCTTCTGTGAACATGTTGGCTGAATTTTTTTAAACATAAAATTCAATTTTAACACTTAACAACAAACAGGTAACACTTAGCACTTAATTAAAGGGATAGTTCACCCAAAAATTTAAATTAGTCCATGTTTTACTCACCCTCAAGTCATCCTAGGTTTATATGACATTCTTCTTTCAGACGAATACAATCGGAGTTCTATTAAAAAATGTCCTGGCTCTTCCAAGCTTTATAACGACAGTGAATTGCTGTTTCTGTTTTGAAGTCCATACAAGTGCAAACGAAATCCCATTCAAAGTCTTCAAGTTTTTGCAGAAGTGAGGACACCTGTAGGCTTACAGTGTTCTTTTTTTGCACAACTTGGCCAGTTTTCTTTGAAGTTACTTGTCCTTTCTTTGTTTTTGATCCACGTTCAGGATTGATGTCAAGAAAGCGTCTAAAAGGCAGAAAAGAAAGAAAAAAAAAACAATGAAATATTATGGACTGAGTTTATATATTTTGACAGAGAGAGACAGCACAAAAGATGTGTAAATAGAAACCAGATAACGTTTTTAACGACTAGTTTGTTTGGATAAAACTGAACAACATGAAAAAAAATGCAATGTTGGATGTCGTGATCAATAACTGATATTTTTTCTGCCCTGGTTAAAATACATCAATTCAATGTGTCTGTTTACATGTGCACTGTCAACTAACTAAACTTTTGGAAGTGGGGTTGCCAGATTTAAAGTTTTATTTTTACAACTTTTAATATCATCCCCTCATCAGGTCCATCAGAGTATCAGTGGAAAGGCAGCCATAGACTCTGTTTATTTAGAGCACACATTGCCAGAATCCAGCCCAAACCTTTGTGACAGAAATAATTTAACTTTAATTGCAAGCCTTGCAATGTTTATTGCATACATGACTACATGATAATGTTAAACATGACATTTACCAGACTAAAATGCATGTTTGCACCCAAAAATGAAAATTCTGTCATTATTGCTCACCCTTAAGACTTTCGTTCATCTTCTGGACACAAATTAAGATATTTTTGATGAAATCTGGGAGGTTTCTGTCCCTCCATTGACATCAATGTCATTGCAACTGTCAAAGCCCAGAAAGGTGGTAAAAACATTGGTAAATAGTACATATAACTACAGTGGTTCACCCTTAATATTATGAAGTGACGAGAATACTTTTTGTGCGCAAAATAACCCCAAAATAACAACATTGTTGAATAATCTCTTCTTTTACATGTCATTCTCCTACACTGTTTTGTGAGGATGAGTGGGCCGGAGCGTATTAAAGGATAACTCTTGCCAAAATGCAACCTAGGGTCTTTTTTGTTAATCTACCCGAGGCAAACTTCCATTTAAAAGCATAATTAGGATGGAAACACCACTTTTAAGTTTGACCGTATTTTCGTTTACGGTCAAATTGCCTTTTGAATGGGAGTGCTAGGGGCACGACTATGATAGCATTAAAAATCGCTATTTTTTTAAACACTAAGGAGGCTCGACACAACATGAAACTGTGCTGGAAGAATCACCAGGGGCTCTACACATGAACTCCAGCATTGAGAACATTGTTTGTGTACACAGAGTTTACTAAAAAGAAAGATTTTGAACAACTCGCTGAAGCTGTGTCCGCCGGCATTTTGACGGTGTTTAGTGTTTTATGCCCCCAACGGCGCCTTCCAGGCAGCGAGGGGATGGGTAGGTTTAATGTTGAGGGTAGGGTTAGCTGCCTCTAAGGAGCCATTGGGGGCTTAAAACACCATCAAGCCATTTTGACAGTCAAAAATAGTCGATCTAATAACTTTATTCTAGAGCTGCTGTAAAGCCAAAACAATCTATGTTACTGTAATTTCCTATTATCACTGTAAAGCTGCTTTGAAAATCTATATTGTTATAAGCGCTATATAAATGAAGGTGACTTGACACTGTTTACACTACATCAACAGCGTAGGAGAATGACGTGAAAGAGTAGAGATTGTTGAATAATGTCGTTATTTTGTTTTTGTGCACAAAAGGTATTCTCATCGCTTCATAATATTAAGGTTTCACCACTGTAGTTACATGGATTATTTAAACAATGTTTTTACTACCTTTCTGGGCCTTGAAAGTTGCAAAGACGTTTCTGTCTATGGCTGGTTCAGAAACCTAATTTCTTCATTTGTGTTCTGAAGATGAACGAAGGTCTTACAGGTTTGGAACGACATGAGGGTGAGTAATTAATGATAGAATTTTCACTAATCCTTCAACTGAAAACAACTTGCACTGACATATCTTAAATATGTGACTGCCACTGTTTTGTCTCAAGATGCACACCAGTAATGTTTTTTTTTTTATTAGACATTTTTATAAAAGCTGCTTTAATACCCTAATTTTATTAAGGCCTAGACCTGGCTTAAGCTAAGCCCAGTATGGAAACCAGGGCCATATTGTTCATACCAGTAGTCAGCTTAATAAATACTGTCAAGACAAGTCACAATTCAGTCTAATATTTATATGAATGGCAAATATGCTAATAACTAACCTCTGAACAAACTCAAGGTGCTGCCTCTTCCTGGTACTGCAAGCTGAAGTTCTAGGAGGAGGCAAACCACGCTGTCAGACCAGGCCAGGGATGAAGAGGCTGTGATCCTTTTCACACACACCTTGACCTTCCAAACGTAATGTCCAGCATTGGTTGCTTAGAGATTGACCTGTAATTGAAAAAAAAAAAAAAGAATTAATAAATAATATTAATAATTAAAATAACTATTGTGGGTTCCACTGTGGTTTGATGTAGTTGTCTATCTGTTCATAGTTCTATAAATTAAAATTTTCACCTAAAAATTAAAATTGATTAGGGTTAGAACACTAAAACGCACTGCCATATTATTTTGCTTGTTTTAAGCATAAACTCACTAAATTTTGACTTATTCTTTCAGAAAACAAGACAATTTTTACTTGTCAATTAAATGCTTCTTCATGTAAGAATTTTAGATATCTGGACAGGAAACAAGAAAAAAAACACTAATTAAGAAAAACATATTTTGCAGTGGAGTGAGTAAATGATGGCTTTTCATTTTAGGTTTAAACTTAAACTTTTAATGTTTACATACCAAATAAGGCGTGGACTCTCTGGCAAATGTAGATTGCTGGACATCAGAGTTGCAAATTCCTGAAACAATTTTTAAAAAGAATTAATTAATTAAAAATAATGTATTCATCTTCAGCACAACCATGATCAACAGAACCAAAACATAAAACATATTACAGATTAATGGGAACATGGATTTTCTTGTGCTAGCAAAATTCTGACAACGATTCAAAAGCACGATCACAGAACTGACACAGCATTTGATTTTTATTTTTTTTTACCACATAACGTTAGACTATAACTGTAACACTACTTAAAAGCACTTACATTAGCACTGGACCGTCATCAGATTAACTACAAAGCCTGAAACGAAAAAAAAAAAAAAAAAAAAAAAAATAAATAAATAATATATATATATATATATATATATATATATATATATATATATATATATATATATATATATCAAAAGCAGGTCATGCAAATAACATGGTATATGTTGCCTATTATGTGAAATATCGAAGTTAACGTTAACGTTAACTTACTTGGTAAACAGGTGGAACAGAGTGAAATGTTTGCGCGGCCGCGGTAGTAAACCGCGTTCGCAAAATCAAACCAAATAAGCATTCATGAAAACAATGTAGAAATGCGAACGCAAAAAAAACAAAATATATTGGCTTACCGTCACTCAGTTGAACAATTTTCCATCTTCTCAAACTCTAAATCCCACTAATCGTCACAGGCGCAGGTTAGATTATTCAGATGACAAATTCTTCCATCCGTCTTCATGTAGCACGTTAATGTCGCCCATTTTTTGCTGCGTCACAGGCAACTAATGTTTGAAACACGAACCGAAGCTCACAAAAGCTTAAAAATTGCTCACAGATTCGTAGACACTGTTTATCTTGTTAACAGGAATGATTATTTTGTTCAGTTGAATCCCGCTGACAAATCAAGTTTGCCTGTAGTAGCTACTGTCGGTGCGCGTCTCATTTGAACTGAATTGAGCGCGAAAGAAATCAATCCCACAATGCAGTGCTTTTACAGTATGATACTGTATTACGAATTTATCGGGTTGAAAACAGAAATGTGCTGTATATTTACAGCTGTTCTGTAAAATATACAGCCTAATACTGTATTATGGAAATACAGTACAATTCTGTAGGAAATTCGCTGTAAATTTACAGTAAAGTTTTACAGTGCACATGATGACTTACAGATCATCTAAAGTTGCCCATCCAAACTACAGTACAATACAAATGAACAGAGTCGAGTCTCCTTTATTCATTTATACAGCGCTTTTACAACACAGAGTTTCAGAGCAGCTTTACAGACCCAGTACACTTAAGTATACTTTTAAACAGTGTATTTATTGTGCAAATAATGTACTTTTAAAGAACACACTTAAGTGTGAATTAAATGTAATGTTTTCATTGTTTAAGTGCATTTTATTTGTATTTAATTTGAAATGTATCACAAATTAAGTTCATATAATATTGAATCAGTTGAACTTTTGAGTGCTTTTTTTAAACAACTTAAATGGGACTTTAATTCTATAATAGTGTACATGTATATTACATTAAAGTATATTTTAGTTCACATTCATTGCTTGTCAGTATATTTGGAAATACACTTTTATCATATTTCAATCTCCATATAAAAACTTATTAAAGTCCCACTTAAAGGCACAATAATTATGTTTTTTTTTTTGCTTTAAAAATAGCAAAAATCACTATATCTATGTTATATATTTTTTTTAGTTGTGTACTTACATTATCCCGACTGTTTCCAACAACTTTCAAACCAGGAGAAATTTTAATTTAATTTTTAGACACGTCACGTTTCTTTATTTCCGTTTTGTCGCCGCCAATGCCGTCATAACCGCGTTGTCCCTGGTTTCCGCTCGTGCTGCCATGGCAACCAGAGCTATGAACCAGAGCCCTCTGATAGTAACCAAAGCGACAGACGCAGACAACTGTGTAGTTCACAGTGTCTATCTGCACGCTGTTGTTGTTTCGTTCAAACATTATGGACCATGGCAAGCAGACTTTGGAAAAGAAGGAGAACTAAAACGAGAGTCAATATCAGTGCGGTGTTTTCGAGATGCCGAGAGCTCCCATAGACAGTAACGAGAGCTCCACGTCCGAGACTTCGACCGTTCCTACATGTACTTTATTAAACAGGTGAGCACATTTACATAAAACTAATCAATGTTATATAGTTCAGAAATGATAAAATGTTAGAATATGATCTGTATGTTATTCTAATGTTGATCTAGCTCACTGCTAGTCTCATACAGACAGACTAACACATACATTTCAACACATTCAAATGCAGTTTAGTGTGATAGTGTAATGTTAGACCAAGTGAAACAGCGCTGCGTTACCTCACAAGTTTAATTTGTCTAATAAACTGACCTGAGTAGTAATTCTGCGTGTAGTTTGGTAGAATGAAATGTCCATATTCCTTTTATATCCGAGGGACTCGCGTCGCGTGTGGAGCTGATAGCTGTCTCTTAGCAATCCCGAACTGCTTCATATCACAGTCATGATAAAAACATTGATGTATTCAGTCATCCATAAACATTATTAGATCGGTCGGCTTGACGTTGACGACAAGATCCATAATTCTTAGCAAATGTTGCGTCATCAAACTACACCTTTGTTATTGTAAGACGTTAGCGACCCCTAGTGGCGAAAAAGAATTCCATACTGTACTGTAAGAATCTCCTTGTACTGTAAGAATCCCCTTGTACTGTAAGAATCCCCTTAACTGTCACCGTCCCGTATACGGGACGCCTAACTTTACTTCCCTATATTACTATTTAATCCTAATCTAATTATGACAAACTATATATCGTTGGAAAGTTCTAAGGCTCCTAAATAGATATTTTGGACTGTTTTTTTGTTATAAATTATGTAGGAACAGAAATAGATGAATTTATGACAAGAGTGCACCTCAAAAAATCGACATAATAACAGGAGTTCTGACCTTCGTCACAAAAAGTTGACGCACACACTTTTAATAATTGATATGTTGGTTTTTATGCTAAAATTTCATTAGAAAATATAATAAAAAAAAGCGATAAAAAATATAATACAATATTTTAGAGGATAATATATATATATTATACTTTTTAGAAGATAATATTATTTTATAATTTTTTATTGACAAATACTAGATTATATATTACATATTTTATTAGTTATCATAAATTAGGTATCATTTGAAAGCTTACAATCTCAGAATTCATCCTGTGAAAACTGTTTTGAAATTGGACATTGTGTTACCATAGAAACGGTACTCTAAATTATTTTATCAGGCTCCTCCCCTTTTGGGCATCATTATGTTTCATAATTTATGATCAAAATATTTTCTAATCTTGACAAAACACATATTGTCAGAAAGGTCTGAGTCTCAAGGTTCCATATTTTGTGACAGAAGTGATATTTGGACAGAAATTTATTAATTTGTTATGGTAGAATGCATACAGTAAAATTCAATGGAATTCAATGGAATTCAATGACACCCGGTGGCTATTTTTGGTAATACGCCTAAACAAAATCTCATGGGAACTTCATTTTTTTGTGATATCAACTTCAAATTTGGAACACAACTTGGTTAGATATATGGCTTTGATTTTATAGTAATTTTTTTGTAAAACATGTTTTGTAAAATATATATTTTATATAAAATAAAAATATTAAATAAATTATATTTGATTTAATGTAAATTTAAACTTCCATAACTTTTTCATACTTTAATTTTTTGAAGTGCTTTCACTTCAGCAATAATCTGCTATTTTTTACCTTTAAAACAAGACCAAACTTAGGTCTATACTCCAAAGCATTCTTGAATTACAACCATTTAAGCTTGAATAGTGCATTTTAATGTCCATTCTCAAAAGGGGGGGGGTGACAGCTAAGGGGTTAAGTTGTTCCAAAAAATCACTCTTAATTTCAACTAATTGCATTTAATTTGAAATTAATCTGTGATACATTTGAAATCAATTACATATAATATGCAATACGTTTGTTGAAAACATTACACTTAATTTACACTTAAACTATATTTTAAATACACTAGATGCAATTATGAAAGTACTTATTAAATTTGTATTAAATACATTTGTAGAATAAAGTTGCAATTTAGTATATTTCTCAAATTTGAATAATTAAAATCTTAATAACCTAGATACAATCAACACAAATTAAATTTAAAACCCTCTATTTTTACTGACAAAACAATCTCTAAAATAAATACATAAAAACCTTTAAGTTGATGCACAAGAAAAACCCAAGAAACACTGTACACAAACACCAACAGTCACAACACTTTAACTCTCATTTAGAAAGAGTCTGCAGTAGTTCACAGCATACTGTGTAATAACTTACTGTAAAATTAATTACAGTTCTTGTTTTTGCACTGTATTTTAAAGTTTCTATGCAGTATAATTGATTACGGTAGTTTTTATATTCACATATATACACAACATATTATGACTAACTTCAATCTGTTGCACGCTTAAAAAAAGAATGAAATATACAGACTTGTATGCAAAAAATATTTCACATAGTTATATTACGAATTATTAGATGTCACGTCAATTATGACAACACACAGAAGTCAATTTAAAACCTTTTATTAAAACTGAATTCATTAAAGTGTAAACACATTCTCCAGAGTTTGAAGGGCCAGTGCAGATCCCAGATTTCTGCTGCCTATAGAGAACAAAACACGAACATTGAGTTGTATTCACACAAAAATAAACTATACGAGAAAAAATAAATAAACTATACAAGTGCAGATTTGAACCCAGAACCTCTGACACGCCTGGCGAAAGTTCTACCACTGGACCATACACGTAAGATACACGTTGTTCATATAGGCGGATCTATGTACGTATTCACACGAAAATTCTTACACTGACAACATTTATTAGGGCTACATCTCATTAAATGGCAAATTAAAATTAAACAAATTAAACCCCATAGTCTACTATTTAAATCGATTGCTGGACATCGTAATGTTATTGTACATATACTGTCCCACCCACTTAAAATAAAGTAACGCCACTGATAGTAAGCTATGCATATTTAAAATTAATATAGTTTGTATGAACTATTAATCATAGCTAATTTCAAGGGAAGACCCAGTGTGAATAGAACCCTTGAATAAACTTATTTTTCGTAAGGGAATTATTATCACTATGTACAAGATCAGGTTCAGTTCCATGCTTATTTTATTTACTCTATAAGCTATTCCACCCGAAAGCTTGTTACTATATAAACTTGAACATGTTAGTTTATAAGACAGTGTGTAATATTATGTTTAAAAATAAGTATTTAATTAGCTATTCAATCAAAACAGTAAACACAATTACAAGAATACTTAGAATATGTAATACTTATATCAAATAAATTAATATTTTTAAGTATATCTTGATCAACAAGTATAGGCCAAATATACTTAGGCTAGACTTTTCTGTCAGTATAAGTCAAGTACAGTTAAGTGGAATTTGAAGTATATTTGAAGTAAGTACATAAAAAGTAGAATGAAAGTATACTTTTCTTACTTATACTAATAGCACATTTGAATAAACTTATTCGTAAGGGATCACGTCACAAATACAATGAAGCTGGTAGTGACGATTCTGTCTGACCAATCAGTGATCTGCAGTGTTTTCACATCACATTTTAGTATCAGTACGGTACGCTTGGAACCTCAACAGAGGTGGTAGGCCTACCATTCAAAGCGAGCCGTACCGAGCCGTACCATGCAGTGGAAGAGCACCAAAAGGTGGTAGTTTAGCCTTTAGCCAATGAGCTAAAAATTGATCAGTTGATGATCGGTTGGTAATAGATGGTATCAATTCTTCATACTCTAGATCATGACTTCATAATCCTGTCCTGCCTTTCTGTTATTTTAATGAATATCTCTTAAAACTAGAAAGAAATTGTTGCGTTACAAATGGACAAAAAGATCCTTGTACTTGACGAGGCCGAGGGCCGTGAGAGAACAGCGCGAGGCTGGTGGCGTGATTGATGATGAGCTCACGGAGGAGCGGAAGCATAAAAGCAGGAGCGATGACAGTGAAGATCGAGAGAGGACCAGGCCTGGATTTGATGTTGTGTTTTCTTTTATTATGTGTAGTGGCAGTCGTCTGTGAGGGGCTGCCATCTTTACTTTCATTTTGTATTTGTTTATTTATTTATTAAAAGTCTTCAAATGTTCGCGAGTTCCTGCATCCTTCTTTCCATAACAACAATGAACATTGCTACATTCAGGTGCGTAGAGTCAAGGGAATAATATTAATAATTATAATAATAATTCATTAATACTTGAAAACAAGCTAGAAGTTTGCTGACCGCACACTGATTCACTGAAGAAGCCTAGAAAAACATTTTAAATTATAAGTTGCATTGTGCAAACTGCATGTGAATTAAAGACAGGTAGACGGGGGCCAGCACATTCAGGCCTGAGGACCGGACACCACCTGTCCCGGATCCTGCATCCCGGTTTAACCCTAGTCGTCTTAGACAAACCAGCTTCCCTCACCCTGCACTCAGCAGACATACGTGAGCACTAATTAAACAGCATGTCATCTCAGTGTTTCATCATGTGCTTTCTCTGAGAAACTGCTAGTCAGGGTTATCAATCTGAAACACACTTCAGTACAAGATACTATCAAGATTTTCACAAGAGTTGAAAACTCTGAAAGGATCAGGGAAGCTGGTTTGTCTAAGATGACTAGGGTTAAACCCAGGGCTGACAACTCTCACACACTCAGCGTGAGACTCACAATTGACTCTTTTCTCACGCCACACGTCCATATTCCATGTTTTCATGCAGCAGTGAAAAAACATCATGATCTCGCAAAACAAAGAGGACACAACGGGCAGAGAGACAAGACAGACAGCAGGCAGAGGGTTTTTTTTGGACAATTTTGAGGGAAATACACAATTTATTCCCATAAGCTGTGTAGTCAGCCGTTCTCCGTCCCATATACACTTTGTGAACACTGGCAGGTCAGTGAGTTACGGGCGCTCCGTGTCTCCGGCGACTTTAGGCTAGTAACTAATAGGCCTCTGCTCGGACAAGTTCGGTATTTTACACTTAAAGCCCTGTTTACACATCGTTTCTGATGAAATAGAACGGTTAAGATTAAAATTTGGACATATGCTGCTGTCCCGAAAATTTTAGGTTTCTTTCGCTTCCAGTTCACAACAGGATTGTTCCAGTGCACATAGGCAGCCATTCTGGAGGTGGGGGGGGAAGCGAAAGAAACATGTGTCCAAATTTTATTCTTAACCGCTCTATTTCATCAGAAACGATCTGCAAACAGGGCTTTAAGTGTAAAATACCGAACTTGTCCTTTAATTATTGTTTTCTAAAGATGGGATGTCAACGGCATCCTTGCTCAAATAATTTTATTTATATCAATCGTGTCCAGATATTTGACTGGTGGTACTGCACAATTCCAAATCAAATGTCTAGGTAGATCAATTTGAACTTTCTGTTATAGGATGTTATCTAAAGTGTCAGGAACAGGGAAGAGAAGAACGCTTGTATGTGGGCAGATTATCAGCCCTCCAAGAAGTCCTGTGACCCTGAGAAGCAGCAGGAAAAGACGCAGTAGGAACATGAAAGTCTTTATAAGAGACTTTAGTGCAGGAGACAGTTGAGCCCTCAGAGAAAGAAGAGAGACCAGGCCAAAAGTCCAAAGCCCAGAGCGGAGCTGTGTCCTACCGATGCTCTTTTAAAAATGAATGGTCACAAAAATGGCCATTCATGACAAAAGGGAGACTAAGTACACATTTTTGGTGCTCTGTATGTAGGATAGAAAGTGCTTGATGTTACTAGGCACATAAACTGCAAAGGCCACCAGGAAAAACAGAAGGCACTGCAATCCAGCCGTGGAGTTCAGCAGAACTCAGTGCCGCTTCATCTGTCGGCCAACGACTGCTCAAGAAATAAAGGTCTGTAATGCACAGTGGTGTTGTGATTATGTTTATGTCGTGGAGGGAAATTATGAGTGTTTACATTATCTTATTTCCTAAGTAGAGTTTTGCATTTGTATGTGGCATAGTCTATTGAATTCTACTTGAATTAATTGTGTACATTCAAAAGCATACAACATCTATCATCAATGCAACTGTATCTTACAGACAACGAGGGCAGAATTAAAAACTGCTGTGATGCTTGCAGACCATAACACACCACTGGCTGTCACAGATCACCTCGGGCCACTCATGAAACAGAGCTTCAAAGATTCTGCGACTGCACAGGAGTACAAACGTGCAAGAACCAAGACCGCCTGTATAATAAATCAAGCAGTGGCCACACATTTCAAGAACACACTGGTAATGCTGAGGAGAGAGAATCACCCTCATTACAGATGGCTCTAATGACACAGTAGGAAAGAAATGCATTTACATCATGCTATCCACTGGATTACAGCCATACTTTTGAATTATGTGAGCTGTAAGGGTGTCACGATTCTCCAAATCCTCGATTCGATTACATTTTCGATTCTAAAGTCACGGTTCGATTCGATTCTCGATTTAAAGGGACAATAAGTAGCTTTTTAGGTATTTTATTATCTAAAAGCAATATTTTTAATCATACATATGTCCTCAATGGTGTACAAATACCTATGCCAATGATCTGACTAATCCTCGTAAACGAAGAATTTATTATCTTTATATACATGGGACGGGTAGGTCCACGGAGGCTTCCATGTAGTTCCGCCATCTTGAAAAACTATAATAGCAGAGAGGGACAAAAAGTACTAGGCCAACGCGTTTCCACAACGCGTTTCGTTCAGAGTCCGCGTCACGTGACTGAAGTCAACAGAAGCGGAGAAGCAGAGCAGAGAGAGGTGCTTGTCACTGTCGCGGCAAGTTTAAAATCCTGCACTGCACGGTTATTTATACACCGTTCATTAATACATATGCTGAGTCACAGGATAAGGAGTCATGGTCGTCGAAAAAGTCCATAATAGACCGTAAAAGGAATCGTGATCGGAGATTACAAAAAACAAGGGTTAATGTCGGGACAACTAATGCAGGAGAAAGCTTTCAAAAGAGACACTGAAGTTTCCTGTTTTCTTCTCGACAGGTAAGTCAATGTTACTGTCTTAATTACAAGCTTTTCATTGCTTGGTTGTATACTTTATTAGTTTATAGACAGTATTACATTTATAGTTAAAAGTTAAACAGGCTCTTTGATGAATAGCAGCTATTGAGTAAAGTAGAGAAGGTCCTAAAAACAAGGTTGTAAGTTTTGTTTGATCAAAACTAACATTCGTTTGTTCGTTGTGTCAAGTTGCAGTTTGTTTGAAATAACAAACCAGTTCACCCGAAGGAAAACTCGATGAAGTGCTAGAAGCTTAGCTTTTTGGTACATAACGGCTACCGTAGATGCAACACGCACTTTAAAAAGTGAGGCGCTGTAGAGCGCTATTCGTTTGAATGCAAAATACAATTTCACCGCTAGATGGGAGAAATTCCTACTTATTGTCCCTTTAAAAAAAAAAAAAAAAATTGAAAGCACAAGCTATGCCATTTTTAGACTTTTATGCAATATAATAATATCTGACCTTTGTTCGCAATGTACCACACACTACATTGTCAAATTTAAAACGTTTATTAACAACATAATGTAACAATAACTTATATCTTAAGTCAATTGGAAACTTAAACAATATAACCTATTACCTACTATAGTCCCGGGGCTCCCTGGACTCCTCAGAGCAGTCACAGGCGAATAGCACGGTGTTTTAAATTGGGTTCCCACAGCGTTTGCATCGCAGTACGAGAGAACGTTCTCGTGAGGGAACGTACTTGGTTACTTGCGTAACCTCGGTTCCCTTAGAGATAAGGGAACGAGTACTGCGTTGCCTTGCCGTGCTATTTCGCTCATATCAGGTACTTCGCTTGAGTCGATTTAAACCTAAAGTCCTTTGGCGAGTTTTCTCTGAATGTATACACTTCAGCCGCGTCCAAATTGGCGCGCTCGAGGTTGGCAGGGCGCCAAGCGCTCCCGTTGGACCGCACGCCACTGCTAACTCGCCATAGGTTCGTGCAGTTGCCGCAGCACAGAATCAGCTCGCTCAGACGAGCTATGATGCTCTCGCTGTGCAGCTGCAATGCGTTTTAAAATAAAGGCTTCAATATTCTTGAGAAAAGGAGTTTTACCTATTACAGGCAAGCCGAGCTGACGTGACATATGGGGCGTGGCAGCATCGACGATTCCATTTTTTGATTCGATGATCGAGATTGAGCATTAATTTCGATCGATTTCGTGACACCCTTAGTGAACTGCCTTTACTATGTTTATTTGGTTTTCTCTAAGATAAAGGGCAAATTCTTTTGTCAATGCAGAAAGAGAAAAGATGAACCCCTTACTGTGTGTGTGTTTAATGTGAACAAGGTGTCCCGTCGGTTCCTTGACCCCAAGTGGGACCAGATCTGGCACAGCAGAGCTCATCTTCCAGAAGATTGATGCCACCTTACAAGACTATTGTATTCCATGGTGCAACTGTGTTGGCCTCTCTGTGGACAATGCAGCCGTAAACATTGGACATAGCAATTCAGTTGTGTCAAGAGTTCTACAGAAATACAGCAGTGTTTTTGTACATGGCTGCCCATTTCATTTCAACACAACACTGCAAATCACACAGGTTTCGCCCTTTCTGAGGTAAGAGTGTAGGTGGAATACGTTTAATATTAAGGTGATGAACAGATGATGAATTACTAAAATTATGAATTACAGGTGGCAGATTTTGATCTCGAAGATGTTGTGGTTGATGTGGGCTTTTGGTTTAAAGGCAGCACCAATTGCAAGGGCTTTCTGGCAGGTATCTTTCCACCCAGCCCTACACAAATAATATAGGTTTTAAGCAACTGATAGCAAGTTAACATTCAACATGACTTTTATAGAATTATAGAATTAACTGCTTTTAAACAGAGTTTTGTGAGTTCTTTGAGTCAGAATACATGGAAATCTTTCAGCAAGTGCGGTGGTTGAGCCTTGAAACGTCTCGGTTACATATGGTAACCCTCGTTCCCTGAGGGAGGGAACGGAGACGTACGTCGTGGTGAACGACGAATAGGAATCTCACTAGAGAGGCCAATCTACTTCGAGTGAAACTAAAACAAGCCAATGCACATTGGCGTGCAATCATTTGCATCAGCTGTGCAGCCTCGCAGCGCGGGTATTTAACGAGCAGCTGGTGTGATTGCACTTCAGTTTTTTGCTGAGGAGCCACGCCTGAAAAGCTGGTCGCCCCGGCGGGTAGCGGCAGATGTGGCGACGGGACGTACGTCTCCGTTCCCTCCCTCAGGGAACGAGGGTTACCATATGTAACCGAGACGTTCCCTATCGTTCGGTCACTACGACGTACGTCGTGGTGAACGACGAATAGGAATCCCAACCAAAGTGCCACAGCTGCTGCACCCCATCCAGCGCCCTGAGCAAGCCACTACACCTTCTTGCCTGGAAGGACGATAGGAGAGGGCTTACACAGAGAGTATCATCACTGTTTTTCCGTGATAACCCATACAGTGAGATATTGGATAACACTGGGAAAGCGTGCCCGAACTGAGGGAGGGGAACGCTGCGGGAGCCACATTCTTAAGAAGAGTTATGTGGGAATAACATATGGACTAACCCAAGGGTTGTACTGCATATGAATAATGGGTGACTTAGCCCAAGGGAAAGACACAGGCTTCCGTTTAGGAGCAGCCGTGGAAGATATACACATATGGGATCCCTGTAGGGTCACACATATGGGACCCAGCCCAGACCCGGTTCTCAAGGATTCAGCGGGTAAAGGCCTGGCACCGGACGCTCCACCACGTCCGGGCCGAGGGTGTTTGGAGGACTCGACAGGTTTTAACTCTGGAGCAATAAGGGTGCACAATAGGGTGCAGCAAGCCGACAGAGCCGGTACTCTCAGTGCTTCTACCCGTCTAGGGTGAGAACACGGGAGGACACGGGCTCTACACGTAGGCTATAGTATCTAGCGAACGTGTTAGGTGTCGCCCAGCCCGCAGCTCTACAGATATCTGTTAGCGAGGAGCCACGTGCCAACGCCCAAGAGGATGCAACGCCTCTCGTGGAGTGTGCATGCAACCTGAGCGGGCAGGGCACGCCTTGAGCTTCGTAAGCCAAGGCGATGGAATCCACTATCCAGTGGGCCATCCTCTGCTTGGAGACAGCCTTCCCCTTCTGCTGGCCTCCGTAACAGACAACGAGCTGGTCTGAGATTCTGACGCTTTGGGTTCTGTCCACGTACATACGCAGAGCGCGAACGGGACAGAGCAAAGCCAGGGCTGGGTCTGCCTCCTCCAGGGGCAGCGCTTGCAGGTTCACTACCTGATCTCTAAAGAGAGTGGTAGGAACCTTGGGCACATAGCCAGGCCGGGGTCTCAGTACAACATGGTTGTCACCCGGCCCGAACTCTAGGCACGATTCGTCGACCGAAAATGCTTGCAGGTCCCCTACCCTCTTGATAGAGGCCAGTGCAACCAGCAGCAAAGTCTTCAAGGAGAGAACCTTCAAGTCTGCTGACTGCAAAGGCTCAAAGGGAGCATCCTGAAGTGCTCGGAGCACCAGGGAAAGGTCCCAAGAGGGTATGGAGGGGGGACGAGGAGGATTTAATCGTCTCGCCCCCCTAAGGAACCTGACGACCAGGTCGTGCTTCCCAACTGTTTTGCCATCTATGAGGTCATGATATGCTGAAATAGCAGCAGCATGTACTTTAACCCTCTGGGGACCAAGAACGCGCCGGCGCGTTTTGCTCGTTTTTTTTTTTTAGCAATGAAAATAAACACTAAATGCTCTGTTAATTTTGATCTTTCATTTTCGTGTAATACATCAATCGATCCTGTTCAGTTTCTATTTTTTTTCTGTATACTCACAATAAAAATAAAGTGTTTTGCTTTTTGACAAATAAAGAAAAATTAACATGATGCGATTTCTCCCTTCTCTCTGTCAGTAAACTCCCATTTGAAACGCGTTCGAAAATGATCTATAACTCCGCGAAAATTCAGTCAAACAGGCAAACAGACCCACGGGCATAAAGCTTGAGATCGCATCTGTTAAATGAAGTCATTTATATAAAAAACAAATATTCTCAGCTTCTGTAATCTGTATAAAAAGAGAGCGACTCCAGTCGAGCTTATTACGAGCTAATTCACAGTAATGTGACCACTCCCCGGAGAGCGCGTGCTATTCAAACGCAAAATCTGAGGGGTGTGAAACGCCCACATCAGCTGTAAACAAAGCGCGTCGTGATCGAGTGAGGCATAATATAGCCTACCTTATGGAGAAAAGATTCATCAGAACAGTGCTGATGAGGAGAAATATCTCCTGATATGAGGAGCAGATCCCGCTGAGGAGTGAGGTAGGCTGTTTTCTTTTCTCACGTGTGGAATAACGTTATGGAATAACGTTAGTGTAGGCCTATGCAAACCGCAAAAAGATGAATCGCATTTCTATAATATGACTCGCCTTTCTGTGAGATGAATGTAGGGGACATATTTGTAAAGACTGTTTAGCCTAAATATGAATCGCGCGTCTGTGTGTGAAAGAATAAACTGCTTTGCTATAGCCTACTGAGATGAGTAAAAATCGAATGGAATAATATTGTTATGTTGAAATAAAATGTATTTGTATAATCAACGTATTAAACTGCAAAAAAAATACTATTTTTGTCAAAAATAAATTCATAGACTAAGATGTTAGATGTTCCAATGTTGGCTATATTCAAACTAATGAATACATATGATAAAATGTAGGTCTATAATCTTTTTTTTTATATATATAGGCTATATATATATATATATAAAGAAAGAGTACAGTTGAAATATTGTTGAAATTGTAATTATTGTTGTAATTGTAACATTTTTAATAAAATAGTAAAACATATTTACAAGAGAGATGTAAGCGAAATCTTAAATGGTCAATATAAGTCTTCTAAATACATCTTTTGTCCTTGCATTGTGGCTCAGTCAGTGTCACACCTGAATGAATGGCTAATTATGCAGAGTCATTATTCAGAGTGGGTGGGACACCTTAATCTAAGGTGTAAACTACTCCTCCCCCTCGCATATTGCCTTTCCAAGCAAAACCTGTTTTACACCATTTAAATCAATGTATTTTTTTTTTGTGAACGATAAAGCAAGACTATTTTTACATCATTTTAAAGCTAGAACTAAAAGGGACAACATCCATTAGTCAAAAGTCTTGTGGACACATATTTAATATGTGTTTTGTGTTCTTAATTCAGCAACTTTCATTTTAATTTTTTCCAATAACCACGCATAAACATTATTCTCTTAAAAATACAAACATCTACATACACGTTGCTCGCATATTATGGTAGCCCTGTTTGTGCTATATAGAGTGAATTTACACCTTTGCCATTAACATGTTTATAATTAACTGAAAAAAGCACAAATGTCAAGGCATGTCAGAACATCTCAAGGACCCCAAAAACAGCTTGGTCCCCAGAGGGTTAAGGGTGGAGGGAGACAGCCTTCGCTCCAACCCTTGCTGCAAGAAGGAAAGCACTGACCCTATCGAACATCTTCGGGGGTCCTCTCTGCGGGAGGAACACCACTCGACGAACAGGTTCCACTTCAAGGCGTACGCACGTCTCGTAGACGGCGCTAGCGCAGAAGTGATGGTGTTAAGTATCTCTGGGGGTAAGTCACCTAGAACCTCCGCGTCCCGTCCAGGGACCAGACATGGAGTTTCCAGAGGTCCGGACGCGGGTGCCAAAGGGTGCCCCGTCTCTGAGTCAGAAGATCCTTCCTCAGAGGAATGGGCCAGGGAGGGACTGTCACGAGGAGCACGAGTTCTGGGAACCAAGTCCGGGTGGGCCAATAGGGAACCACCAGAAGGACCTGCTCCTCGTCCTCCCTGACTTTGCACAGGGTCTGTGCAAGTAGGCTCACTGGGGGAAATGCATATTTGCGGAGGCCCCGGGGCCAGCTGTGTGCCAGTGCATCCGTGCCGAGTGTTCCCTCGGTCAGGGAGTAAAACAACCGGCAGTGGGAGGTTTCTGAGGAGGCAAACAGGTCTACCTGAGCCTCTCCAAACTCTCTCCAGATCAGCTGAACCGCCTGGGGGTGGAGTCGCCATTCTCCCGGGAGCACAGCTCGTGATAGCTCGTCGGCCACACGGTTGAGCACACCGGGGACATACATGGCTCGAAGCGACCTCAGATGCTTCTGACTCCAAAGGAGGAGATGGCGGGCGAGTTGCGACATGCGACGGGAGCGTAGACCACCTTGACGGTTGGGGGCCCGTCCACACCCCTGACACTGCATGCCCGTTGTACGTGGCACCCCAGCTGGTGGCAGAGGCATCTGTGAAAACCACAGCATGCCTGGACACCTGTTCCAAGGGGACTCCTGCTCGGAGGAACGAGGGGTCTGACCACGGACTGAAGGTCTGGCGGCACTCCGGTGTGATTGCCACCCGGTGAGTGCCGTGATGCCACGCCCATCTCGGGACTCGGCCGTGAAGCCAGTGCTGAAGCGGTCTCATATGGAGCAGGCCGAGCGGAGTTACCGCTGCTGCTGCTGCCATATGCCCCAGGAGCCTCTGAAAGAATTTCAGTGGGACCGCCGTCCTGCCCTTGAACGTGTTCAAGCAGTTCAGCACCGACTGAGCGCGTTGCTCTGTGAGGCGCGCTGTCTGAGCGACCGAATCCAGCTCCATACCGAGATAAGAGATCCTCTGCACGGGGGCGAGTTTGCTCTTCTCCCAGTTGACCTGAAGGCCCAGCTGGCTGAGGTGCCTGAGCACGAGGTCCCTGTGTTCGCATAACTGATCTCGAGAGTGTGCTAGTATGAGCCAGTCGTCGAGATAGTTGAGAATGCGAACGCCCTGTTCTCTCATGGGAACAAGGGCCCCCTCCGTGACTTTCGTGAAGACACGGGGAGACAGGGCCAGCCCGAAGGGTAGGACCTTGTACTGATATGCTCGACCCTCGAACGCAAAGCGCAGAAATGGCCTGTTTTGAGGAAGAATCGAGACATGAAAGTACGCGTCCTTCAGGTCAATCGCTGCAAACCAATCTTGGGGACGGATGCATTCGAAAATGCGTTTCTGCGTGAGCATTTTGAACGGTAGCCTGTGAAGGCTCCGATTCAAAACTCGCAGGTCCAAGATCGGTCGTAACCCACCACCTTTCTGTAGTGTAGTGCCCTGACCTCTTATCGGCCGGAGGGACCGGCTCTATCGCGTCCTTCGCCAGTAGGACTGCGATCTCCGCGCGCATCGGCTGCTCTCACTGTAGTGGAGTGGATGGCCCGAAACTTGGGGGGACGCCGGACAAACTGAATCGCATAGCCGAGCCTGATGGTCCGAATGAGCCAGCGAGACGGACTGGGGAGCGCTAGCCAGGCTCGCAGAGACCGTACAAGCGGGACCAAGGGGACCGTAGGCGTACCCGGAGTGGGGCAGCGAGGTGGAACACAGGGGCTCGGCTCGGGAGGCTCTCTCTGGGAGGCGGCCCGTAGCGGAGTCTGAGTGTGCTGCGCAACACTTACCTGATTCCACGAGGCGGGAGGTGCAGGAGATGGCTTGGTTGCGTTCTCGGACTGCACACTGCTGCCTGCTGGCGATAGAAGAGGCGGATGAGAGTGGAGAGGATTCTCTCCCCCCACTACTCTCCGGGCACTCTTCGGACCCAGAGACGGAAGAAACTGCTCTTTTATTGAAAATTTGGGTACCGCTGGTTTTGAGGCCAGCGGCGGAACAAAAAGAAAAGGAAAACAAAGATTTTTCACCCGGCCCTCTTCCGGGGGATGGAGCGATGCAGTCATCGTCTCCTGGAGAGCAGTCCCTGCCATCTCTGGGTCGCCCGTCCTAGGGCCGCTTGCCCCTGGCCTTGCCGCCCTTCTTGGCGGGGTCCTGGACGGGTGGGGCGGTCCGCCTGCGACTGGCTCCACGGCGCCGTTTTGATGGAGGCTGCTGCTGCGGCGCGGGAGCAGGGGCAGACGCAGGAGGCCGCCCTCGGCGACGAGCAGACTGAGGAGCCGCAGACGGAGGGGTGGGAGCAGCAGCTGGCCGCCGCGGCAGGATGTGACGGATGGCCTCAGTCTGCTTTTGTACAGCCGAGAACTGCTGGGCGAAGTTCTCGACCGCGTCGCCGAAGAGGCCGGTCTGGGACACGGGGGCGTTAAGGAACCGGAGCTTGTCAGTCTCCCGCATGTCCGCCAGACACAGCCAGAGATGGCGTTCCTGGACCACCATGGTGGACGTCGCACGACCCACCGACCGCGCGGTCACCTTCGTCGCACGAAGCGCGAGGTCCGTCGCGATACGAAGTTCCTGAAGAACTTGGGGATCATGACCACCCTCGTGCAGGTTCTTCAGTGCCTTGGCCTGATGAACCTGCAGCAACGCCATGGCGTGCACGGCGGAGGCAGCTTCCCCACAGGCCTTGTAAGCCTTGCCGGTTAGATCCGACGAGTACTTACAGGCCCGTGAAGGGAGACACGGTTCTCCACGCCAAGTGGAGTTAGGGCACAGTTGCATAGCAACGGCCCGTTCCACTGGCGGGATGCGCGTGTATCCCTTAGCTGCCCCACCATCAAGGGTGGTGAGGGAGGAGGAGCCACCGGAACGGTTTCTGGCAGTGAAAGGTGCCGTCCACGTCCCCGTAAGCTCCTCATGCACTTCCGGGAAGAAAGGCACTGGGGTGGGTTGCTGAGAACCAGCGCGCGCCACCCCGAGATACCAATCATCCAACCTCGAGGGTTCGGGACACGGTGGAGGGTTCCACACGAGCCCGACCCCGTTGGCGGCCCGGGAAAGCATGGCCATCATCTCCGGGTCCGTCTCAGGCACCGTTGACAAACCCGAAGGAGGTAACGGCGCTGAGTCGTCATCCGCAGAGACGTCTGACGCGCGATGCCGCGATCGACAACTGGTCTTCGCAGGGAGCCCCAAAGGAGACAACCGGTACACACCGCGAGGATGGTCCAGCTCTCTCCAATGGGGACTCAACTGGCTGCGGAGCATGAGAGGGGTGAGGGCTCCTAGGGGGTTGGTTCCCCGAAGGAGACGCGCTCACCGTAATCCTCAGGTCACCCATGTCACTGCCCGAAGCAACCCTCTGAGGAGGATTGGATCGAGGCAGAGGCACGGGGACTCCGCCCCTTTGCAGGAACGTGAGTCTCGACCGCAGCTCCGCGATGGTCATCTTCCCACAATGGGTACATGACTCATCCACAAACGCTGCCTCAGCGTGTTTAATGCCCAGACACACGAGGCAGCGTTCGTGACCATCCCGCGAACCCAGGTAACGACCGCATCCAGAAACACACAGATAGAAAGTCATTTTTTTCTTCTTTGAAAAAGACGCTCTCTATATGTGTAAGCTCTTTTAGGGACTGCTCTCACTGGTGCTGAAACACACAGGGGGAACAGCCACTGCGAACACAGACGGGAATGTGCACCCGTCTGTGCGCTCTCTTCTCGCTGTCTTACCAGCTGTGATAACAGCCTTTGAGCGCTCACGGCGCACCTTACCAGCTGTAAAAACAGCTTTTTGTTTGCTCAGTTTTTACCGGACAAAACCACAGAAAAACATACACACAAAGAAGAAGACTGTCCCCGCTGCCGTGTTGTGACACCCGCACCGAAAGAGAGATCCAAAAGGCTCGTTTTCTGCCACTCTCAGAAGACGCATCGAAGTGCTTGGCTCCGAAGCAAAAAGCTGAAGTGCAATCACACCAGCTGCTCGTTAAATACCCGCGCTGCGAGGCTGCACAGCTGATGCAAATGATTGCACGCCAATGTGCATTGGCTTGTTTTAGTTTCACTCGAAGTAGATTGGCCTCTCTAGCGAGATTCCTATTCGTCGTTCACCACAACGTACGTCGTAGTGACCGAACGATAGGGAACCCGTGTTTCCCCGCAATCTCAGATTATACAAGCCACTCGCCAGATATTTTAAATCAACAGGTAAGACAAATATCCAAATATGTGGTCTAATATGCACAATGTGTGTGAGATCTTTTCTTTTTCTCACTTATTGAAAAAAAAATCAACCAATGTTTGATCTCTTTGTCTAGAGCCAAGGGAATAATAATTCTGTGAGTTGTTCAAAATCTTTCTCTTTAGAAAACTCTGCGTACACAAACACTGTTCTCAGTGTTGGAGTTCACGTGTAGAGCCCCTGGTGATACTTCCAGCACAGTTTCATGTTGTGTCGAGCCTTCTTAGTGTTAGCAAAAAATATTTTTGATGCTATCATAGTCGTGCCCCAAGCACTCCCATTCACAAGGCAATTTGACCTAAAACGAAAATACGGTTAAACCTAAAAGTGGCGTTTCCATTCTAATTATGCTTTTAAACGAAAGTTTGCCTCGGGTAGATTAACAAAAAGACCCTAGGTTGCATTTTGGCGAGAGTTACCCTTTAAGACAGGTAGACGGGGGCCAGCACATTCAGGCCTGAGGACCGGACACCACCTGTCCCGGATCCTGCATCCCGGTTTAACCCTAGTCGTCTTAGACAAACCAGCTTCCCTCACCCTGCACTCAGCAGACATACGTGAGCACTAATTAAACAGCATGTCATCTCAGTGTTTCATCATGTGCTTTCTCTGAGAAACTGCTAGTCAGGGTTATCAATCTGAAACACACTTCAGTACAAGATACTATCAAGATTTTCTCAAGAGTTGAAAACAACAATTCACTTCCTTTGTTCAAACTCTACCGCATCCATCAGGTTTTTCATCAGATAAAGCAAATGTTGAAACACTGAAATGTCAAGTGTTCATGAGGGGTGCAACGAAACTTCCACGGTTCGGTTCAGTACGTTTTCGATACAGCAAAAAAAAAAAAAAGAAATGCCAGAGAAATTTCTTGGATTTAATTTTTTAATTATTAAAAAAATATATTTATTATTAACTTTATGAACTATGATCTTTTTTTACTTTGAACAATGCTGGATCTATAATTGACCCATCTTCCTGTGGTGTCTTCTTAGCAGCAGATAAAACAAAAACAGCTCCTTATAAAAACAATTAAATGTAATATTGTAGTAGTTATAAACAGGTTTATTTTATTTTAAGCTTGTAAGGCTCCAGATTAACATTTGAGGGCAACAATTTTATTCATACTGTCGAAATAATAATTCAAAAGCAACAAAATGTAATATTTGAAAATCCAATCCAATCTGAAGAGATTGGATTCAGAGAGTGACCGAAAATCCTTTGAAGAATACATCAAAAATGATGTAAAGAAATCAATCTGCATAAAATTGAAATGTGACTACATACATACATACATACACGGTTAGTTCCAATCCGTGATTCTGATTGGTCAATAGCTGTGCTTTATTCACGATAAAACACGGCTATGACCGCTTCACCCAATGGTTCTATGTATCACTACAACACCCCTAGCAACCACTCTTAGCAACTTAAACACATGTGTGATCTCAGTGATATTGTCCATTGAAGCTAACTTATAGTGGAGAATTGTGAGAGATCGAGTAAGCGAGTGTACCTGCATTCACAGTAGACATTGCATTTTCCTTCAGGTCAGTCCTATATTCATAATAAAATATTCCGTTTGAATGTCCGCTGCGATATCTAGTCCTTTTACCAGTTAACCGTTCAGGGGTTTTCCCGTGCCTATAACATTAGTCATCTGTCAATTGCATCTTCCTTCTCCGTGAAAACAAGTTTGAGTCTTTTCAATATAAAAGTCTCCTCTACTGACTGACTCATTCATAAGCCATCTATTGGCGAAATAATGTATATAGCTTCTGTTGCTGTTTACGGTCAGGGACTATTTTTTCCAGCGGAAGGAATGCTTTTAATGATTTTACTTCATGAAAGTTGCATAGATAAATATTTTTCGGCTTTAATATTTGTATTGTGTGGCAACCGTTTTATAAAAGCAATAAGGTACTCGAGGCAAGTGCTGTATCGTGAATAAGTAATGGCTGAAGGGCGTTGTTAGGCACGAGGCGAAGCGGAGTGATACAGCAAGATACTGTGATACAGCACAGCCTCTCATACCTTATTAGGAACAGCCTCTGGTGGAACGGCAACGGCATTCTGGCGTTGTATTGCGCATGCGCGAATTTAACTGCTACTTTGCGACGTTCTACTGTAACTGTGACCAAGAGATGAGGGTGTTATTCCCTTCTTTTAACCTACCACCCCGAGGAGCAAACCACACCCACCAATAAAGTTCAGAGGCTTGTCAAGTGAGTTTAAAACAAAGAATTTATTGAAGTCTCAATAGTTAAAATGTCTCTGGAAGCAAGGCAACTGTCTTCTACTACGATATATCTCTGGAAGCAGGACAACTGCTTTTCTCCACGTTGTGTCTCCAAGCCCGGCTTAAGTCCGAAGTTCCTCCACGCTCCCCCACTCAGAGGGTGCTGCCACTCAGCTGAATTGGTTCCTCCCACAGCAGGTAACCAGCAATGTGGTGTCACCGGCTTGCTCCCTGACCCTCAGCTGACCGCTTAGTCTGCCACGGCCCCGTCAACGAAGCCTGGGGGGAATCCACAGCAAACGTAGAATACTCTTTGAAACAGAAGAAAATACCACAACACCCCAAGGTTCAAGTGAGGTCTCACCACAATCTTCACACCAATAATCAGCAGGCGGTCGACTCGGAACAATGACAGGCAGGCGGCGCCGGCGACACTGAGATGGACTATTCCATTATTTACATGTCAGGGAGGAGACAAACTGGATGATAGATTTACAGTTGCCTGGCTGGAGCAAAGAGCTGGGATCCTTAAGCGGCAATGCAGACTGATGATAGCGAGACACAGGATAGAATATTACAGTAAGGCTGGTGGGTCACAACAGCAATGCCGCCCAATCTGGAAGTCAGTAGAATAGCACAGTGAGGCAATTAAGTCGTTGACTACAACACTAGCACGACGATAGTATGCACATCCAGTATGGGGGTCGATAGAGTAGTACAGTGAGGCTGTTAAGTCGTTGGCGACGGCACCAGCAAGACAGCAAGATGCACATCCAGTATGGAAGTCGATAGAACAGTGCAATGGGGCAGGTGAATCGTTGGCTACAGCACTAGCAAGACAGCAGTATGCACATCCAGTATGGAAGTCGATAGAACAGTGCGATGAGGCAGGTGAATCGTTGGCTACAGCACTAGCAAGACAGCAGTATGCACATCCAGTATGGAAGTCGATAGAACAGTGCAATGGGGCAGGTAAATCGTTGGCTACAGCACTAGCAAGACAGCAGTATGCACATCCAGTATGGAAGTCGATAGAACAGTGCGATGGGGCAGGTGAATCGTTGGCTACAGCACTAGCAAGACAGCAGTATGCACATCCAGTATGGAAGTCAATAGAACAGTGCGATGGGGCAGGTGAATCGTTGGCTACAGCACTAGCAAGACAGCAGTATGCACATCCAGTATGGAAGTCAATAGAACAGTGCAATGGGGCAGATAAATCGTTGGCTACAGCACTAGCAAGACAGCAGTATGCACATCCAGTATGGAAGTCGATAGAACAGTGCAATGAGGCAGGTGAATCGTTGGCTACAGCACTAGCAAGACAGCAGTATGCACATCCAGTATGGAAGTCGATAGAACAGTGCAATGGGGCAGGTAAATCGTTGGCTACAGCACTAGCAAGACAGCAGTATGCACATCCAGTATGGAAGTCGATAGAACAGTGCGATGGGGCAGGTGAATCGTTGGCTACAGCACTAGCAAGACAGCAGTATGCACATCCAGTATGGAAGTCAATAGAACAGTGCGATGGGGCAGGTGAATCGTTGGCTACAGCACTAGCAAGACAGCAGTATGCACATCCAGTATGGAAGTCAATAGAACAGTGCAATGGGGCAGATAAATCGTTGGCTACAGCACTAGCAAGACAGCAGTATGCACATCCAGTATGGAAGTCGATAGAACAGTGCAATGAGGCAGATAAATCGTTGGCTACAGCACTAGCAAGACAGCAGTATGCACATCCAGTATGGAAGTCGATAGAACAGTGCAATGAGGCAGATAAATCGTTGGCTACAGCACTAGCAAGACAGCAGTATGCACATCCAGTATGGAAGTCAATAGAACAGTGCAATGGGGCAGATAAATCGTTGGCTACAGCACTAGCAAGACAGCAGTATGCACATCCAGTATGGAAGTCAATATAACAGTGCGATGGGGCAGGTGAATCGTTGGCTACAGCACCAGCAAGACAGCAGTATGCACATCCAGTATGGAAGTCAATAGAACAGTGCAATGGGGCAGGTGAATCGTTGGCTACAGCACTAGCAAGACAGCAGTATGCACATCCAGTATGGAAGTCGATAGAACAGTGCGATGGGGCAGATAAATCGTTGGCTACAGCACTAGCAAGACAGCAGTATGCACATCCAGTATGGAAGTCGATAGAACAGTGCAATGGGGCAGGTGAATCGTTGGCTACAGCACTAGCAAGACAGCAGTATGCACATCCAGTATGGAAGTCAATAGAACAGTGCAATGGGGCAGGTGAATCGTTGGCTACAGCACTAGCAAGACAGCAGTATGCACATCCAGTATGGAAGTCGATAGAACAGTGCGATGGGGCAGATAAATCGTTGGCTACAGCACTAGCAAGACAGCAGTATGCACATCCAGTATGGAAGTCGATAGAACAGTGCAATGGGGCAGGTGAATCGTTGGCTACAGCACTAGCAAGACAGCAGTATGCACATCCAGTATGGAAGTCAATAGAACAGTGCAACGGGGCAGATAAATCGTTGGCTACAGCACTAGCAAGACAGCAGTATGCACATCCAGTATGGAAGTCGATAGAACAGTGCGATGGGGCAGATAAATCGTTGGCTACAGCACTAGCAAGACAGCAGTATGCACATCCAGTATGGAAGTCGATAGAACAGTGCGATGGGGCAGGTGAATCGTTGGCTACAGCACTAGCAAGACAGCAGTATGCACATCCAGTATGGAAGTCAATAGAACAGTGCGATGGGGCAGATAAATCGTTGGCTACAGCACTAGCAAGACAGCAGTATGCACATCCAGTATGGAAGTCAATAGAACAGTGCGATGGGGCAGATAAATCGTTGGCTACAGCACTAGCAAGACAGCAGTATGCACATCCAGTATGGAAGTCAATAGAACAGTGCAATGGGGCAGATAAATCGTTGGCTACAGCACTAGCAAGACAGCAGTATGCACATCCAGTATGGAAGTCAATAGAGCAGTGCGATGAGGCAGGTAAATCGTTGGCTACAGCACTAGCAAGACAGCAGTATGCACATCCAGTATGGAAGTCGATAGAACAGTGCAATGGGGCAGATAAATCGTTGGCTACAGCACTAGCAAGACAGCAGTATGCACATCCAGTATGGAAGTCGATAGAACAGTGCGATGGGGCAGGTAAATCGTTGGCTACAGCACTAGCAAGACAGCAGTATGCACATCCAGTATGGAAGTCGATAGAACAGTGCAATGGGGCAGGTGAATCGTTGGCTACAGCACTAGCAAGACAGCAGTATGCACATCCAGTATGGAAGTCGATAGAACAGTGCGATGGGGCAGATAAATCGTTGGCTACAGCACTAGCAAGACAGCAGTATGCACATCCAGTATGGAAGTCAATAGAACAGTGCAATGGGGCAGATAAATCGTTGGCTACAGCACTAGCAAGACAGCAGTATGCACATCCAGTATGGAAGTCGATAGAACAGTGCGATGGGGCAGATAAATCGTTGGCTACAGCACTAGCAAGACAGCAGTATGCACATCCAGTATGGAAGTCGATAGAACAGTGCAATGGGGCAGGTGAATCGTTGGCTACAGCACTAGCAAGACAGCAGTATGCACATCCAGTATGGAAGTCGATAGAACAGTGCAATGGGGCAGGTGAATCGTTGGCTACAGCACTAGCAAGACAGCAGTATGCACATCCAGTATGGAAGTCGATAGAACAGTGCAATGGGGCAGATAAATCGTTGGCTACAGCACTAGCAAGACAGCAGTATGCACATCCAGTATGGAAGTCGATAGAACAGTGCAATGGGGCAGGTGAATCGTTGGCTACAGCACTAGCAAGACAGCAGTATGTTTGTGTAGGAATGTTCACTTAGCTTATCGTAGCTCAGCCGATCTCTCTCTTGCCTCGTCAGATTCGGTAACCCACAATCCCAGGCAGTCCTGCTTCTACGTCACTCGTGCTCGTTATCCTCTCTTTATTACAAACTCCACCGTTGCGTCCCCAGCCAGCACCCGGTCGGAAATCCAGAACTCGCCGCGAATCCATCTCACCCCACACTCTCTCCTTTAACGGCTGTAAGTCACAAGCTTAAAAACACATTGATGAGTCTTGTTAGCCAATCACTAAACCCCACACTTCCCTCTTGCACACCTGTCCATCGTCAGCGATAAGGACATCACGTGTAAAATGCCGGCTTTGTTTTGGTCCGTCTTTTAATGCCTCCTCCTTATGGGAAACAAACCTCGGTAATTTTAGTTCCGCCCCACAACATGTGGTCACCTGGTGACATAACGTCTACTACGGGAGAACAGCTGATTTGCCGGAGTCGCAACAACGTGAGGGTAAATCTAGGTTTTTAGACTTTTTTACATCATACAATAGTAAAAACTCCTCTTCTGACAAAAGATTGTCATTTAATGCCAAAAGCAATCCTTCTCTTGCTTTTTTAAATGACATTTTTTTGTCAATAAATCTCAATAAATGAATTAATGCCGCATTGCGCTGTCCTGTGTACGGTTGCTTAGTGATTTTTACGTTCTTGGCTACGGCGGTGTGACAGCATACTTCCGGTCGCCGTAGCCATTCCATTCGCAGCTGTTGCTTAAAGTCCCTATAGGCTCCTTGCACGTAACTACTTCCTTACCGGAAATGCGGCCTCGTCTTTTCCGGTCTAAACATGGCGCTATTCTACACTAGATGTTTACAAGAGTTGCCGAAACTTACAATAACGGACGTACATCGCCTTTGTAAGTCCTCCTCCAAATCACCTACCAGCAAGTTAGAGAAGGGCTTTAAAATGTATGCCTCTTCATATATCCACGGATATGAAGGTAAGTCTATATATCTCAAACTTTATGGCTTACGTTAGCTTGCTAGCTTACATTAGGCTAGGCTTATAAACAATCCCGGTCTGACAGAATATGCGTGTTATAATGTTGTACTGTTTTCTAGTCTTAGGCGGAAAATGTCTACGTTGTGTCTGTACGCCTGCATGCATGTTCCTAACTTCTTATTGTGTTAATATGTGATTGGCATTAGTGTCAAACAAAGACAGGGCCACAAGTGAAGTCGCTGTAAAGGCTTTCTGCTTCAGATCCATGAAGAAGCACGAAAAACCTCATTGTGTAAATGTAGGGCTGCACTTGTTATTTGTGTCAGAGTTCCGAGTTCAGCAGTTCCAAAAGGTTTGAGTTCAAGTTGTGTGTTGTGCTTAACATGGTCACGTTACATTTTGACCTTCTTTATCTCTTTGTATGTGCTCAACTTCCAAAAACTGCTCAAGCTGTTCAAGCTGTTCACTGTTGCTGGCTTGCATGTGCATAACTTTTCCAAAAGCTACTCAAGTTGTTCAAGTCTCTGTTACTGTTTTCTGTGCGTTTTATTATGATGTGTTTGAATGGGATTGTGTTTACAGTGTGCAGCTTTGGATGCCAAATATCATTATTTATGACTTAATATAATGCCATACTTGCTGCACACCACTTCTCATAATTCCATTTAAAGACATCTATTTCTGTGTTAAAGGTTGTATCAAAATCCCTTTTTTCTGGCCCAAAAGAAGGGATTTTCAAAAAAAAAAAATTGATATTATATAAATATATAATATAATATTATATTATTATTATATTATATATATATTATATATTTATAGAAAACATAAATTATCACATTCATCTAATCTTTCCTAACAATCCGCTAGCAGCCTAGGCTCCGAGATCTGTACACAAAAACACTTGTTATCAACAAGTGTTCACCACCCACTCAAAAGCAAAACTAAGTGTTCCAACCAATAACCAACGAGATGCACATTTAGGAAAGTTTCAATTGCACGGAAGGGAGGGGGAGGGAGTAGCGAGCTAGTTCTCTGTTTTATTTGAACATCAACAGAGTGACGTAGCAATTGATGAATGTGATGATTTATTTTTGGGCCAGAAATCAGTGATACAACCTTTTAAGAAGGATACATTCATGCCAACAGTTCACAAGTCCAACATGACAATATAGAGTAATTACGACTGATCTATCGACAGATGGTCCTCAGGGACACAGATCCTGTAATTATGGTGCGGTGCAGATGCTCATGTGTGGCGGGGACAGCTCTATGCAACCACACAGTTGCCCTATTATTCCAGACAGCTCACTTCTCCCAGCTGAGTGTGCCAGTGGTTCCTCCTGTACACAGCTGTACAGAATCCGAGCAACAATGGCACAAACCCCGAACAGCAGTAAGTTTCATAGCAAAGCATGGTTCATATGGGATAGTTTGCATAGATGTATGTCATGCAATAGTATGTACCAGTAGCTGCAAAATAGAACCTCTGTTTAATAAATTCTCAAAATTATGAGTGTATTTTAACATGTATTTTATCACAATTTCACAGGGTGTAAAACCAGGTCCAGTTGGGAAGATGGTGGTTGTTAAGCCTGTGCAGGGTCGGATGGGTAAAGGAGGATTACGGTAAATAAATATTAACTTAACAATTATTTTAATGAGTTGTTTCCCCCATTGTTATATCAAATTAAGTACCTCTTTATGATATTTTTTATTAAAAGGAGCACCCTCTACAGAGGAATGACTGGCCCTCTTCCTGACCTGTCGGTACTTCGTGTGGCCGAGGTGTACAGCGGCCTAGATCCACTGGATATGCCCCTGGTGACAACAATGGGGATGAGCATTGACAAGCCCCTTGTGGATTCTGAATTTGGACTGGTACAGAGGGGTAGTGTGATCTCCTATCAGCAGCCGAAACTTCAAACACAATGCACAGAGCTGCATAAGAATGCCCCGGGTCCTCCATGTCTTCCCCTTATTACTCATCAGCTGTCACCAACAGAATGTGTGTGGGTATGCACAGAGGAAGAACATTTGCATATACAAAGTTTGCAGCTATCTATTGAGATGGCTCAGAAAATTGAATTGTCGACACGGGGTCAGAGCAAAGATCCAGAGTGGCACGTGTTGCGGCGAATGAGGATAACCTCCTCAAGGTTTAGGGAAGTTTCCCATGTTAGAGGTTACAGTAGTGCTGAGCATCTTGCAGAGCGAATTATCAGGGGCACCAGACAAACTGCGGAAATGAGGAGAGGTTCAGAAATGGAGTTTCAGGCAGCAAAAGAATATGCCCAGCACAACAATGTCAACTAGATTAAAAAGTTCGTCGAGACAAACTTTAAGTTGGCTTGAGAAAGCCGGACCAGAAAGTTTGAAGAAGTTTAAAGTAGTTTGGAGTTTAAAGTAGTTTGAAGTTTAAATTAGTTTAAAGTTTAAATTAGTTTAAAGTTTAAATTAGTTTAAAGTTTAAATTAGTTTGAAGTTTAAAGTAGTTTAAATTTTAATTTAGTCTAAAGTTTAAATCAGTTTGAAGTTTAAAGTAGTTTAAAGTTTAAAGTAGTTTACAGTTAAAACGTTGTTGGGGGTTTTCTAGTGGGTTGCTAGGGTGTTCTGGGTGGTTGCTATGGTGTTGCTAGGCGGTTGCTAGGGTATTCTGGGCGGTTGCTAGTGTAGCAGATTGGGAATTTCCCTTTGTTTCTCCCCCTGGTGGAGAACTGAATTATCTGCCCAGTAAATTTAGTGGTGTCAGGTAACCGTCTGGTGACTAATTACCATGATTGCACTCTAAATAAAAATGCAGCATTCAAATGGCTGGGGATGTTACTTTTTGCATCCTGGTTGCCTGTTCCTAGTGGAGTCGTGTGGTTCGGGGCATTTAGTCTGCTCATTGCGTGATCAGTCACTACACAATTTGAGTGCAGCGAGAACCTGTACAGTCGTGTTAGAATCATTGAAAACGCAGTCGGAAGGAACGTGCATAACAGGCTTGCTTCCAGCTCTGAGCGGTGTAAGCTTATCGTTAATGGCAAGACGCACGGCCCCGGATTACGCTGCGGTTTTGTTTCTATGTTGAATGTTTTATTTTCATTAATGTCTTTGTTTTGTGGTATTTTCTTTTATTAGTAATTGTTATAATCTGTATGATTTGATTTTCTTTCTTTGTTTATATAATTTGTAATTCATGCAAGCGCTCGGGTCTCCTGTGGCCAATAGTAAAAAGGGTACTTTGCCCACCTCTCTTTTTGGGGGTATTGTGTTTAACACTTGAGTGTGAGTTTTTCATTCCCTTTCTAGTGTGCAACACCAGTGTGAGTGGTTGGTTGTAGTGAGCGATTACTGTTTGAGGTGGGGCAGGATTCTTTTTCCCTGTTAGTGTCTTTTGATGACCCAAGTGCTGCCCGTAGTCTTTAAATCTTTTCTTTTCTTTATTTTAAGTACCTTTTTTTTTGGGTATGTGTCGGTAATGTAAGAGGTAAATGTATTGAGGGTACTTATTAGTGACTGTCATGTGCAAGAACCTTTTTCTGGAATGTGTCAGTAATGTAAGAGGTAAATGTATTGAAGGTACTTATTAGTGACTGTCATGTACAATAAAACAAAAATTGCTTTAATTTGCAGAGCTGTCTCAGTCCTCTCTGGAAAGAACGAACCTGGGGTTTAGATTTTCTGAGTACTAGTATATCCTGGGGTGAAAGTCCCTAGGTGGCGTAGTTGGCTACTGTTAAGACTTTGAGTATCTTCAGGTGAGCTTTTGCTTATCTTAGTTCTCATCTTGCTCTCCGCCTCACCATCGTGCCACAATCTGGCGTAGTCGGCAGGATACTTTCCCAGTTGAGGCTGAGACGTTCTACCTAATGTAATTTTGTTTATTTATTTTTTTTTTTGAGACAAAACAGCAGTAGGCTCCATTAGGTTGGGCAGGGGTGTTGTGAAGTTGTTGTGTTTTGTGTGTCTCTCTTGTGTTCCTCATTGTGTAGCCGTCATGGCAGAGGACTTGTGTATCGCTTGTTTCTCGGTGAGTAGCCGTAAAGGCAGAGGACCTGTAATCAGTGCCTTACTCATGTTTTAGCTGTTATGTTCGAGGACTCGTGTATCACTTGTTTCTCTGTGAGTAGCCGTAAAGGCAGAGGACCGGTAATCAGTGCCTTACTCGTGGTTTAGCCGTCATGTTCGAGGACTTGTGTATCGCTTGTTTCTCGGTGAGTAGCCGTAAAGGCAGAGGACCTGTAATCAGTGCCTTACTCGTGTTTTAGCTGTTATGTTCGAGGACTCGTGTATCGCTTGTTTCTCGGTGAGTAGCCGTAAAGGCAGAGGACCTGTAATCAGTGCCTTACTCGTGTTTTAGCTGTTATGTTCGAGGACTCGTGTATCGCTTGTTTCTCGGTGAGTAGCCGTAAAGGCAGAGGACCTGTAATCAGTGCCTTACTCGTGTTTTAGCTGTTATGTTCGAGGACTCGTGTATCGCTTGTTTCTCGGTGAGTAGCCGTAAAGGCAGAGGACCTGTAATCAGTGCCTTACTCGTGTTTTAGTTGTTATGTTCGAGGACTCGTGTATCACTTGTTTCTTGAGTAGCTGTAACGGCAGAGGACCTGTAACCAGTGCCTTACTCGTGTTTTAGCTGTCATGTTCGAGGACTCGTGTATCACTTGTTTCTTGAGTAGCTGTAACGGCAGAGGACCTGTAACCAGTGCCTTTACTCGTGTTTTTAGCAGTCGTGTTAGAGAACGTGTGTGCCACTCGTTCTCGTCATGTAGCCATCGAGGCAGAGGCCTTGTGTGTCGAGTGCCTCCGTGATCTTGTGATGTAGCCGTCAAGGCTGGGAACTTGTAATAAGTGGTCCATCGTCGGGACGACGACGCAAATGGGTGGGGTGGATTGTAGCAGATTGGGAATTTCCCTTTGTTTCTCCCCCTGGTGGAGAACTGAATTATCTGCCCAGTAAATTTAGTGGTGTCAGGTAACCGTCTGGTGACTAATTACCATGATTGCACTCTAAATAAAAATGCAGCATTCAAATGGCTGGGGATGTTACTTTTTGCATCCTGGTTGCCTGTTCCTAGTGGAGTCGTGTGGTTCGGGGCATTTAGTCTGCTCATTGCGTGATCAGTCACTACACAATTTGAGTGCAGCGAGAACCTGTACAGTCGTGTTAGAATCATTGAAAACGCAGTCGGAAGGAACGTGCATAACAGGCTTGCTTCCAGCTCTGAGCGGTGTAAGCTTATCGTTAATGGCAAGACGCACGGCCCCGGATTACGCTGCGGTTTTGTTTCTATGTTGAATGTTTTATTTTCATTAATGTCTTTGTTTTGTGGTATTTTCTTTTATTAGTAATTGTTATAATCTGTATGATTTGATTTTCTTTCTTTGTTTATATAATTTGTAATTCATGCAAGCGCTCGGGTCTCCTGTGGCCAATAGTAAAAAGGGTACTTTGCCCACCTCTCTTTTTGGGGGTATTGTGTTTAACACTTGAGTGTGAGTTTTTCATTCCCTTTCTAGTGTGCAACACCAGTGTGAGTGGTTGGTTGTAGTGAGCGATTACTGTTTGAGGTGGGGCAGGATTCTTTTTCCCTGTTAGTGTCTTTTGATGACCCAAGTGCTGCCCGTAGTCTTTAAATCTTTTCTTTTCTTTATTTTAAGTACCTTTTTTTTTGGGTATGTGTCGGTAATGTAAGAGGTAAATGTATTGAGGGTACTTATTAGTGACTGTCATGTGCAAGAACCTTTTTCTGGAATGTGTCAGTAATGTAAGAGGTAAATGTATTGAAGGTACTTATTAGTGACTGTCATGTACAATAAAACAAAAATTGCTTTAATTTGCAGAGCTGTCTCAGTCCTCTCTGGAAAGAACGAACCTGGGGTTTAGATTTTCTGAGTACTAGTATATCCTGGGGTGAAAGTCCCTAGGTGGCGTAGTTGGCTACTGTTAAGACTTTGAGTATCTTCAGGTGAGCTTTTGCTTATCTTAGTTCTCATCTTGCTCTCCGCCTCACCATCGTGCCACACTAGGGTCTTCTGGGTGGTTGCTAGGGTGTTGCTAGGCGGTTGCTAGGGTATTCTGGGTGGTTGCTAGGGTGTTCTGGGTGGTTGCTAGGGTGTTGCTAGGCGGTTGCTAGGGTGTTCTGGGTGGTTGCTATGCTGTTGCTAGGTGGTTGCTAGGGTATTCTGGTTGGTTGCTAGGGTATTCTGGTTGGTTGCTAGGGTGTTCTCTGTGGTTGCTAGGCGGTTGCTAGGTGGTTGCTAGGGTATTCTGGGTGGTTGCTAGGGTGTTGCTAGGGTGTTCTGGGTGGTTGCTATGCTGTTGCTAGGCGGTTGCTAGGGTATTCTGGGTGGTTGCTAGGGTGTTCTGGGTGGTTGCTAGGCGGTTGCTAGGGTGTTCTGGGTGGTTGCTATGGTGTTGCTGGGTGGTTGCTAGGCGGTTGCTAGGGTGTTCTGGGTGGTTGCTATGGTGTTGCTGGGTGGTTGCTAGGCGGTTGCTAGGGTATTCTGGGTGGTTGCTAGGATGTTGCTAGGGTGTTTTGGTGGTTGCTAGGATGTTGCTAGGCGGTGACTAGGTTGTTCTGGGTGGTTGCTATGCTGTTGCTAGGCGGTTGCTAGGGTGTTTTGGTGGTCGCTATGGTGTTGCTAGGGTGTTCTGGGTGGTTGCTATGATGTTGCTAGGTGGTTGCTAGGGTGTTTTGGTGGTTGCTATGGTGTTGCTAGGGTATTCCGGGTGGTTGCTAGGTGGTTGCTAGGGTGTTCTGGGTGGTTGCTATGGTGTTACTAGGTGGTTGGTAGTTGTCACAGATGGTTACTATGGAGTCTTTATAGAGTTCTTAGCATGATCTTGGCATGATATAGCACTTAACTAATCGCTATTAGCATGTAGCTATTCACTGCTAGCATGTGTAGCATGTTGGAAGTGCTGTTTGCTAGCATGAGTCAAAAGAGCCAAACCTCATCTCTATACGATGTTCTGATACAGAGATATAGGTCTTGCAAAACGGTTGCTAGGGTACTCAAGTTTGGTTGCTATGGAGTTGCTTGGGAGCTGGAAGCTTTAAACTTAAGAAGTTTAAAGTGGTTTGAAGTTTAAAGTAGTTTACGAGTTTTGAGTTTACAAGTTTAAATGAGTTTAGAGTTTAAGTTTAAATGAGTTTAGAGTGTGTGTGTGTGTGTGTGTGTGTGTGTGTGTGTGTGTGTGTGTGTGTGTGTACACACACACACACACACACACACACACTCAAAGTTTATGAGTTTAGAGTTTATAAGTGTATAAATTGATGAGTTTATAAGTGTAAGAGTTTTTGAGTTTAGAGTTTATAAGTTTTAAATGAGTTTAAGAGTTCAGAGTTTATTAATTTATGAGTTTAAGAGTTCATAAGTCTATGAATTCATGAGTTTATAAGTTAATTAGTTTATAAGTGTATGAGTTTAGAGTTTATTAGTTTAAATGAGCCTCAATGACTCATATAGTATATAGAACGGCAGTTTGGTTTAGTCTTCAAGGTGTTTAGATTTAAATTTTTGTCGGTTGGTGAGTTTGAATCTAAATTTGAATTTTTTAGAACTCCCATTGTAAGTCAATGGGAGTTTTTCCGAGTTTTGATCGTCATTTGTAGGAAAACCGTAAGTCCGATCAGTCTGAAAAGATAAAGCAACTAACTTCAGATCAGTTTGAGTGTGTGAGCCGAGTTTGGAGTATGTAGAGTTAAAGCTCTAGGACGAGTTTGAGTCAACAGTTTTTAACAGAAGAATAATAATAATAACTAGATTAAAAAGTTCGTCGAGACAAACTTTAAGTTGGCTTGAGAAAGCCGGACCAGAAAGTTTGAAGAAGTTTAAAGTAGTTTGGAGTTTAAAGTAGTTTGAAGTTTAAATTAGTTTAAAGTTTAAATTAGTTTAAAGTTTAAATTAGTTTAAAGTTTAAATTAGTTTGAAGTTTAAAGTAGTTTAAATTTTAATTTAGTCTAAAGTTTAAATCAGTTTGAAGTCTAAAGTAGTTTAAAGTTTAAAGTAGTTTACAGTTAAAAAGTTGTTGGGGGTTTTCTAGTGGGTTGCTAGGGTGTTCTGGGTGGTTGCTATGGTGTTGCTAGGCGGTTGCTAGGGTATTCTGGGTGGTTGCTAGGGTCTTCTGGGTGGTTGCTAGGGTGTTGCTAGGCGGTTGCTAGGGTATTCTGGGTGGTTGCTAGGGTGTTCTGGGTGGTTGCTAGGGTGTTGCTAGGCGGTTGCTAGGGTGTTCTGGGTGGTTGCTATGCTGTTGCTAGGTGGTTGCTAGGGTATTCTGGTTGGTTGCTAGGGTGTTCTCTGTGGTTGCTAGGCGGTTGCTAGGGTATTCTGGGTGGTTGCTAGGGTGTTGCTAGGGTGTTCTGGGTGGTTGCTAGGCGGTTGCTAGGGTATTCTGGGTGGTTGCTAGGGTGTTCTGGGTGGTTGCTAGGCGGTTGCTAGGGTGTTCTGGGTGGTTGCTATGGTGTTGCTGGGTGGTTGCTAGGCGGTTGCTAGGGTGTTCTGGGTGGTTGCTATGGTGTTGCTGGGTGGTTGCTAGGCGGTTGCTAGGGTATTCTGGGTGGTTGCTAGGATGTTGCTAGGGTGTTTTGGTGGTTGCTAGGATGTTGCTAGGCGGTGACTAGGTTGTTCTGGGTGGTTGCTATGCTGTTGCTAGGCGGTTGCTAGGGTGTTTTGGTGGTCGCTATGGTGTTGCTAGGGTGTTCTGGGTGGTTGCTATGATGTTGCTAGGTGGTTGCTAGGGTGTTTTGGTGGTTGCTATGGTGTTGCTAGGGTATTCCGGGTGGTTGCTAGGTGGTTGCTAGGGTGTTCTGGGTGGTTGCTATGGTGTTACTAGGTGGTTGGTAGTTGTCACAGATGGTTACTATGGAGTCTTTATAGAGTTCTTAGCATGATCTTGGCATGATATAGCACTTAACTAATCGCTATTAGCATGTAGCTATTCACTGCTAGCATGTGTAGCATGTTGGAAGTGCTGTTTGCTAGCATGAGTCAAAAGAGCCAAACCTCATCTCTATACGATGTTCTGATACAGAGATATAGGTCTTGCAAAACGGTTGCTAGGGTACTCAAGTTTGGTTGCTATGGAGTTGCTTGGGAGCTGGAAGCTTTAAACTTAAGAAGTTTAAAGTGGTTTGAAGTTTAAAGTAGTTTACGAGTTTTGAGTTTACAAGTTTAAATGAGTTTAGAGTTTAAGTTTAAATGAGTTTAGAGTGTGTGTGTGTGTGTGTGTGTGTGTGTGTGTGTGTGTACACACACACACACACACACACACACACACTCAGAGTTTATGAGTTTAGAGTTTATAAGTGTATAAATTGATGAGTTTATAAGTGTAAGAGTTTTTGAGTTTAGAGTTTATAAGTTTTAAATGAGTTTAGAGTGTATAAGTTTTAATGAGTTTAGAGTTTATAAGTTTAAATGAGTTTAAGAGTTCAGAGTTTATTAATTTATGAGTTTAAGAGTTCATAAGTCTATGAATTCATGAGTTTATAAGTTAATTAGTTTATAAGTGTATGAGTTTAGAGTTTATTAGTTTAAATGAGCCTCAATGACTCATATAGTATATAGAACGGCAGTTTGGTTTAGTCTTCAAGGTGTTTAGATTTAAATTTTTGTCGGTTGGTGAGTTTGAATCTAAATTTGAATTTTTTAGAACTCCCATTGTAAGTCAATGGGAGTTTTTCCGAGTTTTGATCGTCATTTGTAGGAAAACCGTAAGTCCGATCAGTCTGAAAAGATAAAGCAACTAACTTCAGATCAGTTTGAGTGTGTGAGCCGAGTTTGGAGTATGTAGAGTTAAAGCTCTAGGACGAGTTTGAGTCAACAGTTTTTAACAGAAGAATAATAATAATAATAATAATAAGTTTAAATAGGATTTCAGTAAGTTGGCTCTCTCAAGCCAACTTAATAATAATAAGTTTAAATAGGATTTCAGTAAGTTGGCTCTCTCAAGCCAACTTAATTACTCACCTTGTGGACTTGTGGTTCACCCACAGGCTCCATGGCTAGGGGCCTCACCGGATGGCCTTGTTTATGATCCCAATGCAACACCCGCTTACGGTTTGGTTGAAATTAAATGTCCAAATGCTAAAAGTTACATTGACTGCAAGTACTTGCACATGTCAAATGGTGCTTTTAAACTAAAGAAAAGCCATGCCTATTTTTGGCAAATACAAGGCCAGCTTTTAATTACTGGACTTCAGTGGTGTGACCTTTTTGTCTGGGCAGAGGAAGATTTCTTTGTGCAGCGACTGCACTCAGACAAAGAAGTTCAAGAAACAATCAGGCAGAAGTGTGATCATTTCTACTTCAGCATTTACATGCCAAAGTATCTCTCAATGAGACGATCACAACTGATTGGCAGGTAAAGAAATCATAATCTGATTCATTATGTATTTTATTAGGACTATGAATTTGACTTCTAATTTACGTTACATTTCCCACTCGTACCTACAGTGTATATATATTTCGCCTGGAACTGATTGATAAATGATGTGATCTGAGATAAAATGTGTCTTCAAGCTTGTTGCTTTAAAAAAAACAAAAACAAACAGTTGAATAAGTAAAGTCAGATTTATTCATGGACTTTATACAATATGGCATCATTTTACAATAAAAATCATTGTTTATAATGTTGTGTGAGATCGCATCTGTTGTCACTGTATGAGAATTTATTCAGAGATAAATAATGATTAATAATTACATTTAAAAGTTGTAGGTTTCTGTAATTTAAACTTGTCAGCACTACTTGGCCCATGCTGTGACAAGATGTTTATTTTGATAATTGCTAAGCAGGCAAGCAACGGCAAAAATTTCATTGATGCTTCCAGCAATTGACAAAGGAATAACCGAATCAAAAAGTTTATTCTCCTTTACCCTTCGGATGACTCGCTCAACGTGCACTCTTACACGAGCAATTTTCTGTGTTTGGAGGACACTGGGTGCTGGCATCTGGCTTTTTTTGTTGAGAAAAGGTGGACAGTACACTTTACACTTCACACAGTCAGTGATCAGGAAACCTTTATCAACCATCACGGCCATGTCATCAGTTAAAAGGTCAGCCAACCCTGACCGTCTAAAGAGTTCTTTATCACTTATTGACCCCTCATAGAGTGAAGAGATGAAGGTCACTGGACCATGAGGGGCGATCCCGATAAGTCCTTTCATTGTACAGTGAGATTTGTACTTAGAAAACATCTCACTTTGGAGGAGAGGCGAGGATGGCGTCTGGCACTTGAGCTCTGTACAGTCAACAATTATCTGAGTATCGGAGAAGTCTTTGAAATCATCAGGAAGGCGAGCTTTAACGTCTTCAGGCTCAATCCAGATAGCCACCGAGCCCAAGAGTGTGTACAGGTAGTTGGTCCACGAACAGATAATGCGGCTTACAGTAGAGATGTGAATGTTGAAACGGTTTGCCAAGTCCTGCTCCTTTAAACCAACGGACAAGTACATTAGGAAAAGGACTAGCTCATCGATGGGTTGCAATGATTGTCTCTGGTGAGAAAACACACACACACACACAAACATCATTAAACCTAATGTAACCTCTCTAGTCTAATAGATAAAAGGATGTGCAATTATCATTACTGCTGTTGGTCTATAATTAAAAATACAACAGCAATAATACTCTACATGTTACTGGAAATTCCAAATGTGGGACTGTGACTGCAATAGGCTACTCAGTTATACTTACTTATTTATTGATTTATTGAATCTAATATCAGAATGTTGAGGTAAATGCAGTCAGATGTCATTTTCATCTCTCACATTAATTTGAAGGTTTGCTTTGAAAAACCACCATAATAAATCAAATAAACTAAAGCATATTTATATTTGCAGAAACATTAATTATTAATGATTATCATTAATGACAACTGCAACAACATTATTATTAATGACAACTGCAAAAACCAACCGTGTGTGTGGGACGGACAGATGTTACTGCTTCATTCAATTTTTCAGCAGTTTTGGCCCTCGACGCACGAACCATTTTATGCACCGATGGTTCAACCAATCTCCAAAACAGCATAAGGTTATGGTAACTGGGAAATCTATGGGAACGGAACAGAAAGAGTACACAACGTTACAATATGGTCACGTATGGTCCAAGGTCAGGGGTATCTTGTTCGCATCTTACCGTGTATAGAATCGAATGTCGTCGTCAGAGTGGGCGAATCTGTGTAATCCAAATTTACAGCTAATTTTCATCTCCTGTATCTCTTTCTTTAATGAGTCATTTTCTTCTTTTAAATTCCTGTTTTCGTCGATTACCGAGTCAATGAAAGCGGGTTCTGGGACAGATGAATAGTCATGATCAGCAGCAGGAGTGCAGTCCATATGTTGCCCATCTTCTGCTGATGCCAGCTCAGGCTGAAGTTTGCTTACTCTGTCCCAAACGCTCAGTCTTGGTGATGGGATGGAGTAATCATTCCACTGGAACAATACCGGGACAGCTCCTTTCTTTAGTTGCCTTTTCCCCTCCGGTGTTTTCGGCTGAATGATCTGCTCCGGTGTGAAGTGCAAACTACAGACTTTGCTGTGTCCTGTGACAATGAACTCATCACGACGAATATTCACCAGCCACCGCTTTCTGAGTTCAACATCGCTGGGAAATCCGTGGTAACTTAAAACGCCGTTGAACTTAGATGATGACGTGCATGTGGGAACACAACAATGTTCATGATATTTTCTCTGTTGCCTCTGGAAAAAAACTCTATCTTTTTTAAGGCTCATTTTCCGCTGTTTACACCGCCGCCGCCGCCATATTTCGCCAAACAGGAAGAGAGCGGGCCGTATTTACCCGTTGCGGATATGACGTCAGGTTGCTATGTGCAAGGAGCCCATTGCTTACTTAGGCCCCGATCACACCTGACGCGTTTTTCAGGTTCGAACATAGGCGGAAATCGCGGGGGGGGGCGGGGGGGTCAGGACCCCCCCTATCTGAGGGTTGTCCCCTTCTAAAAATATAATTAAAATATGTGTATTGAAAATAATATAATGATATATACTTAAAATAATTGTTTAAGTAGTAAAACAATAAAAATGCAAACGGGGCAAATACAAATTAACGTTTTAAAATTTTGAGTCCCCCCTCCCTTGCCTCAGTGCTTCGGTCCACTGCCCGCTCCCCTTTTACCTCATCACAAACAACTCCAATAAACTCCAGTAAGTCGAGGCTATTTTATTTACTTTAAACCTCGGATGAAGCGAGTATTTTCTCTATATCAGAATTATATTTACAGAGTATTTACAGAATATGCTGCGTCTGCGTCATTTACAAAATCATTGACATAAAATGTTATGATAACCAATGTACTTTTGTCACCGATGTAGTCCGCCTCGCTATGTTGGCGATTATAACCTTGTTTTATACAGTCTGTGCCTTAAACGTTACTTAGATTGTTTAAAACCGTTCCCTCACACACACACCCATAGAGTGTACGCACACACCATGTGTTGTCTTGTAGATTAGACAACTGCGTGTGCGCATTTAGATTTTCACACTTTCACTGTGTGATTTAGTCAGTTTATATCATTTAATATAGTTAATCTAATATAATATCACACAAAGAGTGCAGTTTTTCTCCAGATATTAACATGATAATAAATGTGATTTAATAAATTGATAATTGAAAAGTTTACTTTTAGACACCATATTGCCTGTTTTAACTCTATTTCGCCAACGAAAATAGTTGAAAACTAAGCCAAAGCACTATATTTGCGTCTCTGAGAAACACTGAGGTATTTCCCTACTGAATTATGAATCAGCTTTTTGAACGAATCAGTTGAATCACAATGACTCACTCATTACCAATGAATTGCTGCCACCTACTGGCGGTTTTAATTTCACATTTATAGTATCTTTTCATGTTCTAAATCATTTTACATATCAATATTCAACGTTTTATGTTTTAAACAAAACATTATTTATGTCTGTGTAAAATCAAAATGCCATTTCAAATGCAGCTTCTGTGTTTCCTCTCCATTGCAAAGATTTTGTTGATATTATTTAATTTGATTGGTAACAGCCCTGTTGTGTCTTATTATTATAATTTAATTTTTTGTATGAAATTGACACAAAAGATGATGCATGCATATATTTAGGTTTAAAAATGCATTTATAAAGGTAAAAATGCCAATGAAGGTAAAAATCTATTGAAACTTATTGGAAAAATGATTTCTGTCACTGCTGTGAACTGACCCCCACACAGAATATGAAGAATATCAAAAACTTTAGGAGTCGGCTGTCCTCGGCAGTCCTAAACATGCCAAGTTACCAGCACAATAACACACTCAGCAAAATATTGTTTAATTATCGTTATCGATAAAATTCCTGAATAAATCATCAACCATCATTTTTTTGTCAATTTTGCACACCAATGAAGAATATTTTGGTCAATTTAGTCAGCTTTTTCAATGAACCAAAGAGAAACTTTGAGAAGAAGGATAATGGAACGGTCTAGCTACACTAATAATAGCAGTAAGGCTTTCCTCTGTGTACACATATCCATAGAAAGTACAATTTTGCCTATATTATTGGTGTCCCCTTCAAAAAATTGCTTGTGAGGAATGTTATGTTTATTGTCCCCCCCAACATTTAGATGAAATTTACGCCCCTGGGTTCGAAAATGCGAGGTGCCCATATCTGTCCACCCAGCATTGTAGGGGTGACCGGATGCGGCACCTCGATTCGATGAGCCAAACTGATGTGGTGAACTCTTTTAACATTGTGTCTTAAATTGCCAGCTGCTCGGTTTAATGTTTTGATATTGTGTGTGTTTTGTTACTATTTTTCTTTCTCTCTTCAGAATTGGGGCAGCCAGTAGCAGGAAATAAGCATCTCTTCCCGATTGTGGTGGTGGGTTCTTTTGCCTGAATGCTGTGTTCACAGTGAGGTGTGAAGTGAGTGTGCAGTGAGTGTGCAGTGAGTGTGCACGTATGATCGCTATATCCGTTCTGCTAAAGAGAGCCAGCTCCCCATTCTGAAGTGAGCGTCCGTGTCATGTTGTGTTCAGATTATTTTCGATTTATTGGTGTTGTCTTAAATACAATTTGAGGTGTTTTTATTGAGAATAAAGTTTTGTACTATTTTCTACTCCATGTCTGATATCTGACTCTGATCAACGAACCTCTGAGCCTTATTTAATTAAAGGGCATTTCCCCGGAAAGAGGCCCCCGGGTGGCGTAGTCGGTAACTTTCTTAAATCTTTAGTGTACCTCTAGTCAAACCTGCCACACAATGAAACAGCTGTCCTGTCAGTCAAGTAAACGTCAAATCAGCCTTTTATTACCTTTATTTACTTTCTGTTAACATTGTGGTAGTTACGGTTCGTGAAGTCGTTAAGCTCCTGGTAACCCGCGAGAGCACCACAAGTTTATCCTCTATTATTGCACTCTCCTGGCGTTCAAGCAACTGTAGCTTTCATCACTTAAACGGAAGGCCCGCCTCTCACTTCATTCGATTGGACAGTGGAAAAAAACGCGATGACGTCGGGCGCTTTTCCCGCTCGGAGTTGCTTTTTTTTCAACTTCAAAAACGCAAGGCCCAGCGGGTGGTAAAACGCGAGGCGCAGCAGACGCATAAACAGCGCGCAGAAAGCTCGCTGCCATAGGAAACCAACTGAAAATAGGCGCCTCTCACTGCAAAAAACGCGTCAGGTGTGATCGGGGCCTTATACTACAGGGCCATTGAATGCTTGAATCTGACTGGTCGAAGAACGTTCTAAGGTGTGCATTATTTTCAGGGAAACGCACGGCTAAAGTAGTTCCAGGCAGGTCTTGACCGCATTACAGCTCCATATCACTGCGCGTAGTTAACGGTAATAACGGAAAATAGGATACAATTCATAACAAGAAAAAGCATTTAGCCCCATGCGCTTGATCTGCAATTTTCAATGTCTAGCTTCACAATCAATGGAAACATGCAGTTTAATTTTAATAAATAAAGTATATTCCTATCTATAATCAATAGAAAATTAAACTGAATATAGGCTAAATAAATGGATAGTCCTTCAGCACGGATTTTTATTGCAGATAATATAACAAATAAATAATTATTGATGGGCCTACTTGTTAAAAGGGCTTTGTGTTTCATTTATTTGGCTAGTCTAGTTACTGTCATCTGTCAATAATGAAAGAAAAAAAAAGAATGAACGAATTATTTAAAACAAATTGAATTCATAAATAAATAATAATATTGACGCACAAGCTTTTCTGTCTCATTATTGCAACATCTCTTTCTAACATCTGCATTAATAACTGCAATAAGCCGGGGACACACTTTAAGGCCGGTTATGAATGTAATTTGATACTTATGACTGATCATGCCCAAACGCGTGTTCAGCGCGTTCAGTCTGTGTTCAAAGTCGGTGTTTAAACAGTCAGAGAATGTGTCAGCTAGTCGTGTGTGCCCAGCATTAAGGGGGTCGCACACCGAACGCGCAGCGCCACATTTTTTAAATTCGAACACATTATTCTCTATGAGAGTACACACACCGGCGGCGCCTTTCGGCGTCTGTCCGCGGCGCCCAGCAACGGCTCAGGACCGTGTTCAAAATCCTGAGCCACAGAGCGCCATTTAAATAGTTTTATATTAAATTTACATTTATGTGTCTCAAATCGTAGTTAATGTATATGGGTGATTCTCCAACTACAGGCACTTTTGTTGTCCTTGGCCTTTTTTTGTACATAAATAAACAAACAAATGCACAAATACATTGTAATTATGAAGTTCATGCTCCAACATCCTAGTAACCACCAAATATTGCCCCTGTTTTCTTTTAAAAATGGTTTTGCAAGGCTGTTTATTAGCAGATTTTGCCAGGCCCGGCTCCAGATATGAGATGGAAGGTGGGCCAAGTGATGTTCCAGGTGGGCCGGGTGTATTTTTTTTTAGTTTTCTTTTTTTTACTATTTAGTAACACTATAGCTATTATATATATATATAGACGAAAAGGGTGTTTCAAGCATAAAAAAAATAAAAGTGTAAAACTGCTTCAAATTTATTCTTTTTCACATACATTAGAATATGTCCTGTTTAACTTTATATTTTTCTGAGCAAAAAATAATTACCACCATACATTTTGATTGTGATTTTACTGAAGACACCCACTAAAATGTCATTCAGTGTAACAATATTTTTATGCAAAAAAAAATTATCAGACATTTTTAGAAAAACTCTAATTTGATAACATATTATAGGATTCTATTTAAAGATCACAGTGCAGCTCCCAAATAATAATTATTTGTAATTTTAAATCTTTATACTTCGCCAATATCCTTTAAACCATTAGGTTTTACCCATTTGTCAGCAAGAAGTTTTTGTAAGGAATTGAAAATCAATTAAAATCTAATAAAATTTAGTAGGAGCACATATTGTTCTACATATTTTAATAAGTACAGCTCAGAATAAGTATATTGTTTAATTTTTACATAAATATATCTGTTACACCGAATGACCATGGTTTGTTACTCTGAATGACATTTTGATAAAAATTGAGAAAATGTTGTCATTGTTCCTATTATTGCAATGTTTTGAATATTATTCTGTATCATTAAATTCCTGAGCAAATCACAGAAGCAGATGCTGAAAAGAATAACAATTTTATTCCACAATGCATATCATATTCATGTAAAAATGAACTGAACTGGTGGTAATACTGTATAATCAGCATATCTCATTTCATTGAGAACTTGAAACTTGAAGGACAAACACACATAGTTCACCCAAAGATAAAATTTACCCCGTAATTTTTTCACCCTCAAGCTATCCTAGGTGTATATGACATTCTTCTTTCAGACAAACACAATCGGAGCTAGGCTATATAAAAAAAATGTCCTGGCTCTTCCAAGCTTTATAATGGCAGTGAATGGCCGTTTATGTTTTGAAGTCCATAAAAAAAAGCATCCATCCATCATAAAAGTGCATCTATTCATGATTAAAGTGCTCCACACTGCTCTGGTGGGTAATAAAGGCCTTCTGAAGTGAAACGATGCGTTCGTGTAAGAAAAATATTCATATTTAAAACTTTATCAACTAAAATAACTAGCTTATTTTAATAATGGCAGACGGCCCAAAAGAGTAACACTTGACGATGTATCACATAGATGTAGGAGTATCGTAAGTTTAAAGCCTCTCGCGGTTCAAACAAACAGGGCTGGCCAACAAACTCAAACTGCTCCGACATTTCTCTTTAAAAATTCTCGACTTATTCGTGATTTGCTCTGCGCTTCCGCGTTCATCATTATGTTGTGTGACAGGTCACGGTTTACTCGACCACCATAAATTGATGCGTACAGCCGTCTGCCAGAAGCTAGTTATTTTATTCGATAAAGTTTTAAATATGGATATTTTTCTTACACGAACGCATTGCTTCACTTCAGAAGGCCTTTATTAACCCCCTAGAGCAAAGAGGAGCACTTCAATGATGAATAGGCCTAGATGTACTTTAATGATGGATAGATAAACTTTTATGATGGATAACTGCACTTTGACACAAATTTCACGATATGATTCAATTTCAAATAAATCTGATATTGATTAACATCAACTGAAAACAGCATAGCCTGAAAGATTGATTTACAAATCAGTATTGGTTCTTTAAAATGAAAATCGATTAAAATCGAGAAATCAATCTTTTTAACCCAGCCCTATTATTTTGACATTGCAATCCTCAATACCTTTCTCGTCTCCTTGCTAAAAGCGCTGCCCTAGCTACTGGGTCTGCATTAACTTTCTGGCGGTGCCTATAACTCTCTCTGTTTGTGGGCATCTAAAGTAAATCAGTAACGCATAAAAAAATGCATATAAACATTAATATTTATAAAGTTTAATATTTTCTTTTAGTGCTAAACATCCCTCATTTGTCTGAAATATAAATAAAATGCTAAAAATGTTATCTAAACAGTGACACTGTCATTCAGTGTAATGGATGACACTGTGGTGTAACAGACAATTTGCATTTCACCGAATGACAAAACATTACCCTGAATGACGAAACTTCTACTTAAGCTAATATTGCTAGCTAACAACTAGCCACCTATATCAAACAGTGAACTTGACCAGAAAGATTAATCATAATTATTCACAACATTTACTTGTTTTTCAAAAAATCTAACAATAAAAGTGTTTTTTTGTCATTTCACTGAATGACACATGTTTTTGTAACTCAAGTTACAACTATGAAAAGGTGAACTTATCAAATATTTAAGAGCAATAAACTTAACTTGCTGCAGCACCACACAATCTTCAGGGTGCCCATTGATGATGTCACAGACTGCTTGATGACTATTGGTTGTTTATTTAATTTCAAAATGGATTTCTGATCCTGTTACACTGAATGACCTCTGATAAACTGCATATTCGGGACAAAAGTCCCCTAGTTATTTCAATACTTAAGGAAAAAAATAACACATAGTCCTTTTAATATAATACAGCCAACACTTATGTGAACATGCCAAGGGAGCAAATATTTTTTTTAACATGGTATTTTATACATTTATTTTAAAATGTAATAGTAAAATCAAAGTCCGGACCATTACGCTGAATGACAATTTTACACTTTGGAGCATTATTTAACTCATATTTTGTCATTTTATTTTCACAAAAGTTATTTGAAACATGAAAGTAGACACTTTACTTGCATTCAATATGTTTTTTTTGTATATAAAATCACTTTTGTAAATTTAATTTGATGCGGACACCAAAATGGTGACGTCTCGTCTTTGACAAATATATATATATGTATATATATATATATATATATATATATAGAGAGAGAGAGAGAGAGAGAGAGAAAATAATAAAATAAAATAAAAATTTTCCATTTCCTTTAAATCCTCGCTTGTCGGGCTTAAGCCGGCCGCACACCGGACGCGCAGCTCACCGCCGCGCCGCGCCACGTCTAGGACAACTGTCACCTGAAAATCCGTTAGCATCAGCAATTTTCTGATTTCTGTAAATAAATATAAAACTAAATGTATATTGCAGCACGGGGTTAAGTCCGTATATACATTAACTACGATTTGAGACACATAAATATAAATTTAATATAAAACTATGTAAATGGCGCTGTGTGGCGCGGCAGGGTTTTGAACACGGTCCTGAGCCGTTGCTGGGCGCCGCGGACAGACGCCGCCGGTGTGTGTACTCTCATAGAGAATAATGTGTTCGAATTTAAAAGACGTGGCGCTGCGCTGCGCGTCCGGTGTGCGACCGGCTTTATGCTACTCTGAACAATGCCTGAACTTATTTTTTTTTTCCGTATTTTGAGCACTTCTTGCGTTGTTTTTTGCATCTTCACGATGACTCGCTTAATTTAGTCCTAATTAGTAAGTCGCTTTGGACAAAAGCATCTGCTAAATGACTAAATGTAATGTAAATGTAAAAATGTTTAACAGGTTTATTTTTACATTCTCTCTTTTTACGTTTGTAATATATATATTAGGGCTGTCAAACGATTAATCGCGATTAATCGCATCCAAAATAAAAGTTTGTTTTTACATAATACATGTGTGTGTACTGTGTATAATTATTTTCTATATATAAATACACACAATAGGAAGATTGTTTTAAGTGTGTTTTAAGAGAGTGAATTTTCTCACAGTGCCAAAAGTGCCTGTAGTTGGAGAATCACCCATATATGGACCTAACCCTGTGCTGCAATATACATTTAGTTTTATATTTATTTACAGAAATCAGAAAATTGCTGATGTTATCGGATTTTCAGGTGACAGTTGTCCTAGACGTGGCGCGGCGCGGCGCTGAGCTGCGCGTCCGGTGTGTGTCCCAGCATTAGTCTGCTATCAGTGGCTCAAACCTCCGTTACTAACTCTAAAATGACGTTTTGGAATTAGCAACGGAGGCATGGGATTACATGCGTAAGAAATTAGTCCTGCATACAAGGGCATTTTAATGACAAAAACTTTACAAACGTCTTGAAATACATAATCTGAACAATGTTTCGAGGTGTGGTAACTGTAGTATAAGCGGAATAATTGACTTCAGGCCTGTCGTCAATTATTCCTTACATATATTACAGAGAGAGTTGGTGGATCTTCAGTTAGGTTAGAAAAGGTCTATATTTACCTTTAATTGTTTGTGTGTATTGCTGCATAATATTTCTGGAAAATATATTTGATTGCCACAATAATAAACACAGCCTTTGATATGAATTGAATTCAGGATTTAATGTCTCACACTATTATATCTCCACATATATATATGTGCCAGTTTAAGATGACCGTACTGACTCAGTCAGCCAGACTGAAAACAAGAAATCAAAACAGTTTCAGTGTAACCATGAATGACAGTCATAACTTGTCACCAAAACTGTGGATATGGATAAGGAAATAGTTCATAGCACTTCTTACATGATAGATTTTTGTTTGTGAAAGTGTATGTTTCAACATTGCATGCAATTGCCACGCTGCACATTACTGTTAACTGTAATATTGACCTTGAAGTTTTTCTGAGGTGAAGTAATCCTGAGTCATTTCTTTCACAGAATCATGTCAAATGCCTAATGGTGAATTTCAGTATGATGGGTGGTGGCCAACCTGAAAAGAAACCATTCAAAGCTACACCTTTGTACCATGTAATTTTGGCCTTATGACATTAACAAAAATCTCTTGCTCCTTGTCTATTATTTGTCATTTTTATTGTTAACCTTTATCTATTCAGGGGACATTCTCTAAAAGAGCACCTGCCTTTATCAGAACTGTCCTGTTCACTTTCACACAGTTACACAGCTAGTGAAGGGTCTTTCATAAGGACACACAGTATTGAAGAGGGACAAATGCTGTTTCACTATTCGAACACCTTTAGTGCAGAACATCTTTTATTGGCATAAGATAATTATGCAGTAAAATAACATCTGATACATGTTCATAGCTTTTTCCAATGCTTCATTCATGAAACGGATGCCAAATCTTGTTCCAATGTATTTTTAAATTTAGTTGTACTTATTTTAAAAATGTCTTTATGGTCCAACAAGCATTAACCTCAAAATTAGCTTCTTCTTTTTTAAACCATATTGTCTTCCTTGAGACGCTGTGAAGAGTGTGAGCCCGAATGCTCCAGACTCAGGCACACAGCAGTGCTGAAGAGACCACCAGAAGAGCTGGGTGGAGATGGAAAGATCAGCCGGAAACAACTTCCAGAGACTCGACACGTTCACATGTGTGTTAACCGTATATACTAATCCAGCATGTTTGTAGTTTACTTGTTTGATTTCTGGCTGTTTAACAGTAATGCGAGACTGTTAGTAACTGCAAGCTAGTACTCTGACTTCATCAGTGATGGATTATTACAGAAAGACTCTAAACACAGAATGTGTGACTGTTCCTGTACTTTTGATATATTCTAGTTTGATTAATGGCGGCTTAACATTAATATAAAACTGTTAGAGAAAATGCCATTACAACAGACACAGAATCACCACATTGTACTATTTTTACACGTCCAAATGTTTGCTGGGACCAGACAAGAAAGCTCAGAGCCTTCATTATACAAGCTTAATACTAAACCCAACAACTATAGCAGTGTGACGTTTAGACATGCCGTAAAGACAGGAAACCTGTGATACTGATGATGCTGTTTTGTTTTTCAATGTATTCTTTTTTTCCTTGTTTCTGGTGACATAATGAACAGAAATCATCTTGCAACATTTATATTGATTTTGTATGTGTAATGAACATTAGACATGCATCAGCTGGAGCGGTTTATCCCCAGATCATCGACTCTAGAGGCTCAAATTAATACAAATGAAAATAAATAAATGCATAAATAAATGTGGGAAAAAAATACAATTAAACATAAGAAAATAAAAGTATAAATACTCATTGAATTATTTTTAGTTTTTTTTTTTTTTTTTACATTTCTTCATATATGTATGTAATGTATTTCTTAATGTATTATTAAGTCAGGTTTGGCATTCCAATACACTTTTCCCCATGTTCATAACAATTCCCTTTAGACCAAAGCAAATTTTGTTGATTTTTTTTCAATTGATATCTATATTGTGCTTTATATTCCACTCTCTTTTTAAGCAGTTCTTCAGAAGGGAATGTTACGTCCTACGTGTAATTTTATTTTATATATTTGTTTTGTACGTTGTGTTTCAGAGCACTAGGTGGCAGTAGTGGTCGCTTCTCTGTTGTGTTTCAGAGCACTAGGTGGCAGTAGTGGTCGCTTCTCTGTTGTGTTTCAGAGCACTAGGTGGCAGTAGTGGTCGCTTCTGCAGGTACAGCCAGGTGAAGGCGATCTCCGGCTCGGTTGGGGACTGGTCTTCTCCTCAGGGAAAAGAGTATACAGCCGCACTGATCTCCAGTTAAAGGAGGCCTGTTAGTTTCTGCTGGTTGGATTTGTTGGTTGTTTCTAAGCATTGCTGTGTTCAGGCGTGACTGATTTAAAGACTTTCTCTTTTTTGTAGTTGTTGTTACCTTGTCTAACTAGTGCTGTGCTGAAGTAGACACCTTTTTGCTGTTCGCAACTGTTGACCTTTTCCCCTCTGTTTCTCTTGTAAATATGGTAAATATTCCTAACTTGGAAGTTCTAGGGAGTGTTCCCCTTTCTTTTATTTTTATAATTCATTTCTCCTGTTTAAACTAGAGAGGGAGTCAGGGAGTTATTGTGTTGTTTATTTCCTTTTACTTTCCTTAAGGTAAGTGTAGATTTGATCCCTACAGTTAGAGGCGTTTTGGTTATGTATTTTCTTTGGGCTTTTCCCCCAATCCTGAAGTCTTTAAACGTCCTTACTTGAGTTACATCAATACATTTTGTTGTACCACATTTCTGTTGGTTTTGGTGTAACTTTTGGAGCCATTTGTTTTGTTAAAATTTTAGTTACTTTAATGCTGCTTTCCCTTATCCTAGACTGGGTGGATCATAACACGGATAAAGAGAGTTGTTGATCTCATTTTTCTATCGAATCAATTAGTTTAGCATTTTTTTAGTTTATTACTGGATACAGAATAAGATATAATTTCACCTCTGATGACAACTAACATTATCCCGCTTATTACACGGCTCTTTGCCACATAAGTAAATAATTAGACATGAAATTGTCACGGTGTGACAAATAGTATATGGAACTTATTCCCGTTGAAGCAGTGTTCCCGCTGGGACACTTTGAGTGTAACACCGTCCCCAGGCCTGTGTGTGCGTCTGTTGCCATGACAACCCCAAATGACAGATTGAAAACAGGTGTGGGGAATTTACTCTGGGAGTTTGGGTGAGGCCCTGTCAGCATTTGAGAGAGTATAAAAAGCAAGAGAAAGAGACTGTTGGGGTGGTTCTCTCCCGTGAGAAGTTGTTTTATCGGGTGGTTGCAGTTATTGGAGTGCTGGTGAATGAAGAGGAGAGTGTTGACTTGATGAGGGACTCGAGGGCAACAGAGGGAAAGTGAAATATCCTGTTTGCATTGGAGAGGAGCTAAGTAATCGAGAACTGAGTCTCGTAATTGCATGTATTCGACACTGAATTGGATGTGGTTTGGAGTGTGTGGATCACGATCATAAATGTCACTGAGTGGATTGTACTGATTCATTACCGACCTCCTATCTCTTTCTCCATTATAAATGGTGATGTGAACTCTGCCTGTGTCTGTGAAGAAAAACATCCCGAAACATCCTTTGCAGCATTGATGAACGCGGTCCCCTCGGACAGAGACCCAAGGGTGAGTGCGGGCTTTAAATTGCACTTCGGGAAGTGAGATTGCAGTGCCTAAGATTGACGTTTCCCCCACATTATATGCTAGAAGTGGAATTGCTGTGTGTGTGGAAGATACATTCCCTTTGCCGTGCACTCTCCCTGTGCTACGCTGGTCTACTGTCAATAGTGAGAGTTCTGTGTCATTGATCTGTTCTAACTGTGTGGATGTTGAAGAATTATCATCTGGAATTTGAATTAACCCCTCTGTTTGAGCTAATAGGAGACAAGATGCCCTGTTGAAATGTTCGCGGTCTGTCTCCGTAGAAGTCCCATTCAGCCCGCTGACTTTGAGTCTGCTGTATTCCTGCAACGCAGCTGTATTGTGAGAAGTGCTCGCTCCCTTCTATGCATATGAACTGTATACCTTGTGTGAAGCATCCTTTCTGTCGGTTTCAGTAGAAGCCCCGTGCAGCTTATCGACTTTGAGTCTGTTGCATCCTTGTAGTCCACCTGTGCTGGGAGAAGGGACTGTACCTCCGTCACGAACGTAAGGCCGGCACGCTTTGTCTGAAATATCCATTCTGTTGTGTCCGAAGAAGCCCTGTTCAGCCAGTCGACCTCGAGTCGCTGTATTCCTTTAGTCCACCTGTGCCGGGGGAAGTGATCGTCCTTTCCGCCACGAACGTAAGGCTGGTACACTCTGTCCGGAATATCCATCTCGTCCATGTCCGAAGAAACCCCGTTCAGCCCATCGACTTTGAGTCTGCTGTATTCCTGCAGTGCATCTGTATTGTGAGAAGTGGTTGTCCTTGTCAACGCATGTGAATTGTATGCTTTGTTTGAAGTATCCCTTCCGTCTGTCTCAGTAGCAGTCCTGTGCAGTCGTTTGACTTCGAGTCTGCTGTAACCTGGGAGCCCACCTGTGTGGGGAGAAGTGACTGTCCCTCTGCCGTGAACGTAAAGCCGGCCCACTCTGTCTGGAATATCCACTTCATCTATGCCAGAAGAAGTCCTGTTCAGCCTGTCGACTTGAGTCTACTGAATTCCCGCAATTCATCTGTATCGTGAGAAGTGTTCGTCCCCTTCCAACTCATGTGAACTGTATGCTTGCTTTGAAGTATCCCTTCTGTCTGTCTCAGTAGAAGCCCTGTGCAGCCGGTCGACTTCGAGTCTACTGTATCCTTATAGTCACCTGTGCTGAGAGAAGTGGCTGTCCTTCTGTTACGAACGTGGTTGGTACACTCTGTCTGGAGTATCCATCTGCTCCAGTTTCTGTGCCTGTGAAGAGAGGGAGGTTGGAATTATTCGCTTACCCTGTAAAGATTCCCTCGCCACCCCATCATCAGACTGTGAATCTGCCGTATACGTACCTGATCGACGGCCATCTGCTCCAGATCTCGTACCTGTGGAGGAAGGAAGGTTGGAATCACTTACTTACCCAAGGAAGACTCCCCAGCCGTCCCAACATAAGACCGTGTACCTGCTGCATACGTACTCGACTGATATCCATCTGCCTCAAATCTTGCACCTGTGAAAGAAGGAAGGGAGGTTGGAAGTATTTACTTACCAGAAGAGACTTACCGGACCGTTCGCCTGTTCACTGCATCTCCACCTGTGAAAGACCTACCTGACCATTTACCTGTTCACTGTCCCATCCACTACAGGGCCCGCACTGAGGAAGAGAGCGGGAGAGACCCCGGTTGTTGCACCATTCACCTTCGATCCCTGAGGGCAAGAAGGAAGAAGATTTTAGATTAGGATTTTCAAATTGCTTTTACTTTTAAATAAAACTTGTTGAATTTATTCTGTCTCCGACTCCTCCCTCTGACACGCTCCTCGAGGTGGTCCTGGTTCAGGGGTGGGCGCAGTCTGGCTTGGCCCATCCCGACCTGTGACAGACTTTTGGCGTAGTCGGCAGGGTCTACCTCGAGTTGAGCGACCAGAGGTTGAGATGGCAGAAGAGGAAGAGCCCGGGGTGCGGCAACCGGTCATGCCGATCTTCATGGGGGATCCGTGGGCTCCGAAGTATGGAGGCCCGGGATCTGAAATGAGTTTGTCGATGTGGAAGACCCAGGTAGAGTACCTGGCAGGGCTTCAAGGTCTGAGTGCCCCGCAGAAGGTTCAGTTTGTTCTAAACTCCTTGGATGGAGAAGCGAGAAGAGAAGTTCAGGCGGCTCCGGAAGCAACCCGAGCAACTGTCCAGGCCATTTTTGACTTTCTCACGGGACAATATGGAGACGCCACCCCGGTAGCTGTTCTGAGAACGCAATTCTTCAATTCTCGGCAAGGCCCTCGCCAATCTGTTCGGGCATTTACCCTACAGCTGCGGGAGCAGTTTTCTAGACTTACGGGGAGACAGGATCATGGCCTGGGGGGCGAAGAGGCTCTGCTCCGAGATCAGTTTTTACTGGGGTTACGGGAGGGTCCTGTGCGCCAGAGTCTGCGGGTGCAATTTCGACGAACACCGAATCTGACTTTTGAAGAGCTTCGACGAGAAGCGCTGGCCCTTGAGCATGATCATACGGAGAATGTAGATCCCCCCCAGCTGTCTAGCCACGAATGTTGTGGGCACCCCTTCGACTACTGTGGCACCCGACTGGAAGCAGGCCCTTTGGGAAGAGCTGAAGAGAGATGTGCGGGAACAAATGTTTGACCTGTCCAAATCTTTTATGGAGGAGCTCCGTCGAGAACGCCTCCAGTTGTCCTCTTTACCGCGGGAGCGGGCTTACTCCGATGGGAATCGTCCCCCCGACCGCCGTCCATCCCGACCTTCGGGCTCTCGATTCCAGTGGGATGAACACGGGCGTCCCATCTGTAACGGCTGTGGAGAGCCGGGGCATTACTTTCGTCAGTGTCCTGCTCGACGTGCATCGCAAGGGGGTTTTTAGAGTTTCCGGCCACTGTGGGTCAAGTGGTCGGGACCCCCTCATCAGACCCCTTCCTACCTACATCTTCTAGGAGCCGCTTGGTGGGCTGTTGCCCGGTGGTGGTAGTTCAGGTTAATGACCAGGAAGTGCAGTGCCTTTTGGATACAGGCTCCCAAGTGACCCTATTCACCGAAAGCTTGGCCCATGAGTTGTTTGGCACCGAAAGTCGACCACCTGCGGAAGCCCCCTGGTTGACGCTACGTGGGGCAAATGGCCTCGACATCCCGTACGTAGGATATCTTGTGACCGATCTGAAGATTCACGGAGTTGTAGTGCCTCAGAAAGGAGTGGTGGTCGTACGAGACACATGCCTGGGGTCTCATCGTGCCCTGATTGGGATGAACGTCATTGCAGACTGTTGGGAGGATCTGTTTCGAAGTAGACCGGCTCGGGCAGTTACAACATCGGCCGGCCAGGAGTGGGACCGCATCAGGGCTGACTGCCGCCGGGTATGTCTTGCTGAACGACAGGGGGACAGGGAAAGCACGGGAAGAGTGGCCTGCCGTTACGCCTTGTCCATTCCAGCTCAGAGTGAGGCTGTGGTCTGGGCCAGGTTGCTCCCTCGACTTTATAGTCCGGAGGAATGGGTCATGGTGGAACCCCATGAAGATGGTCCCAAGGTGGAAGTCGCTCGAGGATTGGCGACTGCTCGGGGGGGCCGGGTCTCAGTGCGGGTCAGGAACATGAACCCCTTCCCTGTGCATTTGTATCGTCACCAACGGTTGGCCCGAGTGACCTCAGTGAGACCCCAGCAGGTTCGTGAACAGGGTGAAGTTAACTTCAATCGAGTGAGCCCGACAGTGGTCGAGGTGGCCCTGGCACGAGCTGGTCCGGAGGCGGGAGAGACAGGAAGAGGAATGCCTGCCCACCTGACGGGGGAGTCTTTACGGGGTGAAGGACTAGGTGAAGAGCAATTGGGACAACTCCAAGAGTTCTTGATGAAATGGCAACACTTGTTTTCCACTCATGACGAGGACTACGGTCGCACAGATGTGGTAAGACATCAAATCCCAACTGGGGACGCTGCACCCAGCCGAGAGCGTTATCGACCCGTGCCCCCTACCTTATACTCAGAGGTCCGCACCCTTTTACGAGGGATGCTCGACAAGGGGATTATTAGAGAGAGCAGTAGCCCTTGGGCCGCCCCGATAGTACTGGTTCGAAAGAAAACAGGTTCCTGGAGGTTTTGTGTGGATTACCGAAGGCTGAATCAAGTAACCAAAAGAGATGCTTTCCCATTGCCTCGAGTTGAAGACTCTCTCACGAGCCTCACACAAGCCACCTGGTATTCCACTCTTGACTTGGCCAGCGGTTACTGGCAGGTGCAGATGGACGAGCATGACAGGGAGAAGACAGCGTTCACTACCCCTTTCGGCCTATATGAATGGGACCGGATGCCATTCGGCCTTTGCAACGCCCCCGCCACATTCCAACGGCTGATGCAGCGTTGTCTAGGCAACCAACTGATGGATACCACCCTTGTCTACTTAGACGACGTTATCGTCTACTCTCCAGATTTCAAGTCCCATCTTGAGCACCTAGAGCAAGTCTTCCGCTCTCTAGAGCGATATGGGTTGAAGCTCCAGCCAGACAAGTGCCAGCTCTTCCGAAAGGAAGTAAAATTCCTGGGGCATGTGGTGAGCGCGGCGGGGATCTCAGTTGATCCGGAGAAGGTGGTGGCAGTACAGGAGTGGGCTGCGCCCAAGACGGTGCGCCAGGTCCGTTCGTTCCTGGGCTTCGTGGGTTACTATAGACGATTCATTAAGGATTTCTCTAAAATCGCTAAACCGATCAACCAGTTGCTGGGAGGTACGGGAAGAGTCCGGGGGCGAGGGTCCCCTTCGATCCAATGGGATCCGGCTTGTGAAGCCGCCTTCCAGAAGCTCAAGCAGGAACTACTACAGGCCCCGATTCTAGCCTATGCCGACTTCACACAACCCTTCACTCTGAACTCAGTTGACAACAACTGAGATGGCGGCAGGCAGGTGCAGCGGGTTTGGTGTGCTAGTTGCATTTCTGCTTTATGTGTTTATTTTAACACTTTCAGCTCCAAAGTTTGGAGAACGAGTATGGCACTTGAATCAAAATGGATATAGTAACCTGGTGGAGGCAAATGTTTCCCTCAAGTTTGGGGGAAAGCATTTTGGCTACGGAAAGACCATTGTGGCTACTACATTCGTGTTTCCTGGCCTCATGACCTCATTCAAAAAAAGACTCAAAAAACAGCCTGAGCGCAGTTCGCAAGGCGAAAAGCTGATCATTATCCTGTGTCTCCTATTATCGGGAGACGTTCATCAATGCCCAGGCCCTATCTCCAATAGCGTCGATTCGGACAAAATGACGGGCCGCGGCGACGCTGTGTGCGCCCACCCGGCTGGATCCAACGCTGCGAGTGTCTTCGAGCATTTTCACCTGGATTTACCTAGCCAATCGGGACATGGAGATTTGTGTTTTGGGTGCACTAGGCAGGATATGCGTACAACGGAAAGTGCACTACACGAGGATAAACGGTGCGAAGGAGCGATGAATGATCAGCCTGGCTTTGAGTCGGATCAGCTGGGATACAGCCGAGATGCCGAGGGAGAGCGAAGTGGAGCTGTGGGGAGCACGCGGCGGAGGAACGCCACAGAACGGATCAATCTACGACAAAAGAGAAGTAATCTACCTCACTCAAAACCACAGGCACGGAGGTATGACTTGACACTCTTTCATACACTCAACCACGCTAAAGTTATCTGGGACGCGAAATCGAAACCTAGAGGTCTGCTGGGGGGACATTTAAATGTTAGGAGTATTTCCTCTAAAACCGACCAGGTGGAAAAACTGCTTACTGATTCGAACTTGGACTTTATTTGTTTATCGGAGACCTGGTTAACAAAGATATCTCCTCAGGCAGCCTACTGCATTCCAGGCTACAGCATGTTTAGAAGGGATAGGCCTACTGGAAGAGGTGGTGGACTGCTTGTATATGTTAAAGAGCATTTACAATGCCATCAGATAAATGTGCAAGATAAATTGGATACAGAGATTGAATGTATTGCTTTAACTATAAATGTGTCACCTCAGATGTCATTCATTTTAGCTGGTTTTTATAGACCACCTTCTGCAGATGCTAAATTTTATACATCATTTAAGGAGATTTTAAAACAATTAAATACTCTTGGTAAAGAAGTAATTGTACTAGGGGATTTCAATGTAAATTGGATTGATAAAAATAGTAGGAAAAGGTTAAAGGAAATAGTAGGTCTTTATAATTTTGAACAGCTAATAAAAGGACCGACAAGGATAACCAAAACATCTAAAACACAAATCGACCTGGTCTTTTCAAATAAATCTGACAGAATAATAAAATCTTTTAATTTTATCACAGGTATGTCAGATCATAATCTAGTTCTTATAGCAAGGAAATTAAACAAAAATAGATTTACATTTAGAACAAATAAGAAAGAGGTCTTTTATAAAATACCCAATAAAGATTTGGCACATTTTGACCAAGAGTTGGAGAAGGTAGACTGGAATATTTTGAACTCTAATGATGAAATAGGCTCATTTTGTGGGAGCTTTTTAGATCTAATAAATAACGTTAAGGTGAAATTTATTAAAAAGTGTGTTAACTTGAACAAAAAGGCACATTTACCCTGGTTGACAGTAGATATTTGGAAATTGATGAGGAGAAGAGATTTTCTACTTAAAAAGGCTTTAAAATCGAACATTGAAAATGATATGCGTCTATTTAAGGATTATCGGAATAAAGTAGTGAAAGAACTAAGGACCTTGAAAGCAAACTTTTTTTATTGATTTGATAACAAATGCTAAAGGAAACAATCACTTAGTCTGGAAGCACATTAATACTATTTCTCGGAAAAAAACGTCTCAAAAATGTTATGAAATTAAAATAAACAATGCTTTAACGCAAGAAGAATCAAAGGTAGCTAGTGCTTTTAACAGTTTTTTTTAAAGATTCTGTTAAGGATTTGGTTGTTGTATTTGGTAACAGAATAATGGAAATTAGATATGTAGATTCAACTAAACCAGTGTTTCACTTAAGTGAGGTCTCGGAGCAAGAAGTCCTTAAAATTTTACAAGGACTTAAAATTTCAAAGTCACAGGATGGTTATGGTTTAGATTCGTGTATGATTAGAAGGAATGCTGCTACCCTCTGTCGCCCTACTACTCAGCTAATCAATCGATCCATCAGAGAAGCGGTCTTCCCCGATTGTCTAAAAAAGGCAGTGGTTACTCCTTTATATAAGGGAGGAGATAAAGCTGAGTTGGCCAACTATAGACCAGTGAATATCCTACCTGTAATATCGAAGGTAGTCGAGAAAGCAGTGGCCACGCAACTGATGGATCATTTGAATTATGGAGAGCATCCCCTGAATCCACTTCAGTTCGGTTTCAGAAAACACCATTCGACTGAAATGGCACTGTGTTATTTTGTTGAACAACTCAAAGTCATGTTGGATAAAGGGGGGGTGGTGGGTGGCATATTTTTAGATCTGAAAAGAGCATTCGACACGGTAAACCATAACATCCTGTTATCTAAATTGTCCGCTCACAATATTTCTGACGAGACATTACAATGGTTTAAATCATATTTAGAGAATAGGAAGCACTGCACAAGAATTAAGAGTACTATGTCTTCTTATTTGGATTGCTCAGTTGGGGTGCCACAAGGCTCCATTTTGGGCCCTCTCTTGTTCAGTGTTTATATAAATGATCTTCCAGCTATTTGTCCTGAAGTTCACGTACAAATGTACGCCGATGACGCTGTGATATACGTCCATGCAAAATCAAGTCACGAAGCAGCAACTGTGCTCCAGGGAGCGATGGAAAAAATTTCAGATTGGATGGTGCAATCATGCTTGACACTAAATTATAGCAAAACTCTCTGCACATTTTTTTCAAAAAGGAATACTTCTCACTCTGCGCCGGAAATTATTGTAAAAGGAACAAGGATTCACGAAGCAGAGTCTGTGAAGTATTTAGGCATAGTGTTGGACAGGACACTGTCATTCAAAAAGCATGTTTCAAAATTGATAAAAACTGTCAAATTTAATTTATCGCAGTTTAGATATATTCGCCCGCAAATGAGCACAGATGCAGCCAAGCTTTACATGCATGCGATGATATTGTCACATTTTACATATTGCATTACAAGTTGGTCTCTATCAACCAACTCTTCGTTACAGCCGCTCCAAAGCTTGTACAAACAGGCACTCAAAATTTTAGATAAAAAACCTGTTTCATACCACTACTGTAATATTGTGAAGAAATATAAATTGTTAACTTTTGAAAACTTCATTTTGTTTTCGAATGTCAGTTTAGTGTATAAAATTTTTCATGATTTGGCACCACAGTCACTGAGAATGTTTGTGAAATCATTTGAAGAGGTAGGACTTAGAACAACGCGAGCCTCCTCCAGAGGAGACTGTTATGTCAACTTTAGGTCCTCTACCTTTGGACAGAATTGCTTCTCTGTGAAAGCTGCAGGGATGTGGAACTCGTTGCCTTTAACTATGCGAGAGATTAGCACCTTGCATCAGTTTAAACTTAACCTGAAGAAGTGGTTGAAAGACGGTCAGATTTGTGATCATTAGCACAACATTGTTTATTTATGATATTGTTAAAAATGTAAGAAGGTAAATTTAAAAGGGAACTGTAAATAGTTGTAAATACTGCATGTATTGCAATTGCATGGTTGTTGAGATGATCCTTTTGTATGTGTTTTATCTGTATTTTGTATTGTGAATGGACTCATTAGTGGGAATGCACATTGTCCACTGTATTAACCTGCTGTCACTTTGCCTCTGTCCAGGGACTACAGATGAAAATTAGCTTGTAGCTATTTCTGGTCTGTGCAACACATTTGTTGTGCAATGTCCCTGTCAAATAAACAAATAAATAAATAAAAATAAAATAAAGTACACCGACGCTAGCCACCTGGGCTTGGGGGCCGTCTTGGCACAGAAGCAGCAGGGAGAGGAAAAGGTAATTGCTTATGCAAGCCGAAGTCTACATCCAACGGAGAAGAACGACGCTAACTACAGTTCTTTTAAGCTTGAGTTGCTGGCAGTGAAATGGGCGTTGTGTGAAAAATTCAAGGATTATTTGTGGGGAGCCAAGGTACGGGTCGTTACGGACAATAACCCATTGGTACATTTGCAGACTGCTAAACTGGGGGCGGTGGAGCAACGCTGGGCGGCACAACTGGCCAATTTTGACTATCAGATCCAGTACCGGCCAGGAAGAGAACATACTAATGCCGATGTACTATCTAGGCTACCCGGCGAAGGATCGGCAGGTCAGGTACCGGCACCAGAAGCGGGGTTCGACGAGGGATTGATGGTGGGAGTGGTAGAGGCACCAGGGCAAACGCCGGAGGAACCCCCCCCTTGTTGGGGGTGGGACCCGCAGCGATGGAGGTTGTGGCAGGGCGAAGATGGAGATGTAGCGTTGGTTCGAACATGGCTAGAACAGAAGGCCTGGCCTGAGGGTGCGGCACGCCGGGCTCAGACTCGGATTGTGCGGGGCCTGCTGGGACAGAAGGGGAGACTCTACTTGAAGGAAGGTGTGCTCTGTAGGGCCATTCAGGACCCAGGTCGGGGCGAAGAGGTCTGTCAAATCGTGGTCCCTGAAGGGCGTTGTCAGGCGTTGCTGGAGGCATATCACTCCAGGATGGGACATCAAGGGCAAGAGAGGACATTGGCACTGGTGAGACGACATTTCTACTGGCCTGGGATGGAAGGTACCACGAGGACTTACTTTCAGAGGTGCCCCCGCTGCACGTTGTTTAAGACCAAGAAGGAGGCATGGGCACCGCTGGTCCCGATTCAGGCCAAGGCACCGCTGCATATGGTGGCCATGGATTATCTGACTTTGGGACGGCCAATGGATCGGATCCAGAACATCCTCGTGGTAACCGACTTGTTTACCAAGTACGCTTGGGCCATCCCAACTGTGGACCAAACCGCCGTCACGACTGCCAACGCCCTCTGGAGGTATGTGATCCAACCATTCGGATGCCCGGAAATCTTCCACTCAGACCAAGGAACCAATTTTGAGTCCAGGGTGATCCATGAGCTGTGCCAACTGTACGGATGCAAGAAGACCCACACGACTCCCTACCACCCCCAAGGGAACGGGGGGTGTGAAAGGTTTAATCAGACCCAACTGAGTTTATTAGGAACCTTGGAGGAGGAACAGCAAGGCCATTGGGTCGACAGGCTCCCGGCGATGGTGCAGGCTTACAATAACAGTGTGCACAGTACCACCGGTTACGCCCCTACTTACCTGATGTTCGGCAGACATGTGAGACTTCCAATGGATATGCTTCTGGGGACCACTGCAGGGGAAGAGGGAGGTAGCTTGACAGATTGGGTGATGGGACACCACCAACGCCTCCAGTCGGCGTACGAACGAGTCTCTGACCAGATTAATCGAGCAGCGTTAAAGAACAAGAGGTTGTATGACCGGACGGCTCGAGAGGCACCGCTACTGCCAGGGGAGAGGGTGCTGGTGCGGGACAATCGCCGACAAGGGAAGGGAAAGTTGAGTGACCGGTGGGAGGCTCAGCCGTTTGTCGTCCAGCGACAGCCACACCCAGACCAACCTGTATATGCATTGCGACCAGAAGGAAAGGCAGGCCCCGAACGGGTGTTACACCGTAATTTGATTCGCCCTTGTCCAAACTATCCAAAATGTGTTGTAGAGAATCCACCGGTCGAGACGTCCGGGATGCCCCCGCTGGTAGGATGGGCGGTGATTCCCAGAGGCCTAGGCCTAGGACCACGACCTGAAGCACCTGTTTCCCCACCTCGACGGTCCCAGCGAGAGAATCGAGGTCAGCCTCCAGCTAGGTATGGAGACTGGGTGTCTGGAGACCGTTCTCGGGACTAGAACGGTTTGGCGGGGGGGTATGTCACGGTGTGACAAATAGTATATGGAACTTATTCCCGTTGAAGCAGTGTTCCCGCTGGGACACTTTGAGTGTAACACCGTCCCCAGGCCTGTGTGTGCGTCTGTTGCCATGACAACCCCAAATGACAGATTGAAAACAGGTGTGGGGAATTTACTCTGGGAGTTTGGGTGAGGCCCTGTCAGCATTTGAGAGAGTATAAAAAGCAAGAGAAAGAGACTGTTGGGGTGGTTCTCTCCCGTGAGAAGTTGTTTTATCGGTTGGTTGCAGTTATTGGAGTGCTGGTGAATGAAGAGGAGAGTGTTGACTTGATGAGGGACTCGAGGGCAACAGAGGGAAAGTGAAATATCCTGTTTGCATTGGAGAGGAGCTAAGTAATCGAGAACTGAGTCTCGTAATTGCATGTATTCGACACTGAATTGGATGTGGTTTGGAGTGTGTGGATCACGATCATAAATGTCACTGAGTGGATTGTACTGATTCATTACCGACCTCCTATCTCTTTCTCCATTATAAATGGTGATGTGAACTCTGCCTGTGTCTGTGAAGAAAAACATCCCGAAACATCCTTTGCAGCATTGATGAACGCGGTCCCCTCGGACAGAGACCCAAGGGTGAGTGCGGGCTTTAAATTGCACTTCGGGAAGTGAGATTGCAGTGCCTAAGATTGACGTTTCCCCCACATTATATGCTAGAAGTGGAATTGCTGTGTGTGTGGAAGATACATTCCCTTTGCCGTGCACTCTCCCTGTGCTACGCTGGTCTACTGTCAATAGTGAGAGTTCTGTGTCATTGATCTGTTCTAACTGTGTGGATGTTGAAGAATTATCATCTGGAATTTGAATTAACCCCTCTGTTTGAGCTAATAGGAGACGAGATGCCCTGTTGAAATGTTCGCGGTCTGTCTCCGTAGAAGTCCCATTCAGCCTGCTGACTTTGAGTCTGCTGTATTCCTGCAACGCAGCTGTATTGTGAGAAGTGCTCGCTCCCTTCTATGCATATGAACTGTATACCTTGTGTGAAGCATCCTTTCTGTCTGTTTCAGTAGAAGTCCCGTTCAGCCCGCTGACTTTGAGTCTGCTGTATTCCTGCAACGCAGCCGTACTGTGAGAAGTGCTCGCTCCCTTCTATGCATATGAACTGTATACCTTGTGTGAAGCATCCTTCTGTCGGTTTCAGTAGAAGCCCCGTGCAGCTTATCGACTTTGAGTCTGTTGCATCCTTGTAGTCCACCTGTGCTGGGAGAAGGGACTGTACCTCCGTCACGAACGTAAGGCCGGCACGCTTTGTCTGAAATATCCATTCTGTTGTGTCCGAAGAAGCCCTGTTCAGCCAGTCGACCTCGAGTCGCTGTATTCCTTTAGTCCACCTGTGCCGGGGGAAGTGATCGTCCTTTCCGCCACGAACGTAAGGCTGGTACACTCTGTCTGGAATATCCATCTCGTCCATGTCCGAAGAAACCCCGTTCAGCCCATCGACTTTGAGTCTGCTGTATTCCTGCAGTGCATCTGTATTGTGAGAAGTGGTTGTCCTTGTCAACGCATGTGAATTGTATGCTTTGTTTGAAGTATCCCTTCCGTCTGTCTCAGTAGCAGTCCTGTGCAGTCGTTTGACTTCGAGTCTGCTGTAACCTGGGAGCCCACCTGTGTGGGGAGAAGTGACTGTCCCTCTGCCGTGAACGTAAAGCCGGCCCGCTCTGTCTGGAATATCCACTTCATCTATGCCAGAAGAAGTCCTGTTCAGCCTGTCGACTTGAGTCTACTGAATTCCCGCAATTCATCTGTATCGTGAGAAGTGTTCGTCCCCTTCCAACTCATGTGAACTGTATGCTTGCTTTGAAGTATCCCTTCTGTCTGTCTCAGTAGAAGCCCTGTGCAGCCGGTCGACTTCGAGTCTACTGTATCCTTATAGTCACCTGTGCTGAGAGAAGTGGCTGTCCTTCTGTTACGAACGTGGTTGGTACACTCTGTCTGGAGTATCCATCTGCTCCAGTTTCTGTGCCTGTGAAGAGAGGGAGGTTGGAATTATTCGCTTACCCTGTAAAGATTCCCTCGCCACCCCATCATCAGACTGTGAATCTGCCGTATACGTACCTGATCGACGGCCATCTGCTCCAGATCTCGTACCTGTGGAGGAAGGAAGGTTGGAATCACTTACTTACCCAAGGAAGACTCCCCAGCCGTCCCAACATAAGACCGTGTACCTGCTGCATACGTACTCGACTGATATCCATCTGCCTCAAATCTTGCACCTGTGAAAGAAGGAAGGGAGGTTGGAAGTATTTACTTACCAGAAGAGACTTACCGGACCGTTCGCCTGTTCACTGCATCTCCACCTGTGAAAGACCTACCTGACCATTTACCTGTTCACTGTCCCATCCACTACAGGGCCCGCACTGAGGAAGAGAGCGGGAGAGACCCCGGTTGTTGCACCGTTCACCTTCGATCCCTGAGGGCAAGAAGGAAGAAGATTTTAGATTAGGATTTTCAAATTGCTTTTACTTTTAAATAAAACTTGTTGAATTTATTCTGTCTCCGACTCCTCCCTCTGACACGCTCCTCGAGGTGGTCCTGGTTCAGGGGTGGGCGCAGTCTGGCTTGGCCCATCCCGACCTGTGACAAAATATTGATCTGAGTTGAACTATTTTATTAGCTCTTTAAACGCAAAGCTTTTGAGCTCTGTTCATATTAAAATGAGAGATATATGAGAATCACAGCTAAGTCTCCTGAGTGATGTTTCAATAAAGGAGTTTCCTTAAAGTCTGAACTTTATTACCATCAAAGCTTTAACTGTACACACAAACACAAAGCTTTAACTGTACACGCAAACACAAAGCTTTAACTGTACACACACACACAAAGCTTTAACTGTACACGCAAACACAAACTGGGGTTTTTCCTTCAGCATCAGCAACTGAACTCTTAGCAAGCACTTGGGCGCCACCTAATGGATTAGAGACACATTACCTGTAACACATTAAACTCTTTTATATCACATCACACCTTAAGAGTTCCTTAACAAATGTAACATTAAACAATGAATTTACTGTAGTTAGAAAACAACATTTCTTTTCACTTTTTTTTAATGAATGTTTTCTCTTTTATCTCACAAAGTCCTTGTATGTCTGTGGAGTTGTGGCATTTCCAGACCTTGTTTTCACCCTTTTCGGTGTTATTATTGTAGTGTGACTGGAATTAGACTCAGGTAGACCAGTTCCTGGATGTTCTGCACTGGAATTACTGGGACGTTATCAGGCTTAGTGGCTGACCATGACCTTCCTTTGGCCCCTGTGTCTGTGGACCTGAAGCTGGCTCATTGTCACTGACTGTAGGCATCAGGAACCTCTTCCAGCATCGCCAGTACCCTGGAGCAGTGGGCCGCTGGTTTCAGCCGGCCGTCATCATGGTCCTGCAGCGAAACGCCTGAGACCGGCGCGGCTCACGTCTGTGCGGACGACTGTGGGCTTTAGCATCAGAGAACGCTAGCACAGGAGCTTCTGTGACCCAGGAACCTGAACTGAGTCTGCCGTATCAGGCACTGTTCTGTGTTTTTAGATTCAGGAAATACAGCAGGATTCATTGATTTACATTTACAAAAATGAACAGTACGTGAAGACGATGTATGAAGAGGAGGCAGTTCCACATTAATAAAGACTGTCGACAGGAGACAGCTGAGAAACAAACGAATCATTTGCAATCACAAGATCTAAAGTTTGACCTTTTCTTGTGTGTTGGAAACACTGATAAACTGTGTAAGATTAAAACAATCCAGTAGAAATAAAAAGTCCCTTGTCATCGCACAGTCATTTTGGTCAATGTGTATATTAAAATCCCCCAAAATAAGAATCCTCTTGAATTTAAAACACAGCTTTGAGAACAGTTCAGCAAACTCAGACAGAAATGCTTCATGTGCCTCTGGTGGTCGGTGGACGGCAGTGATGATAGCGGCTTTGGAGGCAGAAATGCTCAACTCAAGGCATTTGAGTGATGTAAACCGCGGTACACATACAGTGCTGATGTTAAACTGCAGTTTGTGAACCACAATAATCCCGGTCTGGTTGAACAATGTTTTATTTAAATTCAGATTGGATTATGTTGGTAATAAGCACTTACCTAATGCTAAAAGAAGTTTCTAACTTAAAACCAAATACAGCCGCGTTAACATTAAAACTAAGAGTGGAGCGGCAAGCACAAGCGGAGGCCCCGATGGGACGGCGGCCCAGGCCCGAACAGGGACAGGACCAGGACATGGCGATTACCCTAATCTAACCCTAGCCCTAACCCTAAGCCTAACCTGTGCCATGGGGCTTTTGGGTTTAACGTATAAACAACCATCCAGACATACAGTGTGACTACTGACTCTAATGGCTCTTTTAACGAATCAATCAAAGACTCGCAAACTCAAGAGTTCCCTGTCCGAATCAGTCTGATAAATCCTTCACTGAAAGAACTGAATATGACACCTGAATCTGACTCTTTTTTGTTAATAAATTACATTTAAAATGAATTACAGACATCCTTAAATGAATCAAAGATGATAAGATCAGTCTTAGAGAATATTTAAACAAAATTGCAGCTGTCCAGCATATGGATTAATCTGATATCACAACCCAAAACACTTCCATCTACAGTATACACAATTACTTAAACCATATAATGACAACTAAAGCCAAACTATCCTGAACGGTGCAGACGTCAGAAATACAAAACTGACAACTGAAGTAGACTTTATTTCTTTTAGTGTTACATTACAGTACACAGCTACACAAATCACTGAAGAACGTTGTGTTTCTGGTTTAAGGCAAGAAGACAGAAGATATCATGTACATGCGTTCATTTAGTAGACATGTAAGGCAGTAAATAGTAAACATCTTACTTAAGAAAACAATATGATTGTTCAGCTTGATATTAAGACCATAGAAATATAACAGCACAGAAATGGTTTATCTTTGGAGCATATGAACGTTCGTTGTGTCTTTACATGGTTCCTCGTGAGGCTGAGTTTGCTTTTACTGTACAATCCATTTGGTGCAAAAAGTACATTTCGATCAAACCCAGAAGTCTCAGGACAGTGTACAGATGCTCTAGAAATCTAACAGTCTATGTGTGTTTGTGTGTGTGTGTGTTTATGATTCTGTATAAAAGCTAAAACATTACTGGACTTATCATGGAATTTGTGGTTTTCAAGTCTGTTACACTCTATGAACAAAATGTGAATAATGTTCCACAAAGTTAATGCACAGATACTGAATGTCCTATCAAGCACCTTTAAATATGAAAAGCGTCAAATGTACAAAAGACTTAAAGGCATTAGAAAAGTACCATCATACAATGAATGTGAAAACATGAAATATCAGGGTACATTAGAGTAAAAGAGTTAAAGGCTCACGTACAGAAGAATCACTGAAGGCCGTCCACTTAAAAGAAGCTTGAACGTTTCAAAATTCCAAAAACTAATATAAATATTTTAAATTTAAATGTGTAAGGATCAGACGAGGATCTAATTGCATCGTGACCTCTAGGTCCTATAGGTCCTTGTCTAAAGATCCTCTCGATTTCTCCCATATTTAGGCTTTGTTATAAATTAAGGAGATATTTTCAGTCACATGAAACTGCAAACAAAACAACCAGGGCCCGGTTTCCCGATAACGCTCACTCTTAGCCTGCTAAGAAGACTCGAAAGATATATCTTACCAAATTTGTTTATTTTCCTAAGTGTGTTCCCCAAACTATACCTTAGGAAGCTGCTTAAGATATACCTTCTTACGTGCGACGTGACCCGGCGCTGTCCGTGGCGATGGTGCTGAATTGTTTGAAATCGATGGCTCGAGAATCAATTATTCTCTTGTGCAGGGGCTGTTTATGTGAAAAAGCGGTCATCTTTATAAAAGAAATTGAAATTGCTTATGATTATTGGATATTATAAAAAAATAATCCAAACTATAATAGCCTATAATAGCCTAGCCTACATATTTTAAAATTGTAACATATAGCCTATTGCTGCCACAATAACCTTTTCAAAAATGTATGTGCCGCCTTTTCTTTCCCATTTTTGTTCGCTGAGGTGGAGCTGCGATGAAATATTGTTCTTGTGTAAATACTTTCCAGCATTTCAGTAATAAAAGTTTACATCTTGCGTACGGTGCTCGGCAGTGATCAAAAAGGATTTAAACCGTGAATTTTGAATCTCTTGTAAACTCGGAGATGTGGATTCAGACGGCAATTAAATTACCACACGACCTGTTTGTCAAAAAACAGAAGGTACTAATTTGGCCAGGGATTTTTACGCGAATTGGGTGAGGAAAAACACTGATATTATGGATTCAGACGGCACTAAAATCACGACTTACCCTGTAAATGTTTAAAATACCGGACGAGCCCATGAGAAACAATATTAGCGTCCGAATACGACTTAACTGACAGTAGCCTATGCTTTCACTGGCCTTTAAAAGAGCGTTTTAATTCAATTAATAATATTGTATAATAATATAATTAAAAATCTAACAACAATCAGTGTAATGACAATTTTATTCTTTGCATGAAAACACTTGAATTAGCCTAATTGAATACTGTCTGGGTGTATTAAAACTTCAGAATTATATTCATTTAGACCTGCAACAGTGATAAGGTAAAGCTAAGAGTGGTCCAGACCAACCTTACGAAAGTGTGACTTACAAAAGATATACTTAGCGTACGAACGTTTCGGGAACCGTCCCATAAGGTTAAGAGAGAGGTTAAGGAATAGGTTAAGAACTACTTAGAGATAAGAACACTTTGGGAAACCGGGCCCAGAACCTTAAGGGTTGAAATAAACCATATTAAATATCACGTTTCAATAAAAACATCCAGCAGCCCTTTTATGGTCAGAACGGTAAGTTGTTGATTCAGGTGAGGTGTTTAATCCCTATGAGCATTTCATCAATGTATAGAAACAGTTCAGTTTGTTTTAATGTGATGGTTTGTATAGATTATTCATAGGCTAGAAACGTCCTCGGGTGTGTAAACGTGAATGCTTGGCCAACGCAGTGCAAGCGTGTGGTTTCGTACTGTAACATTTGATCAATCTATGGTGATAAAAAGCCTTCAGGACTCAAAGGGGTGATCGAGTTACGATGTTTGTTACGGGCAGGTAAACTGCTTTACACTGATGTGAAACTCTCTGACGCAGTGACGCATGAACTCAAGCTCGCATATCCAGAAGTGTGTGTTCTCATACTCGCGTAGAGCGTGTTTCAGGCCTTAGCACTGTCCTAGCCAACAGGGAACGTTCTCAGAACTAATGTTGTGGCAAGGTTCTGAACAAACGTTCTTCCGGTAACGTTAATAGAACGTTCGTTCAAAGTTATCTGGTCTTTAATGACGTTCTTGAAACATCTACACAAAAACATTATTTCTACATCGTTCATGGAACTTCTTTCTGAAATGTTTTAGTTGGACGTTTGACTAAAGTTTTTTAAATGTCACTTGTTTCAGAACGTTCAGAGAACATTCAAAAGTAACATTGCCATAATGTTTGCAGAATGACACAGTGGAATGTTCCCTTAACGTTCACATAACCAAGAAAAACGTTTTTGAAACATTTTTGAAACGTTGTTTCGAGTGTTGAGAGAGCATACCGAAATAACGTGTTCATAGCCTAACGGGAACGTTAGTGAAACGTTCTTCAAACATATTTAGTTAGCTGGGTTTCTGTGATTAGTAAAGCTCTTGGTGGCTGTGAGGGAAATGAATATGATGAGAAGAAGCGTTGAGCACATAATCAGAGTGAAGAACTGTACAACACGAAGACAAAGGCTGTGAGGCTTCAGACCCAACGGCACGTCTTCGTCAGGGGAATGTAAGGACAGGAACGTCAGTAGTTCTTGCAGGGCGTGTGCGATATGGAGCGCGTTAGAGGACCGTGGCGCATCTCCTCACTCGTCACGCTGTCCTCGCGCCGTGTCTTTCCCTGCTCCTCTTTCATGAACAGGTCCATCATGAGGATCTTCTCCTTGTGGATCTGCAAGCTGATGTCTTTGGGAATATCTGGGATTATCCAGTCCACAACATCACTCATCAGCATCACCACATTCTGCACAAATAAATCACAAGTTGACCAGAATTTAGCGTGATTTTAACTGATGTTCTGTACACACTTAAGGTAGCACTGCACTCATACTGTGAGTCTGGCACTGATGAGCCTTTAGATATTAGACACTCACCTGAAAGACAATGACAAATGCGAGTCTGGCTGCCAACACAGCCCAGAACTCCTTGGAGATCTCGTACGGCGTCGGAGACCACGGAGGCTCTCTGTAGTCTTTATACCTGGAGGAGATGTCATTAAGCGTGTGTGTCGAGAGATAACGGAGCCGTTCTGAGAGCACTTCATACCTGCAGATGTCCACACGGAAGCCCAAGTGGAAGGGCTCCACGGGGGCGGTGCCGTTCTGGAAGTGACTGACGTTAAAGTAAGACAGCGTGTGGTTGACGAAGCCGTGCATCGAGCCGTCCGGACTGTACATGTACTGATAGACCAGCCGGGGAATGAAGTCCGACGTGAAGGAGATCACAAACGCCTGCAGGAAAGAGGACAGTTTAGAAGAAGTTTCTGACATGTTATTGTACAAAGGGGGCGTATTGATGAGAGCAGAAAATAATAAATGTAGAAAAATACTAAGTTTGAACTAATGAATCATGATTAATGTGTAGAATCTTCAGCTTTTTGAGTTTAACTTCTTCTGGACAGTTTTACAACTTTAACTTTTCAAGTGAAGCTTGCCAAAGACAGGAACACTGCAAACACAAACTGTTGTAATGCGACTTTGAGTATTTGTGGAGTAACTTCAGTTTATAGTGTTCTGCCTCCACTTTCAGTTAATAAGTTAAAGTGAAATATGGAAAAAATAGAATCTACTTTTTCTAAAAATCTAGATTAAAAAGTTTGTCGAGACTTGGGAAAGGCTTGGGAAAGTTTGGACCAGAAAGTTTGAAGAAGTTTAAAGTAGTTTGAAGTATTACATTATTACTTGATTTTGTCTTTCTTGATCATTTTATAACAATAAAATATTGTGTTGCCGTCACATGCAAAACGATCAGTTCAATTATCAAATAATTGTTCTGGGTGTAGATAGATAGATAGATAGATAGATAGATAGATAGATAGATAGATAGATAGATAGATAGATCTGTTCTGCCTCCAGTTTCACTCTAACGGCTAATATCGCCCACAACTCACTGCGATGTGGGCAAGGATTCGATTAGAACTACAAACACGTGTAAAAAGTGTTAAAAAAACTACAAACATGACGGATCTGCAAGACCGACGGTTGAGGAGAGGGGTGAAGATAAAGGGGTTTAAATGATGAATAATCAGTAGCCTATCTAAGCTGACGAAACAACACTGCTATGACCAGCGCGAGTCTCCTCGACAGTGATCGTCCGGACAGTCGGAGCTGAAATCTCCAGAAGCGGAGCTTGAGGACACTGCTGTGAAGACTTCTCTAGTCTGTAAATACTATTGCCCTATTTGGATTGTACTTGTTTCTCATGGGGACACAAGGTAATTTCAACATTTACAGGGGTTAGTCAGTGACTTTATTGCTTTCCGAAACCAGAATGTTAGTGTTTTTCTCCAGCCACCCTAGTAAAAATTCCTGGTGGGATTTCATCCAAGGTCGTCAGGAGATTTAACTGCCTTCCAAATCCACATCTCTGAGATTATAAGAGAGGATCAATCCTGAAGGCATTTTGCCGAGCGTCGTGCGATAACTGTTGCTCTTCGTGGAGATGTGCACACACTTTAAAGAAGAACTCCGGTCAATTTTAACATTGAGCTCATTTTTTGGTAAATTTGGAGTGCTGTCAGTACAGAGAACAACGACAAAAATCGGTGTTGCCTACACCGTGTTATCCTCTTTTTAAAATTTGCACCCTGTTGACTTCAATAGGGCAAGTTTTAAACCTGCTTTTAGCCTCTTAGTGCACAGCCAATGTGAGTGATTCCTTCGGAGTGAACACGGTGAATCTGACTGCAGTAGATGTGAAAGATATGAATAAAAATTATGTTAACCCTCTGAGGTCGACAAACGCGCGGGCGCGTTTTGCTGGATTTTCTCCACATTGTAGCACTATAAACTTAAATTACTCAGTCATTTATAGTCATACAGAAAAAAGAAATATAAAAAAAGAATCTGTGATATTTCTCCTTTTGTATGTGTCCACTTACCATCAGTGGCGGAGCCAGAGGGGGGTCCGGGGTGGCACTGGACACCCCTGACATGCGATTGGCCACCCCGGGTGCCACCCCAAAATTTTATTTGCTACTGGCAGTTGCTGATGCTGATTTAAAAAAAAAAATAATTACGTTCGCCGGCAGAGCGGCGCGCGCGCAGTTTTCAAACGGACGAGCAGAGGACGAGAGATGGTTGTAAGATACCGAACTTCACCGAATAAGAAAACATCATATTTGAAGTATGTTTTTAAGGTTTAGCATCAGGGTGGTTTGCTCCGAATAGCCTACATTAGGCCTAATACACGCATATGCAGTACCTTGCCGTGTGTACGTTACAGTATACAAATGTTCTAGCTAATGTGAGGATAGGAGATCAAAACGCAGGCAAAGAAGAGCAGAAACAAGTGATATCATAATGCGATCTCTATAGGACTATGAAGCTTTATGGGTGTAGGGTGTTGATGGACTCGATCTACTGTGTTTTGATCATCATTATGAATCTGATCTAGATGTAGTCTTTGATAAAAATGCGATTTTCTCAGCTTTTTGCTCATGTTGCTTTTTATGAAACTTGCCAACATTCAAGTGTTGATAAAAAAAGACGCACAAAGCTAGAATAAAACAATTTTTTGTCTGTTCATTCTTTTGGTATGTTCAGATATTCATACAACAAAATATTCTGGGGTGCCATGAAATTGTGAAAATTACCAAAAACACCTTTTTTTTTTTTATAGGCTACTGCGAGAAAGAGTTAAGATAGAAATGTTGGTAATTGGATGATGATTAGAATATAAATATGATTGGAATCATATTTTAAATTTGTCATATTTTTGAACAGGGTCAATTAAACATGAAAAGAAAGGGAGAGATATCAGAGTACTTTTTAAATAAGCACAAACATAGTCCAGTCATTTTATGAAAAAAGGTTGAACAAATTGCAACAGAAGCAAACTCAAATAATTTTGTATCCTCAATATGTCCTGAGTAAGGAAAAAAAGTCTAGAAGAATCCCATTAGGGGAAAGTTTTGAAAACTGTTTCTGGGGATTCACTTTTTATTTTACCTTTTGTCCTTTGCATTCTCCTTACTATTGTCTCCTGTTCTTCCCTCAGACTCGTCCCCCAGAAACAGTCCCACAGACCCAGTCCCAAACCCAATCTCTTGCTTCTGTTGAGTTTGCTTCTGTTGCAATTCGTTCAAGGTTGACCCCCATTTTGGCTTAAAATGACTAACAGGCAGATCAGGTGCAAACAGACCCCAGCCCTTGCATCACCACTGGCTAGTCAGAGTCAGTGTGGTCAGACTTCAGGACCAGCAACAGGTCAGAGCATCTACCAGACACAGGCAGTTAAATCACATACCCAATTCAGGAATTTAAGTTGAGATGATTTTGCCAGATTAAAAGGATAGTTCACCCAAAAATGAACACAAAAAAATAATTATATTTAGAAAGAATAATTATAAATTATTATAAAGAAAGAATTATGTTGTATTAAATCTTCCTAGGATAAGATTTTATATTGATGGGCAATACAATTGTTTACATTTTTCAAGTACAATTAAAAAAACAGGGTTTTTTTTGTAAATGTGAGTTTTTTTGTAAATAAACGCAGCAGTACATAACAGACACATGCTACGGTATCTTATCTCCTTGGTGCTTAAGCTTTGTTTTCTGCAAATATTTTGGATGTTCAACACTTATAGACACAAACAGAGTGACCCAATTCCTTCCATAAGCTTTTCCACTGTGTGTGTGTGTGTGTGTGTGTGTGTGTGTGTGTGTGTGTGTGTGTGTGTGTGTACTGTGTACCCCCGAAAGTAGCAGTGGCCACCCCCTGGCCACCCCATGTATACAACTCTAGTTCCGCCACTGCTTACAATCAAATCAAAACATTGTGCTTTTGTAAAATAAAGAAAATAAACAGGGTGTGCGTTCTGCCTCTCCGTCGCGGTGAACTTTTTTTTCTTGAGCACGTCTATAAACTGAAACAAAACTCAGTGAATACTTGTCACACATTTATGAGCCATATACCTTTATAAACATTTAAGTGTGTACTTTTAAATGATCGGATTCAAAACGAAAACAAATATTCTCTGTTTAAGTAATTTGTATAAAACCAACAAGATGTCCAGCTTCTCAAACGCTTCCTCATTACAGTTAATTTGGCCACGCCCACTCGCGCAAAAGATATTCACATGCAAATCTCCACATGGACCGCGTCTCGCTCATTACCTCAACAACAAAACACTTCACTTCACTTTTCGTCGAGTTTGAAAGACGTGCCTGAGCTTACATTGGATTTAGGCTACCTCAGAAGAAAAAGAACGCGATTTGAAGACAAGAAAGGTGTATAAGAAATTCTTACATATTAGTTTGTTATTGTTGCATAAATGTCACGTTGCAGTTGAACTGTTGCTAGATATATGGGGAATATTATAATATTTAGACCCGTGTTTACTGTTACTGTGTTTGTGGATATCTGCTCAAACGTAGATATGTATATGGTAACCATAATGTTTTATATTTGAGCGCGATCGCGTTTGAATGTATCATATTTTTGATAGCGATCGCGTTTGAATGTATCATATTTTCCTGCGCGATCGCGTTTGAATGTACACATCATATTTTGGATGAAAGCAAAACGCACCAAACGGCTTCATGTTTTTATTATTATCTCATTTCATATCATCATAACGGATGGAAACATTTGAAGTAACATGATAATCAATATATTTTTCTCTAGCTTAGTTGTTACTGAAATCTTTTGGAAGATTTATACTGCTATAGGTTATTTATTGTTATTATTATTTTATCTGGCACTGCGCATATACCTTATGCCTACAGGCACAACAAACCTGGTGTTCATCATTATATTATATATTGTTGGAAACATTTGTGTGTGTGTGTGTGTGTGTGTGTGTGTGTATTCTGTGAATTTTAAAAAGCAATTTTAAAAAGCAATTTTAACCAGAAAAATCTAATATTTATTTCCAAAATCGTGCAGGCCTTTCTCTTGATATCAGTATGTTCACTTTTTTTTTTCAGGGCCCAGATGCCACTGAGGACTTCAACATTCACATGAGTCTCTGTACGTGAACACGGTAAAGTGAAAATCTTGGAAATGAAAGGTATGTACAATGTTTTTAGGAATGGCACAAAGGTCTCTGTCTTTGAAGTGCTTTTTTGGCATTTGTTGTGTATCTTTGGATTATGTTGTGTTGTAAATAAATCCAAACAATTTAAAAGCCATTCTTTTTTAAATCTCCTCATTTACAGTATTGTGCAAGATTGCTCAGAATGGCAGGGCCTGATAGCTCCTAATAGGGCCGTTAGGGGAGGTTCTTTGTCTTTCTCAGGTGAGAAAAGCTTACATATTAATGAGCTTGCGCATAAAGCTTTCTAACACAAAACGTCGTAAAATTTTTAAATCAATATATTGTCTTATCTGAATGAGCAGTCAGGGTGATTTTCACATAGTTTTGCAGCAAATATTCTAGGCTACGTCATACAATTTTCAAAAGTCTTGTGAAGAAATAATCAGTATGGGTTTCATGGCCTTATTTCAGTGAGATTGTTTTTTTGTATTTTCACAAACCACGCATAAATGTCATTATCTCAAAACTACAAACTTTTACATACATGCTGCTGATATATTATTGTAGCAGAGTTTGTGCTGAATACAGTGTAATTAGACTTTAGCCATGAAAATGTCACAAGTAACAGAAATAACCAGAAATGTCAGAGCATGTCAGAACACCTCCAGGGCCCAGAAAACACCTCAGACCCCAGAGGGTTAATTCAGCCAGCGCTCATACCTGTATTTACATCCTGTTTTCAGTCGAAGTCCAAAGCAGTCGATTGTCGAGTTCACGCGCATAGGTTAGTTACCTTTGATCACGCGCGTGAACTCGACAATCGATTACTGTGGACTTTGCCCGAAAACAGGATGTAAATACAGGTATTTGCGCTGGCTGAATTAACATAATTTGTATTCATATCTTTCACATCTACTGCAGTCAGATTCACCGTGTTCACTCTGAAGGAATCACTCACATGACCTGTGCACTTGTAATGACACATCAAGGATGTTAAGAGGCTAAAAGCAGGTTTAAAACTTGCCCCATTTAAGTCAACAGGGTGCAAATTTTAAAAAGAGGATGACACGGTGTAGGCAACACCGATTTTTGTCGTTGTTCTCTGTACTGACAGCACTCCAAATTTACCAAAAAATTAGCTCAATGTTAAAATTGACCGGAGTTCTCCTTTAAAGACAGAGACTTATTACTGAAATGCTGGAAACCGTTTAAAAGAGTAATGTTATGTCCCTGATCCACTACAGTGAGCGGGAGCTGTTCAGAACAACAAGAACAAAAGCACGCAAACCTTTGAAACTATTTCTACTCATTTCCACATGACATCCATCATGAGAGATAAAATGCTATACAGAAACAATACAGAGGATATTATTTTCCTATAGTTCAAATAAATATGAATTTATACATTTTTCAAGCAATAACAGTCCTTTTGTATATGTGATGAGCGTGTTCCCGGGTTCATAGGATCCCAGAACTCAGGTGTCATGCAGAGTTATATTTTACAGACGTCTCCATGAGGATCAGTTATCTTCTGAACAGGTCACCAATAACACACACTTACATTGACAATCACTGCCACTTTTGCGACTCCTCTGAGAATATTATACCAGATTCCTGTGAAGACATCATGAACAACACCATCAGTGAATCAGCACTTTGAGGTGAACCTCGTATAACACACACCAGGCACGGCGTTATGGGTGGGCCTGACGGGCCTAGGCCCACCCACTTTTCAACAGGCCCACCCAAAACTTTCTTCTTCTTCTTAAAAAAAAGAAAAAAGTTTTATATATTCAAATTTTTTCAAGAACTATAAAAAATCGTCAATAAGCTCAGAATTTGTGCTAAAATAGTCTAAATGTTTAGTTTTAAAAACAATTTTAAAAAGCTGGTTATGTCTATTTTGATGTTTCTGCGCAAATTCAGCAGACAGTGGTTCGGGTTTGTTCCGATCAGAGCTCGTGAGCAGAGAGCGCATTTCTGAATATTCCACTCTGCTCGCTCATTCCGCAGGGTCACTCGCTCAACCCAGAATGACCTGCTTCCTGGTTTGAAAATATGTGGAATAAGGGCTGCCTCCGACTAAATTTTTTTTCTTCTAGTCGACTAGTAGTTGTTCATTTAAGCCATTCGTGGACAAATCGCCCCTGCATGTTATTTTAATTATGCTACTTAAATAGGCTATATAGCCTACACAGGATTATGAGCGTTTACGTAATATTGCCGCACTCAAGCGCACGACCGCACGCTTAAAGCTAGCCACAAAGAACCGGTAAAAGTAATGATTATGAATGTGTCTAAAATAGCAAGGAGACATTTAATTATTTATTAATAAACTGTTTTTTTCTTTGTCGCTGCAAAGATGAAGTTGACGATGCGGACTCGCCATGAACGCCAGAGAGAACATTTCATATGGATTTCATAATCAGAGAGCCTATTTCTTTTGGTTTTGAATATTTTCGTTTAAAAGTAGACATTTCAAGCTTTCTATAATAGATAGCCTATATTTCTCAAATCTGTGATGCACAAGCTGAGTTTCGGCGCCCTTCAGTTCACGTGCAATGCAAGATCATGCCGGCGCTAAGCTTGCTATATATTTTCTTCTTATTTATTAATTGGTTGATAAAACATTGATCAAAATTAAGATACAATTTATACAAAACGAAAATATTTTAAAAAGAGTCTTTCTACAAAACAAAACTCAATGAAGTGGTCAAAATCATGTCTTACATGTCATGTCTCCAGAGATATTTTTGCGCATCTCATGATGTGTCATATCTTTCTCGGCGACCAGCGCTGTTGCTAGAAGGGCGCCAGCGCCTCTGCCTCGCGAGTGGATGATAGCCCTGAAGACGCCTAGCAATGGTATACCTTTAGTGGTAGTATACCTCAAGAGTCTTCGTAGCGCACTAAGAGACAAAGCCAGGTATGATGCGTAATGGAGATTCCAAAGCGCTCTTCTTTGGTCAGAACCATGGAGAGCGATCGCGGATAGGTCCGTCCTATGCACCGACACTTTTTACAATGCAACAAAATATTTAAAGAGCATCAAGCTATTAAAATCTATATTATACGCACAGATAATATAACAGTATATTAGTCAGTAATTTTTATTAGGTTAAACAGTGATTGGATAACGTTTTTAATTAAACGTTTTTAATTTAAGGCCCACCCACAATTGGTCTGGCCCATCCAAAACTGAAATCCTGGCGCCGTGCCTGACACACACATTCAGCTGCAGATATTATGGAAATATTTGCAGGAATATTCCAGCTCAATAATATAATCTATAAATAGTCCATAAATATTCCATTATTTTTCTCAAGTTCAGATGTTTTGTGAAGATAGTGGACAGAGATGCCACGGATGCTGATCATATAACTGATAATATAAGCTTTATTTTATGATTGTGATTGTGTAAATACAGACCAATGTCTTTGCCTCTGGCTGCATCTGGTCTTCTGAGTTCTCCCACAAACTTCTTGGCATCCAGACGTATTTCAATGATGTTGTTGAGGAGTGCAAACAGAGGCGCCAGCGGGAAAGATGCCACAAACAGAGTCACAAAGCCAAACTGGATTACTGCAGGAATGAACAGTAATAATTACTGCCGTGATATTAGAAACTCTCCATCGTCACACTGCATACAGCTGAAGCTTCATCACACGCTCATCACAGCTCATGAGCCAGTGTCTCTGGTCGTAGCTGGACCAGTACTAGTTCTTAATAAGCATTGAGAAAAGAGCTGCACTATTCTGTTCCAGTGAAATACACATGAAAAAGAGAAGTGATGAAGAGTTAGTCTGGTCGGATGCTTTGGTTCTGTACAGACACTCACTCATCTCCATGTACTCGGGCGTGAGGCCAGCGAAGGGCTCCAGGAAATGATCCGTCTCATAACGCTGTAACTTCTTCTCATGTTCCTCTTCCTGGAAAGAGCGTCTCTTGGATTTAATGTATCTGATCAGCTTCTTCAGTTTACTGCAATAAAGCAAATACAACCCAAACCATGGCAATGCAAACGGTTCAGCATGTCCATAAAGCCTGTCGTGTTTAGGAGTGTGTGTACTCACGGGACGCCGATCTCAAACAGGTTGTTCTGGATGAGCTGTTTTCCGAGCATTGTGATGCTGAGCTGAATGCAGAGCTCCATGAGGCAGCCGCCGTGAGCACACTGATCAAACACATCAACACAGCCGTCATTCACCCGCGCAATCACTCCTCACAGAACACGCGCTCATGATTCATACCTCCTCCATGCGGTAGGACTCGAACACGTAGAGGTAACTGCCAGGACGCCCCCCGAGCCTGTGCGGAAACACGGCCGTCAGAGTCTGGCTTCAGCATCAACACACTCACATGCAGCGTCAGGCTTTAATGACCAGAAATCAGCTGACAGAAGCACATGCAGATCATCACTTACTATTAGATTATGGACGCTCGTTTCCGCCACAGAATAAAAAAATAATAATAAATAAATCTCACAATTCTGAATTTATTTCTCTTAAGTCTGACTGTTTCTTGTAACTTTGCATTTATAACTCACAATTCAGACTTTTTTTACTCATTATTTCTTGTTTATATAGTTTATATAAGTTTATATATATCACAATTCTAACTTTTTCTTGCATTGCCAGTTTAAATCCCACAATTCTGAAAAAAATTCTTGCAATTCCAAGTTTATATCTCGTAATTCTTACTTTTTCTCACAATTGCGAATTTATACTTCACAATTCTGACTTTATGTCTCACAATTCTAAAAAAAAATTTCTCTAGTCTGACTTTTTCTTGTAATTTCGAGATTATTTCTCACAATTCTGACTTTATTTCTTTCAATTCTGACTTTTTTCTTGCAATTCTAACTTTTTCTTGCATTGCCAGTTTAAATCCCACAATTCTGACTTCATATCTCACAATTCTAACTTTTCTTGCAATTTTGAGTTAATATCCCACAATTCTGACTTTATTTCTTACAATTCTAAAAAATGTATTGCAATTCCAAGTTTATATCTCGCAATTCTTACTTTTTCTCACAATTTCGAGTTTAAAGGCCATTGCACACTGAGTCCGAAATTTGCATCCGAAATTTGCGCACGTTAAAAAAAAAATTCGACCTCACGTTATGTCAATCACGCTTGCACACTGTCTACGAAACTTTCGTCCGTAATAAAAAAATTCGGATCGGGTTCGATTTTCTGCGTTTTTCGCATCCACAGCCAGTATTTTGAGAGGTTTTTTTTGACAATTCAGAGCCGTACAAGCGAACAACAAAATCCAGAATGGCGTCTGACAAGTTAATTCAATCAATTAAAAATTCAAATCAATTCGATCAAGTGTTTACATGTTCTCTCGATCGGATTAGAAAAGGAATAAACCTCCCCTCAGATCGAACTTTCGGATCGATTAAGGTGTGATTGAGCAGCCAATTCGATTACTAATCATGTATTATTTGGGTATAAAATATAACCATACAGCTGTTCTGTCTGCCCAGCGCTTCCGCCGGCCGGCTGTGTGTGTGTGTGTGTCCATACCTTAGACATAACAGGATCGATTGGTTCACAGAAATTGGTGGTCTTCTTTTTAATATGTGGCTCCAGTATCGCTATCAAAGCATCAAACTGTTCCACTGACATTCTGAGGTAAATTTTGAATCGCTCGGGATAATTTCGCAACTCCTTGATAAGGAGGTGAAACTCTCCTTCCTCTCGGTGCAATCTCAGGATTGGATGGACCCAATATTTCCTCTTTCTTTTTCTCTTTTTTAGAAGAAAGAGGGCAACAAAATCATCCTCAATGCTTGACGAATCCATTTGGTATTTTTTGCGTTTTTTTTCCGCAAAGGTTTAATAAATACGCATCGGACTCAGTGTGCAAGGTTTCTGTGCGTGACGAATTTTAAGGCTGACGAACACGAAAAAACGCATGCGAAAATTTCGGACTCAGTGTGCAATGGCCTTAAATCTCACAATTCGGATTTTTTTGGCTCACAATTCTGAGTTTATTTCTCGCAAGTCTGACTTTTTCTTGCAATTTCGCATTTATATCTAACAATTCTGACAATATTTCTTTCAATTCTTACTTTTTTCTTGCAATTCTAAATTTATATCTCGCAATTCTTACTTTTTCTTGCATTTCGAGTCTATATCGCACAAATCTGACTTTATTTCTTGCAATTCCAAGTTTATATCTCGCAATTCTTACTTTTTCTCACAATTGCGGAATTATACCTTACAATTGTGACTTTTTATCTCACAATTCTGACAATTTTTTTTTCAATTCTTACTTTGTTCTTGCAATTCTAAGTTAATATCTCGCAATTCTTACTTTTTCTTGCATTTCGAGTTTATATCCCACAAATCTGACTTTTTTTCTCTCAATTCCAAGTTTATATCTCACAATTCTGACTTTTTATTGCAATTTCGAGTTTAAATCTCACAATTCTGGCTTTATTTCTTTCAATTCCAAGTTTATATCTCGCAATTCTGGCTTTTTTCTCGCAATTGCAATTTTAGATAGAATGGTGAGATATAAACTTGAAATTGCACGAGAAAAGTCAGAATAGTGAGATAAAAAGTTGCAATTCATTTTTTTTTTTTTTTTTTGTGCCTGAAACAAGCGTCCATAAAGGATATTGAATACCCACCTGCCTCTGAAAAATGCGATGTATATGATGGGAGTGAACGCATTCACAAACTTCAGGATGAAGGTTTTGAAGATCAACCTTTCTTCAAAGCTCTTGTCTGTTTTAGGAACCTCTGAGAAGACCAACATAAGACAAATGATTGAAGTAACCCTTCTGTTTTATGTTTCACACATGACACTCAGCTGGCATTAAGCAGTGCTAGACGAAGCGACTGACCGAGGACAGTGAGCCAGCGTGCCACGGCCCTGTACACCTCGTCCAGGATGAGAATCACCACCAGGTTGATGATGGCCGCTGTGGTTTTAACCGTCAGCCTGACGTTGGAGCGGGTCACGGGGTTCGAGCTCATGGCGAGAGCGGCTTTGGTGGAGATCCGGTATAAAATCACACCAAACACTATAGCAAACGTCACACCGATCTGTAGAACAGTGAGGATGCACTTCATTCAGCGTGTTTTATTTAAATGAAGACAGCTATCATGAGTACACAACTGAAAGCACAACCAGATGAACACCAGCATTTAATCTGGGAAAAACAAGATAAAATGCTATGCTCTCAAATGAAGCCATGATATGATGATGAAAGTAAGATTAAGTACTTGTTAAATGTACTTACTATAGCAATTACAGTCAATTATGCACAATTACATGCAACTAACCCTAAACCAAACCCTAATTCTAACCTAGTTGTTAATTTATATTATTCAGTACTTCAATTTAAATTAACACTGTAACAAGGACACCTTAAAATAAACTCTATCATATTAAATTAATAATTGATGGTGTTGTTTATTTACAAATTATTGCTTCGAGTCTCACAGGATGAAAAAATATTAACGAAAAACAATATAAAAGTTACTATGAATCTTTCAGTGCGTAAACATAAATATTTTAGTTTAATTTTTAGTAACTTTGATATGTGCTTTGATATGTGCTGTGTGTTTTGATTTGAATAGTTTTTTAATGTTTTTTTTTTTTCAATGTTTTTAAGCGTTTCAGTCACGACTCTTGGTGTAGCTGCCCATCAGACTGTGTGGAGAAGCTGGAGGCGTTGGCCCAGTCCTCGCTATACTGAACTATTTCTGTTCATGTGTATTTTTGGGATGTCTCAAAAGCTTCAGTGTTTGACCGTAAGGTCGTGATTCTGGGCCAGTGTTTCGCTTTTATTGCCATTTGTTGCAAGTTTGAGATAGCAGCAGATGCCTGGATATTCTGCTGGAGAACTTATGACTGCATGATGGGGATCAAAACAGCCAAGTCTCGAAACTAACTGTGTGACACATTCGAGGATGAGAAAACAACTGTTCAAATCAGGAATAATTATCAAAGACTTTCAATAGACAGCTGGAACCTCATTTAAAGCAAACTAGTTGGAAGACTATCTGGAATCTGGAGTCATTAACAGATGTAAGACTTGAGAATAAACAACAAACAATATAGGACAAAAATTAAGATTCAGATTTCAGTGGGCAATAAATATTGACCGACACTACCTTTCCAATGTTTGGGTTTTTAATTGTTTTTGAAAAAAGTATTTTATGCTTACCAAGTCTGTAATACTGAAATATTAAAAATGTAACAATACTAGTAGTACCAAGTACTGACTCATTTCGGTAACCAATACTTTCACACACTACTTGTGTTTGTGCAAAGGTTTTGAAAGGCAAATGTGTATTTGCAGCATTTAGCACTGTTTATTATGAGTGATTTATCCGTGCACATTATCATTATTGTGTTAAATTCATGTTCCTGGTAATCTTGAGTCAGAATAACTTCCTCTTGGAGCATCTCTTCTCTTCTCTGATGAAGAGGGCGGGGCTATAACCTGTCACTCACAGGAGATCCACCAATAGAAAACCACAACCATCCCATCAATTCTCCAATGACAAAATAAGTGAGTATGAAGGCGCCTGAGTTGCACGTCATCAGCTTGTTTGTCTTCAGGATCTGCTTGTTTGTGTGCGCGTGTGAGATAAGTCTGGCGGAGCGCGTGCGACTCTCGAGGGAGCTGGGTGGAGGAATCTTTCTCCTTGATGCTTTGATCTCACACTCTGATCTCGTTGGTCTGCCGATGAGGCAGTCGTAGAGAAGTTCACAGAGCTGGGGTCTCAGTCAGCAGCTTTCAGGAGATATATCCCTCGCTGGGGGTCCGTAGGGCTGAAGGTTACCCCCTTAGGGTTGATGCAGGGTGAACAGAAGAGATTCCCTCTGCTTTTTTTACCTCCCTCCCCAACTACTGTTGGGTTTTGGCATAGGGATGTATGCTCCCCTTTGATGGGTGCTCTACTATAGCCCTGGTTCGACAGTAGTAATAAGCAGAGGAAGGTCACCTGCGGGCATTCCTCCTTCTCTGTCGCACACTGCGGTCTAGTGCTAATGAAAAAGAAGAAGCGCTAGCCATAGTGGGTCCTTGGCGGAGTGCCTTGACTCGAGGCAGTGTATGAGCTGCAGTGTCTAACTGAGGTTTTAGCACCTTACATGCTCTTCCTTCGGTAGACTGCTCTAGAACCCCTTAGGGCAGAGCAGGGTGAGCTGGCCCACGATGGCCAGTTCACAAGAGTCCCTCTGTTTCCTAGTTGTTGGGTCTTGAAGAAGGGATATATGCTCCCTTTCGGTGGGGTGATCCTTAAGGGAAGATCAGTGTTACAAACTGATGAGTATAGGTGGATCGCCGATATCCTTGTAGTGTTCTATAGTTTAGCCATAAACTATAGTGAGTCCTGGAGAAGTGCTTCACTCAAGTCAGAGTATGAGCTATTCTCCCTTAATCAATCTAGGATATTTTGTATTATTTGTTGGTATGGAACTGCTACTGAGTTACAGAAGAAATTATTAAGAAAAATTAGTAACAAGTAAATTGTTAGGGACTGCATCACCAAGCTTAGAAAGTATCTGTGAAGAGAGAGCTATATATATATATATTAGGGTGCATCAAATTTGAATGGGAAATTTTAATTTCAAAATATCGATTTGGCTGGCATTGCATTTTGTTCCAATTAACATAAAAATGACTTTTGCAAAGTTTTGAGGAATTCCATTGAGATTTAGGGGTGCCACCTAACACATGAACTTTGGCGAAATTTCGAAAAATGTGCAATTTTTAGTGTAATTGCCAAAAGGTTGACCTGGAAATGTTGAGTACAGTAAACTTTTATACAGTAACATGTTCTATAGGGTTATCAAAGTAAAAGTTATTTGTTTGCCCTTTGGAATTTCTCAGAATTCAACTTTCAAGATTCTCCGTTCATTTGTCCTATAGACAAAATGAATGGAGGTCAATGGGACATTTTCACGTGGCCTTACCCTGTTAATTTACTGTAACAACTACAATGTTACTCTCAATACACATGAGAAATGTATCATCTACATCTACAGTGGGGAGAACAAGTATTTGATACACTGCAGATTTTTCAGGTTCTCCCACTTACAAAGCCTGTAGAAGTCTGTAATTGTTATCATAGGTACTCTTCAACTGTGAGTGACAGAATCAAAAACAAAAATCCAGAAAATCACATTGTATGATTTTTAAGCAATTAATTTGCATTTTATTGCATGACATAATTATTTGATACATCAGAAAAGCAGAACTTAATATTTGGTACAGAAACCTTTGTTTGCAATTACAGAGATCATACGTTTCCTGTAGTTCTTGACCAGGTTTGCATACACTGCAGGGATTCTGGCCCACTCCTCCATACAGACCATCTTCAGATCCTTCAGGTTTCGGGGCTGTCGCTGGGCAATACGGACTTTCAGCTCCCTCCAAAGATTTTCTATTGGGTTCAGGTCTGGAGACTGGCTAGGCCACTCCAGGACCTTGAGATGTTTCTTACGGAGCCACTCCTTAGTTGCCCTGGCTGTGTGTTTCGGGTCGTTGTCATGCTGGAAGACCTAGCCACGACCCATCTCCAATGCTTTTACTAAGGGAAGGAGGTTGTTGGCCAAGATCTCGCGATATACTGTATAGCCCCATCCATCCTCCCCTCAATACGGTGCAGTCGTCCTGTCCTCTTTGCAGAAAAGCATCCCCAAAGAATGATGTTTCCATCTCATGCTTCACGGTTGGGATGGTGTTCTTGGGGTTGTACTCATCCTTCTTCTTCCTCCAAACACGGCGAGTGGAGTTTAGACCAAAAAGCTTTATTTTCAGATGGTCATTGGCAAACTTCAGACTTGCCTGGACATGCGCTGGCTTGAGCAGGGGGACCTTGCGTGCGCTGCAGGATTTTAATCCATGCCGGTGTGTGTTACTAATGGTTTTATTTGAGACTGTGGTCCCAGCTCTCTTCAGGTCATTGACCAGGTCCTGCCATGTAGTTCTGGGCTGATCTCTCTCCTTCCTCATGATCATTGATGCCCCATGAAGTGAGATCTTGCATGGTGCCCCAGACCGAGGGAGATTGACCGTCATCTTGAACTTCTTCCATCTCAGATCTCCATTGTGACCATTGAGCACTGTTAACCACTTTATCCAACAAAAACAGATATGCGGTGGCACCCCTAAATCATCATGTACTGGAAAAATATTTTGCATGTGTTGTTTCTACATATATTGGAACACTTTTAGCACCCAGCCATATCAAAATTCAAGAATTGTGTTTTTTGATGCACCCTAATATATATATATATATATATATATATATATATATATATATATATATATATATGTCACAGGTCGGGTGGGCCAAGCTAGACTGCGCCCACCCCTGAACCAGGACCACCTCGAGGAGCGTGTCAGAGGGAAGAGTCGGAGACAGAGAATAAATTTAACAAGTTTTATTTCGAAGTAAAAGCAAATTGGAAATCCTAATCTAAAATCTTCTTCCTTGTTGCCCTCAGGGATCGAAGGTGAACGGTGCAGCGACCGGGGACTCTCCCGCCCTCTTCCTCAGTGCGGACCCTGCAGTAGATGGACGGCGATCAGGTGGGTGGTCAAGTAGGTCTTTCACAGGGGGGGATGCGGTTGGCAAGTGAGCGGTCCGGTAAGTCTCCTCTGGTAAGTAGGTAATTCCAGCCTTCCTTCCTTCTTTCACAGGTGCGGAATTTGGGGCGGATGGATATCAGTCAGGTACGTATACGGCAAGTACACGGTCTTAAGGTGGGGATGTGGTTGGCAAGTGAGCGGTCCGGTAAGTCTCCTCTGGTAAGTAGGTAATTCTAACCTTCCTTCCTTCTTTGACAGGTGCGGAATTTGGGGCGGATGGATATCAGTCAGGTACGTATACGGCAGGTACACGGTCTTAAGGTGGGGATGCGGTTGGCAAGTGAGCAGTCCGGTAAGTCTCCTCTGGTAAGTAGGTAATTCCAACCTTCCTTCCTTCTTTTACAGGTGTGGAATTTGGGGCGGATGGATATCAGTCAGGTATGTATACGGCAGGTACACGGTCTTAAGGTGGGGTGGTTAGGGGAGTCTTCCTTGGGAGAGGTGTGGTCAGGCTCTTCTACTTTCTTTGTAACACCAGAGCAGGGCTTTAAGCAGGTACACGGCAAGCCGGTGAGTAATTAGGGAGGGGACACACTGAATGGCGACTCCAACACGGCACACTGTTCCCACGCTCGCTCGCAGAGGGGGGCGGGCACTTCTCCAGTACAGGGGGGTTACAAGGTGGTAACGGACTCGAAGTCGACAAGCTGAACGGGGCTTCTTCTGACACAGAGTGAATATTCCAGACAGAGCGTGCCAGCCTCACGTTCGTGACAGAGGGACAGTCACTCCTCCCAGCACAGGTGGGCTACAAGGATGCAGCAGACTCAAAGTCGACAGGCTGCACGGGGCTTCTACTGAGACAGACAGAATGGATGCTTCAGACAAAGTATACAGTTCGCATGCGTTGAAAGGAACGAACACTTCTCACAATATAGATGAATTGCAGGGATACAGCAGACTCGAAGTCGACAGGCTGAATGGGGCTTCTTCTGACACAGACAGAGTGGATATTTCAGACAGAGCGCGCCCGCCTCACGTTCGTGACAGAGGGACAGTCACTTCTCCCAGCACAGGTGGGCTACAAGGATGCAGCAGACTCGAAGTCGACAGGCTGCATGGGGCTTCTACTGAGACAGACAGAATGGATGCTTCAGACAGAGTATACAGTTCGCATGCGTTGAAAGGAATGAACACTTCTCACAATATAGATGAGTTGCAGGGATACAGCAGACTCGAAGTCGACAGGCTGAACAGGGCTTCTTCTGACACAGACAGAGTGGATATTTCAGACAGAGCGTGCCAGCCTCACGTTCGTGACAGAGGGACAGTCACTTCTCCCAGCACAGGTGGGCTACAAGGATGCAGCAGACTCGAAGTCGACAGGCTGCACGGGGCTTCTACTGAGACAGACAGTGAACATTTCAACAGGGCATCTCCTCTCCTATTAGCACAAACAGAGGGGTTAAATTCTAATCCCAGATGATAATTCTTCAACATCCAGACAGATAGAACAGATCAATGTCACAGAACTCTCACTATTGACAGTAGACCAGCATGACACATGGAGAGTGCACAGCAAAAAGGAATGTATCTTCCACACACACGACAATTCCACTTCAAGCATATAATGTGGGGGAAAACGTCAATTTTAGGCACTGCAAACTCACTTCACGAAGTGCAATTTAAAGCCAGCACTCACCCTTGGGTCTCTGTCCGAGGGGGCCGCGATCATCAATGCTGCTGAGGATGTTTTGGGATGTTTTTCTTCTCAGACACAGGCAGAGTTCACATCACCATTTATAATGGAGGGAGAGATAAGAGATCGGTAATGAATCAATACAATCCACTCAGTGATATTTATGATCGTGATCCAAACACTCCAAACCACATCCAATTCAGTGTCGTATGCATGCAATTACGAGACTCAGTTCCCGGTTACTTAGCTCCTCTCCAATGCAAACGGGGTATTTCACTCTCCCTCTGTTGCCCTCGAGTCCCTCATCAAGTCAACACTCTCCTCTTCATTCACCAGTACTCTAATAACTGCAACCACCCAATAAAACGACTTCTCACGGGGGAGAAAAACCACCCCAACCGCCTCTCTCTCTTGCTTTTTATCCTCTCAAATGCTGACGGGGCCTCACCCAAACTCTCAGAGTAAATTCCCCACACCTGTTGCCAATCTGTCATTTGGGGTTGTCATGGCAACAGACGCACACACAGGCCTGGGGACGGGGTTACACTCAAAGTGTCCCACCGGGAACACTGCTTCAGCGGGAATAAGTTCCATATGCTATTTGTCACACCGTGACATACCCCCCCGCCAAACCGTTCTAGTCCCGAGAACGGTCTCCAGACACCCAGTCTCCATACCTGGCTGGAGGCTGACCTCGATTCTCTCGCTGGGGCCGTCGAGGTGGGGAAATGGGTGCTTCAGGTCGTGGCCCTAGGCCTAGGCCTCTTGGAATCACCGCTCATCCTACCAGCGGGGGCATCCCGGACGTTTCGACCGGTGGATTCTCTACAACACATTTTGGTTAGTTTGGGCAAGGGCGGATCAAATTGCGGTGTAACACCCGTTCGGGGCCCGCCTTTCCTTCTGGCCGCAATGCATATACGGGTTGGTCTGGGTGTGGCTGTCGCTGGACGACAAACGGCTGAGCCTCCCACCCGTCACTCTATTTCCCCTTCCCTTGTCGGCGATTGTCCCGCACCAGCACCCTCTCCCCTGGCAGTAGCGGTGCCTCTCGAGCCATCCGGTCATACAACCTCTTGTTCTTTAACGCTGCTCGGTTAATCTGGCCAGAGACTCGTTCGTACGCCGACTGGAGGCGTTGGTGGTGTCCCGTCACGCAATCTGTCAAGCTACTTCCCTCTTCCCCTGCAGTGGTCCCCAGAAGCATATCCATCGTAAGTCTCACATGTCTGCCGAACATCAGGTAGGTGGGGGCGTAACCAGTGGTACTGTGCACACTGTTGTTATAGGCCTGTACCATCGCCGGAAGCCTGTCGACCCAATGGCCTTGCTGTTCCTCCTCTAAGGTTCCCAATAAACTCAGCAAGGTCTGATTAAACCTCTCACACCCCCATTCCCTTGGGGGTGGTAGGGAGTCGTATGGGTCTTCTTGCATCCGTACAGTTGGCACAGCTCATGGATCACCCTGGACTTAAAGTTGGTTCCTTGGTCTGAGTGGAAAATTTCATGGCATCCGAATGGTTGGATCACATACCTCCAGAGGGCATTGGTGGTCGTGATGGCGGTTTGGTCCACAGTTGGGATGGCCCAAGCATACTTGGTAAACAGATTGGTTACCACGAGGATGTTCTGGATCCGATCCACTGGCCGTCCCAAAGTCAGATAATCCATGGCCACCATATGCAGCGGTGCCTTGGCCTGAATCGGAACCAGCGGTGCCCGTGCCTCCTTCCTGGTCTTAAACAACGTGCAGCGTGGGCACCTCCGAAGGTAAGTCTTTGTGGTACCCTCCATCCCGGGCCAGTAGAAGTGTCGCCTCACCAGTGCCAATGTCCTCTCCTGCCCCTAGTGTCCCATCCTAGTGTTATATGCCTCCAATAAAGCTTGACAACGCCCTTCAGGGACCACGATTTGACAGACCTCATCGCCCCAACCTGGGTCTTGGAGGGCCCTACAGAGCACACCTTCCTTCAGATAGAGTCTCCCCCTCTGTCCCAGCAGGCCCCGCACAATCCGAGTCTGAGCCCGGCGTCCCGCACCCTCAGGCCAGGCCTTCTGTTCTAGCCACGTTCGGACCAACGCTACATCTCCATCTTCGCCCTGCCACCGCCTCCATCGCTGTGGGTCCCACAGGGGGGGTTCCTCCAGCGCTTGCCCCGGTGCCTCTACAACTCCCACCATCAGTCCCTCGTCGGACCCCGCTTCTGGTGCCGGTACCTGACCTGCCGATCCTTCGCCGGGTAGCCTGGATAGTACATCGGCATTAGTGTGTTCTCTTCCTGGCCGGTACTGGAGCTGATAGTTGAAATTGGCCAGTTGTGCCGCCCAGCGTTGCTCCACCGCCCCCAGTTTAGCAGTCTGCAAATGTACCAACGGGTTATTGTCCGTAACGACCCGTACCTTGGCTCCCCACAAATAATCCTTGAACTTTTCACACAACGCCCACTTCACTGCCAGCAACTCAAGCTTAAAAGAACTGTAGTTGGCGTCGTTCTTCTCCGTTGGATGTAGACTTCGGCTTGCATAGGCAATTACCTTTTCCTCTCCCTGCTGCTTCTGTGCCAAGACGGCCCCCAAGCCCAGGTGGCTAGCGTCGGTGTACAGGATTGAAGGGTTGTGTGAAGTCGGCGTAGGCTAGGATCGGGGCCTGTAGTAGTTCCTGCTTGAGCTTCTGGAAGGCGGCTTCACAGGCCGGATCCCATTGGATCAAAGGGGACCCTCGGCCCCGGACTCGTCCCATACCTCCCAGCAACTGGTTGATCGGTTTAGCGATTTTAGAGAAATCCTTAATGAATCGCCTATAGTAACCCACGAAGCCCAGGAACGAACAAACTTGGCGCACCGTCTTGGGCACAGCCCACTCCTGCACTGCCACCACCTTCTCCGGATCAACTGAGATCCCCGCCGCGCTCACCACATGCCCCAGGAATTCAACTTCTTTGTGGAAGAGCTGGCACTTGTCTGGCTGGAGTTTCAACCCATATCGCTCTAGGGAGCGGAAGACTTGCTCTAGGTGCTCGAGATGGGACTTGAAATCTGGAGAGTAGACGATGACGTCGTCTAGGTAGACGAGGGTGGTATCCATCAGTTGGTTGCCTAAACAATGCTGCATCAGCCGTTGGAACGTGGCTGGGGCGTTGCAGAGGCCGAACGGCATCCGGTCCCATTCATATAGGTCGAAGGGGGTAGTGAATGCCGTCTTCTCCCGGTTATGCTCATCCATCTGCACCTGCCAGTAACAGCTGGCCAAGTCAAGGGTGGAATACCAGGTGGCTTGTGTGAGGCTCGTGAGAGAGTCTTCAACTCGAGGCAACGGGAAAGCATCTCTTTTGGTTACTTGATTCAGCCTTCGGTAATCCACACAAAACCTCCAGGAACCCGTTTTCTTTCGAACCAGTACTATCGGGGTGGCCCAAGGGCTACTGCTCTCTCGAATAATTCCCTTGTCGAGCATCCCTCGCAAAAGGGTGCGGACCTCTGAGTACAAGGTCGGGGGCACGGATCGATAGCGCTCTCGGCTGGGTGCAGCGTCCCCAGTTGGGATTTGAAGTCGTACCACATCCTTGCGGCCGTAGTCCTCATCGTGAGTGGAAAACAAGTGCTGCCATTCCATCAAGAACTCTTGGAGTTGTCCCAATTGCTCTTCCCCTAGTCCTTCACCCCGTAAAGACTCCCCCATCAGGTGGGCAGGCAATCCTCTTCCTGTCTCTCCCGCCCCCGGACCCGCTCGTGCCAGGGCCACCTCGACCACTGTCGGGCTCACTCGATTGAAGTTAACTTCACCCTGTTCACGAACCTGCTGGGGCCTCACTGAGGTCACTCGGGCCAAACGCTGGTGACGATACAAGTGAACAGGGAAGGGGTTCGTGTTCCTGACTCGCACTGAGACCCGGCCCCCCTGAGCAGTCGCCAATCCTCAAGCGACTTCCACCTTGGGACCATCTTCATGCGGTTCCACCATGACCCATTCTTCCGGACTGTAAAGTCGAGGGGGCAACCTGGTCCAGACCACAGCCTCGCTCTGAGCTGGAATGGACAAGGCTTAATGGCAGGCCACTCTTCCCGTGCTCTACCGGTCCCCCTGTTGTTCAGCCAGACATACCCGGTGGCAATCGGCCCTGATGCGGTCCCACTCCTGCCCGGCCGATGTTGCAGCTGCTCGAGCCGGTCTACTTCGGAACAGCTCCTCCCAACAGTCCGAAATGACGTTCATCCCAATCAGGGCACGATGAGACCCAGGCATGTGTCTTGTACGACCACCACTCCTTTCTGAGGCACTACGACTCCATGAATCTTTAGATCGGTCACAAGGTATCCCACATACGGGATGTCGAGACCATTCGCCCCACGTAGCGTCAACCAGGGGGCTTCCGCAGGCGGTCAACCTTCGGTGCCAAACAACTCATGGGCCAAGCTTTCGGTGAATAGGGTCACTTGGGAGCCTGTATCCAAGAGGCACTGCACTTCCTGGTCATTGACCTGAACCACCACCACCGGGCAACAGCCCACCAGGCGGCTCCTAGAAGATGTAGGCAGGGAGGGGTCTGATAAGGGGGTCCCGACCACTTGACCCACAGTGGCCGGAAACTCTAAAAACCCCCTTGCGATGCACGTCGAGCAGGACACTGACGAAAGTAATGCCCCGGCTCTCCACAGCTGTTACAGATGGGACGCCCACGCTCATCCCACTGAAATCGAGAGCCCGAAGGTCGGGATGGACGGCGGACGATTCCCATCGGAGTAAGCCCGCTCCCGCGGTAAAGAGGACAACTGGAGGCGCTCTCGACGAAGCTCCTCCATAAAAGATTTAGACAGGTCAGACATTTGTTCCCGCACATCTCTCTTCAGCTGTTCCCGGAGGGCCTGCTTCCAGTCGGGTGCCGTAGTAGTCGAAGGGGTGCCAACAACATTCGTGGCTAGACAGCTGGGAGGATCTACATTCTCCGTATGATCACGCTCAAGGGCCAGTGCTTCTCGTCAAAGCTCTTCAAAGGTCAGGTTCGGAGTTTGTCGAAATTGCACCCGCAGACTCTGACGCACAGGGCCCTCCCGCAACCCCAATAAAAACTGATCTCGTAGTAGAACCTCTTCGCCCCCCAGGCCATGATCCTGTCTAGAAAACTGCTCTCGTAGTTGTAGGGTAGTTGTAGGGTAAATGCCCGAACAGATTGGCGAGGGCCTTGCCGAGAATTGAAGAACTGCGTCCTCAGAACAGCTACCGGGGTGGTGTCTCCATATTGTCCCGTGAGAAAGTCAAAAATGGCATGGACAGTCGCTCGAGTTGCTTCCGGTGCTGCCTGAACTTCTCTTCTCGCTTCCCCTTCCAAGGAGTTTAAAACAAACTGAACCTTCTGCGGGGCACTCAGACCTTGGAGCCCTGCCAGGTACTCCACCTGGATCTTCCACATCGACAAGCTCATTTCAGATCCCGGGCCTCCATACTTCAGAGCCCACGGGGCCCCCATAAAGATCGGCATGACGGGTTGCCGTGCCCCGGGCTCTTCCTCTTCTGCCATCTCAACCTCTGGTCGCTCAACTCGAGGTAGACCCTGCCGACTACGCCAGAAATCTGTCACAGGTCGGGTGGGCCAAGCTAGACTGCGCCCACCCCTGAACCAGGACCAACTCGAGGAGCGTGTCAGAGGGAAGAGTCGGAGACAGAGAATAAATTTAACAAGTTTTATTTCGAAGTAAAAGCAAATTGGAAATCCTAATCTAAAATCTTCTTCCTTGTTGCCCTCAGGGATCGCAGGTGAACGGTGCAGCGACCGGGGACTCTCCCGCCCTCTTCCTCAGTGCGGACCCTGCAGTAGATGGACGGCGAACAGGTGGGTGGTCAAGTAGGTCTTTCACAGGGGGGGATGCGGTTGGCAAGTGAGCGGTCCGGTAAGTCTCCTCTGGTAAGTAGGTAATTCCAACCTTCCTTCCTTCTTTCACAGGTGCGGAATTTGGGGCGGATGGATATCAGTCAGGTATGTATACGGCAGGTACACGGTCTTAAGGTGGGGATGCGGTTGGCAAGTGAGCGGTCCGGTAAGTCTCCTCTGGTAAGTAGGTAATTCCAACCTTCCTTCCTTCTTTCACAGGTGCGGAATTTGGGGCGGATGGATATCAGTCAGGTACGTATACGGCAGGTACACGGTCTTAAGGTGGGGTGGTTAGGGGAGTCTTCCTTGGGAGAGGTGTGGTCAGGCTCTTCTACTTTCTTTGTAACACCAGAGCAGGGCTTTAAGCAGGTACACGGCAAGCCGGTGAGTAATTAGGTAGGGGACACACTGAATGGCGACTCCAACATGGCACACTGTTCCCACGCTCGCTCGCAGAGGGGGGCGGGCACTTCTCCAGTACAGGGGGGTTACAAGGTGGTAACGGACTCGAAGTCGACAAGCTGAACGGGGCTTCTTCTGACGCAGACAGAGTGAATATTCCAGACAGAGCGTGCCAGCCTCACGTTCGTGACAGAGGGAAAGTCACTCCTCCCAGCACAGGTGGGCTACAAGGATGCAGCAGACTCAAAGTCGACAGGCTGCACAGGGCTTCCACTGAGACAGACAGAATGGATGCTTCAGACAAAGTATACAGTTCGCATGCGTTGAAAGGAACGAACACTTCTCACAATACAGATGAGTTGCAGGGATACAGCAGACTCGAAGTCGACAGGCTGAACGGGGCTTCTTCTGACACAGACAGAGTGGATATTTCAGACAGAGTGTGCCAGCCTCACGTTCGTGACAGAGGGACAGTCACTTCTCCCAGCACAGGTGGGCTACAAGGATGCAGCAGACTCGAAGTCGACAGGCTGCACGGGGCTTCTACTGAGACAGACAGTGAACATTTCAACAGGGCATCTCCTCTCCTATTAGCACAAACAGAGGGGTTAAATTCTAATCCCAGATGATAATTCTTCAACATCCAGACAGATAGAACAGATCAATGTCACAGAACTCTCACTATTGACAGTAGACCAGCATGACACATGGAGAGTGCACGGCAAAAAGGAATGTATCTTCCACACACACGACAATTCCACTTCAAGCATATAATGTGGGGGAAAACGTCAATTTTAGGCACTGCAAACTCACTTCACGAAGTGCAATTTAAAGCCAGCACTCACCCTTGGGTCTCTGTCCGAGGGGGCCGCGATCATCAATGCTGCTGAGGATGTTTTGGGATGTTTTTCTTCACAGACACAGGCAGAGTTCACATCACCATTTATAATGGAGGGAGAGATTAGAGATCGGTAATGAATCAATACAATCCACTCAGTGATATTTATGATCGTGATCCAAACACTCCAAACCACATCCAATTCAGTGTCGAATGCATGCAATTACGAGACTCAGTTCCCGGTTACTTAGCTCCTCTCCAATGCAAACGGGGTATTTCACTCTCCCTATGTTGTCCTCGAGTCCCTCATCAAGTCAACACTCTTCTCTTCATTCACCAGTACTCCAATAACTGCAACCACCCAATAAAACGACTTCTCACGGGGGAGAAAAAACACCCCAACCGCCTCTCTCTCTGGCTTTTTATCCTCTCAAATGCTGACGGGGCTTCTTCCAAACTCTCAGAGTAAATTCCCCACACCTGTAGCCAATCTGTCATTTGGGGTTGTCATGGCAACAGACGCACACACAGGCCTGGGGACGGGGTTACACTCAAAGTGTCCCACCGGGAACACTGCTTCAGCGGGAATAAGTTCCATATGCTATTTGTCACACCGTGGCATATATATATATATAGTTAGATAATGAAGGCAGACTTCACTGCCAGTTCACTTCACTGATCACACACACAGTCCCCTCTTGAATAGGTAGAGATCGTTCAGAGTTTCAGGTCCCCACTTGCCATGATTTTTTAAAAATAAAAAAATGCATGTTTGAAATTATATTATGAAAAAGGAGCTTAAAAGAAAATTTTGTATGTCATTTTTGTTTCTTCAAAATGACCAGAAACACTAGTCCCCTTTTTGGCCAGTGTAGAGCGATAGTCCCCTGTTAGTAATATAGACATGTATGTGTGTGTGTGTCAGACTGGCTGTTGAGGTTCATGTGGGTGTGTGTGCGTATGTGTGTGCGAGACTGGCGGTTGAGGTTCAAGTGTGTGTGTGTGTGTGTGTGTGTGTTTGTGTGTGTGTCAGACTGTGGCTGTTGAGGTTCAAGTGTGTTTGTGTGTGTCAGACTGTGGCTGTTGAGGTTCAAGTGTGTGTGTGTGTGTGTGTGTGTTTGTGTGTGAGACTGGCGGTTGAGGTACGTGTGTGTGTGTGTCAGACTGTGGCTGTTGAGGTTCAAGTGTGTGTGTGTGTGTGTGTGTGTGTGTGTGTGACTGGCGGTTGAGGTACGTGTGTGTGTACGGGATGTGACATCTGTTTTGAGAGTTTAAAAATATGCAAATTGTGCCGGAGTTTATGCTGGATTTAGTGCGTAAATCATTTTGTTTACAAATTAGGCGCTTTGCAGTTGTTATATATGTTAAAGATTTTATTTTGGATGTGTTCATTGTGATTATATTGGCTGGGTTAATAAAAGTTTATAAAATTGAAAGGATATCTTTGCTTGGGGCATTTGGAAACAAAGCTTGCCTATTTCTAAATGTAATCGCGTGCATCGCTGATGATTATACTGTCCGTGTGTTGAAAAAAACTTAGATTAAACACTCTCACAACAGACACACCCCAAAGCGGAGACGTTACAGCTTTGCCAGCGGCACTAAGCGGACTTTTGCCGCTGTAGTGGACACGCACCGTAAGACACATTTGCACACAGTCTTTATTAAATGTAACTGATTACACATCCAGCATTTATTACACACACACGTTAATCCAGTAACAGTGAAACAGTGAAGTGGACAAAGATGGCTGGAGATCTTCATTAAAATAACAGAAAGGCAGGACAGGATTATGAAGTCATGATCTAGAGTATGAAGATCTGATTCCAGATATTACCAACTCCAGTCAGAGATGCAGATGCCAGATCATCCACTTTAGCTCATAGGCTAAAGGCTAAAAGTTACAACCACCTGGCGGGTACCCTGGGGCTCCGTGTGGGAAAATTACAATATATTTCATACCGTAATCTGTGGCCAGCTTTGTCTGTAGGTCTGTAACTGATAATTCCTTCACTGTCATGTTAGTGCCATCAGGTCCAAAGTAACCCTTCCCTGTGTACACGCCGTTCTTCTCACAACAGGTGGCTCTCCAGTAATACTTTGAGACAAAAACTTGTTTATTCAGTTTTGGTTTGTTGTGATCAAGAACTACACCAGTCACCACATAAGCCTCAGATTCACAGGACTCCAGATCTTTAATAACAGCCCTCTCATGATTGTACCATTGATCCCGATTGAAATCTGAGTCCTGTGGAGCGGCGTTGGTCAGGGTGGAGGTGGCCAGCATGGAGATATGGTCGTATGTGTGCTGAACTGGGTAGAGGTGACCTCTGTCATACATAGGCTTATTAGGGTCCTGTCCTTCATAGTCACGATTCATAGCCTGCTTAGTAAGGGTTTTGCGACCTTTAGGTGCCATACATGGATCAGCACCTCCATCCAGCTAAAGGACATGAGAGAGAGAACAAAACAACTCAAACTGTTTCAGTCAAAATTCACATTAATTATTATAATTTTAAATAAATATACTGGTCCCACTTTAATTTAGCTGTCTTTAACTACTATGTTCTAACATTTGAATTAATCATTTGATACAGTGCACTTATTGTGTACATACAAGTTTTTACAATTGTAGTTATATTTTAGTATACCTGCATGTAATTAGATCTATAATGACACTGTTAACCTCTTAAACCAGTAAACCTGTGCTTATATTACCCGTATCTGTCACGGAATAGATGATCATGAGATGAGGATACAGATGCAGAGGAAATTTATTAGTGACATTCAGACAAGGTACAAAAACTCAAAACACAGAGACTTCAGGAACAAGAAACTCTAAATAGGGGAACAAACAAAGGAGGGTAACGAGACAGAAAGGTGGGACAAATAAACCAATAATCAGATAACAAGATGGGAGGGGCTAGACAATAGACACGAGCACATGGCTCAAAATAACAAAACACCCATGTGTAGCACAAGACAGGACAGGCATGTGACAGTATCCTCCTCAACATCAGCACTATAAGCCTATATTGTACTTTATTTTTTAAAGTAAGTACATAGTAGTTAAAGACACCTAATATAAAGTGTGATCAATATACTATAATAATATACAGTTGAATAATAATTACCTGAGGTTCGATGTACCAACGATCACACCTCCCAACACTTTGGCTCTTCTTAAACACATACGCAGAGTAGATGGGGATCTTCCAATACGTGTTGTACAAAGTTGCATAAAAATACTTTTGGTCATCGTTGTCGTCCCAAACACACTGGCAGATCTCCTTGACTGAGGTGACCCACTGTGGTGGTACTGTGCCTGAGGTGCCCTGTTGTGCTGTGAATCGAGGAGGAATATTCTTCAAAAAGAACCCATCGCATTTATCAAAACCCGGTGAAAGCTCACTCAGAGAGAGGCAAGGCAACAGAAGAAGAACAAGCAGTTTCATGATGAACTCAAACTGTGAGAGCAGAAACTGAATCTCTGGATTTCTCTGTGTCAGAAGAGGCGAGAGTGGAGAATGTAGATGTTCTCTCTCTTTATAGAGTTTAAGACACAAGGGGAGGAGACAGAAACACACGTCTGTAGGTTTCACTACACAAGAAAGAGTTAAAAGCTGAAGAGGTTCACATTGCACTGCTGATGATCTAGTTTTAGCACATTAAAGGCTTTATTGCTGTTTACACTCAAACGCATGAGCTCTATCTTATGAACTTTACACACATTTAGTGTTCGTTTCAGCTAATTAGTCATTATATATGCGCAGTCACATTTTATTAATTTAATAATTAGGTTCAACAATTACAGAGTGAATCTGTCTTTGAAAAAGCATATTATGACTGACAGAAAACTGAACATTACATGATTACATGTGTCTCAACAGAAATGTGACAAACCCAATCAACATCATGAATAGCACATCACATTGTGCACGTAAAGTAATATAAAACAACTTTATAAGCATTATGAAATATATATAAAGGTAAATTACTGCATGTGCCTCTCAAACCATGCAGATTAGGCCATTGTTTTTCAGACTATATGTCGTTCCCTTATCGAGTCGGTCAGTGGTGTAGTCTAGTTTTTTGTAGTGAGTATACTGTAATAGTAAAAAAAATGAAACATTATAGGCAGAAATACAAATTTACTTTCAGAAATGGTGTTTTTGAAGAAAAAAAAAAGGTGTTATTGTTTTGGCAAGTTTAGTGTTTAAATTAAAACATGTATGAAAACGTGTGAGATACAGAAAAAGTGAAAAATAGACTTGCATTTAACCATTTTTTATTTAAACCGCAAACAGCGAACCGAACACAGTCAACTTTACACACATATACATAGAGAGTATGTCACTTTTTCTGTCTAGTAAACAGTAGTTAATGTCTTGAATCTAACATAGTAAATGTGCTCACTTCCCAGTGCCCACAAACGCTATGCCACACATGTCACAGGGTTTCTGTAAAAACGAAACCTGTGCACGCTCGCTCTGCTCAGGCAGACAGCGCGTCAAAAGCAGTAAGTGTGCCCGCTCCCGCCCGCACTTACTCACAGACAACATGAGTCCCGCGAGACTCGCTCAGCCCTCCCTCGCTCGGTTAAGCACTGTAGTAGGGTCGAGGACGAGCGCTCTGCCCGCTGTGATCAGCGCGCTCCCCGCCTCGAGCTCCACAGGCGTAACGCCTATGTTACAGCACACCGAAGCACTTCTGTCACCCAGCGAACAGAGCGTGCTTCGCATCCAACCCTTAGCCATCCATGCAGAAGCATGGTCAGCGCTTCCAGGGGTTTCGGAATGGGTGCTAGACATTATAAAGAGAGGCTACTCGCTACAGTTTTGTCAATGCCCTCCCCGCTTCACAGCGCGCGTCGAAACTACAGTGAATTCAGAAGTAGCACACCTACTTCGGGCCGAAATATCAAAACTGATGAGCAGAGGGGCTGTAGAGCCTGTATCTCAAGCTCAGAGCGAAGGGGGGCTGTACAGCAGATACTTTCTGGTGCCCAAGAAAGACGGGGGTTTCAGACCCATACTGGATCTAAGACAGCTGAACAAAGCAGTAGCGAAACGCAGTTTCAGAATGCTTACAACCAGGAAAATCCTCGCGCATATTCGCAGAGGAGACTGGTTCATGTCAATAGATCTGAAGGACGCGTATTTTCAAATACAGATAGCGTCACGCCACAGGCGATACTTGAGATTCGCCTTCGAGGGCCAGACATACCAGTATACAGTCCTGCCGTTCGGCCTGTCCCTGGCTCCTCGTACATTTACGAGGTGCATGGACGCAGCGCTCGCTCCTCTCAGACTCAGAGGCATGCGAGTGCTGAACTATTTGGACGACTGGCTGATTCTGGCTCAATCACGATCAGAGCTCGTGGAGCACAGGGCCATTTTACTCGGTCACCTCAAGAACCTTGGTCTCAGAGTCAACTGGATGAGGAGTTCGCTGAACCCCAGTCAAACGATACTGTTTTTGGGCACAGTTCTGGACTCACAGTCTATGACGGCGCGGCTGTCGCCACAGCGCGCGCTGGACATTCAGCGCGCAGCGAGCTCTCTCCGCTGCGGCGCGACCTTCCCGCTCAGGGAATTTCAGAAGATGCTAGGTCTCATGGCCTCAGCACCACCAGTTCTTCAGTTGGGCCTGCTCCGCATGCGCCCCTTGCAGTTCTGGCTGAAAGCGCGAGTACCGCGCAGAACGTGGGTATCCGGTCGGCTGCGTCTCAAGGTCAATCAGAGCTGTGTTACAGCTCTAAAACCTTGGACAGCGAACGACTGGTACCAATCAGGTGTAAGCCTGGGGACTTCCTCGAGAGTGAAAGTGGTGTCGACGGACGCCTCCACCTCGGGATGGGGAGCGCTGCTCGAGGGCAGACCGTTCTTTGGCCTGTGGTCAGAACGAGAGAAGCTCCGACATATCAACTGTCTGGAAATGCTGGCAGTGGAAAACGCGCTGACGTGCTTTCGTCCCCGAATCAAGGACCATCACGTCTTAGTCCGTTCGGACAACATGTCTGTGGTGTCCTACATAAATTGCCAGGGCGGTCTCAGATCCCGAGACCTGTACAGGTTGGCGGAACGCCTCCTGGTTTGGGCTCAGCACAACTTGCGCTCGCTGAGAGCAGTTCATGTGCCTGGGCTACAGAATCTGGGTCCAGACAGACTGTCCAGAAACAACATTCCCACGAGCGAATAGTCTCTACACCCAAAAACAGTCCAGCTGCTGTGGGAGAGATTTGGCAGAGCGGAAGTGGACCTCTTCGCGTCCCACGAAAATGCTCACTGCCCCGCGTTCTTTTCCAAGAACAAAAGCGTGCTGTCACAAAGGTGGCCGCGCTGCCCGCTCTATGCTTTTCCCCCCGTCTCCCTCCTTCCTCAGGTGATAGAACGGGTGAGGGAAACGAAATGCTCAGTGCTGCTTGTAGCACCACTTTGGAAGAACCAACCATGGTTTCCAGATTGATGCAGTTAGCAGACACTGCCCCGTGGCCAGTGCCGTTGAGGAGGGACCTCCTCTCGCAGGCCAGGGGCTCGATTTGGCACCCTCAACCAGAGTTGTGGTCCCTCCACGTGTGGGCGCTCAACGGTTACCCGCTGATCTCTCAGGGGGAGTGCTAAATACTATCACTCAGGCTAGAGCTCCATCGACTCGACGGCTATATGCTTCGAAGTGGTCGTTATTCTCCAGATGGTGCACAGCTCGGGGATGTTCACCCCTCGATTGTGAGGTGACGGAGGTTCTCTCCTTCCTACAGGAGCTGTTGGATAAGGGCAGAGCCCCCTCCACACTCAAAGTTTATGTGGCGGCTATCGCAGCGTTCTCTCAAACAACGCTCGGTCAGTCATTAGGAAGGAACGATCTAGTCATCCGCTTCCTCAGAGGAGCTAGGAGGCTGAATCCTCCTAGACCTCCCTCAGTCCCTGTATGGGACCTCTCTACTGTTTTGGAGGCCATGAAAGGTGACCCATTCGAGCCCATCCAGACGATTAGCCTCAAACATCTGTCATTTAAGACAGTGTTTTTGTTGGCTCTCGCTTCAGTGAAGCGCATAGGTGACCTGCACGCGCTCTCGGTGAGCCCGACGTGCTTGGAGTTTGGGCCTAATGACTCAAGAGTCATTCTCAAACCTAGGCACGGTTATGTGCCAAAATCCCTCAACACACCGTTTCGGGCTCAGGTTATTTCCCTGTCTGCCCTGCCGGTGTCGGAAGAGGAAGGAGACTTAAGTTCTCTTTGCCCTGTTAGGGCTTTAAGAGCTTATGTGTCTCGCTCTGCTGTCTTCAGACAGACTGAGCAGCTGTTTGTCTCGTTCAGTGGACGTTCCAAAGGAACGGCTGTTTCGAAACAAAGCCTATCCAGATGGATAGTTGACGCCATAGCGCTAGCTTACACTTCCAGGGGTCTTCAGTGCCCACTGGGTGTCAGAGCGCACTCCACGAGAGGCGTTGCCTCGTCGTGGGCCTGGTCTAGTGGGATATCCTTACAGGATATATGTATGGCAGCAGGTTGGGCCTCGCCATCTACATTTATCAGGTTTTATAACCTAGAGGTTCCCACCTTACAGACTAAGCTGTTGTCGGTGTAGCTGAATCAGTAGTCTGATTGGAACACTGAGATCGCAAGCGCAGCGCGCTGCCGACCGTCATATGGGCAGTATTGCGTAAGACCCGCATTTCCACATTAGTTCAGGCTCTTGCCTTGTCTATGTGATGTCAAGTTATCGCGTCTGCGGACGCTACTATATATGGGGACAGAGGGTTTCCCCTCCTGTTCTAGGACTCTCTGTGAGTCCCTCTAGTGATTGTGCACTGTAAATCCTGGGCTTCGCTTCCAGGTTTATTGGTGTTTGATCCCTGCACGCACGGCGTTTTACAATGGGTTCCCGTAGCGTCTTAGCTAAGACGCAGTACGAGAGAACTCTCGTAAGAGAACATACTCGGTTACTAACGTAACCTCGGTTCTCTCTAGAAGAGGGAACGAGTACTGCGTTCCCTGCCGTGCGTGCGATTCACTCTGGTTCGCTTCGGCGATGAAATAAATCAAGTGAGTCAGCCTTTTCGAGCTACCTTTATAGGGCTAGGCCACGCCCGTTTCTGCGGGAAGTGGCAAGGAGGGCGCAAAGCGCCCTCTTTGGCCTGATGTTGCATCAGCCCTCGCTCGATAGGCTTATGCAGTTGCCGCAGAGCAGCCAATGAGCGAGCGAGCCGTCTCGCCTATGGCTGTATGCTGCTGCAAATGCGCTTTACAATATTACAAAATTAAGGATAATTTTTTGCTTCAGTATTTCGTGAAAAAGCGACTTTTCCTGTAGCGTCTTAGCTAAGACGCAGTACTTGTTCCCTCTTCTAGAGAGAACCGAGAGAACCTTCTCTTCTAGAGAGAACCGAAGTTACGTTAGTAACCGAGTACGTTTTCCCAGCTAATTTCAAGATCACTCATATATTGTAAGTCTTACATATAATGTCTTATTTCAAGAACTCTTACCAAGATCATTTTTACTTGTTCCATTGGCAGATTACTTTGCTTATTACAAGCAAAAATATCTTGTATTATTATTATTTTTTTGCTTATTTTTGGAGTGGCCTTTTTTCCAGTGAGCTTAAAAACCTTGGCATGTCAAAAAAGCTTGTTTCATCTGAGATATGACTCAAAACAAGATATTTTCAAGACAGTTTCACTTAACAAGATATTCAAGATGCACTGTCTAAAAAAAAGCTCCTTTCTTGATCTTGATCTTCAGGTGATTTTGTCTTATATTAAGTGTGATGAGATATTTTGACAATAAATTAGAAAAATATACTTGTCAAGATTTTGAGTTTTTGCTGTGTATCTAAACTTATTGTTGATTGAATTTCAAATCTAAGGAATACTTCTCTGGTAATATTAAATTACTTCTCCTGCCCCTCCTCTGCTGATCTCATTGCCTTTACCCATCTCTATCTTGTTCAAATAATCCATTACCAAGTGTTTTATTAGTCCTTCTGGTACTGATATATGGCCTATTTGTGTCACTGTTCCTTTCCTACCTTTATTTTTGGGCAGAATTTTCACTTGTGTACAGACAAAATTGCAAAAAAATGCCTTTTATTTAATTTTCATTATTCTTAATTTAGCCTTTTAATTTCCTTTAATTTATTTTTCCTTATCTCCTTTCATTCATTCTTCCTAATTCCTGGTCAAAACCATGCGCATCTGGATTGAGAATATTCAAAAGTATGTTTTTGTGCAATAACCTGTCATTCTTCCCCCCTCTGGTACCATATAGATTGTTCATAAGGCCTGTTTGTTATTCAATTCGAACAACTTACAACTGAGGTGGGTGTTCTATTAGCACCATTTAAAATACATTTAATTAGTCAATATCATATTGAATCAAATCATAATCTTATAAATTAAAATTGAAATCAAATATTTGTTAATAGCCAGTGTTAATCTTTTCTTTAATTTTCAACTGTAGCCTTAAATTAATTACGTATACCCCTTTATTGACAAATTACATCAGAGTACCCATTATGATCTATTTTAAAATATCATTTAGTTCTATTTGTATTTTCCTTCATGAATTGTCTTAAAGGATTAGTTCACTTTAAAAAAAACTTTTGCTGATAATTTACTCACCCCCATGTCATCCAAGATGTCCATGTCTTTCTTTCTTCAGTCGAAAAGAAATTAAGGTTTTTGATGAAAACATTCCAGGATTTTCCCCCATATAATGGACTTCAATGGGACCCAAACGGTTCAAGGTCCAAATGCCAGTTTCAGTGCAGCTTCAAAGGGCTTTAAAAGAAACTAGACGATGAATAAGGGTCTTATCTAGCGAAACAATCGGTCATTTCAAAAATAAATAAAAAAGTTAAAGTTTTATAAGCACAAATGTTCGCCTTGCTCTGTTCTGTGATGCGCGTTCGTGACGTCACGTAATACGCAATTATGCTGAAAAGGTCATGCTTGAAAAAATTCTGTCCTGAAGAAAATGTTCTTTTAGGCTTTTTAATATTAAAGCACCCAGGATACGCACACGAAATGGGCATTTTAAACGATAAACTGACACAAATACGTTTGAATATGTGTATATGGTCCTCCTTCCGCACATTTGTAAACATGTCAAGCGTGACCTTTTCAACGTAATTGCGTATTACGTGACGTCACGAACGCGCATCACAGAACAGAGCAAGGCGAGCATTTGTGCTTATAAAACTTTTTTATTTATTTTTGAAATGACCGATTGTTTCGCTAGATAAGACCCTTATTCATCGTCTAGTTTCTTTTAAAGCCCTTTGAAGCTGCACTGAAACTGGCATTTGAACCTTGAACCGTTTGGGTCCCATTGAACTCCATAATATGGGGGAAAATCCTGGAATGTTTTCATCAAAAACCTTAATTTCTTTTCGACTGAAGAAAGAAGGACATGGATATGGCGGCAAATCAATGCCAATAATCACCGAGCACACAACTGATGCTAGCACGCGCGGTAAATGACATACGCGAGAGGATAACAGATCTACACGCGAATAAACAGGAACTCGCGAGCTCATTCAAACCCTGCACGCGCGCATGACATCATCTCAGCACGCAATACAAGCCCTCGTGCGCGCGCATGATCATTCCCCACGCGCTCGTGCTTTATCTGCTCTCGCCTGCTGCTTTTGCTCGCTCGAACACTTTTATTTTTGGCAGTCGAGGGGCGGGACTTACTGTTTTAATAACCTCAAATGTCATTGGTTACTTTTCCCCTTTTCCAGAAGTCAGTTGCGATTGGACGCCTGTCCAATGACTCGTAGCCTAACTCACTTGACTTGAGACATGAGACATCACTTCATTTGTTTTATTTATTGTGGTTTATTAATGTCTAATGTGATTTAATGCATTGTTAATATAGAATAGATTCTTACCAGATAGTTTATTAACAGAAAGTCTTATTGCATTGTGTTGTTAAGAGATATTTAGGCTACAGACTAATGACGCATTTCCATAGTTATTATAGCATTGCAAATTGACCCAAATTCAATTTGGGAATATTGGGAATGCAAAGTCATACAGATGAAACTCGAAAAATTAGAATAAGTTCATGTGCAAAAGTGTATTTCAAGCCTTTATGTGTTATAATTTTGATGATTATGGCTTACAGCTTATGAAAACCTTTTCACAATATTCTAATTTTGAATTTGTTTCTAATTTTGAACTTTTGCACGATGTTCTAACTTTTCGAGTTTCACCTGTATTTGCTGTATATCACCACTACATTATCACTACACCCATTCACCACTATTTACGTTTACCCAACCAAAATTATATTGGTTCTGAGAACCTCAGAAATGTAAAACGTGTCTATTAAATAGCAAATATAACAAGGGCTGTGGATGAAAGATACATTACTTGTTTATATCAATATTCAAGAGTTGTTGTGTAAGCTTTTTGTTATCATCCTGTGTATTACAATTATGTCAATTTTGAGTGGTTTATTATATTTTCTATTAAATGTAAAAGGGATTCTGGCTTCTCAAGTTAAAATACAGTACACAGCATAAATGATTACACCCCTCTGAAACCCAACAAATTCAGATTTTTTTCTTTATCTAGGACATATTTTATTTTTTTGTTTATTTTTTAAAGATATGTTATGTTCAGATGGGGTGTAATCATTTATACTGTGTACTGTACTTGCCTCATACTTTCTCTTATTAGGTTATTAGCTTACAAAAAGTTAGATGGTTAAGAACACTATATAATTTTTTAATATCTAATTTGATGTGTTTAATAATTTGCTGGGTTTAATTTTGTTCCTCTATATTTTGTAGCAAATTCTGAAAAGGCATTTGTAAGCTAATTCATGCTGTGTATTGTATCTTAACTTGAGAAGCCAGAAGCCCTTTTGCATTTAATAGAAAACATAATTAACCACTTATATTACCTACATTTATAAAAAAAATTGGTCAATTTGCAATGCTAATAACTATGGAAATGCGTCATTAGTCTGTAGCCTAAATATCTCTTAACAACACAATGCAATAAGACTTTCTGTTAATAAACTATCTGGTAAGAATCTATTCTATATTAACAATGCATTAAATCACATTAGACATTAATAAACCACAATAAATAAAACAAATGAAGTGATGTCTCATGTCTCAAGTCAAGTGAGTTAGGCTACGAGTCATTGGACAGGCGTCCAATCGCAACTGACTTCTGGAAAAGGGGAAAAGTAACCAATGACATCTGAGGTTATTAAAACAGTAAGTCCCGCCCCTCGACTGCCAAAAATAAAAGTGTTCGAGCGAGCAAAAGCAGCAGGCGAGAGCAGATAAAGCACGAGCGCGTGGGGAATGATCATGCGCGCGCACGAGGGCTTGTATTGCGTGCTGAGATGATGTCATGCGCGCGTGCAGGGTTTGAATGAGCTCGCGTGTAGTTCTGTTATCCTCTCGCGGAAGTCATTCACCGCGCGCTAGCATCAGTTGTGTGCTCGGTGATTATTGGCATTGATTTGCCGCCATACATGGACATCTTGGATGACATGGGGGTGAGTAAATTATCAGCAAAAGTTTTTTTAAAAGTGAACTAATCCTTCAATTCTCACTGTGCTATGTCAATTACTTGAATTAGTCGCTTATCATTCATTACTTTCATTTCTTGTCTTATTTTTTATTATCGTTTCTACATTGTTTTTGATATATTCTTTAATTCAATATTTTTCCTTCTTGTGGGGTTATTATCAAGTTGCTATTAGTATATTCACAGGCTTTAACATTAAATTTAAAGAAGGTTTGGTTGACGTTGACTTTTGTTTGAACTTGTACTCATCTCTGTTGATTCTCTCTTCTTTGCACAACTACTTGTGCCTCTTTCCACATTCTGTAACTTTTCATTCATGTGTTTCTAGTCGTTTGTCTTCTTTTTCTATTCATGTTGGTCATTGTGTGTTGTTGCAATTGGCTTTTTCCTTTTCTCTCATTGGCAAGGGAAGATCATTGCCAGCATGTCCTTGAACCCTCGCCTCCTGTTGTGGGGGGTTGCTGGAGTCGTTTGGTGTATTTTAAGGCATGGACTCAAATGTCAGTTTGCTGATCAATGTTCAAGGCTCTTCTGAGATGACAAAGCACAGTCACTGGTTCTTTTTGTTTGAACTGTCCCAGAAATCTTCCTGGAACCGAACTGCTCTCATCTGTGAATGCAACCTTCATTATTTCTGTTAGTTCTGTTAGTGACAACAACATGTATTCACTCATCTGCTCCATTGTCCTTCTTGGTGTCACCTGTAGAATGGTCATGTGGGCTGAGTGGTGTTCTGGCACCTTTTAGGGGTTTTCTGCTTTCATTAGCAGCAGGGCTTGAACCCATATGTATTGCTTTTTAAGTCAATTCAGCTCAGTTATCTCATTGTTTTGAGTCTCACTAGCAGCGCACTAGCCTGACGTCATCATACTCATATTCTAGTCAGAATGTGAGTCTGATCTGCTCCATTGAGCTTTGATTATGGGGCGTGTTTCAACCGAACCAGGAAAGAAAAGGCCTCTGCACTCAATTGGATAGGCCTACAGCCAATCAGAGCAACAGAGTAAGTGACGTATGTTTTTCATTCATGTTTCCGATCGACAAATGCCTTGATCACGGTTCTCTGTTCCTCTTTTAAAATTAATGTGATGTCGATATCTTCTATAACCGACGCAATGGCTCTCGCGATGAATCTACACATGTTGTTTCATAAACAAAGTTCAGGAGGAGCACGTTCAAATAATCAATCCAATCAACCGTCTACGGTCTACACTATCAGCATGAGAGGAAGCATATGTTTATCACTCTGTCAACTCACCTAACATTCCTTGACAGGTTTCAGCATCCCTCCACTCACTCTCGGCTTGTCCTTCCACAGCCAGGAATACGGGTGGAGTACTTTGGGTTCGGGCCGAATACCGAGCCCTCTCCTCGTACAGCACGGCAAATATGCATTTATTCTGACTTATTTGTAAGCGTGAACTCGTGCAATCACAATTCTCCAGCGGCAGTCATTTGAATTCAACCAAGCGCTCGTTGATGACGTGGATGATTACGTTACTGTTGCTCCTCTGTCCATCATCGCATAAACCTCGCCCTGACAATTTGATTGGTCCGAACAATTTTTGTTCGGGCATAATAGCTCCTCAACGGATCGAGTCCAGACCGAACTTCCTGACCTAAAAATTTTGTGGGCGGGGCTAAGTTCGGCTGGCATCCAGGCTAGCAGCACACTATTTATCAGGCATCTTAGACAACACTCAAACCACTTTACTACAAGACAAAAGTTACAAGACAAGATTTCACACTTTTGACAAAGAGTCAGCTCCATTATGATATGCTGAAAAGAAAGTAAGATGTGTTAGGCACTGCGCAAATGTGGTACTGTTTTTTTTTTCTTCTCTTTTTTTTTCTTTCATTTTCTTTTTTTTAACAATTTTTTTCCCATTTTCTTTTTCTATTGCCACTAGTTTCAACCAGGAAATGAACCAAATCCATTCATGGTCATTATTTTATTGGCCAGAATATGCCCAATAAATTAAATTTAGGGCATATAAATTTATGGGCCCACATATTAAATTATGTTAAAATAATTGTTTTGCCTTAGTGTACACCATCTCTCACTCATTCGTACTCAGTCACACTCTCACACACATTCTTCTTCCGCAGGTTGTGCTCTAAATGTGGAACTTATAATTTTAGCTGTGGAATTCCAAAGGTCTGACGGACACCGTCACAACACAGCTATTCAGAAGTGTCAGTGATCTTAATGCTTAGTTTAACACCGTTGTTATAAACCATTTTTTTCTTTTTACAATCTCCAATAGATTAAATATTTCAGAATAATAGGCCTAAGCATGGTGCAGTTGAAAGTAAGACAGCCAGTTGTGATTTCTCAAATGCATTTTGTCATTTGTTTGGTTTACTTTTTCATATTCTTTTTGTTTTTTTCCTCATGAGCTGCTTTAAGAAGAAAATTAGAGATCTCTGCATAATGTTGGATCCTAGGCCAATAACATTTCCATCTCATTATCCCAGATTAGACATCATTTTTTATTTCATAATTTTGGACTTCTCTCTGCATTCGTGTCTCTGCCCTTTGCCCTCTTGTTGCGACACTGCCATCTGACATTTGAACACTCAGATATCTGCATGAATCAAATTGAACTTTTACAAATACTAGTTCCAATTGTACTTGAGCTATTAGCTCTTTATCTACATTCCACTTTTTTAACCTGCATCTTTTTACTCGTTCTCTTATATAAAAAATCTCACTGGTTGACCATAGCAGATACCCCATTCTATTAGTAAGCAGTTCTTCATTGCAGGAAAAAGCAAACTAGTTCTGTTTTTCTATATCAGCAATAATATAACTCTGATGATCTGAAATTAATACAGTTGAATAATTTTCCCTATCATAAAATCAGACTTCAATCTTTCTTCTATATTTGCATGCTGTGTTCACAATAATCTAGTATGTTTCTCAACAAACATCAAGGAATTCCTCTTATTTATTTATTCTCAATCAACAAATCCCATTTACTACAATTCTAAGATTTCTGTAAAGTAATTTTGACTTTTGAAACTTCAGTCACTCAATCTTGCTAACTGTCACGAACTGCTCGGAGACCAGAGAGTTTAGATCCAAATGCAGCTTTAATCAGAAGGGGACAATCCAGACACGTAAACAAATGAACAGGCAACAGGGGGGTATTCCAGAAAGCAGGTTATGTGACATACCCGGGTAAGTTTAAGGGTAAGTTAGTGGATAACCTCAACTTTCGGTTCCAAAAACGGAGGTAACTTTCTGGGTATGTATGTAACCATAGGAACTTACTCTCTGAAGATAACCTGCTCGGTAGCAGGTTATGTTCCAGGGTTAGTTTGTTTCAGAAGGTTACTGAGCATGGCATGCCCTTTTGAAGACGATCCAGTGGACGTGGAAGCACAGATAATATGAAATCTTTTCCGCCGTGAGAGGGTGATACGACCACATATCAATGTGTTTTCGTATCCAAATGAATATTTGTTAAATATTTAAATATTTAACTCCAGTTAAATATTTAACTCCATTTAACTTTTTTGCGACGGTGAGTTTTTTGTATACAGTAGGCGATGCAGAGCATGTGGGAAAGGCAACTGTGTGTAGGGCTGTTCGTACAGTATGCATTGTACTCAAACGGTTCCTACACACTTTTGTGCAGTTCCCTGGCCATAAACCACTGAGGGTCATTAAAGAGGAATTCCACAGAGTGGTGGGTTTGTCCATATGATATTCTATGAAAGACCATTTTAGTTACATAGCACTATACTTAATCCCATTCATACTGTATACAGTGACAGTCACAATAATTTTAAAAGTTTCTAATTATATAACTTTCAATTTCAGGGTTCCCAAATGTGATTGGGTGCATTGATGGAACCCACATTCCCATTAAAGCTCCTTCAGTCGATGAAGGAGACTATGTTAATAGGAAGTCAATCCATGGCATCAATGTGCAGGTGACAATAGATTTTTTGGGTGCTAAATGTTTGGGTGTTTAAACCATTAAATCACCCTCATTACTGGTCCCCACTAACTAGGTAATATGTGATGCAACCCACCTCATCACTAATGTTGAAGCCAAATGGCCAGGGTCTGTACATGATGCCAGAATGTTTAGGGAGTCATCACTGTGCCACAAATTGCCTTTTTTTTTTATTTTTATTTTTTTAATGCAATTATACACTTTAACTACCTTTATATGACACTTCAATGGTTACTTGCTGGGGGACAGAGGGTACCCCTGTCTGCCCTATATGATGACACCCTACCCTGAACCTGAGCCTGGACCACAGGCACAATTCAACCTGGCCCACAGCAGAACATGGACCATAGGCATCCTGAAGGCAAGGTTTCAGTGCCTGCGTGGGCTCAGGGTCAACCCAGAAAGGTCATGTGACATCACAGCTGCTTGTGTTGTTCTTCACAACATTGCCACACTGAGAGGTGAGAGGGACCCCACCTTCTCTTGAAGATGGCCAAGAGGAACCCCCAGTGAACCCAGTAGACCAAAGAGATGGCAGGGAGGTACAAGACATGATTTGCCAAAATCACAAAATAACAAAAGACATTTGTATTTATTGCTTTAGATTTCATTCATCAACCAATGACAGATTACTGTTCACATACTTTTTCCCACCTTAAGCTGGTGCTCCAGCAATTCAAGTCTGGCCTTTTTTTAGGTTAAGCCTTTTCTCCTCCATTTGAAGCTGTATAAGGTCCATCTCCATGTCACTTTTTCTGATTTGCTTTTGAAGGTGGACCTTATACAGCTATTTGGCAGGCAACTAGAAAGACAGAATAATTAAACATGACTGATAGTAATACATCAGTAATACAAACACAGACCAAATATTTAAATGAGGAAGGAGAACTGCAGAACATTTCTTACACTGCTAAGATTCTGTGTGGAGGTAGATGGACCCTCATCTGTATTAAAATCTCCTGCCATATTCTGTAAAATGACAATGACAATTTATTTATTCTCTTATGCAAAAAAGGGGGAATTCATTCTATGCATCATACCTCTATGGGCCTCCCCACATTTTCTGTTTCTGTCACAGCAGAAGTGGTCTCTTCATCTTCAGCCTACAGTGAAAATAAGGAAGGATGCTTGGTCTAGCAAACAGAAACCTAAAGACAATAATCACTTACAACTGTGACAGAGTGTGGTGTTGCAGGAGGATCCAATAATACAATGTGGCCATCAGCAACTGCAAGATAATTAAACCAATAAGATAATCATGCATATTCAATACTCAATGCATATTCTTAAACAAATACAACTAATAAAGAAGGACATTAGGAACATCTAAGAGTACTAGTAATAAGATTACAGTACACAGCATATGCAGTCAAAGCAGCATGCATACTGCACAAGTGAATCAATGACTGTAAAATGCATTCAAAATGCCTATTTAAAATGGTGACAATGTTGATGATTTTCTTTATTAAAACACTGACAAAAATTGTGAAAACATCAATAAATCATAAGTATTAATATGGTACACCTACATTTTACTAAGCCACTTGTCTTGGTAGCTGAGTCTGACGAACTGCCCCATGGAATCCCATCGACCACAGGTCGCCCTTTATTAAGGGACAGTGCCTTTATTAGGGACAGGGCCAGCTCCTCAGCTGGGGTGAGGGAAGGTGGAGGTGGACCCCCACCTGTTTTACGGGCCTCAGCCTTCTTTCTATTGGCTACATAGAAAACTAAATTAGGCTACATTAAATACTAAATTACATTGTTGGAGAATGTTTTTGTGTTTCATTTTGACTTAGCTCACACTTCTTCTGGCTCCAGAAGGATTACACCTGATAAAACAAGAAGCCAACATATTACTAGCCAATTATGTGCATTACTACTGTAATATTAAGAAATGTATGGAGGCCATCAAGTAAATACTTGTCTATTTTTACTACATGCCCCAAATAATTTTTGCGTCACAATGAAAATGGAAAATGGAAAATAAAAACAATGGAAAATAGCCCATTTATAATTTTATAAACTCGTGCATTTACTCTCTCCGTTATTTTTTGCCAAGCCAACTCTCTTTCTTTTGCTAATGCAGCAGTATTGCTTTTTTTTATTTATTTTTTTATAATGGGCTTATAGTCTTCATAAGCAAGCATTAAAACCTCCAACTCAGTTTCACCTAAGTACCGGTATGTAGCTCGCTTTTTTCCCCCTGGGTTTCCATGGTGACTCCTGAAATCGGCGATCCATTGAAAATGTCTTTATGTACTCACCGTGCGTGCGCATTAACTCTGGGTAACCAGTAGGAGGTTGATTAAACTAACTCTTCTCAGGTGTTTTGGAACCGACATACTCATGGTATGCGGGTTTGGGGTAAATCAACCCAGAGGTTTGATTTGGTCATCCAAGATGGCTGCTGTGAGTGATGTTTGTGAAGTATGAGAGGAGAAAAATAGATCTAACTTCAAATCCAGCAGGTTTTGGGGAGCGTATTGTGACTGGAATTAAAAACTGACTGTCACGGGTTGTGGCACTTCAGCAGAATGGGCCCAAAAAAGAACACGCAGACAGAGGAAGTCGATGACATTAAAAAGTCTCTCGACTTCCTAACTGAGGAGATGATTACAGTGAAGACGCAGCAGAGCCGTCTTCTGGAAGTATTAGAGGAGGTTAAACAGCTGCGCCTCCAAAACATTGAAAAGGACAAACGGATCGTGGAGCTTGAACGGAGGGTGGACGATCTGGAGCAGTACTCCCGGCTGAACGACTTGCTCATCACTGGTATTCCTATCAAACCACGCTCGTACGCGCGCGCGGTAGCCGCGGACAGCGGAGATGAGCAGAGGGAGAGGGAAGTGCGCTCAGTGGAGCAACAAGTGGCAACCTTTCTCCAGAGCAAAGGAGTAGAGCTGGACCTGGATTGCATTGAAGCATGCCACCCTCTACCGAGAAGGATCAACAACGATAGACCAGCAGTCATTTTGAGATTTGTCAACAGGAAAAACAAGATGGCCCTGTTAAAACAAGGCCGCAAACTCAAAGGGACAAATGTATATATACAAGAAACAAGAAAAAATTCAACACACATAGGTAACAAACGGTAAAATCTTCATCAAGTTAAATGGGTCTCCAGAGGAGGCTAAAATTCTCATAGTAAGAAACATGGAGGAGTTGGACAAGTATTAGTGATCATAATGCACATCAGCCATCTAATTAAGGTAACATCTGACTTACACTATCACAATGAGTACTGAGCCACACACGGGTGGTCAAAATGACAATTATATAGAGACAGACTTTTTGCAGAGAATTGAACAACTACGTCAATTGGATCTGGGTGCAACTGAATATACTGAGTATAATATGCATGATGTAGAGACTGATATTGATCCTGACAACAATTTCCTTTCTATTATTAACAACAACTGTAACTACTATACAAATGAACAATACAGCAATAATTGCATTACTGAGGATAAATTGACTATTATTCATTTTAACAGCAGAAGTTTGTATACAAATTTTAATGCAATAAGTGAATATCTACAAAATTTTGTTTATCCCTTCAGTGTGATAGCGATTTCTGAAACCTGGTTCAATCAAGAGAAAGGAATTGACTTTGAAATGGATGATTATGATCTGCATTACGTGAATAGACAGAATAAAATTGGAGGTGGGGTCGCGCTATATGTGCACAAAACTATAAAATATTCGCTTCTAAGTAATATGTCATTTGTAGTTGATAATTTAATGGAATGTATAACAATAGAAATCAATAATGGAAAGAAAAAAAACATTATTATAAGTTGTGTTTATAGATCACCTGGGTCAAGTATTGATACTTTCAATGAAGAGATGGAGAATCTGTTTTCAACAGTTAATAATAAGTCCTTATTTATTTGTGGGGACTTTAACATTGACCTCTTAAATCCAAACAAACATAAACTGACTGATGAATTCATTGAAAGAATGTACTCCATGTCCTTATTCCCAACAATAACAAAACCCAGTAGAATTACATCACACAGTGCAACCTTAATCTATAATATCTTTACAAATAACTTGACAAATAACATATTTAATGGTTTGCTTATTTGTGATATTACGGACCATTTACCTGTTTTTGTTGTATATGACTGTAATGTTTCAAAAACAAAAGAAATCTGTAATGTAAGCTGCAAAAGATTACTAACTCAAGAAGCAATTAATGCATTTAATGATGATCTGAGAGTACAAGACTGGAGTTCTGTTCACGGAGAGACCGACACAGACAGAGCCTATAATAATTTTTTAGAAATATTCACATATTCATATGATAAGTATTGCCCCATTTCAGTTTACAGTAAACACAATAAATATTTAAAATGTCCCTGGATGACTAAAGGTTTACAAAATGCATGCAAAAAGAAAAATAATCTCTATAAATTATTCATTAAACTGAAAACAAAAGAAGCGGAGAATAGATATAAGTTGTATAAAAATAAGTTAACTGATGTAATTAGAATAGCCAAGAAATTTTATCATAAGAAATTATTGATTGATAATAAATCTAATATAAAAGGAACTTGGGATGTATTAAATAACATTCTCAAAAAAGGCTTCAAAAAAATGACTTACCCAGAATATTTTGTTGATGCACATGGTGTATATCGTACTAAGAATAGGGTAGTTAATAGTTTTAATAATTTTTTTGTAAACATCGGCCGTGACTTGGCATCAAGAATCCCTGATGAACAAATAGAGCACAATATTGATACAATTGAGAATAATTCAAACACCATCTTCCTTTCAGCAGTCAGTGAGCAAGAAGTAATGGATATTGTCCAAAAGTCCAAAAATAACTACTCTATGGACTGTTATTCCATCAATATGGCAATACTAAAAAAAGTTATAAATAACATCAAATCACCTCTAACGCACATCTGTAATCAGTCACTTCTAAATGGTTGTGTTCCCAAGAAAATGAAAATTGCTAAAGTTATTCCACTATTCAAAAATGGAAATAAACATGATTTTACCAATTATAGACCAATCTCATTGCTTCCTCAGTTTTCAAAAATTTTAGAAAAAATATTCAATACTCGATTAGAAAAATTTGTTGAAAAATATAAACTGATAAATGAAAGTCAATATGGATTTAGAAGCAAAAGATCTACATCTATGGCTATAATTGATGCTACAGAAGAATTATCAAATGCATTGGACAATAAAAAATGTACTATTGGAATATTTATTGATTTGAAAAAAGCCTTCGACACTATCAATCATGTAATATTACTTAAGAAACTAGAAAGGTATGGGATACGAGGGGTGGCTGGAAACTGGGTAAAAAGCTATTTGAGTGACAGAATGCAATATGTGCAGATGGGTGAGTCCTCATCTGATTGTCGTGTAACTTCTTGTGGTGTCCCTCAAGGGTCAGTATTGGGCCCTAAACTATTCAACTTGTACATCAATGATATATTTCATGTTTCTAAATTACTCAAGTGTGTTTTGTTTGCAGATGATACCAACATTTTCTATTGTGATGACAACTATGATAAGGTTATTAATGTTGTAAATACGGAACTAAGGAATATAAAAAAATGGATGGATAGTAATAAATTATCCTTAAATTTAGATAAAACTAAAGCTATATTATTTGGTAATTATAAGAAAAAAACGGATAAGATGATTGAGATAGATGGGATACAAATTGAAAATGTCTCTGAAATAAAAAATTTAGGAATTACAATAGACAATAAACTAACTTGGAAAACTCACATCAGACACATAAAAACCAAAGTCTCCAAAAGCCTTGCGATAATAAATAAAGCCAAACAGGTACTTGATGAGAATTCACTCCGTATTTTGTATTGTTCCCTGATTCTACCGTACTTAACTTACTGTGTTGAAGTATGGGGAAATAATTATAATAACTTAATACAATCACTATTTATTTTACAAAAAAGGGCTTTACGTACCATACACAAGGCTGAATATCTTGAACACACAAATCCACTATTTCTTAAATCGAAATTATTAAAAATACAGGACCTAGTAAAATTTAATACAGCACAATTTTTATTTAAAGCATTGCATTATCTATTACCTGCTAACATACAAAAAGTATTCACACAGAGAGAGCAGTTGTACAGTTTGAGGAGTTATGGGAACTTTTTAATACCAACGATCAGGGGCCGTATTCACAAAGCATTTTATCTGACCACTAGGAGTACTCCTAAATTACACTAAAAGATTTTAGCTAGGAGTTTTCTCTTAAAAGTTATTCACAACGCCTTTCAGACCTACTCTTAGTAAAGAAAAATGACAACTCCTAAACTAAGAGTGCGTCTTCGATGCTATGGATGACGTCATTACTCATGCACGAGCTTGACTGAAGTGACCACCTTGATTGGCTGATGATTGTAACGCGGGAATGATTCCAAACACCTCCCCTACGATGATGAGTGACAGGTCTGAGAATGCGTGCGCTACACAAGTAGTGCGAAGGACGGAAGGTGATGAATAACTGAATAAACAGCCTAAATGAATAAAGAGTAAGGCTAAACAAATAGCCTAGTAGCCTAATGAAACATATGGATTGATGCAATATCTTGAATTGAAATAACATTATTGAATTAATCTGTCACTATATGCCTCTGCCTACGTTTGCAAAGAGAAGAACATTTTAATTTGATTCACAATGAAACGTTACAATTAGTTTACATGCAATGAGTAGCCTAGTTTTGGTTGTTGTTGGTGGCGTTATTGCATCCCTAGTTATGCCTACAATGCAAAATTGTTCCCTCGCGATTGGAAGCTCCTGTAGCCGTCACAAACGCATTTCAAAACATCGCAACGTGAAATGCCACAAAAAGCGGTTTGTGAATAGGTCTTAGTGAGTTAGGAGTTAGTGAGTCCCAGGCTTAGGTGCTACTTTTAGGGCTAAAAAGCTTCGTGAATTACTCTTAGTCAAAAAAATTAGGAGTCCTAAAGTTACGAGTGACACGCCCATTATTTTTAGGAGTTGCTCCTAAATTCGCCAGTTAGGAGCTACTTTTAGCCTTAAAATTCTTTGTGAATACGGCCCCAGAACTACTAGGAGGAGTTTCTGTGTGTCTGTATGTGGTGTTAAATTATGGAATAGTCTGGGGCTGGAACTCAAACAAAGTCAAAGCATTCATCAATTTAAAGTACTCTATAAAAAGAAGGTCTTGTCACATTACAAGGAGGGCATGGTTTAATTATGTGGTGTTGTATTCATGTATTCATAATCTGTCTTATTTTACCTTGTAGGTATTCTGATTACCATTGTTGGTATTACTATAATAGTATTGATGTATCTATGTATTCATAGTCTGTCTTATTTTACCTTGTAGGTATTTGATTACCATTGTTGGTATTATTATAATTGTTACCTGCGGAAATATATGGTGTGTATTTAAGATATGTTTGTGTTTGTTTTTGTCTGTTTTTTTTGTTGTTGTTGTTTTTTTTTTTTTTTGTCATTTTCTTTTTCATGTTTTTTCTCATACGTCTTTATATATACATTTAACTGAGTGTTATGATAATGTTAATAATTAAGGAAGCAATTGCCTTGTTTTTGTTTTTCCTGTTAATTGTAACCGGGGTGGGTTTAAATAAGTTTGACTTCTACCCACTCCGTTTCGAGCAATAGATGGAATTATGTTGTTAAAGTATGATGAATTTAACTTGTTGTATAGATGAATCAAAATGCTTCTTTATTGCCTTTGTTAGGTGTCATTATATATTGCTCGAAATAAATAAATAAATTCAAATTCAATTCAATTCAGGTTATGATTTACCAAATGGTAAGTTAACCAAGCTTTCTGGAATACCCCCCAGGTTAAAGTCCAGGGGCTGTATTCACAAAGCATTTTATCTTACCACTAGGAGTACTCCTAAATCGCACTAAAAGATTTTAGCTAGGAGTTTTCTCTTAAAAGTTATTCACAACGCCTTTCAGACCTACTCTTAGTAAAGAAAAATGACAACTCCTAAACTAAGAGTGAGTCTTCGTTGCTATGGATGACGTCATTACTCATGCACGAGCTTGACTGAAGTGACCACCCTGATTGGCTGATGATTGTAATGCGGGAATGATTCCAAACTCCTCCCCTACGATGATGAGTGACAGGTGACAGGTCTGAGAATGCGTGCGCTACACAAGTAGTGTGAAGGACAGAAGATGATGAATAACTGAATAAATAGCCTAAATGAATAAAGAGTAAGGCTAAACAAATAGCCTAGTAGCCTAATGAAACATATGGATTGATGCAATATCTTTGAAACATTACTGAATTAATCTGTCACTATATGCCTTTGCCTACGTTTGCAAAGAGAAGAACATTTTAATTTGATTCACAATGAAACGTTACAATTAGTTTACATGCAATGAGTAGCCTAGTTTTGGTTGTTGTTGGTGGCGTTATTGCATTCCTAGTTATGCCTACAATGCAAAATTGTTCCCTCGCGATTGGAAGCTCCTGTAGCCGTCGCATACGCATTTCAAAACATCGCAACGTGAAATGCCACAAAAAGCGGTTTGTGAATAGGTCTTAGTGAGTTAGGAGTCCTCTCGACTTCTTTTAAGCTGTCCCAGGCTTAGGTGCTACTTTTAGGGCTAAAATGCTTCGTGAATTACTCTTAGTCAAAAAAATTAGGAGTCCTAAAGTTGCGAGTGACACGCCCATTATTTTTAGGAGTTGCTCCTAAATTCGCCAGTTAGGAGCTACTTTTAGCCTTAAAATTCTTTGTGAATACGGCCCCAGGTAGGCAGTCCAAACAAACAAACACACAAGGCTGGGGACAAGGCAAATGGGTAATCCAGAGGCAGGCAGGGGACAAGGCAAACGGGTAATCCAGAGGCAGGCAGAGAGTCCAAGAAACCAAAATACAGGGAACCAAAGAAATGCTTAGAGATGCAGTGCAACGCATACAAAACTATGCAGTGACTGAATATGAAAACCAGGCTTATAAGGGGTGAGCTAAACAAGGTAATGACAAACAGGTGAATGTGATCAGTGAAGATGAGTCCGAGCAGTGAGTATGGGAAATGTAGTTGTGAGGGAAAATGACAACTGAAATGGAGTGCCCTCTGGTGGTTCTCGAGGGCACTCCAGCTGATGACCGTTACACTAACCTTCAGCACTGCACCAGTTATTTTTATCTTAACACAAACTTATTTATCTGCAATTGAATACTTTTTCCACTCTATCTTCAGGGATAATGAGATACAAGTTTTAGACGTCTTATAATATATAATATATAATATATAATATATTGCGCATGTGCATCTTATTTGTATTTATCTATTAATATATATTTTTACATTTATTGATTAAAAATATATCTTATTATTTTAACTTATGTTATACTACAATATTCTTGTTAAGTTAATATCTTGAAACAATTGTTTCCCCTTATTTTTCTTTCTTTTTTAATACACACAATTTCATGTCCCTTAAGGTAATTCACACATTCTCTGTCCCTTCAAGCATCCTGGGTCAGAGGTCACTTATTTTCAACCACGGGCACAGTCACAGGATCCTACAGGCACACAAACATGATCTCACACACTCTTTTTACTCTACTCTGTCAGATCTGAACAATACATTAACAGATTCACTCAATAACACAGTGCCACTTTTAACTATCCTATTCCATAAACCTCTGTGATTCACTTCCTCAACACAACAGAGTGAAATAAGACCTAGCTTCTTCTGTGTACATGCTATTCTTGTATCCTCCAGGCCCACTTACAAGAAAACACAGATCAATCATTGATATCCTTATCAATGCGCATGACATCCTTCCAAGCCCTCTTGACAAGTAAACACAACTTAACTGATATCCTTATCAGCAGGGCTGGCCCGTCCATATAGGCGAACTAGGCAATTGCCTAGAGCGGCACTTTTGTAAGGGCGGCAAAATGTGTGCCAACCGGGAATGAACAATTCACAAAATAGGCTATATGATTTGCTGAGCTGCCGCTGCCCCGCGCCCGCACCCCCTGCTCTCTCACGAGTCATGACTCATGAGTCATCACGACTGAGTGATTGGAAGTTCGGATCATTTTACTGACTCTCTTAAATACGGATTACACAAGCAGCAGTCAGTTTTCTTTCATTTTGAATTGTTCAGTTTAAAAGTAGACATTTCAAGCTTTCTATATGTCTCAGGTCTGTGAGGCAAGAAGGCTACCTTATACACTGAGTTTTGGTTAATTTATGAGATTAGCTCCAGTTCATGCACCAGCGCGATTATCTATTTTCTAATATATTTGCTTCTTACTTATTAAATCCAGGCAATTGGTTGATGAAACATTGATTAAAATTAAGATACAATTAATACAAAACGAAATAAAATTTAAAGACAGGATTTGTGCTTTCTGTTTGAGGTCTCTGTGAAAGTTTTAAAGCAATCTTTTAGTGCCGCCTTCAGAGCGCTCGCGTCCGCAACAGGGAACTGTCCCGTCTGTAACATTTTTTTTTTTTTTTTTGTGAAATAAATTTCTAAATAAATGCGACTTTGGCTATATATGTTTTTTCTTCTTCACGACGCATTTTTTGACTGATGCGACTTATAGTCCGGAAAATACGGTAAGTTATTTATTCTTTCTGTGAGGCCTGGTACCAAATGTCCGGGGGTTGGGGACCTCTGGTGTAAAGAGATTTGCAACGGTAATTTGAGGAGCTGAAATTTGATTATTTGGAAAAGTGCTGTCATGACTGCTTAAATAAAAATGTCAGCAGGCATTGCCTCCTGCATAAACTTTAATATTGTTGACATTTTGGGCACACTCGCGTTGCACACTATTTGCGTTATGTAGGCCTATGGCTTATTGGTCTTTGTGTGTTGTTGCTGATTTTGCGTTATGTATGGCATAGCATAGACTATTGGTCTTTGTTGTTGCTGGTTTTGCGTTATGGCATATTGGTCTTTGTGTGTTGTTGCTGGTATACGTTGCAAATAGAGGGGCGGCACAATTGTTTTTCGCCTAGAGCGGCATAAGTGCACACACCAGTCCTGATTATCAGTGAATTCAAACCCTCTGTGTACATGCTTTGCCTATCATCCTCAAGGCCCTCTTGATAAGCAAACACAGATCCTTACGTACGTATGTCAAAACTCTTGGCGTTAAATCAGCATCACCAGTAGTTATAGAATACACTCAGGATTAAACAAGCACTGGCAAACACTATCGGGAGCTCCTGCCCCCCCCCCCCCTTGTTTAAATAACACAAACCTTATTTAAAAGCAAAAACTGCTCACCTCAAAGTACAGCGGCCACTGTTGTCTATGTCAGTCACCAGCGATCCATTCGTGGCTCCTTCAGCTCCTAAGCCAAATCCCATCCTTGTCGCCATTTGTTGTGGGCTAATTCTTTTCAGGGAAATAACTTCAGAGATTTTTGATGTTAGAAATATTAGACTTTATTAACAAACAAAGCCGAGTGTCCTTCTGCAGAAAGACCCTGTAAAGCAGTGTCCAGTTTAACATATATACCTACATCCTTGTCCCAAAGAAGGTAATACATTCTATAGGTATTTTGAGAAATAGTTTTGTACAGATGGTGCCCAACCAGAATGAGACTTTTACCGCCGCCGTTCCCGCGGCGGCAAAATTGGGATGTGTATTTGCTGCCTTTTACCGCTGAGTGGCGCTGTAATCACAGACTTTGAAAAGTGTCCGTTTATTCTCTTTATGACGTAATCTGCCGCAGCAGTAATCTGAGCTGAGGTCACAGATAAATTCAAGATAAATATTGTGGTTAAACAAATTCAAATTCATTCAATTTAAACAAAGTAGACACACGTTAACATTGTGTGCCCAGTTTTTCTATAATTTAGAAAGGCTATGTCAATAGGTTACTTGTCATTTACTTCGTGTTATTTTAATGTGTTTGTAGATTTATTAACTGAAACATAACAGTGAAATAAAGTAAAATAATTTACCGTAAAATTAAAACATTTTCAGGACTTGCAGTTACTAACCGATGTTAGTCGGTTTAAGCATTCTTTGTTATATTCAGAATTAAATAGGCTTACATGTTGTTATGATTATTAATTGAATTCTTTAATAAATAATCAACCACAATGCCTATTACTACTGCCACAGCAAAAATAAACCAGTCGAATTTCAAAGTTGTTCGCGAAATTACTATAGGCTATACCGGGCAAGTGACAGGGCAAAACAGCAGCAACTGCGGCATTTTAAAAGGTAAGTTTCCTATCTGTTATTTAAAAAAAAAAAAAAAAAAAAAAAAACATGGCGCAAGATCTTGTAAAAAAAAAAAAAAAAAAAATCATTATTTGAACAAAAATGAGACTGATTGAATATGTTAAAATATAAACAAACAAAGCAGAGAATAAAACAAACTTTAAGGGAAAAAATATAGGCCTATTATGCTACAACAGAATTGGTTAACATTAACGAAAGCAAAATATGTAAAAATACATTTCAAACAAAATAAAACAAAACAAATTCGTGGCCGAGTGGTAGGCTATAACTTACGTTTCAAATCCCGAACAAACATGGGCTACTTTTTTATTATTAATTTGATTTGATAGTTCTAAAATATTGCTACACCATATTGTTTTTTTTCTCCTATAGCCTATATTAAATATTTTATATTTATAAAATAAAATTACCATTCATTTCCATTTTACATTAGGGACAATTTTTTTCCAACAGAATGGCTGAATTAACATCTGCATAATAATAATAATAATAATAAATAAATAAACAGCACAAGGTCTTGTAAAAACACTTTTTTTTATTTTTTCGACACATAATTTTTTATTTATTTAACTTTTAAAACAGAGAAAATAGTAGACGTAGGCTATTCAGACGATAGCTCTGTGGTCAATGCATTAACAATAGCCTCTCGGAGCTTCAAACGATCTGAGATCGAATCTCAGTGTAGCCGACAGTGTTTATGTTTTTCCGTTCTTGATGCTTAAATATGCATCTGTTTATTAAAGTCAATCATCTTGTTTAATTATCAATTGTACATTAACATAAATTTGCTACATTCAGTTGAGCTGCTGCACGCTACGACACATCTGATGAAGGAAGACTGTCAGCCGATTGCACCAGAAAATGAAGATGATAAAGCTCGTCTTTAATCTGCTAAATTATTTTTTGTGTGTGTGTGAATCATTCACGAGATTGAGATGACTGACAGTGATACCCAGCCATAGCAACGGAAGACATTTTTCAAAACAGATCGAACAAATCAGAAAAATACTTTCAATACAGTATTGCTTTCAATTAAAAAATAAACATTTTCATTATCGTTTCTACATTGTTTTTGATATATTCTTCAATTCAATATTTTTCCTTCTTGTGGGGTTATTATCAAGTTGCTATTAGTATATTCACAGGCTTTAACATTAAATTTAAAGAAGGTTTGGTTGACGTTGACTATTGTTTGAACTTGTACTCATCTCTGTTGATTCTCTCTTCTTTGCACAACTACTTGTGCCTCTTTCCACATTCTGTAACTTTTCATTCATGTGTTTCTAGTCGTTTGTCTTCTTTTTCTATTCATGTTGGTCATTGTGTGTTGTTGCAATTGGCTTTTTCCTTTTCTCTCATTGGCAAGGGAAGATCATTGCCAGCATGTCCTTGAACCCTCGCCTCCTGTTGTGGGGGGTTGCTGGAGTCGTTTGGTGTATTTTAAGGCATGGACTCAAATGTCAGTTTGCTGATCAATGTTCAAGGCTCTTCTGAGATGACAAAGCACAGTCACTGGTTCTTTTTGTTTGAACTGTCCCAGAAATCTTCCTGGAACCGAACTGCTCTCATCTGTGAATGCAACCTTCATTATTTCTGTTAGTTCTGTTAGTGACAACAACATGTATTCACTCATCTGCTCCATTGTCCTTCTTGGTGTCACCTGTAGAATGGTCATGTGGGCTGAGTGGTGTTCTGGCACCTTTTAGGGGTTTTCTGCTTTCATTAGCAGCAGGGCTTGAACCCATATGTATTGCTTTTTAAGTCAATTCAGCTCAGTTATCTCATTGTTTTGAGTCTCACTAGCAGCGCACTAGCCTGACGTCATCATACTCATATTCTAGTCAGAATGTGAGTCTGATCTGCTCCATTGAGCTTTGATTATGGGGCGTGTTTCAACCGAACCAGGAAAGAAAAGGCCTCTGCACTCAATTGGATAGGCCTACAGCCAATCAGAGCAACAGAGTAAGTGACGTATGTTTTTCATTCATGTTTCCGATCGACAAATGCCTTGATCACGGTTCTCTGTTCCTCTTTTAAAATGAATGCGATGTCGATATCTTCTATAACCGACGCAATGGCTCTCGCGATGAATCTACACATGTTGTTTCATAAACAAAGTTCAGGAGGAGCACGTTCAAATAATCAATCCAATCAACCGTCTACGGTCTACACTATCAGCATGAGAGGAAGCATATGTTTATCACTCTGTCAACTCACCTAACATTCCTTGACAGGTTTCAGCATCCCTCCACTCACTCTCGGCTTGTCCTTCCACAGCCAGGAATACGGGTGGAGTACTTTGGGTTCGGGCCGAATACCGAGCCCTCTCCTCGTACAGCACGGCAAATATGCATTTATTCTGACTTATTTGTAAGCGTGAACTCGTGCAATCACAATTCTCCAGCGGCAGTCATTTGAATTCAACCAAGCGCTCGTTGATGACGTGGATGATTACGTTACTGTTGCTCCTCTGTCCATCATCGCATAAACCTCGCCCTGACAATTTGATTGGTCCGAACAATTTTTGTTCGGGCATAATAGCTCCTCAACGGATCGAGTCCAGACCGAACTTCCTGACCTAAAAAATTTGTGGGCGGGGCTAAGTTCGGCTGGCATCCAGGCTAGCAGCACACTATTTATCAGGCATCTTAGACAACACTCAAACCACTTTACTACAAGACAAAAGTTACAAGACAAGATTTCACACTTTTGACAAAGAGTCAGCTCCATTATGATATGCTGAAAAGAAAGTAAGATGTGTTAGGCACTGCGCAAATGTGGTACTGTTTTTTTTTTCTTCTCTTTTTTTTCTTTCATTTTCTTTTTTTTACAATTTTTTTCCCATTTTCTTTTTCTATTGCCACTAGTTTCAACCAGGAAATGAACCAAATCCATTCATGGTCATTATTTTATTGGCCAGAATATGCCCAATAAATTAAATTTAGGGCATATAAATTTATGGGCCCACATATTAAATTATGTTAAAATAATTGTTTTGCCTTAGTGTACACCATCTCTCACTCATTCGTACTCAGTCACACTCTCACACACATTCTTCTTCCACAGGTTGTGCTCTAAATGTGGAACTTATAATTTTAGCTGTGGAATTCCAAAGGTCTGACGGACACCGTCACAACACAGCTATTCAGAAGTGTCAGTGATCTTAATGCTTAGTTTAACACCGTTGTTATAAACCATTTTTTTCTTTTTACAATCTCCAATAGATTAAATATTTCAGAATAATAGGCCTAAGCATGGTGCAGTTGAAAGTAAGACAGCCAGTTGTGATTTCTCAAATGCATTTTGTCATTTGTTTGGTTTACTTTTTCATATTCTTTTCGTTTTTGCTCATGAGCTGCTTTAAGAAGAAAATTAGAGATCTCTGCATAATGTTGGATCCATGGCCAATAACATTTCCATCTCATTATCCCAGATTAGACATCATTTTTTATTTCATAATTTTGGACTTTTGGAGTTATTTTCCTTCTCCAATCTATCTTTATAAAATTATTAAAACAAGATGGAGTGACCAGTATCATTGTTTTGCAAACAAAAATAATTCTTTGACATTTTGTGTCTATCTTTTTCTTTTCCAGAGAATAATTCTATCATGCTTTTAGCCCTATAGTTGTCTAATTTAATAGCCCTCACTATTCCAAATCCAGCCTCAGTTTTAACTATTTGGTGAGTTGAGCACTCACTTCTCTGTATTTTCTTGTTCTTATAGAGCTGGACTTGTACCTATTGAAAAAGCAGAGAGGGTTAGTTTAGCAGAGAATATAAAGAATTTCTATGAGACCAGTGAATTATCATGATGAATAATGTTAATATAATAATTAACCAAATTTGACGCAGTCTCTAGAGTGATCATAAGGTTTGTCACCCCTGTGGTGCCTGTAAGGGTCAGTTCTTCTGTTTTTAGATCAGTGTTTGTTGACATGTTTTTCAGCCTTGCTGTCACTCAAAGGTCGTTGCAGAGCGACAGAATATCTGTTGTTTCTCGCCTCTTCTCAGTTTGGGCTTTTGATCGTTCCTGCCAGTTTTGCATCTCAGAATTTTTTCTTTGTTTTCAGGAAAAGTGTCAAGTGAAAATTTTACCTTTTCCAGCATTAATTCAGTCTTTCTGAGTCTTTCTGAGTGGTCAACTTCAGGAGTGGAGCTGAGAACCCCTCACCCACTTCTCTCTTCTTCTTCTACATTCGTGTCTCTGCCCTTTGCCCTCTTGTTGCGACACTGCCATCTGACATTTGAACACTCAGATATCTGCATGAATCAAATTGAACTTTTACAAATACTAGTTCCAATTGTACTTGAGCTATTAGCTCTTTATCTACATTCCACTTTTTTAACCTGCATCTTTTCACTAGTTCTTTTATATAAAAATCTCACTGGTTGACCATAGCAGATACCCCATTCTATTAGTAAGCAGTTCTTCATTGCAGGAAAAAGCAAACTAGTTCTGTTTTTCTATATCAGCAATAATATAACTCTGATGATCTGAAATTAATACAGTTGAATAATTTTCCCTATCATAAATTCAGACTTCAATCTTTCTTCTATATTTGCATGCTGTGTTCACAATAATCTAGTATGTTTCTCAACAAACATCAAGGAATTCCTCTTATTTATTTATTCTCAATCAACAAATCCCATTTACTACAATTCTAAGATTTCTGTAAAGTAATTTTGACTTTTGAAACTTCAGTCACTCAATCTTGCTAACCTTCAGCACTGCACCAGTTTTATCTTAAAGGGGGGGGGGGGGGGGGGGATGGGGGGGGGGGTGAAATACTCATTTTCACTCAATCTCCTGTTAATCTTGAGTACCTATAGAGTAGTATTGCATCCTTCATACCTCCAAAAAGTATTTAGTTTTATTATATTTACAACACACTAACAACACAGAGACATTTGAAGCAGTTTTATCAGTTTTACTCACCTTTATTACGAATGCTCGATCCTTAAGCATTAGACGATCTGCAAATCCGTCGATCTGGGCTTTGTTTATAAAACAATCATCATCGAAATCCAGGGAACAAAGTCTTACACAGCTCCGTTGATGTTGCTCAGAAAAAAAAAAACGCCTGGTCCCTTAACGCTGGGTTATTTGGGAATCTGTGCAGGGTCGTCTTGCCCTGGCAACCAAAAACACACTTCTTTGGTGACATTGACTTCCAAAAGCCGAGCAGAGCGCTTTGATGGCGAACCGCTTTCGCTCTCTTCTCTCTGTCTGTCTGGTCTACGACTGCGCGCGCGCCCTCCCGGGAGAAGTGCCCTTAGGACCCATATAACGAAATTCCGCCCCATCTTACGTGAGACAGACCCATACTCGAAAAAAACTTTCCGAAACTTGTGACAAACCGGAAGGACAATTTTTGGCACAGAAATACTCCTTCAAACGTACAATTTAATTTTTGAAACTTTGTCCATGTTTAGCATGGGAATCCAACTCTTTAACAGTGTAAAAAACTCAGTATGCATGAAATAGCTTTTCACCCCCCCTTTAAAGGTACAATATGCAAGAATTTTGCATTAAAATATCCCATAATCTCAAGGCCAGTGTTATATATTTTGTTAAGTTGATTACTTACAATATCCCAAATGTTTCCAACTATTTTTAAATCGTGAGAAAATTACGATTCTAACCAAGGAAATGGGGCGTTAGATCAGGGGGGAGCTGGGAGTCGCCGGTCAGTGGCGTCATATCCGCGTTACCCTCGGTTTCTGCTCGTACTGCGTGGAGTCCTGGACAAATGCGGAAGTTGTAGTTGTAGCATCTATCAAGCAGCAAACGTTAGCTTGTTTCGTGCAGTCGTTATGGAACACAATTATTCTTTACCGATTGCAGCTGGTTCTGTCGACAAAGTATGCTTAATTTTATATTTTCCAACTGTAGCATTCGGTAATAGTTATGTTTATGTAAGGGAAGTATTATTGCTTTAGATTATTGACATTTTTTATCACGTCTGGTGTTTATGGCCATGTAAATAAATATAGCATGTGTTATACATAAAGATTAATCAGTATTTTGGCAAATGATGTGGGTATTGTAATGTTTCCTGTCCTGTGTTTCCCTTGTCTTGTGTGCACTTTTGTTATTTCCTGTTCTGTGTCATGTTTTGTAGTCCTTTGTAGTTTTTCTTGCTTATTAGTTCTCCCAGGTGTTTCTAATTAGCCACACCCCCTTGTTATCTTGTTTAGCTTGTTTGTCTGTGTATTTAAACCGCTGTGCTTCAGTTGTTGGTTGTCGGTCGTTGTTTAATGTACTGTTACCTGTTCTTGTCCTGAGTTCCGTGTTCCGCCTGGATTACCTGTTTGTTTTATTAAATGTATGCTTGCACTTGGATTCTCTCTCTGCTTCATCCTTGCCTCAGCGTGACAGAACGACCGACCAAACTATGGCTCTAGCAGGTATTATCCGGGACCCACTGAGCAAAATTTGTTCAATTTATCAAGATGATCGTAGCATCGAAAATTATGTGGAGGAGTTCCTTTTTTATAGTCACCTCGTTCCTGGTAACGATGCTTTGCTAAAGGACTGTTTCTGGAGTGGACTAGAACAGGACATTAGCCTAAATTTACCAGAGGAGGACCCCAGCTGGACCCTGGTACAGTACATTGACTTTGTCCTGCAGTTTTGTGGTTCCCCCTTCACTGTAGGGGAGGTGGAGAAGGGTCACATCACGTCTGCCGATCCAGAGACTGTTCACGTCGCTTCTGCTGATCCAGAGACTGTTCACGTCGCTTCAGCTGATCCAGAGACTGTTCACGTCGCTTCTGCTGATCCAGAGACTGTTCACGTCGCTTCTGCTGATCTAGAGACTGTTCATGTCGCTTCTGCTGATCTAGAGACTGTTCACGTCACTTCTGCCGATCCAGAGTTTCACGCCAGTCTAGCCGAGCCTGCACTTCACGCCAGCCCAGAGTCTCCTTCGCCGCTGGTCCCGCCCAGCTCAGAGTCTCCTTCGCCGCTGGTCCCGCCCAGCTCAAAGCCCTCTTCGCCGCTGGTCCCGCCCAGCTCAAAGCCCTCTTCGCCGCTGGTCCTGCCCAGCTCAGAGCCCTCTTAGCCGCTGGTCCTGCCCAGCTCAGAGCCCTCTTCGCCGCTGGTCCTGCCCAGTTCAGAGCCCTCTTCGCCGCTGGTCCTGCCCAGCTCAGAGCCCTCTACGCCGCTGGTCCTGCCCAGCTCAGAGCCCTCTTCGCCGCTGGTCCTGCCCAGCTCAGAGCCCTCTACGCCGCTGGTCCTGCCCAGCTCAGAGCCCTCTACGCCGCTGGTCCTGCCCAGTTCAGAGCCCTCTTCGCCGCTGGTCCTGCCCAGCTCAGAGCCCTCTTCGCCGCTGGTCCTGCCCAGCTCAGAGCCCTCTACGCCGCTGGTCCTGCCCAGCTCAGAGCCCTCTACACCGCTGGTCCTGCCCAGTTCAGAGCCCTCTTCGCCGCTGGTCCTGCCCAGCTCAGAGCCCTCTACGCCGCTGGTCCTGCCCAGCTCAGAGCCCTCTTCGCCGCTGGTCCTGCCCAGCTCAGAGCCCTCTACGCCGCTGGTCCTGCCCAGCTCAGAGCCCTCTTCGCCGCTGGATCTGCCCAGCACAGAGCCCTCACCGCTGGATCTGCCCAGCACAGAGCCCTCACCGCTGGATCTGCCCAGCACAGAGCCCTCACCGCTGGATCTGCCCAGCACAGAGCCCTCACCGCTGGATCTGCCCAGCACAGAGCCCTCACCGCTGGATCTGCCCAGCACAGAGCCCTCACCGCTGGATCTGCCCAGCACAGAGCCCTCACCGCTGGATCTGCCCAGCACAGAGCCCTCACCGCTGGATCTGCCCAGCACAGAGCCCTCACCGCTGGATCTGCCCAGCACAGAGCCCTCATCGCTGGATCTGCCCAGCACAGAGCCCTCATCGCTGGATCTGCCCAGCACAGAGCTCTCATCGCTGCCCAGCACAGAGCCCTCATCGCTGCCCAGCACAGAGCTCTCATCGCTGCCCAGCACAGAGCCCTCATCGCTGGTCCAGGACTCTTTACCGGGGAGCCTCCCCAAGAAAATTTTTTTGGGGGGGCAATACACCTCCGGACCAGGCCGATCCGCCCTGGCCGCCTGAAGGTTCGTGGCCGCCCGAAGGGTCTTCTCCGCCGTGGCCGCCCAAAGGGTCTTCACCGCCATGGCCACCCGAGGGGTTTTCACCGCCGTGGCCACCCGAAGGGTCTTCTCCGCCGTGGTCGCCCAAAGGGTCTTCACCGCCGTGGCCGCCCGAAGGGTCTTCACCGCCGTGGCCGCCCGAGGGGTCTTTGGACAAGATGGCCGACTCCACGCCTGTGTCTTCGGACAAGATGGCCGACTCCACGCCTGTGTCTTCGGACAAGATGGCCGACTCCACGCCTGTGTCTTCGGACAAGATGGCCGACTCCACGCCTGTGTCTCCGGACAAGATGGCCGACTCCACGCCTGTGTCTTCGGACAAGATGGCCGACTCCACGCCTGTGTCTTCGGACAAGATGGCCGAAACCACGCCTGTGTCTTTGGACAAGATGGTCTCCTCTGAGCCGGTGTCTGTTCCTGTGCCATGGTCGCCTGAAGGGTCGTCTCCTCCCTGGCCGCCTGAAGGGTCGCCTCCGCCCTGTCCGCCTGCACAGCCTGCTCCGCCCTGGCCGCCTGCACAGCCTGCTCCGCCCTGGTCACCTGCACAGCCTGCTCCGCCCTGGCCTTCTGCCCTGCCGGAGTCTTCAGGCCCTCTTCCGCTCCACGGGCCTGGCCCCCCGTCCCGCCCCCGGATCCGCCTCAGACCCACCACCCTCCTGGACTTTTGTTTTCTGAGGAGTGTCTGGAATCCACTCCTTAGGTGGGGGGCTATGTAATGTTTCCTGTCCTGTGTTTCCCTTGTCTTGTGTGCACTTTTGTTATTTCCTGTTCTGTGTCATGTTTTGTAGTCCTTTGTAGTTTTTCTTGCTTATTAGTTCTCCCAGGTGTTTCTAATTAGCCACACCCCCTTGTTATCTTGTTTAGCTTGTTTGTCTGTGTATTTAAACCCCTGTGCTTCAGTTGTTGGTTGTCGGTCGTTGTTTAATGTACTGTTACCTGTTCTTGTCCTGAGTTCCGTGTTCCGCCTGGATTACCTGTTTGTTTTATTAAATGTATGCTTGCACTTGGATTCTCTCTCTGCTTCATCCTTGCCTCAGCGTGACAGGTATGTTCGAATGTACTTTTACAACAATTGTTTATAACACGTAAAACTGCGCCGCGTTATCACAACAATGAATTCGACATACAGTAACATCTATGATAACCAATTTAGAATTAAACCTTACTTTTCTTGCGGTTAATTCATTTTAATGAAATAAAAGTGTAATGAGGTTCAAGAGTCAGGAAGGAATTCAGACAGGGGTCGGCGTGACTGGGACTCGTACTTTATTAAAATAAAGCAAAGCAAACAAAAGTCGTGCACAATGTGCATATATTACTGTATATATAAATATGACCTACCCCAACCCCGTCCCTAAACCTACCCGTCACTGGGGTTAATGCCATTTATGAGTCTTTCCCTACCATCCTAGGTTCATCTTCGGAACACAAATTAAGATATTTTTTGATTAAATCTGAGCGCTGTCTCACTCCTCCATAGGCTTCTTAGGGACTGAAACTTCAAGTCTTTTCACGTAGTATAACTGCGTAGCGCGTCTGTGTTGTACGTCACCACGTAGGCTCACTATTGGCCGACGCTGGTCATGTGTGTGATACGTGGTGACGTGCAACACAGACGCGCTACGCAGTTATACTACGTGAAAAGACTCGAGGCCCAGAGAGAACAGAATGAAAAGTGGAATAAAGTCGTTATTTTTGTTTGTTTTAGCACACAAAAAGTATTCTCGTCGCTTGATAAACTTAAGATTAAGCCACTGTAGTCACTTGGACTATATTAACGATCTCTTTAATAACTTTTCTGGGCCAGCAAGTTTCAGTCCCTTAGAAGCCTATGGAGGAGTGATATCTTAAATATATAAATTTCTTAATTTGTGTTCCGAATATGAACGAAGGTCTTACGGGGTTGGAACAACATGAGGGTGAGCAATTACCATTTTTGGGTGAACTATCCCTTTAACAATGACTTAAACAAGAGTTGAGACTTATGTACTGCTATACTATATGAAGTGAATTGCATGAAATGTGAGTAATGCTATGCCCCTAGGTGGACTGGGGTCAGGGTGCAACATAGGGTACATTCACACAAAATCAATTAACCAAATGTGAGATTTATTAAAATTCACAAAGTCCTCACAGCACAAGGAATAAAGATGACTCTAGTGTGCAGTCTGTTATCAAAAAGCCAACCTTTAATAGAGTAAACTTTAGTAACCTTCTGTTCAAGTAAACATTCTTTACAGCCAAATGGCGAAACTAAAACACAGCTCAAACATAAAATAGAAAACATTTATTTGGTTCTAAGATCTTTTTACTGCTTATCCATGCTGTTCTTTGATGACTGGTCATGGTAGTGCATTGTATTAATGTAGAATATAAACTCTCAATCATAATTTTCCTCGTCTTCCTCCTCTTCACCTATATTCGTATGGATTTCATCAGTCAAGTCATCTTCATCTGTTTCAAATTCTGCCAAGGGCTTTGGGGATGACGCCGCGCTCAAACCATAGTGGTTCTAGCTTCCCTGTCTCTGTGTTTATGTGAAATCCATGGTCGAGAGGGCTTGGGATTTCCGGGCCCTTTTTCAGATGCATACTTGAAAGTTTACTCTTTTCATGTGCTGTAAGAGGACCCTCTTTCAAGTTGGGAAGGTTGAGAGGTGAACGGAGAGACCCTTTCGAAGCTCGAGGCTTGAGCCACACATCTTCTTGACTTTAATCTCTCTTGCCTCATCAACTTTCTTGATTCAATGATTGAAACCATAGAGGCGACAGGTGAACTCTTGAACACCTCTGAGAATCTGTACATCGAGCTCCCAAGAGTTCCCCTCTTCAGCAAAGATCTGTATAAATTTTGAATTCTGATTAAGAATCTTCATTGGATGAACCTTCCCTTTGCCTTTGAATGCTGAAGTGCTGTCAGCACCAGTGAACGCATGCAAGGCCAGAAGAGCTGAAATGTGTTTGTGTGAATAATCTTCAGCCAGCTGGTTGATGTTGATAAGTCTATCTCCCATATCAAAGAAGATGTTGACAGTTGATGACTTGCCATAATACAGGAGGATGAAGAAAATGAGTCTTTTGCTCTGACTCTAACTGTTCTGATGTGAGGCATTTTGGTTTGAATATACTGCATGTAAATGATCACCCTCACATCTGTTTCTAAAAGACTGTTTCACACACACTGAGTGGAGTGTTTTTGAACATCAGGGGCCCTATCTTGCACCCAGCGCAATTGACTTTGTACACCGACGCATGTATCATTCCTATCTTGCACCCGCGCAAAGCGGACTTTTCCCTCCCCAGAAGCACGTCGGTAAACTAGCAACTACACTTGCGCTCCCAGGGGCGGTTCAGCGCAAAGAGGAGGCGTGTTCCGGCGCAAATGTTCCCTGGTGCTATTTTACTGTTCCATAAAACAATTGCACACTGGCCAGAAAAAACCTAGTCTAAAGTCAGTGGCGCGTTGCGCGTTGTTCATTATGCTATTTTAAGAGCGCATGCTTGACCATAATGTATAGCGTGCACAACTCGCATACACTTTGATTCTCTAATCTACACAGAAGCAGCAGTTTTCATTTTTGCAAATCATATTATTACAAACGATAGATAGATAGATAGATAGATAGATAGATAGATAGATAGATAGACAATTTATTATAAAAGCATACATGTAGCTTACACATTTACCCACATTATTATATACCTGTTTAACCAAAGCTAATTTGGGTGTGTTTCTCCATCCCCAATGTCACTTCTCTCTCTTTTACGGCCGTGACGAGAGCGTTGCTCTCCTCGGCTGTGAACCGCTCCTGGCGCGCGCCTGGCAAATCCGCCGTTATAATAGCAACCCGCCATGGAACAAGCACGCCTGCTCTTAAAGGGAATGTGAGATGACGCTCTGATTGGTTTATTTCACATTACGGACCAACCCATTTTAGATTTGCGCCTGGCGCAAGAGTAATTTATCCCGCCGGGAAAATAGCAACAGCGCCGAGACCCGCCCACAAAGTTACTTGCCCTTTGCACTTTGACACTTGCGTTTCAGATCGTTAAATTAGGGCCCCAGGACCTGGCGGTATACACAGAGGCTGTACTATTGTACATCAGGTACTGTACAGGGAATGTTACGGTAGATAAACGCATCCGAGTATTCCCAAATCAAAAGCCCTGGATGACCAGCCAAGTCAAGTCATTACTCAAAAATCGCAATACCGCCTTCAGGTCAGGAAACAAAGTATTATAAAAGCATTGCCAGAGCTGACCTGAAGAGAGGTATCAGGAAAGCCAAGGTCGACTACAGGAGAAAAATAGAAAGTCACCTCTCCAATAACAATCCTCGGCAGGTATGGCAGGGTATCCAGCAGATCACCAACTTTAGGGGACAGACCAGTGCAGCTGTGGACTCAAGCAACGCACTGGCGGAAGAGCTGCATACCTTCTTCACATGCTTTGAGACCCCAAAGTGCTTGATGTACTAAGCAAGATCGGTCGACACAATCCACTGGAAAAGATCATGCCCTAAACATGGTGGAAGGCCCGGCTGGCATACATGAAAGTGCCTCAAATGATTGAAAACAGAACCAAATTTCACACCATCTGTTTTCTAGTGATTCACTTGCTTTTACGTGGACAGCAGTTGACAAGTGTCGAGGTGAGCTGAGAGGATCTGAACCAAACTTCTGCTGTCACGAGCTTCAAGCGTGATCGCAGCTGAACTGCGTTACTGTGTGATACGAGGAGTGGCATTGCTCATTGTGCTGACTGCTGTGAGTGACCCGAGTGTTTGTCTCCTGAGGTACTGTGAGTTTTCTACATTGTTGTTTCATCACAGTTGACATCCGGAAGAAAAACACGGACATTATTTTTGTTGTTGATGTAGAACAAAGCCGATTCAGAACGTTTTTGCTACTGTTGTTTGGAGAAAAATCCTCGCTCGCCATTTTTGACACATTAGCACCACTCTGTGGACGCAAGCGACATTGCAAACTCTTTGAAATTTTTTTCGATTTTATTTTTCTCCCTATTTTGAGTATTCAGCAATTGCCCTGGGAATTTCCTTCTTTCTATATTTTCTCTATAATTCACATTTTTGGACGCTTTGCAGTATTTTTGTATAACAACTTTGAAATTATTTTTGGATGGACACTTGAATTGACTTGTGAACTGACTATTTAGTTGCACGGTTGGGTGAATCTGCATTTCGGGTTTTTCCAAGGGGCTGGCTCGTCTACCGAGAACATTCGTGGAAATTATATTTTTCCCATTATAATTTTTTTAAGAACATTAATTTTCATGTGTTTAACAAAGGAAGAGACTTGCTATCTTAAAACAGGCTCCTGATAATTGCTCTGATTACTGCGGTAAAGTTGGTTTCATATTCACACATTCAAAGCTATGCTCTCAATAACTTCCTTACGGTTTGAGCAAAACATTTCGTATGAGATTATTATTATTACCTCTATGTATAACTATCATCTTCTACTCTGTTTTCTTTTAGTGTCGATGTCTTTCAAGTGCGGGAAAAACATTGCTCTCTATGGGTGGAGGTGACATCAGCGATCTCCAAGGGATAGTCTACAAATTACATTGTTTTATCGAATTCATGATATGTTTGCATGGCATGATATGTTTCAGCATTTAAAACTGAATATCTGTATTTCACACGACACAGAAACGTTACAAAAGATGTTGAGACAAAAATAAAAATGCATGTATGTCCTTCATAGATGATTCAAGGAAAATCACTGAAAACGCCTCGGTTACGACTGTAACCTCGGTTCCCTGAAGAGGGAACGAGCGTTGCGTCGAGATTGACGCTATGGGAACGCATTGCGTGATTGCATCATGAAGCACTTGTAAAATCAGTCCAATGGCGTATAGGCGGGTGACGTCATGGCAGGAAGCTATAAAGCGCACCCAGACCAAACATTGTCAACTTCTGATAGGTCAAAGCAAGTCGATCACAGGCGCGCCGGAAGTATGGCAAGGTGACGCAACGCTCGTTCCCTCTTCAGGGAACCGAGGTTACAGTCGTAACCGAGGCGTTCCCTTTCAAGGGAACTTGCGTTGCGTCGAGATTGACGCTATGGGAACGTCTATACCAACGCCACCATAGTGACCAGTGCCTGTCTTGTGTGAAATCAGGCGAGCACAACAAAGACAGAATAACCTGGGACCCAGGAGTGAAGCCCAAAAGTAGGTTTTAAACCCGATGAGTGTGTGCGGAAAGGAACCGCCCGCCGCATCACACACCTCTTGTAGGGATACCCCTAATACAAGGCTACAAAGCCGCCATACTGCTCCTGCTCCAACGCACCACGGAGGAAACCGGTTTGTTTCCTGTGCAGGGAGCTCTAGAGAGATTGTGGCCTCAACAACCTCAGTTGAGAGACTCGAGTCTATGAGTTGGGCCCCCTCAGGCCAAACCCACACTCACATAACTCTGTTCTCCAGAACTCCCGGAAGTAGAACAATCAGGGAACCATATGAGCTCCACCGCCTCGGGGTGGAGTCTCCCTCCCCTGGGCCTCAGCCCCTGCCTCGACAGGATGTCTGCTCCCTGAATCTGGTGCCCAGGGATGTAGAGCCTGAGCCATCATCACCAGGTGATTAAGTGCCAGGTGAGATGGTGACCCGTCCACGGGCACCGAGCGACCATCCATGATCGCACCCCAGCCCATGAGGGAAGCATCCGTCGTAAGCGTTAAGCAACAACAATGAGCTCCCAGCACAGGATCCTGGGGACAAGAACCAAGGCTTCTTCCACATAACTAGGGCACGTAAGCATCGCCGCGTGACCCTGATCATGCGAAAGGGGTTGCCCCTCGGGGAAACTCTTTGGTCCTGAGCCACCACTGCAGGGGTCTGAGAGGTATGCCTGCATCAACATTAAGTCCCAACCACGCCTAGAATAAGTGGTCCTCTGTAGTGGAGAAAGCACACTATTTTTGGCGTTTAGCCGTAACCGCAACTCCTTCCTGTGGGCGAGATCGACATCTCGATGCCGAACTGCCAACTGATGACACTGATCGTGAAAGTTTGGGGTGATAGTGCTAGGCCGAACGAAGAACTCGATATTGGTATGCTTTGCCCCCAAAAGCAAACCTCAGGAACTTCCTGTGATATGGAAGGATGGAAATGTGGAAGTATGCGTCCTTGAGATCTATCGTGACAAATCAGTCCTCGGATCTGATCTGTGGCATGATTGTCTCAGTGTTAACATTTTGAACTTTAGCTGAATGACTGACTCGTTCAGAACACTCAGATCCAAAATGGGACGCAATCCCCCATCCTTCTTTGGAACGATGAAATACCGACAGTAAAACCCGGTGTCCCTGCTGGAGGGAGGTACATGTTCTATGGCCCCTTTCTCCAACAGGGTTTCACTTCTTGTTCCATTACCAGAACCTGCTTGGGGCCCAACACGGAGGATAGGACCCCCATAAACCTGGGCTGGCGAGACCCGATGATAACCCTTTTCTATGGTCTGCAGGACAAAAAAAGAAATATTTGGCAGCATCTTCCACGCTGTCAAATATTCTAGCAGAGGTACCAGCCTCTCAACACTGGCTTCTGGATTTAGTTGTTGTTGAACAGTCAGTCCGTCGTCCTGTAACGCGAACCGGCAGGGAACGACTGAACTGACTGCTCTGGGACCCTCCTTGGAGGGCGCGGGCATCCCAGGACCACTACGTTTCCGGGTGGACCCTGAGATATGTGCCGCCGGAGACCACTGCGCCCCGAAACACACACGGTGGCGGGGTTAGCATAATTGTCCCCTGAGGGCACCGAAGGGCAGCGGGCACCGTATAATGAGGTGTTAACCGCTTACCTTCAGAGGAGATTGCCCTCATTGGCCTGACCCCTCGGGCGTCAGGACCTTTTCTCCACAGCCTTCTTGGAATTAATAACGGTCCTCAGATCCGCCTTACCCCTTGTAGGCTGCGGTTGAGAGTGCCAACCCAACCCCAGTCTTTTAGTGGGGGATCAGGAGCAAACTTCTGTCTTCTGTTGAGATATGTTTGGCAGAAGTTCCCACGCTGCCAAAAAATCTAATAATAGAACCAAGCTCTCCAGATTGTTCTAGGTGTTACTCAAGCGACCAATTCGGTGCCCTGTATGGCAAACCAGCAGGGAACGACCGAACTAACTGCTCTGAGACCCTCAACATAGGGGGCGAACATCCCAGTGCCGCTACGTTTCCGGGCAGACACGGAGATGTGGGCTCGTCAGAGACCGCTGCACCCCGACGCACACGAGGTGGCGGAGTAACAGAACGGCCCCCCGAAGACATCAAAGGGAAATGGGATCCGTATAGTGAGGTGTTAACCACTTCCCCCTGGAAATTAAGAGAACCAGCCTCTCAAGACTGGTCTCTGGTATTACTCAAGCGACCAATTCGTTGCCCTGAAACGGCGCACCGGCAGGGAACAGCCGAAATGATTGCTCTGAGACCCCCCTCGGAGGGGGCAAGAATCCCAGCGCCGCTACGTTTCCGGGCGGACAGTGAGATAAAGGCTCGTCTGAGACTAGAATTCACTGGAGACTGTTGCGCCCCAAAGCACACGAGATGATGGGGTTGGCAGAACGGCCCCAGCATATAAATACCGAAATCTAACTCCTCAGAGATCAGATAAGTACATATTTAATTTTCTCAAAAATTAAATGCAGCCAAATATCAACCAGACAAGTAGAAACGGTCTGGATGAAATGCTGAATACTACATTAATATAGACATCGAACTCCTCAGAGATCAGATAAGTACATATTTAATTCTCTCAAAAATTAAATGCAGCCAAATATCAACCAGACAAGTAGAAACGGTCTGGATGAAATGCTGAATACTACATTGATATAGACATCTAACTCCTCAGAGATCAGACAAGTACATATTTCATTTTCTCAAAAATTAAATGCAGCCAAATGTCAACCAGACAAGTAGAAACGGTCTAGGTGAAAGGCTGAATTTAGTGTATTAATACAGAACTTGGTCTGGATGAAAAATAGAATATATTATTTTCATCTTCTTTCAAAGCCAGACAAATATTTAATTTCTCCAAATTAAATTCATATTATATTCTCAAACAAAAAAGAACCACAATAATAGTCTACAAACACATAATTAGTTTGCATAAAATCATAAGAGAAAGAGAGAAAAGGAAATTCCCGTCTGCTCAGTTCCCTGTGATTATATAAATATATCGGACTTTATCTACACGTTGCCTCGGCAAACGCGCGATCTGAGCCACTAGATTCTTATTGCAGAGATGCAGACTCATAATCTACGTGCTGCCTCGGCAAACGCGCGATCTGAGCCACTAGATTCTTATTGCAGAGATGCAGACTCATAATCTACGCGCTGCCTCGGCAAACGCGCGATCTGAGCCATTAGATTCTTATTGCAGCCCCGTAATCTACGCGCTGCCTCAGCACACGCGAGATCAGAGATCGAGTCACAGAATCTTTATTGCAGAGTCCCGTAGCCTAATCTACGCGCTGCCTCTGCAAACGCGAGATCCAAGCCAAAGAATCTTTCTTGACTTTCTTCCCTCGAGAAGAAAGCCAACAGGAGCAGAGCTAAAACTCTCGAAGTGCATATGTTACACGTCAGGAATTATGAATGAACACTGTCAGCCACCTTTTACTTGAGCTGACCGTGCATGCTCTACTCCCAAACAAACAACACATAAATCGCGTGTATCCCCACTCGTAATGAAGCGAGAGCGGGGAGGAACACACGATCCAAAATGCTGTTTGCTCGCCATTATATTCCTGTCTAGATATAAAATATGCTTGTAGGACAAACAACAATAAATAGACAGAGGCAGATTTCACAGAGAGCGCTTGCTGAAGACACAGAAGCTGACAATGTTTGGTCTGGGTGCGCTTTATAGCTTCCTGCCATGTCGTCACCCGCCTATACGCCATTGGACTGATTTTACAAGTGCTTCATGATGCAATCACGCAATGCGTTCCCTATAGCGTCAATCTCGACGCAACGCGAGTTCCCTTGAAAGGGAACTGAGTGTTGAGTTGAGACAGACAGTGAGACAGAGGATCATGTGTGTGTGCGTGTGTGTGTGTGTGTGTGTGTGTGCGCGCATGTGTGTGTGTGTGTGTATGAGAGAGAGTGTGTGTGTGTGTGTGTGGGTGGGTTTTAATAAAGGGTTTAAACACATTAAGACACATTTGCACACAGTCTTTATTAAATGTAACTGATTACACATCCAGCATTTATTACACACACATGTTAATCCAGTAACAGTGAAACAGTGAAGTGGACAAAGATGGCTGGAGATCTTGACTTCCGGGTCAAGCCATGTGGTGGTAAGACGCACGTTGTCCGAGCTCCGCACCCTTTCGATTTAGTTTATTCATTAAATACCTTTCACCGTCGCATTGTACTTCATCCTGTAACAGTTACTTTGCTTTAAAACGGAACTCGTGAAGCAAAATGAGTAAAGCAGGAAAATCAGGTAGTAAAGCTGAAAAGCAGCAGAGTGCTAAAATCTGTAGCAGTATGGCGGAAGACCATGCAGCACCACTAACGACGGAGACGCTTATCCTAGAACTTGAAAAGCTGAGTAGGAATATGACCGGCGAACTCACAGCTTTACTAAATAGCTCCCTGGAACCTATCAGTTCGTCGGTCGAATCGTTCCAGCAGAGCCTGGCTGAACAAACTTCTACTATCAGAGAGATGGAGACTAGCTTATCCGACCACAGTGACAGGATAACGCAGCTAGAACTGGACGTGAGCGGGCTCCAGTCTGACCTGGGATCGGTGGTGAAAGAGAATACAGAGCTCAAAGCGAAAGTGGAGGACTTGGAGTCCCGCTCAAAACGCCAAAATGTCCGAGTGCTGGGACTCCCGGAGAACGTGGAGGGAAAGGATGCTAGAGTCTATATGGCCGGGCTGTTTGCTGACCTGCTGGGGGACCTACTTTCTGGGCCGCCTGAGCTAGACCGCGCACACCGCAGCCTGCAGCCGAAACCTCGACCGGATGATCCTCCACGCCCGATTATTGTCAGGTTTCAACGCTACATGGAGCTGTTCTAAGGTGGGCAAAGTCACACAAGGACTCTTCTTACAACGGCCATAGAATCAAAATTTTTGAGGATTTCAGCACAGCGGTTGCGAGAAGGTGAGCAGCATTTAACCCAGTCAAGGAGCTTCTCTACCAACGGGGAGTGAAGTTCGGTATGATGTATCCGGCGCGCCTCCGAGTCACCCACAACAACAGGGAGCACGTCTTCAACTCTCCCGAGGCCGCGGAGTCTTTCTACCAACAGAACTTTCCAGCCAAGGAGACTTCAGCAGCGGAGTAAAAATATATTCAGGTGTTGCTATTCTGGTCAGTATATATTCTGTCGGTCTTCTGTTGGACTGCTGTGAAAGCTATGTTCATTTTGTTTCGTTATGACAGTAGCAGTAGCCCTTTCCGTTTCTGGTTTCATGATTAAGGCTGTTTTAGGTTTGGGACTAACGTTAAGCAATGCCACTTTACAATTTACAGCCTATTTGCTATACAGCTACAACTGTATTGTGCACTGTTATGTCACTGAGGTTAGCCACTTTGAAGCTCACGGTTGCGATACTTTTTTCAGGCTGCTTTTTCTCTTCCTTTAGGTTAACTGTAATATTCAGGGTATGCAAAAATACAATGTTAGGAGCATATGCCACTTCATGCTTAACCGGTTGTATGTACACTCGTTGGTATAACTCAAGGGTGAAGGGGAGGGGGAGGGGGAGGGGGAGACTTGTGTTATGTGTATTTTTTTTATTTTTTTTACTTTCGGTTCCCAATCTACTGTTTTTACACACGGGAACCCAGTGTGCCTGTATCTCTCTCTGTTGCTGTCCTATTACAAGATAGGGTAACACTTTATTTTATGGTGCCCTTGATACAGAGTAATTACTTAATTAATTACTTAGTAATAGATGTTGTAATAACATGTAACAAAATGTACTTAACATGTAACTAAGTTATGGAACAGCCTGTACTTACAGATTGTAATTACGCACATGTAATAGGCAGCTACTGTTACACATGTGTAACAAGCCGAGTTGGATAAGGTTTATAGATACACATGAAGTACACTTTAAGTACATTCTTGATACACTTTATTTTACGTAGCTTATACCTGTGTAATATTATGTAATTGCAATGTAATTATGAAACTACTGCATGCATTTAAGCTGTGAACTAGTGAGTTAAATCAAAGTAAGGCAGAGATGGATAAGGTATGTATACACAAAGTACACTTAAGTACATTCTTGATACACTTTATTTTACGTAGCTTATACCCGTGTAATATTATGTAATTGCAATGTAATTATGAAACTACTGCATGCATTTAAGCTGTGAACTAGTGAGTTAAATCAAAGTAAGGCAGAGATGGATAAGGTATGTATACACTTTATTTTACGTAGCTTATACCTGTGTAATATTATGTAATTAGGAAACTACTGCATGCATTTAAGCTATGAACTAGTGAGTTTAAATCAAACTAAGGCAGAGATGGATAAGGTATGTATACACAAAGTACACTTAAGTACATTCTTGATACACTTTATTTTACGTAGCTTATACCTGTGTAATATTATGTAATTACAATGTAATTAGGAAACTACTGCATGCATTTAAGCTGTGAACTAGTGAGTTTAAATCAAAGTAAGGCGGAGATGGATAAGGTATGTATACACAAAGTACACTTAAGTACATTCTTGATACACTTTATTTTACGTAGCTTATACCTGTGTAATATTATGTAATTACAATGTAATTAGGAAACTACTGCATGCATTTAAGCTGTGAACTAGTGAGTTAAATCAAAGTAAGGCGGAGATGGGTAAGGTATGTATACACAAAGTACACTTAAGTACATTCTTGATACACTTTATTTTACGTAGCTTATACCTGTGTAATTTTCTGTAATTTTAATGTAATTAGGAAGCTAATGCATGTATTTAAGCTATGAACTAGTGGGTTAATTCAGATGGATAACATATGTCAACGCTATCTCACTACCAATTCGTACGAATTCGAACAAGTGATAAAAAGTTGGCTAATTCGTACGAATTCGTACGACCTCACTCGAACGAATTTGTACGATTTGTCTAAACCCACGTGATGGGTAGGTTTAGGGGCGGGGTCAGGGGTAGGTCATTCGTATGAATTCATACGAATTGGGCAATTCGTAAAATATGTATGATTTAGCAAAAATCTTACTAATTCATACGAGTGAGGTCGTATGAATTCGTACGAATTAGCCACCTCGTAGAATTGCATGTAGATACACAGGAAGTGCACTTAAGTACAATCTTGATACACTTTATTTTATGTTACATACAAGTAATGCTACAGAACATACACATTTACCATGTGTAACTGCAGACCTCAGTAGCCTAACATATTTAAGTACTTGTTGTTACATTGTGTTATACTAAGTACTTTCTTACATAATTACAGTGTACCAAGTCCGTAACACGTATGTAACAGACTCGGCTTGTTACACATGTGTAACAGTAGCTGCCTATTACATGTGCGTAATTACAATCTGTAAGTACAGGCTGTTCCATAACTTAGTTACATGTTAAGTACATTTTGTTACATGTTATTACAAAGTCTATTACTAAGTAATTAATTAAGTAATTACTCTGTATCAAGGGCACCGTAAAATAAAGTGTTACCCAAGAGGGAAAGTCTAAGGCCTTCAATAGCCGTACAGCAAACCTAACTAATCTGGTGCCTATTACACGTCAAACTAATATTGCTGTGGGGAAAAGTAAGTCTGTTAAGTTAGCACTCTTTAACCCCCTGAGGTCGGCTATCGCGCCGGCGCGATAGGCTCGTTTTTTTCCGTATGAGTGCAAAAAAATAATAAAATAAAAATATTAATTTTTATCTTATATGCTTGTGTTATACATCAATCTATCCTGTTTAGTGTGTATTATTTTTGTGTACACTCACAATAAAAACAAAGTGTTGTGCTTTTCGCCAAATAAAGAAAAATAAACACGAAGCGAGTTCTGCCTTCTCTCTGTCCGTTTAGTCCATTCTGAAACGCGTCCGAAAATGAACCATAACTCAGCGAATACTCAGTCAAACAGGCATTCAGACATACAGGCATGAAGCTTGAATTCTCTTCTTTTAAACGAAGTAATTTTTATAAAAAACAAATATTCACAGTTTATGTAATATGTATGCAAAGAGAGAGATGTCAGTCGTTCTCATCTCAGCTAATTAAGTTTTAATGTGCTCCGCCCACGGAGAGCACGCGCTATTCAAACGCAAATGTGAGCCGATCCAAACAAACCTGTAAAACGCCCATCAGCTGGATAACACACACCGCAAGTTCACTTTCAGACTTATGTACTTTACGATGCTGTGAGGAATAATACTATCTTGATAATAATCCTGCAAAAATTTACCTCAGAAGTTCTGGAAGTATCATTTCGAGGAGCAAACGGATCCCGCTGAGGAATTAGGTCAGTTCTGTTTGCTTTGTTCTAATCGGAATGAATGAACGCAAAGATGCGTGCTGTTGTGGAGCTACTACAGCTGGCAAAAATACTGTTTAAATATGAATCGCGTTACTATGAATGAATGAACGCAAAGATGCGTGCTGTTGTGGAGCTACTACAGCTGGCAAAAATACTGTTTAAATATGAATCGCGTTACTATGAATGAATGAACGCAAAGATGCGTGCTGTTGTGGAGTTACTACAGCTGGCAAAAATACTGTTTTAATATGAATCGCGAATACAAAGAAAGATTACACTGGAAATATTGTTACAATTATAAATGTTGTTGTAATTGTATAACCTTAAAAAAAAAAAAATTATATAAGGATAGATGTAAACAAAATCTTAAAAGGTCATTATAAGCCTTATCTTTAAATAATTTTATTATGCTTTATTAGTGACACATTTGGGAAGAGAATATATTCCAAATTTGAAAATACAGTATGAGAACAATTAACTGCACAATTACTAGAAATGTTTACCTTGGATATTGTACAATTTGCAAGCAAAATTTGTGGAAAAAACAACAAACCAGTTATATATTGTCCTTGCATTCTTGTGGCTCATTCACACACCTGAATGAAAGGCTCATTACCTATGCAGCCTCATTATGCGGCCCCATTGACTCCGCAGGTGTGAATCACGCCCACCCGCATATGGCCTTTCCAAACAAAAAGTGTTTTACAAGATTTAAATCAATGTATTGTGTTATGTGAATGATTAGGCAGGATGATTTTCACATAATTTTGAAGAAAAAATACTAGGCAACGACATCCATTAGTCAAAAGTCTTATTTACATATATTTAGAATGTGTTTTATGGCCTTATTTCAGAAACTTTAGTTTTTTGTTTTTTAAAAAACCATGCATAAACATTATTCTATCAAAAATACAAACATGTACATGCAAGTTGTTCACATATTATGGTAGCCCTGTTTGTGCTAAATAGAGTGAATTTACACCTTTGCCATTAATATGTTTATAAGCAACTGAAAAAAGCACAAATGTCAGGGCATGTCAGAACATCTCAAGGACCCCAAAAACCCCTCAGACTCCAGAGGGTTAACATCCGCTCACTTAAAAATAAATCACTTCTGGTCAACGACTTAATAACCACAAACAATCTGGATTTTATGCTTCTAAATGAAACCTGGCTAGAAGACAGCTGCAGTGCAACAATCCTCAATGAAGCAGCCCCTCCTAACTTTACTTTTATGAGTGTCTGCAGAGCTGTTAAGAGAGGTGGGGGTCTAGCTGCTCTTTTTAAAGATATCTATCAATGTAAGCAAAAATCATTTGGGAATTACCCTTCCTTCGAATATCTGGGTATTGTGTTAAAAGGTGCTCCATGCATTTTACTTATCATTATTTACAGGCCTCCAAAATACTCTCCAGCCTTTGCTGAGGACTTTACAGAACTATTATCAACAATTACATCAGAGTTTGACTGCTTTGCCATTGCTGGAGATTTTAACATCCACATCGATAGTGCAGAAAACAACATGGCAAAAGAAATCAATACTGTTTTAAAAACTTTTGATCTGACTCAGCATGTACATGGACCCACACACAATCGTGGACACACTCTAGATTTACTCATCAGTAAGGGTCTAAACTTTTCATCGATTGTTATTAAGGATGTAGCACTGTCTGATCATTTCTGTATTTTCTTTGATATATTGATCTCTCCTGCTACCACTGAAGCTAGATCTGTGTCTGTCAAGAAGAGATGCTTAAATGAGAACACTTGTGTACTGTTTATGAAGGCTATATCCTTAACACCAAGCATATCTGCAGACTCTGTTGATTTTCTCCTTGATTCCTTTAACTCAAAAGTTAAAAGTGTAATTGATGATATTGCTCCTGTGAAAGCCAGGAAGAAGAGTGGCAGACAAAAAGCACCTTGGAGAAACTCAACAGCAGTGCAAAATATGAAAAGACAATGCAGAAAAGCAGAGCGCATGCTTTGACAATTTTCAATCTGGTTTCCGACCGCACCACAGCACAGAGACAGCGCTCATAAAGATAATAAACGATATTCGCTTAAATACTGATTCAGGCAAAATATCAGTGCTGGTACTACTCGACCTCAGTGCTGCATTTGACACTGTCGATCATAACATACTTCTTGACAGGCTGGAGAACTGGGTGGGGCTTTCTGGGATAGTCCTAAAATGGTTCAGGTCATACTTAGATGGGAGAGGTTATTATGTGAGTATAGGAGACCATAAGTCTGAGTGGACATCCATGACATGCGGAGTCCCTCAAGGCTCAATTCTTGCGCCACTCCTGTTCAACCATTATATGCTCCCAATGAGCCAAATAATGAGAAAGAACCAAATTGCTTACCACAGCTATGCAGACAACACACAGATCTACTTAGCCCTATCGCCTAACGATTACAGCCCCATTGACTCCCTGTGCCAATGCATCGATGAAGTCAACAGTTGGATGTGTCAAAACTTTCTTCAATTAAACAAAGACAAAACTGAAGTCATTGCGTTTGGAAACAAAGATGAAGTTCTCAAGGTGAACGCATACCTTTACTCTAGGGGTCAAACAACTAAACATCAAGTCAGGAATCTTGGTGTGACACTAGAGTCAGACCTTAGTTTCAGTAGTCATGTCAAAGCAATAACTAAATCCGCATACTATCATCTGAAAAATATTGCAAGAATTAGATGCTTTGTTTCCAGACAAGACTTAGAGAAACTTGTTCATGCTTTCATCACCAGCAGGGTGGATTACTGTAATGGACTCCTCACTGGCCTTCCCAAAAAGACCATAAGACAGTTGCAGCTCATACAGAACGCTGCCGCCAGGATTCTGAGCAGAACCAGAAAATATGAACATATCACACCAGTCCTCAGGTCTTTACACTGGCTCCCAGTTAAATTTAGGATTGATTTTAAAGTATTATTACTGGTATATAAATCATTCAATGGCCTAGGACCTCAATACATTGCAGATATGCTCACAGAATATAAACCCAACAGATCACTTAGATCACTAGGATCATATCAGCTAGAAATACCAAGGGTTCACTCTAAGCATGGCGAGTCCACTTTTAGCTATTATGCCAGCCGCAGCTGGAACCAGCTTCCAGAGGAGATCAGATGTGCTCCTACAATAGTCACATTCAAATCCAGACTCAAAACACATCTGTTTAGCTATGCATTTAATGAATGAGCACTGTGCCAATGTTCGTCCGACTATCTGTACTGTACTGTATTATATTTTTTATTTTTCTAAACTGTTTTAATTATTCTTATTTCTTTTTATAATTTTAATTTCTTCTATGTAAAGCACTTTGAATTGCCATTGTGTATGAAATGTGCTATATAAATAAACTTGCCTTGCCTTGCCTTGCCTTCAGAGATGGAGGGTACTACCTCTTTCACTAGTGGGTCGCATCGAAACAATTAAAATGAACATATTACCTCGGTTTTTATTTCTATTTCAGACTCTCCCGATCTTTCTCCCTAAATCTTTTTTTAAATCACTTAACGCCACTGTACTTTCATACATCTGGGAGGGCAAGCCCCCCAGAATTCAATTATCAATTCTCCAGAGGCCCAAACGTGTTGGAGGCCTTGCACTCCCTAATATTCAGTTGTATTATTGGGCTGCTAATCTCCAAAAGCTTAAAACTTGGTATCATTCCCCTGACACTAATTGGTGCATTATAGAAGCCAGCTCTTGCACTTCATCTCTACCCGCACTGCTTTTTGCTCCACTTACAACGCGGCCTTCTCAGTATACTAATAACCCTGTTGTACTTTCTTCGCTAAAAATCTGGAAACAGTTCAGGCAACATTTTGGATTAAAATCTCCTTCTGTCCTTTCCCCTATTTGCAATAACCACCTCTTTCTACCTTCTTTGCTAGACCCAACTTTTAAATTATGGAAAAAGAAAGGACTGGTCTCTTTTTGTGATCTCTTCCTAGACAAAATATTTGGTAGTTGGGAAAACCTTGTTACTAAATTTAGCTTATCTATTCATGGTCGATTCAGATATTTCCAACTTCGTAGTTTTGTTAAAATTAATTTTACATCCTTTCCTAACCTACCCGAGGAGACTCTTTTAGATAATATAATGTCTTCATCAGCGTCACAAAACAGCATTGGACCAATTTACAATCTTTTACTCTCTTCGCAAGTATCTTCCCTTTTATGGCTAAAGGATACATGGGAAAAAGAGCTTGGGCTGGCACTAGACGAGGACTGGTGGAGAGAGTCACTGGTTAGGATCAGTTCCACTTGCACTTGTGCTCGTTTCGAGCCTTATTCAGTTTAAGGTGGTACATAGGATCCACTACACTAAGGCCAGGCTAAAGAGATTATTTCCTGACACGGATGATTCTTGTATTAGATGTTCCCTTTCCCCTGCAGATCACACACACACGTTTTTCTCCTGCCCTAAGCTCGACTCCTTCTGGTCGTCTTTCTTCAACTCCCTTTCTGTAATTCTGGGCATCCCCCTGACCCCATGCCCTCTAATTGCTATCTTTGGTGTGCCCCCTGTGGGCAGGTTCAATAAATATCAAGCTGACCTTGTTGCGTTTTCTGCCCTCATAGCCAAGCGACGCATATTGCTGCATTGGAAGAGTCCTAATCCCCCTGGCTCAACCTCTTGGTTAAAAGATTTAATGTCTTTTCTTCATTTAGAAAAAATTAAACATACAGTTAGAGGATCTGTGAAACGATTTCATAGTACATGGGACCCATTTCTCTCTTATGTTAACTCCCTAACTTTGTTAGACCCTTAAATTTGATTGAATACCTTTTTCTTTGCTGTTTTTGAGTGTTTCATTACTATTGTAATTATTATTTATTATTGTTGTTGTTACTGTTTTTTTTTTTTGTTTTTTGTTTTTTTTACTATTATTATTATTTATTTATTTATTTATTTTTCTATTTTTTTTTTTCTATTATTATTTTTTTCATCTATGTCCTTTTACATAAAAGATCTACCTCCAGGGAAAAGAAAATGGGAAAATGCCAGACTTTCTTATTTACAGTTGACCTGTTTATTGTCTGTAACATGCTGGGAAGTTTGCACAATAAACATATTTAATAAATAAAAAAAAAGATGGCTGGAGATCTTCATTAAAATAACAGAAAGGCAGGACAGGATTATGAAGTCATGATCTAGAGTATGAAGATCTGATTCCAGATATTACCAACTCCAGTCAGAGATGTAGATATATATATATAGTGTATATATATATAGATGATGATTGTGATGATATATATATATATATATATATATATATATATATATATATATATATATATATATATATATATATATGCCAAGTAAATGTAAATGCCAAATGCCAATGCCAAATCAAGTAAATGCCAAATCATCCACTTTTAGCTCATAGGCTAAAGGCTAAACTAGTCACAATCATCATCTATGTCTTCATGTTTCCAGGGTCTTTTGTGGCTTGGTGGTGGTGTGGGTGGTAGTGGTGGTGGTAGTGGTGGTGGGGCTGGTACACCTGGGAAAATTACAATATTATACACACCGTAATCTATGGCCAGCTGTGTCTGTAGCTCTGTAACTGATAATGTCTTCACTGTCATGTCAGTGCCATCAGGTCCAAAGTAACCCTGCCCTGTAAACTCACTGTTCTTCACACAACAGTAGGCTCTCCAGTAATACTTTGAGACAGTCACTCTATTTTTCAGTTTTGGTTTGTTGAGATCAGGAACTACACCAGTCACCACATAAGCCTCAGATTCACAGGACTCCAGATCTTTAATAACATTCTTCTCATGATTGTACCACTGAAGCCGATTGAAACATGCGTCCTGTGGAGCGGCGTTGGTCAGGGTGGAGCTGGCCAGCATGGAGTCATCATTGTCTGTGTGCTGAACTGGGTAGAGGTGACCTCTGTCATACGAAGGCCAATTAGGGTCCTGTCCTTCATAGTCACTTTTCACAGCCTGATTAGTAATGATTCTGCCATCTTGAGCTTCCATACATGGCTTATTATTATATCCATCCAGCTAAAGGACATGAGAGAGAAAAATAAAAAAATAGCCAAAATACAAATTATTGATTGTCATTTTAAATAAATATACTGGTCCCACTTTAATTTAATTGTCTTTAACTACTATGTACTAACATTTGAATTAATTAATTCACTTATTGTGTACATACAAGTTTATCATTGTAGTTATATTTTAGTATACCTGCATGTAATTACATCTATAATGACACTGTTAACCCCTTAAACCAGTAAACCTGTGCTAATGTTACCCATATCCTTCTCAATAACAGCACAAGTGTTTACAGGACAACATCAACACATGTACTTATTTTTATTGATGTAAGTACATAGTTAAAGACACCTAATATAAAGTGTGATCAATATACTATAATAATATACAGTTGAATAATTACCTGAGGTTCGATGTACCAAGGATTACACCTCTTAACACTTCGGACATTTTTGCTCTTCTCAAACACATACGCAGAGTAGATGGGGATCCTCCATTCTGTGCTGTACAAAGTTGCATAAAGACACTTTTGCCGATTGTTGTTGTCCAGAAGACACTGGCAGATGTCCTTGACTGAGGTGAACCATGGTGGTAGTGCTATGCGCGGTAGTGGTGCGAATTGAGGAGGTTTATTCCCCAAAAAGAACTTTCTGCATTTAGCAAAACCCGTCACAACCTCACTCAGAGAGAGGCAAGGCAACAGAAGAAGAACAAGCAGTTTCATGATGAACTCAAACTGTGAGAGCAGAAACTGAATCTGTGGATTTCTCTGTGTCAGAAGAGGCGAGAGTGGAGAATGCAGATGTTCTCTCTCTTTATAGAGTTTAACACACAAGGGGAGGAGATAGAAACACACGTCTGTAGGTTTCACTACACAAGAAAGAGTTAAAAGCTGAAGAGGTTCACATTGCACTGCTGATGATCTAGTTTTAGCACATTAAAGGCTTTATTGCTGTTTACACTCAAACGCATGAGCTCTATCTTATGAATTTAACACACATTTAGTGTTTGTTTTCAGCTAATTAGCCATTATATATGGGAGTCACATTTTCAATTTCATATTGACGTGTTTTTTTTATCATGGATCTTAAGTGCTGTTTTATATAATGATTCAAGTGGTCTTAAGACTGTCTTACCCGCTTGTGACCAACTTGTCATGCAATACAAAAAATGTGGAACAATCATTGCACTTAAGTAAGTATTTGATGCCTCAATGGTAAGAGAGTTTCTTATATATCTGTAATTCATAAGATTAAAGTTTAGTGTACTACTCAATCTTTTAACATGTTTTTTAAAACTAAGAGTTGGGTCCAGGGTAACACCCAAATATTTGAATTCATCCACATTTTTAATTGCATGCCCATTTACTAAAACCTCAGGACATTCCTTAAGTTTACATCTATTTTTAAAAAACATGGTTACCGTCTTTTCAATATTCAAAGTGAGACATGAATTATGTAACCATTCAACAACCTTATTGTCACAAATCAGCACAGAACAAACAGGTAAGTTGCAAGGATGTTTATTAACACAAAGAACAGTCACGGCAGGTGAGTTTGATGAGTAGTGAATTAACCCTCTGGGGACCAAGCTGTTTTTGGGGTCCTTGAGATGTTCTGACATGCCTTGACATTTAACTTTTTAACTTGACAAATAACTTTTTTCAGTTATTTATAAACATGTTAATGGCAAAGGTGTAAATTCACTCTATATAGCACAAACAGGGCTACCATAATATGCGAGCAACGTGTATGTAGATGTTTGTATTTTTAAGAGAATAATGTTTATGCGTGGTTATTGAAAAAAATTAAAATGAAAGTTGCTGAATTAAGACCACAAACCACATATTAAATATGTGTCCACAAGACTTTTGACTAATTGATGTTGTCCCTTTGAGTTCTAGCTTCAAAATGATGTAAAAATAGTCTTGCTTTATCGTTCACAAAAAAAAATACATTGATTTAAATGGTGTAAAACAGGTTTTGCTTGGAAAGCCAATATGCGAGGGGGAGGTTTACACCTTAGATTATGAATGTCCCACCCACTCTGTATAATGAGCCATTCACTCAGGTGTGAAACTGACTGAGCCACAATGCAAGGACAAAAGATGTATTTAGAAGAAGACTTATATTGACCATTTAAGATTTCGCTTACATCTCTCTTGTAAATATGTTTTGCTATTTTATTCAAAATGTTACAATTACAACAATAAATACAATTTCAACAATATTTCAAGTGTACTCTTTCTTTGTAAAAAAAAAAAAAAAAAAAAGATTATAGGCCTACATTTTATCATATGTATTCATTAGTTTGAATATAGCCAACATTGGAACATCTAACATCTTAGTCTATGAATTTATTTTTGACAAAAATAGTATTTTTTTGCAGTTTAATACGTTGCTTATACAAATACATTTTATTTCAACATATTCCAGTCGATTTTTACTCATCTCAGTAGGCTATAGCAAAGCAGTTTATTCTTTCACACACAGACGCGCGATTCATATTTAGGCTAAACAGTCTTTACAAATATGTCCCCTTCATTCATCTCACAGAAAGGCGAGTCATATTATAGAAATGCGATTCATCTTTTTGCAGTTTACATAGGCCTACACTAACGTTATTCCATAACGTTATTCCACACGTGAGAAAAGAAAACAGCCTACCTCACTCCTCAGCGGAATCTGCTCCTCATTTCAGGAGATATTGCTCCTCATCAGCACTGTTCTGAGGAATCTTTTCTCCATAAGGTAGGCTATAATGTCTCACTCGCGAGGAGTCGCGACGCGCTTTGTTTACAGCTGATGTGGGCGTTTCACAGCTCTGAAATAGTTCTCAGAATTTGCGTTTGAATAGCACGCGCTCTCCGGGGAGTGGTCACATTACTGTGAATGAGCTCCTAATGAGCTCGACAGGAGTCGCTCTCTTTTTATACAGATTACAGAAGCTGAGAATATTTGTTTTTTATATAAATGACTTCATTTAAAAGATGCGATCTCGAGCTTTATGCCCGTGGGTCTGTTTGCCTGTTTGACTGAATTTTCGCGGAGTTATAGATCATTTTCGAACGCGTTTCAAATGGGAGTTTACTGACAGAGAGAAGGCAGAAATCGCATCATGTTAATTTTTCTTTGTCAAAAAGCAAAACACTTTATTTTTATTGTGAGTATACAGAAAAAAAATAGAAACTGAACAGGATCGATTGATGTATTACACGAAAATGAAAGATCAAAATTAACAGAGTATTTAGTGTTTATTTTCATTGCTAAAAAAAAAAAAACGAGCAAAACGCGCAGGCGCGTTTGTGGTCCCCAGAGGGTTAATCTTGCAGAGTTGATGGATGTGAAGGATCTGACAAAGTCTCTTATCTGTTTCAGGTTGTTGATGACTGGATGAGGTTTGACGATCGGAGACAGGATGGCTGATGAAGACGGAGGATCCGGAGAACAGGCTGACGGCAGGGAAGTAGCTGAAGAAGGTAAGATGGGTCTTTGGATTGGCATGAGAGAGTCAGTATGTTGAGTAGATTTCAACGAGACCTGACAAGGAACTGAGGGAACTGGAGGTGAATATAAGGAGTGCGGGAAGTGGCAGGAGATTGATGACAGGTGATACAGATGAAGACGATGAACAGGTGTAATGAGGGAGTGAGTTCAGGTGAGAGTCACGAGGGATTCTGGGAAGTGTAGTGCAGACAAGACGAAGACAGACGGTGAATGTGACACTTATGCATTACATTCGTTAATTTTAAAGCAACCTCTGTAGCATTCTTCCCATGAGTGTACAGCACAGTATCATCCACACATACATTATTATATCAATATCATTACATACTAGTGGAAGGTCATTTATATATATACTAAAAAGCAGTGGCCCTAAGATTGACCCTTGCGGGACCCCCATGGTACATCTTTTCAAGGGGGATAATGTGTTGTTCATTCGCACGCACTGATGTCGTCCACTCAGGTAAGATTTGAACCAGTTTTGTGTATTTATTGAAAGATTGTAGCATTGAACCATGAAAACATGCTAAATGAAGTAAATATATAATATGAATAAATATTGAAGTCAATAAAAGACATTCATTCAAACTGAAACAAAAAGTAATACTCTAAATAAATAAAACCAGTTACATTCAAAATGTAACTGTTTAACAGTTCTTTTTCAAGCCAACTTAATGAATAAAAAAGTAACAAAATTTGATCGGTATAATATTGAGCCATACAATTGCACCTTGATCATTCATGTTAGTTTGATTAGTGCATTAACTATGGTTAACAAATAAAAACCTTAATTTAAAAATGTATTAGTACGTTAATTAACAAATAATGAACAATCCTTATACAGCAGTTATTAACCTTAGTTAAAGGGGTGGTATAATGCCCTTTTCACAAGATGTAAAATATATCTATGATGTCCCCAGAGTGTGTGTGTGAAGTTTTAGCGCAAAATACCCCACAGATATTTTTATATAGCAAGTTAAAATAGTCACTTTTTGAGGGTTTTCTGCTTGGCCCTTTAAATGCAAATGAGCTGCTGCAGAGGGCGGGGTTTCAAGAGCTTGTGTGTGTTAGCAGCTGCGATTACCTCACACACACACACACACTAAAATGACAGAAACTGTTCTGCCTTTAATGTTAAAACGGAGTCAGACAAAGATGGAGAGACTCAAGAAGAAGTGACAACATGTAGAATGCAACAGGACGTCTCTAATTGGTTAGTTGATGAATTTATGTTGCTGATGTGGAGTTAACTATCTTCAATTAGGATATTCTGTCATGATAAATCTATAAATCGCTCATATAGGAACTGTTGTGAGATGCACACTATTTGACTTTCTATTGCATGTGAAAAGACGGATGCTAAAGTTTTAGCTGACTCACAAATGTACTCTTATACAACAACTCTTCCTCTTCTCAACATGGGCTGCGTGTTCCAGGGGGCGGGGTTATGTAAATTTTAGGGTTGGTGATGTCACTAACCCGGGAGGAATGTCCTGTAGTCCCTACCAGCCGTTTATTGTAGTCCTTTTATTTAAAAGCAAATATCTTCCTTTGCTTTGAACGTTGAGCGTTGTAACTTTGCAGATGTTGTTTATGCTCAAACAGCAACATTACACACTAACTAAAGTTAGAAAAGTGAAATCACACTCAACCACCCCTTTAATGTTACATGTGGAATTTTATTGTAAGTGTTATCATTTCATATAAAGCCAAACAGTCATGCTTAAATATCTACAAGAGCATTGCAATGACATAAATATTAAATGTAGTCTCACACTTTTGCTTCTATTTTATAAACACTTGATGATTATCTAATCAAAATAACAAAATATGTATTAAAGTGATGATGAAAAAATAACCGAAATCGAATGTTTTCTGATTTGTTTATGTTTCTGTCAGCTGTATGAACATATCAGTTAGCTATCTTACGTCTTTAGCTTGAAATATGCAACTTCTCTGCATATTCAATGCATAAAAGTGACCAGCTGGATATAAACTAATGCAAATAGAGGTAACAATTGTGACATTAAACATTCGGGTCGGACTTACGTTTATTTTTGTCAGTGTTTTAAAGGAGACATATCATGCTTTTAAATCGTTCCTTTTTACATATAAATCATACATTTGTAGTCTATATAAAGCGGAACTGCAATGCTTGGGTCTGAATTCCTCATTATTATAGCTCCACAGGCCCCTTTTCTACCCCTTTTCTGATGTGCGTCTGAGAGCAACTCGTTTTGGTGCGGTCTCTTTAAATACAGTTGAGACACTTCATACCCCGCCCCCTCTCCAGGTTGTAGCGGTGACACTCGGTTCAACTCCACCCCGTTCAGCCATTTTTGTAGTCTGATAGCAGAGATAGGATTATCTAGCGGCACAGAAACGTTTTATTCACACGTTATTAACAAAATATCAACAACATAAGACTTGTCCAGCCAGCCTTACATGTTCGAGCCAGAGTCGGAGCCGGAGCGAGATGAAAATGAAGACGACGAACCTGTAGAACAACGTCTTCATATGGATGTATCGCAATGGTTTGTTACTGTATTTACACATGAAACTTTGGTCTTTCGACCTTTTACCACCGTGTCGATTTATTTTGATTAATATGTGCGAGGGAGAGAGAGCAAGACAGCGTCTAGTTTGGAGACGGTGAAGTCTTGTTTACACTTTCGCCCGGCTCCGAGAGAGAGTGAGAGTGCGCGACCGGGTCTCTCTCTCGCTCTCTCTCTCTCTCTCTCTCTGCTCACAAGCGCAGCAGTTCATCTACATTAGACGGTGTAATGAAGCGTGTGGGTTACTACATCCAACAACCAAACATTTTAACTTACCCTCTCGTAACTTCTGCATCCTTTAGCTTGGACTACAAAATTGCAGCGAGAAATAATAATGGCGGATTGCTCGAAGTGTTGGGCCGGAAGTCAATGTCCTTATTTGGCAGTTCCGCTGCAAATACTGTGACGTGATAGTTCAAAAAACGTCATAGATAACAGAAAAATCGGAACAGGTTGAAAAATATGACCAAAACAGAATATAAATATATCAACGAGGCACCTAAAGAGAATAATTTCATCTTTTCTGTACTTGTAAACACTCCAAATATACAACAAAATGCATTAAAGGGCTAAAAAAGTGCATTTAGCATGATATGTCCCCTTTAACCTCTTGAGGTACTACTAATGTTAGCCTTGTAGCAACAATGACATCTGCTTTTAAATTAAGTGAATCATGTGGGGGTTCGAACACATCGTCTTTGTCCTTAGGAAAACAACGCTGGTTAATTATTCTCTCGAGGACCATTTACCAGCGCCCGGGTGTCTGGACTTCCCCCCAGCTCAGCGTGGACCCCTAGTGAGTTTATAGCCGCGTGACAAGCCTCAAAGACATTCCAGACATTCCACGCACACACACTCGTGGACTTTCAAACAGAAACCCACCACAGGAAAAGACTTTTCACCAATAAAGTCGCTCTTAAATGTACTAAATATATCCCTTTTTGTGTTAAGAGGTGTGTGTAAACCATAGGAAAGCATATATGTCCTATTGTAACATTAATAGAACTAAAATGCCTATACTAATGCATAATAATGTATCTGTGCATTGCTACAACGTCTATATTCTATTTTTGATATCTCTGTAATCCTCTCCATCTAACGGAGTCGAATCTTGACTGCAAAGTACAATAATATGCATTTGTTCCAGGAAATATCATATTTCTAAATATGATCCTTTCCCTCATAAAACACATGGTCAACGGAGGCGTGTTTTTTCTTTACAGTTTCCCGCTTCAGAAAAGAAAATCTGATTTGCTGGGCCTCAAAAAGAGGGCGTAAACAGATGTCTGTTAAAAGGCAGAAACCCCCACTTCTATCTCTCTTCTCTCTCATCCCTGATCTGTCGCCCTTCCTCCTCCACGCGCAACACGGCTCCATCGCAACCCGCTGAACAGGCCTTGCCTTGGCCTCTGGGACGCATACCTCCGCGTCATGTAGAGCTGCCCTGCCGTCTTTTGCAACTAAGATATCTTTGCCTCTTCCCTCCCGGAAGACGAATCTGAACTTTCTCGGTAACGTTACATTCAGTGAGCCTTTCAAGCTTCCCGCGGCACCGGAAGACGCAGCAGAAACAGGATCGACACCGTCCACGCTGTCCTGCCTCAGCCTCAGCCTCACCAGAAAGAGCACAGAAACTCGCAAGTACATTATCTGATAAAAGCTGTTTCCAGGGGTCTCGTGAACCTAGGTTTCTGTATGTAATAATTACTAGCTTTTCCCTTCACTCTATTTCTTTCTTTCTTTCATTTCATTTTATTCGGATCACGTATGTTATTGTTTGGTTATATGTTTGTTTGTTTATTGTTTGCATTTTTACGTACGTTTATATTTGTATATTATGACCATGAGTCATAATTATTAATATTTCCAAAATTTCCTATATTCTTGAGCTAATTCACATTAACCTAAAGTCGTATTTGCTGCAGCCTCCTCTCAGCCTTGAAGGCAAACAAACATACTGTTGTGCTGTTCTTTCTCTACTAATGCAGCATTTAGTCAACAAATTAATCGCTTTATAATGATATGAAAAAATACCTTTTAGCTGTCGGTGGTTTAAACGCACCAGTTGCCCCGGTCCAGACAGACATTTTGGGGTGGGTGTGTAGTCAGGGTACTTTTCGCGCTAGTTTGCACCGCATTTGCAATGTTGGCTTTGTGTGACAGTAAACCATGCGTGCAGGCCTTTGAAAAGCTGTGCAGGGGCGAATTCTCTGCAAGCCCGCGAGTTACCACTTTCTTGTTGACTGCAAGCCGCTTCCAGGTCTCTGTTCGTCATGTTGCCGGGCTCATTATTCTCCCATCAGATTATGCTAATTGTAATGCTGCACAATGTGACAGTCCTACATGTCAAGTGGGTAGCTTCTTCCGTGAATCTGTGGTCTGTGTGGTGTGCCGTACTGACGTCGCTGACATCTTACGTGGAACTCAAAAGGTACCCTTTGCCAATAGAGCCATGTGGGTGTCCATTCAGGCAGAGTGTCCGGACCTTCGTAGGGTAACTCCAAGAGAGTTACTGAAGTTATAGATGTGAAACGTTATTGGAACACTGTTACCTTGGTAAGAGATGGGCTTTTAGTCGTATGGCATAACACACCACTGTCGACCACCACTGAGTGCATCGTCTTTTCTAGGTCAGAGTTGCATGGTTCGCTTATGTCTTTACATATTAGGCTAGATCACCCCTCGGCACACCAGTTGAGACTTGTCGTCGGCCGATACTTCTAGGCCCTGGATTTGGAGTTGGCCGTCCAGCTTACCAGTAAGGGATGTCACCAATGTGCTGCACTGTTGGAAAAGGACAAATGAGATATCGTCCGAATCGGCATAAACCAAGGAACATAATGACATAAAGAAATCAAATTTCGAACACTGTTTTCAAAAGTTATGTGTTATTGCAAAAAACGTATCTCTGGAACACTAGGTGGCGCTCTGTTCAAACTTCTCATGTACCTTCAGGACATGCTGTTGATGATCCATACCGAATTTTGTGAAGATTTGTCATATAGTTTAAAAGACATGACAATTAATGACAAAATTCAAACTGGTGAACATGTGGTACATCCAATCCTGGCATATTTGGTATCCACGGATTCAGCATGACACAAGGAATCCATAGATATCCATTTATGATTTTCTGACAAACTTTTCAAAAGTTATTGGCCAAAATATCACTGTTCCCAAAATTTAGCATGGCCCTTCAGATCATGGTTCCAATGAAGCGTACCAATCTTCGTTTTGTTTGATCATACTTTGGCCGAGATACAGCCTATGAACCAATTTTGGGTCGACCTCGTTAAGTTGGTGACACCATAACTTTTGAACAAAGATGAATAAAAAAAATCGGCTAAGTTATTTCTGTGCGGCTCAGGACAAAGATCATCTGTGCCAATCTTTTCATCTTTCGTAAGAATTGGACACAATTTGAATGAGGAGTAGCAAATAAACTGAATACTGTACTGCCACTACTGTAATGGGCGGAGTCTTAATGTAAGATATTGATTGTGATCACTATAATGAGTGGAAGAATCAGGTGTATAAAGATGCATTTTTCTAGATCAAAGGGTTCAAAAGTTATAACCATTTCAATGTTGAATTTTTGAACTGGTGATGGCGCTATAGAGTTGGTCATAGAGACTCTAAAATTTGTACAATTACTTTTAATGATCATCTCTACAAGTGTGCAAAATTTCAAAATTTGAAAAAAACAGCTGTTTCAGAAGTACATGTGAAATAATTTTTATATACATTTGCTGCATGTTAAATTTATTGAGTTCCTTTCTCAGATAGACATCATGTCTGGAACTGAAACAACTTCTGCACCACTTCCGGCCACTCTTGCGATCTGGGCATGTGCTACACGTTTCTTTCACCGTTAAAATAGCGATAATGGTACTGAGAATATTACATTTGAAAGAACATTACCTTCAGAACTTCTGCATGGCGCGTGTAGTGGCGGACCACTCTTAGCTGGGACGTATTGCTTAGCTTCTTTGACAAGCTATCCAAAACAGTTAAACTTAAATTGTACCTTTTTTGAGGTGGATGAGATGGGATTCCAGCAGATAGGTAAACAGGGCAGGTATGCAGAGCAAGGCAGGTAAGCAAAGCAAAGCAGGCAGCAGGCAGGTAAGTAGGTTGGTAGTAGCACACAAAGCATGGACTCCAGTAATCCAACAAACGATTGGTAAGTGGTTGAAAAATGGTGGTTAAAAAAGGCACAACTTAATATCAAAAATAATGTCCAAATAGTGTTCAATAGAGATTCAATAGAGATTCAATAGAGATTCAGTAGCGATTCAATAGCAATGTAAAGAACTGTATGCTAAATACGTTCCAACAGCTTCCTTGTTCTTTTTTTTGTTTTAGAAAGGTGAGAGGCGGCCATCTTTATCTTCAAACATTCTCACCGACCGTCAAACTAAAAGTCCCTACAAAATAAAGGACCCTAAACCAAACAAAATATACCAGTGCTCCAATAGTATAATGCAAAAATTTAGATTCAACTCAAAATGGCTCCTACAGCGCGGGTTACATGACCCTATCACCACCGCGACTTTACGGCTTATGGTGGATCAGTCATTCAAATAAATCATAAAAAACTAATAACATACACATAATAATTACAATTATTATTTTAAAGATAAAAATGTCTCTAGAGTCACACTCGTTGTGCATCATTTGGAAATAACCTGTTTTAGCGTTTGTATTGGTTACATATATCAAAAATACATTATACAATTAGTAATTTGCACTGTTTTGAACTGATTTCCAATATAGTTTTTTGTACTTTAATTTAAAGTGCAATACAAACTAAAAACAATGTTTTGCTGGATAAAAACACATATATATGTTTGATAAAACTCTCACCGCATAATAAATAGCAGAGAAAAAAACGTTTAATAAACTTCTGTTAAGTGACATTAACTAATTTAACTAATTTAATTTAGCATAATTTATCCAGAAATATTTATTCAGTTGTCATTTTTCAACAATTCATTTTTTTAAAGTGTCAATTCAATTTCTGTCATCAAAAACACAAAGACAGCTCATTCCTTCACTCATTCTGCAGTAGCAGTGCATTGAACAGAAGCCATCAAACTCTTTATCTGAACAGAACGCAGTGAAGACCCCCTTCATTCCAGAGGTGTTTCAGTAGATGAATCCACAGGCATCGCACCTGGTGAACTCAAACCCTGTACTCCTCCCTCACATCACACTGACAGACTTACCTACTTAAACTGAATTAATGCAATAATCTTAATTAAATATATTAGCTTAACTTGTGTACAAAATCAACTTGCATCACATGAAGTGTAATTGTGATTGTCAAAAGATTTGGTAACTAAACAGAATTGTATTAAGTTTAGTGACAACGTGTTACAATGTTTCATGGCACAATGACTGGTAGACTACTGTTTGTATTACTGCTTAACACAAATTTCACGATTTCAATTCAATTCTTGGGATTTGATTCCAGTCTTGATTCAATACTGACTCATTTGGATAAATATTAGGTACAGTAGATAGCCTACATGTTCATTTTTCTCAAGAAAAAAAATCTCACATAATGCTGTAAACATACAGAGAGCCCTATCAGCTGGTATTAATAAAGGTATTGCAGTTTTCATTATAATAACAGTTATTTAATGACACAAGTCAAAATATAATAAATTTGTAATATAGTGCACAAATTTAATTCATTTCATAAAAGTAATACATACTGTCCAGGCAACGTGAGCTTTTTTTTTTTTTTTTTTTTTGAAAACCTGTATGGTTTATGGTTTCATTAAAGTTTCTGCACACTAGTGACAGAATGTGAGATGCTTTGTCTCCTTCTTCATAATCATAATCAACATCTAGAAGAATGTGAGTGAGCACCTCTGGTGGTAGCTGGAAGAAAATATAGAAAAACTATTTTAAAATATTAAATAACTCTTAATGAAATAGTTAATATGCAACCGTACATCAACAAGGCCTCCTGTTGCGTCCACGAGTGGAAAAATTGTTTTTATTGCAAAGTATACATACATACATACATCTTTATAAAATTGTAAATGACAATTGTTTTAATATATTTGTACATGTTTTATATTTTAAACTGTTTGATTTCCAATATCAATAGTGTTTCTCAGAAATCCCTTACTGGACCTTTAACAGCACAATCAGAAGATCTGCTCCTATAGTTCCACCAGTAATGTCTGTGGAGATTCTCCATGGAGAGCAGTCTATGGAGTTGTGCAGACAGTACTGATCTGTTTATTTTTAAGTTACACATTCTACATTGATTAAAAAAGAAAATAGAATGTGTTTTAAAAAAAAGTATTATTTTCTACATAAATAAATTATTTATAATTCAGATGAGAATAAAGTTAGTGTCAATTAAAACAAATATATTGATTTGAAACATTACCAAGCATATCTCAAGGTCTTTTTGTCTTTTTATTAATTTAATTAATAAACTAATTGCATAAAACTATTGTCAGTGCACTACAAGTAGTGGTCGCTTCTCTGTTGTGTTTCAGAGCACTAGGTGGCAGTAGTGGTCGCTTCTCTGTTGTGTTTCAGAGCACTAGGTGGCAGTAGTGGTCGCTTCTGCAGGTACAGCCAGGTGAAGGTGATCTCCGGCTCGGTTGGGGACTGGTCTTCTCCTCAGGGAAAAGAGTATAAAGCCGCACTGATCTCCAGTTAAATGAGGCCTGCTGTTTACTGCTGGTTGAGTTTGTTGGTTGTTTTTAAGCATTGCTGTGTTCAGGCGTGACTGATTTAAAGACTTTCTTTTGTGCTGTTGTTGTTACCTTGTCTAACTAGTGCTGTGCTGAAGTAGACACCCTTTTTGCTGTTCGCAAATGTTAACCTTTTTCCCCTCTGTTTCTCTTGTAAATATGGTAAATATTCCTAACTTGGCAGTTCTAGGGAGTGGGGAGCCCTTTCTTTTTTTATTTTTGTAATGCTTTTCTCCTGTTTAACCTAGAGAGGGAGTCAGGGAATTATTATTTTGTTGTTTATTTCCTCTTACTCTCCTTAAGGAAAGTGTAGATTTGATCCCTACAGTTAGAGGCGTTTATGTATTTTCTCTGGGCTTTTCCCACACTCATGAAGTCTTTAAACTTCCTTACTTGTGTTACATCAATACATTTTTGGAGCCATTTGTTTTGTTAAAATTTTAGTTACTTGGGTGACTGGGTGGATCGTAACGGGGATCAAGAGAGTTGTTGATCTCATCGAATCAATTAGGTTTGCATTTTCTAGTTTATTACTGGATACAGAATAAGATATAATTTCACCTCTGATGACAACTAACATTATCCCGCTTATTACACGGCTATTTGCCACAACAGTAAATAATTAGACACGAAATATTGATCTGAGTTGAAGTATTTTATTAGCTCTTTAAACGCAAAGCTTTTGAACTCTGCTCATATTAAAAGGAGAGATATATGAGAATCACAGCTAAGTCTCCTGAGTATGATGTTTCAATAAAGGAGTTTCCTTAAAGTCTGAGCTTTATTAACATCAAAGCTTTAACTGTACACACACACACAAAGCTTTAACTGTACACGCAAACACAAACTGGGGTTTTTCCTTCAGCATCAGCAACTGAACTCTTAGCCAGCACTTCGGCGCCACCTAATGGATTAGAGACACATTACCTATAACACATTAAACTGTTTTATATCACATCACCCTTCCTTAAGATTTCCTTAACAAATGTAACATTGAACTGTGAAATTACTGTAGTTAGAAAAAAACATTTCTTTTTCAGTTCCAGACCTTGTTTTCACCCTTTTCGGTGTTATTATTGTAGTGTGACTGGAATTAGACTCAGGTAGACCAGTTCCTGGATGTTCTGCACTGGAATTACTGGGACGTTATCAGGCTTAGTGGCTGACCATGACCTTCCTTTGGCCCCTGTGTCTGTGGACCTGAAGCTGGCTCATTGTCACTGACTGTAGGCATCAGGAACCTCTTCCAGCATCGCCAGTACCCTGGAGCAGTGGGCCACTGGTTTCAGCGGCCGTCATCATGGTCCTGCAGCGAAACGCCTGAGACCGGCGCGGCTCACGTCTGTGCAGACGACTGTGGGCTTTAGCATCAGAGAACGCTAGCACAGGAGCTTCTGTGACCCAGGAACCTGAACTGAGTCTGCCGTATCAGGCACTGTTCTGTGTTTTAGATTCAGGAAAAACAGTAGGATTAATTGATTTCTATTTATGAAAATGAACAGTGCATGAAGACGATGTATGAAGAGGAGGCAGTTCCACATTAATAAAGACTGTCGACAGGAGACAGCTGAGAAACAAATGAATCATTTGCAATCACAAGATCTAAAGTATGACCTTTTCTTGTGTGTTGGAAACACTGATAAACTGTGTAAGATTAAAACAATCCAGTAGAAATAAAAAGTCCCTTGTCATCGCACAGTCATTTTGGTCAATGTGTATATTAAAATCCCCCAAAATTAGAATCCTCTTGAATTTAAAACACAGCTTTGAGAACAGTTCAGCAAACTCAGACAGAAATGCTTCATGTGCCTCTGGTGGCCGGTGGACGGCAGTGATGATAGCGGCTTTAGAGGCAGAAATGCTCAACTCAAGGCATTTGAGTGATGTAAACCGCGGTACACATACAGTGCTGATGTTAAACTGCAGTTTGTGAACCACAATAATCCCGGTCTGGTTGACCAATGTTTTGTTTAAATTCAGATTGGATTATGTTGGTAATAAGCACTTACCTAATGCTAAAAGAAGTTTCTAACTTAAAACCAAATACAGCCGCGTTAACATTAAAACTAAGAGTGGAGCGGCAAGCACAAGCCCCGATGGGACGGCGGCCCAGGCCCTAACCCTAGCCCTAACCCCGTGGGGCTTTTGGGTTTAACGTAAAAACAACCATCCAGACATACAGTGTGACTACTGACTCTAATGGCTCTTTTAACGAACCGGCTCTTTTAATGAACCAATCAAAGACTCGCAAACTCAAGAGTTCCCTGTCCGAATCAGTCTGATAAATCATTCACTGAAAGAACTGAATATGTCACCTGAATCTGACTCTTTTTTGTTAATAAATGACATTTAAAATTAATTACAGACATCCTTAAATGAATCAAAGATGATATGATCAGTCTTAGAGAATATTTAAACAAAATATCGGCTGTCCAGCATAAGGATTAATCTGATAGTACAACCCAAAATACTTATACCAAAAACTGCAAAACTATCCTGAACGCTGCAGACGTCAGCAATACAACATTGACAACTGAAGTAGACTTTATTTCTTTTAGTGTTACATTACAGTACACAGCTACACAAATCACCAAAGAACGTTGTGTCTCTGGTTTAAGGCAAGAAGACAGAAGATATCATGTACATGCGTTCATTTAGTAGACATGTAAGGCAGTAAATAGTAAACATCTTACTTAAAAAAACAATATGATTGTTCAGCTTGATATTAAGACCATAGAAATATAACAGCACAGAAATGGTTAATCTTTGGAGCATATGAACGTTCGTTGTGTCTTTACATGGTTCCTCGTGAAGCTGAGTTTGCTTTTACTGTACAGTCCATCTGGTGCAAAAAGTACATTTCGATCAAACCCAGAAGTCTCAGGACAGTGTACAGATGCTCTAGAAATCTAACAGTCTATGTGTGTGTGTGTGTGTGTGTGTGTGTGTGTGTGTGTGTGTTTATGATTCTGTATAAAAGCTAAAACATTACTGGACTTATCATGGAATTTGTGGTTTTCAAGTCTGTTACACTCTATGAACAAAATGTGAATAATGTTCCACAAAGTTAATGCACAGATACTGAATATCCTATCAAGCACCTTTAAATATGAAAAGCGTCAAATGTACAAAAGACTTAAAGGCATTAGAAAAGTACCATCATACAATGAATGTGAAAACATGAAATATCAGGGTACATTAGAGTAAAAGAGTTAAAGGCTCATGTACAGAAGAATCACTGAAGGCCGTCCACTTAAAAGAAGCTTGAACGTTTCAAAATTCCAAAAACTAATATAAATATTTTAAATTTAAATGTGTAAGGATCAGACGAGGATCTAATTGCATCGTGACCTCTGATTACATTTTGTTCTAATAATTGAAATGTTCATTAAATGAATCAAGTTCCTATAGGTCCTTGTCTAAAGATCCTCTCGATTTCTCCCATATTTAGGCTTTGTTATAAATTAAGGATGGGAGATATTTTCAGTCACATGAAACTGCAAACAAAACAACCAGAAACTTAAGGGTTGAAATAAACCATATTAAATATCACGTTTCGATAAAAACATCCAGCAGCCCTTTTATGGTCAGAACGGTAAGTTGTTGATTCAGGTGAGGTTTTAATCCCTATGAGCATTTCATCAATGTATAAAACAGTTCAGTTTGTTTTAATGTGATGGTTTGTATAGATTATTCATAGGCTAGAAACGTCCTCGGGTGTGTAAACGTGAATGCTTGGCCAACGCAGTGCAAGCGTGTGGTTTCGTACTGTAACATTTGATCAATCTATGGTGATAAAAAGCCTTCAGGACTCAAAGGGGTGATCGAGTTACGATGTTTGTTACGGGCAGGTAAACTGCTTTACGCTGATGTGAAACTCTCTGACGCAGTGACGCATGAACTCAAGCTCGCATATCCAGAAGTGTGTGTTCACATACTCGCGTAGAGCGTGTTTCAGGCCTTAGCACTGTCCTAGCCAACAGGGAACATTCTCAGAACTAATGTTGTGGTAAGGTTCTGAACAAACGTTCTTCCGGTAACGTTAATAGAACGTTCGTTCAAAGTTATCTGGTCTTTAATGACGTTCTTAAAACATCTGCACAAAATACATCGTTCATGGAACTTCTTTCTGAAATGTTTTAGTCAGACGTTCGACTAAAGTTTTTTAAATGTCACTTGTTTCAGAACGTTCCGAGAACATTCAAAAGTAACATTGCCATAATGTTTGCAGAATGACACAGTGGAATGTTCCCTTAACGTTCACATAACCAAGAAAAACGTTTTTGAAACATTTTTGAAACTGTGTTTTGAATGTTGAGAGAGCATACCGAAATAACGTGTTCATAGCCTAACGGGAACGTTGGCGAAACGTTCTTAGAACATATTTTGTTAGCTGGGTTTCTGTGATTAGTAAAGCTCTTGGTGGCTGTGAGGGAAATGAATATGATGAGAAGAAGCGTTGAGCACATAATCAGAGTGAAGAACTGTACAACACGAAGACAAAGGCAGTGAGGCTTCAGACCCAACGGCACGTCTTCGTCAGGGGAATGTAAGGACAGGAACGTCAGTAGTTCTTGCAGGGCGTGTGCGATATGGAGCGCGAGCGCGTTAGAGGACCGTGGCGCATCTCCTCACTCGTCACGCTGTCCTCGCGCCGTGTCTTTCCCTGCTCCTCTTTCATGAACAGGTCCATCATGAGGATCTTCTCCTTGTGGATCTGTAAGCTGATGTCTTTGGGAATATCTGGGATTATCCAGTCCACAACATCACTCATCAGCATCACCACATTCTGCACAAATAAATCACAAGTTGACCAGAATTTAGCGTGATTTTAACTGATGTTCTGTACACACTTAAGGTAGCACTGCACTCATACTGTGAGTCTGGCACTGATGAGCCTTTAGATATTAGACACTCACCTGAAAGACAATGACAAATGCGAGTCTGGCTGCCAACACAGCCCAGAACTCCTTGGAGATCTCGTACGGCGTCGGAGACCACGGAGGCTCTCTGTAGTCTTTATACCTGGAGGAGATGTCATTAAGCGTGTGTGTCGAGAGGTAACGGAGCCGTTCTGAGAGCACTTCATACCTGCAGATGTCCACACGGAAGCCCAGGTGGAAGGGCTCCACGGGGGGGGTGCCGTTCTGGAAGTGACTGACGTTAAAGTAAGACAGCGTGTGGTTGACGAAGCCGTGCATCGAGCCGTCCGGACTGTACATGTACTGATAGACCAGCCGGGGAATGAAGTCCGACGTGAAGGAGATCACAAACGCCTGCAGGAAAGAGGACAGTTCAGAAGAAGTTTCTGACATGTTATTGTACAAAGGTGGCGTATTGATGAGAGCAGAAAATAATAAATGTAGAAAAATACTAAGTTTGAACTAATGAATCATGATTAATGTGTAGAATCTTCAGCTTCTAGATTTTTCTACTTTTGAACAGTTTTACAACCTTAACTTTTCAAGTGGAGCTTGCCAAAGACAGGAACACTGCAAACACAAACTGCTGTAATGCCACTCATAGAGTATTTGTGGAGTAACTTTAGTTAATACTGTTCTGCCTCCACTTTCAGTTAATAAGTTAAAGTGAAATATGGAAAAAATAGAATCTACTTTTTCTAAAAATCTAGATTAAAAAGTTTGTCGAGACTTGGGAAAGGCTTGGGAAAGTTTGGACCAGAAAGTTTAAAGTAGTTTGAAGTATTACATTATTACTTGATTTTGTCTTTCTTGATCATTTTATAACAATAAAATATTGCGTTGCCGTCACATGCAAAACAATCAATTATCAAATAATTGTTCTGGGTGGTTGTTATGAGTAGATAGATAGATAGATAGATAGATAGATAGATAGATAGATAGTATTTGTGGAGTAACTTTAGTTTATACTGTTCTGCCTCCAGTTTCACTCTAACGGCTAATATCGCCCACAACTCACTGCGATGTGGACGAAGATTCGATTAGAACTACAAACACGAGTAAAAAGTGTTTAAAAAACTACAAACATGACGGATCTGCAAGACGGACGGTTGAGGAGAGCGGTGAAGATAAAGGGGTTTAAATGATGAATAATCAGTAGCCTATCTAAGCTGACGAAACAACACTGCTATGACCAGCGCGAGTCTCCTCGACAGTGATCGTCCGGACAGCCGGAGCTGAAATCTCCAGAAGCGGAGCTTGAGGACACTGCTGTGAAGACTTCTCTAGTCTGTAAATACTATTGCCCTATTTGGATTGTACTTGTTTCTCATGGGGACACAAGGTAATTTCAACATTTACAGGGGTTAGTCAGTGATTTTATTGCTTTCCGAAGCCAGAATGTTAGTGTTTTTCTCCAGCCACCCTAGTAAAAATTCCTGGTGGGATTACATCCAAGGTCGTCAGGAGATTTAACTGCCGTCCAAATCCACATCTCTGAGATTATAAGAGAGGATCAATCCTGAAGGCATTTTGCTGATAACTGTTGCTCTCCGTGGGGATGTGCACACACTTTAAAGACAGAGACTTGTTACTGAGATGCTGGAAACCGTTTAAAAGAGTAATGTTATGTCCCTGATATAACAGCGGGAGCTGTTCAGAACAAAAGCACGCAAACCTTTGAAAATATTTCTACTCATTTCCACATTTTTTAAATGACATCCATCATTTTGAGAGATGCTATACAGAAACAATACAGAGGATATTATTTTCCAATAGTTCAAATAAATATGAATTTATTTAAATATGAAAGCAGCGTGTTCCTGGGTTCATAGGATCCCAGAACTCAGGTGTCACTCAGATTTATATTTCACAGACGTCTCCATGAGGAACAGTTATCATCCGGATAGGTCTCACTGACTGAGAAATGTTCAAGTTAGGGTTGACATGCACATTTGACTAGTGCCAGGACAAGAGAAGTGATTCAAGAGCCGTCTACTCAAACCCTTCTTCATAACGGCAGTGTCTAGAGTATAAAGTGCTGTATGCGAAGGAGAGTTTCGCCGTTCAAAGTTTAACGTGATCCGCTAGCATTAGACGGACCAATAACACACACTTACATTGACGATCACTGCCACTTTTGCGACTCCTCTGAGAATATTATACCAGATTCCTGTGAAGACATCATGAACAACACCATCAGTGAATCAGCACGTTGAGGTGAACTCGTATAACACACACATTCAGCTACTGATATTATGGAAAGATTTGCAGGAATATTCCAGCTCAATAATATAATCTATAAATAGTCCATAAATATTACATTATTTTTCTCAAGTTCAAATGTTTTGTGAAGATATTGGACAGAGATGCCACGGATGATCATATAACTGATAATATAAGCTTTATTATATGATTGTGATTGTGTAAATACAGACCGATGTCTTTGCCTCTGGCTGCATCTGGTCTTCTGAGTTCTCCCACAAACTTCTTGGCATCCAGACGTATTTCAATGATGTTGTTGAGGAGGGCAAACAGAGGCGCCAGCGGGAAAGATGCCACAAACAGAGTCACAAAGCCAAACTGGATTACTGCAGGAATGAACAGTCATAATTACTGAAGTAATATTAGAAACTCGCCATCGTCACACTGCATACAGCTGAGGCTTCATCACACGCTCATCACAGCTCATGAGCCAGTGTCTCTGGTCGTAGCTGGACCAGTACTAGTTCTTAATAAGCATTGAGAAAAGAGCTGCACTATTCTGTTCCAGTGAAATACACATGAAAAAAGAGAAGTGATGAAGAGTTAGTCGGGTCGGATGCTTTGGTTTCTGTACAGACACTCACTCATCTCCATGTACTCGGGCGTGAGGCCAGCGAAGGGCTCCAGGAAATGATCCGTCTCATAACGCTGTAACTTCTTCTCACGTTCCTCTTCCTGGAAAGAGCGTCTCTTGGATTTAATGTATCTGATCAGCTTCTTCAGTTTACTGCAATAAAGCAAATACAACCCAAACCATGGCAATGCAAACGGTTCAGCATGTCCATAAAGCCTGTCGTGTTTAGGAGTGTGTGTACTCACGGGACGCCGATCTCAAACAGGTTGTTCTGGATGAGCTGTTTCCCGAGCATTTGTCACGGTTCACGGATTCATTGACTCGCCTTGCTATGTGTGTGCGTGTTGTATGAATGGGCGCGGCTCATCAGCATGGCTCGTTATCGCTGATGAGCTGATCAGCGCCAGCTGTTTTGAATGAGAATGTCCTATATATTGTTTGTCACCTCGTCTTGTCTTTGTCAGATGGTTGTGGAGGTTCTCAGGCTCAGCTCACAGTCTTCTCTTCCTTGCTCCAGTTTCTGTTCTGAGATTCGTCTGCCTGTTCCGAGGATCTAGTTCCTGTATTCCTGTTCCGAGATTCGTCTACCTGTTCTGAGGATTGTCTGCGGTTCGTCCGTTGCTGTCTGCCCACTGAGTCCTGCGTTGCCGAGCCTGAGTTTCTACGTTGCCTTATATCTCTACCTGCACTTCATCTTCTATTGTGTTAATAAACACCAGTATTCACTTGCTATTGAATCCTTGACTTTTCATTCGCGCCATGACAGAACCATCTGACCAGATCATGGATTCAGCGAGTGCAGCCACATTGCAGCAGATGTACGCCGGTAATCACGCCCGCATGGACCGTCAGGATGAACAGATCGGTGCCTCGGGTCGGGCGATACAGGCTCTGGTAACGCAGGTGTCCGAGCTCACCTCTCAATTACAACATCTGAGAGGTCCCGCTGCGCCAGCACCGCCCCCGCCTGTTCCCCCGGAACCTCTCAACATCAACCGACCAGAGCCGCGCATCCCCACCCCCGAGAGGTATTCTGGAGAATCGAATATGTGCCGAACCTTTCTAACCAAATGTTCGATTTACTTCTCTCTTCAGCCTGTGACGTTTTCCTCTGAGGAGAGTAAAGTGGCACTAGTGATGACACTGCTGTCTGGACGCGCGGCTCTGTGGGGAACAGCGGTGTGGAAGAATCAACACCCGTGCTGCTCCTCGTTCCAAGCACTCGAGCAAGAGATGAGCCGCGTGTTCGATCGCGCGGTCGCCGGACGCGAGGCGGCTCGCCAACTTGCCGATCTCCGACAGAACAACAACTCGGTTTCCGACTATTCCATCCAGTTCCGGACGTTGGCCGCCGAGTGCAAATGGAACGAGGAGGCGCAGTGGGACTTGTTCCTGCATGGGTTGGCTGATCGTGTTCAAAAGGAGATCTACACGTTGGATTTACCCAAGACTCTTGATGAACTGATTGAACTGGCATTACGAGTCGATGCACGATTACAACAGAGAGCTAATCGGTCTTTACGGACTCCAGTGGAGGATTTCGCTGAGTTTCCCAGTTTCAGGGGAGTGAACACGGTCAGCCCCTCGAACGATCCTGAACCCATGCAGGTAGGTCGAGCTCGGCTCTCCCGGGAGGAGAGAGAACATCGCCGCTCGAGAGGTCTGTGTCTCTACTGTGGGGAGGCCGGCCATTTCATCTCCAACTGTCCTTTAAAAGGCCAAGCCCGGCGGTAGGACGGAGGCTACTGTCGGGCGGGATATCCTTGACCAGACCCTCGAACGCCACCCTCCTCCCGGTGAGACTCCAGTGGGCAGACCACACCTTCAACGGCCAGGCGCTGGTGGATTCAGGAGCGGAGGGGAATCTTATGGACTTTTCCTTGGCACAGAAACTTCACATCCCCATCACACCGCTGGAGCACAGTATCACCATTCACGCATTAAATGGACAGAAACTTCCGGGCATCACTCACACCACTGGACCCATCACACTTATCACCTCGGGTAACCACACTGAGAAGACCTCACTATACCTCACTCAGTCACCTCACGCTCCCATTGTCCTGGGTCATCCGTGGTTGGTGAAACACGGACCCAGGATAGAGTGGGGTCAGAACTCCGTGTCCACTTGGAGTAATCAGTGTTATGCCTCATGTCTTTCGTCTGCTGTTCCGTCTGTTTCTTGTTCTGTGTTGCAGGAGGAGCCAGTGAATCTGTCTAACGTGCCACCAGAGTATCTCGACCTGAAGGAGGTGTTCAGTAAGTCTCGGGCTGCTTCTCTTCCTCCGCATCGTCCCTATGACTGTGCTATAGATCTACTGCCAGGTACGTCTCCGCCTAAGGGCAAGTTATATTCGCTTTCTGTTCCAGAAAGGGAGGCTATGGAGAAATATATTTCTGATTCTCTAGCAACTGGATTCATCCGCCCTTCCTCTTCTCCAGCGGGGGCGGGATTCTTTTTTGTGGGGAAGAAGGATGGTTCACTGCGACCTTGTATTGATTACCGGGGGTTGAATAACATCACGGTAAAGAATACTTATCCTTTGCCGTTGATGTCTTCAGCCTTCGAGAGGTTGCAGGGAGCATCTATCTTCACAAAATTGGATTTACGTAATGCATATCATTTGGTTCGCATCAGGAAGGGGGATGAATGGAAGACCGCGTTCAACACCCCCAGGGGGCACTTTGAATATTTGGTTATGCCGTTCGGGCTTTTCAACTCCCCAGCGGTCATCCAAGGACTCATCAACGACGTGTTGAGAGACATGGTAGACCAGTTCATATATGTTTACCTGGATGACATATTGATTGTTTCTTCGTCTCTCCAGGAACACGTTCAACACGTCAGACGAGTGCTTCAGAGGTTGCTAGAGAATGGGCTTTTTGTCAAGGCGGAGAAATGCGCTTTTCATGCACAGTCTGTTCCTTTCCTAGGGTACATCATTTCGTCTGAGGGAATGCGAATGGATCCTGAGAAGGTTAAGGCTGTGGTAGAGTGGCCAAGTCCAGATTCCCGTAAGGCCCTACAGAGGTTTCTGGGGTTTGCCAATTTCTACCGGCGTTTTATTCGCAATTTCAGCCAACTAGCCGCGCCTCTGACTGCCTTGACCTCCCCCAGAACGGCGTTCAGGTGGTCAGGCACAGCTGAGGCTGTGTTTGCTAAACTGAAAGGCCGCTTCGTTTCAGCCCCCATCCTTATAGCCCCTGATCCGTCACGTCAGTTTGTGGTGGAGGTCGATGCATCAGAGGTGGGGGTAGGAGCAGTGCTATCCCAGCGTTCTTCCACAGACGACAAGATGCATCCCTGCGCGTTTTTGTCCCGTCGTTTATCGCCTGCCGAACGTAACTACGACATTGGTAACAGAGAGTTGTTGGCAGTTAAGTTAGCATTGGAAGAATGGCGTCACTGGTTAGAGGGATCGGGGGTACCTTTTATCGTCTGGACCGATCATAAGAACCTGGAATATATCAGAACCGCCAAGAGATTGAACTCCAGGCAGGCTCGGTGGGCACTTTTTTTCGGTCGTTTTGATTTTTCTCTCTCGTACCGCCCGGGTTCCAAAAACATCAAACCCGATTCTTTATCGCGTATTTTTGACCATTCCGATCGCCCGTCTACTCCCGAGTGCATTTTACCTGAGACCCTATTTGTCTCCACACTCACATGGGAGGTCGAGTCGAAGGTCAAATTGGCCTTAGAAGGGGTAACGCCTCCGCCCGGTTGCCCACCGAATCGTTTGTTTGTGCCGGAGGGATTACGGTCCGACGTCATTCAGTGGGGTCATTGTTCCAATGTAGCTTGCCACCCAGGAGTTAATCGCACTAGTTTTTTAGTCAAGCAACGGTTCTGGTGGCCACTGATGGCTCGTGACATCCACAGTTTTGTTTTGGCTTGCTCGGTTTGTGCCACTGGTAAGACTTCCAATCGACCCCCAGATGGGTTACTTCAACCGCTGCCTGTCCCTTCGAGACCCTGGTCCCACATTGCGCTAGATTTTATCACCGCCCTCCCACCCTCTCAGGGCAATACGGTCGTTTTGACTGTGGTGGACCGGTTCTCGAAGGCGGCTCATTTTATTCCCTTGCCCAAATTACCCTCAGCCAAGGAGACAGCGTTGACCGTTGTAGATCACGTCTTTCGCTTACATGGCCTCCCGATAGACGTGGTTTCTGACAGAGGACCCCAGTTTGTGTCCAAATTTTGGCGAGAGTTTTGTAAGTTACTGGGAGCGACTGTCAGTCTGTCCTCAGGGTTTCACCCCCAGAGCAATGGTCAAACCGAGAGAGCCAACCAAGATTTGGAAAGGGTGTTACGATGTTTGGTCTCCAAGAATCCTTCCTCTTGGAGTCAGCAACTTTCAATGGTGGAGTACGCGCACAATACGTTACCAGTGTCGTCCACGGGCCTATCTCCGTTTGAATGTAGTGTAGGTTACCAGCCACCAATTTTTCCCAGTCTGGAATCCGAGGTCGCGGTCCCCTCCGCTCACGCCTTCGTCCAGAGGTGTCACCGCACATGGACTAGAGCCCGTGAGACTCTACTCCAGGTGGGGGCGCGCACCAAGGCTAAAGCCGATCGCCACCGGTCCAAGCCTCCCGTATACGTCGTTGGTCAAAAAGTGTGGCTTTCAACCAGGAACATTCCTCTACGCTCCGTTTCTAATAAGCTTGCTCCCAAATTCATTGGCCCGTTCACTGTCACCAAGATCATTAGTCCGGTGGCAGTCCGCCTCAACCTTCCTCCAGCGTACAGGAGAATTCATCCCGTTTTCCATGTATCCAAGATTAAGCCTGTGTTTCGATCAGCGATTAACCCGCCAGTTCCGGTTCCTCCCCCGCCGCGTCTCGTAGATGGGGAACCTACTTATTCGGTCAATCGTATACTGGACTCAAGGCGGAGGGGACGCGGATTCCAGTACTTGGTGGACTGGGAAGGTTACGGTCCGGAGGAGAGAAGTTGGGTTCCGGCTAGGGACATCCTGGATCACTCCCTTATCGATGATTACAATCGACAGGTAAGGGTGTCTGGGAACGCCAGGCGGCGTTCCTAGGAGGGGGGGTACTGTCACGGTTCACGGATTCATTGACTCGCCTTGCTATGTGTGTGCATGTTGTATGAATGGGCGCGGCTCATCAGCATGGCTCGTTATCGCTGATGAGCTGATCAGCGCCAGCTGTTTTGAATGAGAATGTCCTATATATTGTTTGTCACCTCGTCTTGTCTTTGTCAGATGGTTGTGGAGGTTCTCAGGCTCAGCTCACAGTCTTCTCTTCCTTGCTCCAGTTTCTGTTCTGAGATTCGTCTGCCTGTTCCGAGGATCTAGTTCCTGTATTCCTGTTCCGAGATTCGTCTACCTGTTCTGAGGATTGTCTGCGGTTCGTCCGTTGCTGTCTGCCCACTGAGTCCTGCGTTGCCGAGCCTGAGTTTCTACGTTGCCTTATATCTCTACCTGCACTTCATCTTCTATTGTGTTAATAAACACCAGTATTCACTTGCTATTGAATCCTTGACTTTTCATTCGCGCCATGACAGCATTGTGATGCTGAGCTGGATGCAGAGCTCCATGAGGCAGCCGCCGTGAGCGCACTGATCAAACACATCAACACAGCCGTCATTCACCCGCGCAATCACTCCTCACAGAACACGCGCTCATGATGCATACCTCCTCCATGCGGTAGGACTCGAACACGTAGAGGTAACTGCCTGGACGCCCCCCGAGCCTGTGCGGAAACACGGCCGTCAGAGTCTGGCTTCAGCATCAACACACTCACATGCAGCGGCAGGCTTTAATAACCAGAAATCAGCTGACAGAAGCACATGCAGATCATCACTTATTATTAGATTATGGACGCTCGTTTCCGCCACAGAATAAAAAATAAATAAAAAAATAAATCTCACAATTCTGAATTTATTTCTCTCAAGTCTGACTTTTTCTTGTAACTTTGCATTTATAACTCACAATTCAGACTTTTTTTCTCACAATTTCGAGATTATTTCTAGTTTATATATCTCAATTTATTGTTTATATAGTTTATATAAGTTTATATATCACAATTCTAACTTTTTCTTGCATTGCCAGTTTAAATCCCACAATTCTGAAAAAAATTCTTGCAATTCCAAGTTTATATCTCGCAATTCTTACTTTTTCTCACAATTGCGAATTTATACCTCACAATTTTGAATTTATTTCTCTCAAGTCTGACTTTTTCTTGTAACTTTGCATTTATAACTCACAATTCAGACTTTTTTTTCTCGCAATTTCGAGATTATTTCTCACAATTCTGACTTTATTTCTTTCAATTCTGACTTTTTTCTTGCAATTCTAACTTTTTCTTGCATTGCCAGTTTAAATCCCACAATTCTGACTTCATATCTCACAATTCTAAAAAATGTATTGCGATTCTAAATTTATATCTCGCAATTCTTACTTTTTCTCACAATTTCGAGTTTAAATCTCACAATTCTGACTTTTTGTCTCACAATTCTGAGTTTATTTCTCGCAAGTCTGACTTTTTCTTGCAATTTCGCATTTATATCTAACAATTCTGACAATATTTCTTTCAATTCTTACTTTTTCTTGCATTTCGAGTCTATATCGCACAAATCTGACTTTATTTCTTGCAATTCCAAGTTTATATCTCGCAATTCTTACTTTTTCTCACAATTGCAGAATTATACCTCACAATTGTGACTTTTTATCTCACAATTCTGACAACATTTTTTCAATTCTTACTTTGTTCTTGCAATTCTAAGTTAATATCTCGCAATTCTTACTTTTTCTTGCATTTCGAGTCTATATCCCACAAATCTGACTTTTTTTCTCTCAATTCCAAGTTTATATCTCACAATTCTGACTTTTTATTGCAATTTTGAGTTTAAATCTCACAATTCTGACTTTATTTCTTGCAATTCCAAGTTTATATCTCGCAATTCTGGCTTTTTTCTCGCAATTGCAATTTTAGATAGAATGGTGAGATATAAACTTGACATTGCACGAGAAAAGTCAGAATTGTGAGATAAAAAGTTGCAATTCATTTTTTTTTTTTTTTTTGTGCCTGAAACAAGCGTCCATGAAGGATATTGAATACCCACCTGCCTCTGAAAAATGCGATGTATATGATGGGAGTGAACGCATTCACAAACTTCAGGATGAAGGTTTTGAAGATCAACCTTTCTTCAAAGCTCTTGTCTGTTTTAGGAACCTCTGAGAAGACCAACATAAGACAAATGATTGAAGTAACCCTTCTGTTTTATGTTTCACACATGACACTCAGTTGGCATTAAGCAGTGCTAGACGAAGCGACTGACCGAGGACAGTGAGCCAGCGTGCCACGGCCCCGTACACCTCGTCCAGGATGAGAATGACCACCAGGTTGATGATGGCCGCTGTGGTTTTAACCGTCAGCCTGACGTTGGAGCGGGTCACGGGGTTCGAGCTCATGGCGAGAGCGGCTTTGGTGGAGATCCGGTATAAAATCACACCAAACACTATAGCAAACGTCACACCGATCTGTAGAACAGTGAGGATGCACTTCATTCAGCGTGTTTTATTTAAATGAAGACAGCTATCATGAGTACACAACTGAAAGCACAACCAGATGAACACCAGCATTTAATCTGGGAAAAACAAGATAAAATGCTATGCTCTCAAATGAAGCCATGATATGATGATGAAAGTAAGATTAAGTACTTGTTAAATGTACTTACTATAGCAATTACAGTCAATTATGCACAATTACATGCAACTAACCCTAAACCAAACCCTGATCCTATCCTAGTTAATTTATATTACTCAGTACTTCAATTTAAATTAACACTGTAACAAGGACACCTTAAAATAAACTGTATCATATTAAATTAATAATTGATGGTGTTGTTTATTTACAAATTATTGCTTCGTGTCTCACATGATGAAAAAATATTACCGAAAAACAATATAAAAGTTACTATGAATCTTTCAGTGCATAAACATAATTATTTTAGTTTAATTTAACTTTGATATGTGCTTTGTCTTTTTATTTGAATTATTTTTTAATAGTTTTTGTTGCAATGTTTTTAAGAGTTTCAGTCACGACTCTTGGTGAAGCTGCCCATCAGACTGTGTGGAGAAGCTGGAGGCGTTTGGCCCAGTCCTCGCTATACTGAACTATTTCTGTTCATGTGTATTTTTGGGATGTCTCAAAAGCTTCAGTGTTTGACCGTAAGGTCGTGATTCTGGGCCAGTGTTTTGCTTTTATTGCCATTTGTTGCAAGTTTGAGATAACAGCAGATGCCTGGATATTCTGCTGGAGAACTTATGACTGCATGATGGGGATCAAGACAGCAAAGTCTGCCCTCTTCAACAGCCGAAACTAACTGTGGGACACATTTGAGGATGAGAAAACAACTGTTCAAATCAGGAATAATTATCAAAGACTTTCAATAGACAGCTGGAACCTCATTTAAAGCAAACTAGTTGGAAGACTATCTGGAATCTGGAGTCATTAACGGGTGTAAGACTTGAGAATAAACAACAAACAATATAGGAAAAAAATTAAGATTCAGATTTCAGTGGGCAATAAATATTGACCGACACTACCTTTCCAATGTTTGGGTTTTTAAATGTTTTTGAAAAAAGTATTTTATGCTTACCAAGTCTGTAATAATGAAATATTAAAAATGTAACAATACTAGTTGTACCAAGTACTGACTCATTTCGGTAACCAATACTTTCACACACTACTTGTGTTTGTGCAAAGGTTTTGAAAGGCAAATGTGTATTTGCAGCGTTTAGCACTGTTTATTATGAGTGATTTATCCGTGCACATTATCATTATTGTGTTACATTCATGTTCCTGGTAATCTTGAGTCAGAATAACTTCCTCTTGGAGCTTCTCTTCTCTGATGATGAGGGCGGGGCTATAACCTGTCACTCACAGGAGATCCACCAATAGAAAACCACAACCATCCCATCAATTCTCCAATGACAAAATAAGTGAGCATGAAGGCGCCCGAGTTGCACGTCATCAGCTTGTTTGTCTTCAGGATCTGCTTGTTTGTGTGCGCGTGTGAGATAAGAGTCTGGCGGAGCGCGTGCGACTCTCGAGGGAGCTGGATGGAGGAATCTTTCTCCTTGATGCTTGGATCTCACACTCTGATCTCGTTGGTCTGCCGATGAGGCCGTCATAGAGAAGTTCACAGAGCTGAGATCTCAGTCAGCAGCTTTCAGGAGATATATCCCTCGCTGGGGGTCCGTGAGGGCTGAAGGTTACCCCTGAGGTTTGATGCAGGGTTTGAACACAGTTATGTAGGGCAGAAGAGATTCCCTCTGCTTTATTTACCTCCCTCCCCAACTACTGTTGGGTTTTGGCGTAGGGATGTATGCTCCCCTATAGCCCTGGTTCGACAGTAGTAATAAGCAGAAGAAGGTCACCTGCGGGCATCCCTCCTTCTCTGTCGCACACTGCGGTCTAGCGCTAATGAAAAAGAAGAAGCGCTAGCCATAGTGGGTCTTTGGCAGAGTGCCTTGACTCGAGGCAGTGTATGAGCTGCAGTGTCTAACTGAGGTTTTAGCACCTTACATGCTCTTCCTTCGGCAGACTGCTCTAGAACCCCTTAGGGTAGAGCAGGGTGAGCTGGCCCACGATGGGCAGTTCACAAGAGTCCCTCTGTTTCGTAGTTGTTGGGTCTTGAAGAAGGGATATATGCTCCCCTTTGGTGGGGTGATCCTTAAGGGAAGATCAGTGTTACAAACTGATGAGTATAGGTGGATCGCCGATCATTGTAGTGTTCTATAGTTTAGCCATAAACTATAGTGAGTCCTGGAGAAGTGCTTCACTCAAGTCAGAGTATGAGCTATTCTCCCCTAATCAATCTAGGATCATTAACATGGAGTAGAAGCTCCTCTTCGGTAGGCTACTCCCCAAGAGCCTTCTCTAATACTGGTGCGATATGCCTGCCATACCTGAGGCTATGTTGTGTATTGTCGGGGCCGTATAGGGCTGAGGCCAGAGGTGTAACAGCCCGGACTTCCCTTGCTGTCGAACATAGAAGCTTGGGAATCGTTCCTAGCATCGGGGAGTTTTGGCTTAGGGAATACACATACACATCAAAATAACATTAAGCTAGAGACTACTTGTGTGGCTGAGCAGTGTAGCGAAAGGATAATCATATTATTCTGTCTTGTATTAATATACAAAAAGGGGAAACGGCTCTCTCATCGTTCTCTTAAAGCAGTCGCTCATTGAGTCGAACAACACACATCACTACTGTTTCCGCTGGTTTATTTACTGTTGGTTACCAATACCACCATCATCCGCTAGAACAACCTGATGGAAACGCACCTAATTCGTCTTTTTTCTTGCAAACTTGGAAAAGATTAGCTGGAAGCCCTGCTAATGTTTGCTATACCCACTATGCTTTGTGCATATTCACAGCATAGTGAGGCAGGCGTTCCCTCGGCATGGTGGAGAGGGTATTGGTTCCCCATAGCGTCAACACCAAGACGCAGCGTCGAGGTTCCACTTTGAAAGGGAACGCCTTAAGTTACGACTGTAACATTGGTTCCCTGAGAAGGGAATGAGATGCTGTGTCTATGGCACCTGTCTGCGCATCTCCTTTAGATGGATGGATGCATGAGACGTCATGGACTACCGTGTGCCAATGATTAATGGTGTTTGTCTACACCGGTCACACTGATCCCGTTCCCCATAGCGTCAACACTAAGACGCAGCGTATCGTTCCTCTTCTCAGGGAACCAGGGTTACAGTCATAACTGTACATTTTTAACACTGTAATACATTTTTTATCTTTACTGTCACTTTTGACATTTGATCAATTTAATGTGTCCTTTCTGAATAAAAGTCTTCATTTCTGACCCCAAACTGTGAATGATAGTACTGTATATACTGTAAATGCCCCGTGAACAGATGTACATGATGCATGGTGCCCACTACGACAGATGTGTTTTGGTGAACAGCAACAAATACATTAATAATTTAAATAATTTTATAATTTTATAAATTGAACAGTGTTCCTTAGATCTCATTCTATTAAAAAGTGTATTTTTACCTGTCTGGATCTCCTGGAATAAAAGACAGAAGCTGATATTCCAGAGGCAGTTGATGCTTCATCACTTTCGTCAGCCATGCTGAATTTATGTTGTCATAAATAAAGAACACAACGACATATAAAGAGGACAGTCATATAGAGTGATGGGCAAGGGTCAACGGTCATCACCAGTGGTGGTTTGGATGGTTAAAATGGTTTGTTAAGATCTCTAGTGGACACCATGCATCAGAGGGTTACATGAAATCATGATGTTTGCCTGTGCTAAGTGTATATATGACAAAATATTCATATTCACATGCAGGATTGAATATGAATATTGATGGTCAAATGTGGGTAACACGTTACATTAAGGTTTCATTTATTAGCATTAGTTATTTACAATAACATGAACAATTAACAATGATTGTGCACCATTTATTCACCTTAGTCAATGCTAATTTCAACATTTACTAATACAAAATCAAATGTTGTATCTGTTAAAATCAAACATTGTGTCAACATTAGTTAATGAACATGAACAAACCTTAAAGGGGTCCTACTATGCTTTAGTTAGTGTGTAATGTTGCTGTTTGAGCATAAAAAAAGGTTTAAAGTTCACTCCAAAGGGGAATATTTTATTTAACAGAATAAACTTTTCGAGAACTACAGCGAACGGCTCGTTTGGAAATGTTTTTTCCGGACCTTATGAAGTCACAATGTTACTCGTGTAAATAATGTGCATCCACGGAATACGCAAAAAAGGGGATGAGGCCAGGTTGAGCTGCATTAGAGAAGACTCTGATTAAAGATTAAAGAGACTCTGTTTTTTCCACCCCGTTTCATAACCCTAACGCTTGTTTGACCTTCCTAAGGCTAACTTTATTTTAAACACTGTTCCTGAACATTATAATCCTAAAGTTTATCTGTGCACTGCACATTTTATGGAGAACAGCTTATTTTCTGTAGCTTTTGTTCTTTAGCTTTAGCTCTCGCATTTGTAAGGCGGTTCACCGCTCCTTAGGAACATTAACCATGGATTAGTGATTGATTTCTGTTTGTGTTACCTTAGTTTTCCAACAAATATCACGATCAAATGGTGGGCAACATTGTATCAATAACGTATAAGAAATAAAACGTCCTGTGAAATCATTGCTTGCAAAGTCCAAATTAAATCCGTTCTGTCCAATCCTCGTGTTCGTTAACATTGTCAGGGTCTGAATCGGGCTCGAATTGGTTTGAAATTGGTTTGAAATGAGGTCATCGTTATTATTTACAGCTGAGTAGAGCTCTCGGTTATGAAGGGGCGGGACATGTCCTGAACACGCGCTAATCACTGCCAATCACAACACACTGAGCCAACTGACCAATCACAGCACATTTGGACTTCATCGAAACCGGGGTGTTTGAGCTAGACTGGGGAGAGAGGAGCTGTAATAATATAAATATGTGAAAAATAATGTGTTTTCTGAACAGTCAAGCATGAAAACATATTCTAGTACACCCCAAAAACACAATCAAGACTTCATAACAAGGCACAATAGAACCCCTTTAAATAACTGCATCTCTATCACTAAAATGAAGGTTAAGAAATGCTGTTAGCTAATGCATGAACTAATGTTAACAAATAAGACTTTATGGTAAAGTGTTACCCAGAGGTGTGGACGGATGTATGACTCCATATGAAACCCAAGCCTTACCATTAAAAGCATCATGATGAGGTTTGTCATGTACGCAGGGAATCGGTCTTTACATGTCAGCTTCTCTTTCACTGGCTAAAGAAGAAAAGAGCAATCAGAGTTTCTGTCTTTTCCAGCACAAATATCTGAACATTCTTAAATCAAGATGTATTTACTGGAGCATCAAAAATACTTCAGGTTTTAAGTCTTGTTTACTGAAAATAAAATCATCAAAATCGAGTGACTTTATGCTTAAAACAAGAACAAATATAATATCCACCAATGGGGTCAGAAAAATAACTAGTTAACCGCATTGGCAGATATTTTTTCTTGTTTTCAGCAAAAACTCACTTCATTTTGATTAATTTTTCATAAACAAGACTTAATATCTTCAGTCATTTTCTTCATGTAAGAATGTTTAGAAATGTGTACTGGATAACAAGACGGAAACGCTGAGGAAGAGCATCATGTCCTTCAGTGTTCACATCAGACAGGAGTATTTTTAGTGTTAGCAAGGTCATGTTACGGTGGCCGAGAGAGCTCAACGCGCTGCAAATGAAGAAAACACATGCAAACAGAAAAAAACGCATGCAAACAGAAAAAAACACATGCAAATAGAAAAAAACACATGCAAATAGAAAAAACCCCACCAGCGAATAAGAAAACATCTTCATCAGTTTTACAACTCACGTGCGTCCCAATACTCACAACACAACCAAATACGGAAACGCACTGCAATTACAGAAACGCGCTGCAAAAGTTCACAACACAACCAAACACAGAAACGCGCTGCAAATAGAACAGAACACAACGGAAATGTTTCCGGGGAACCCAATAAGTGACGGACGGACGGCTAGGACGTGCTTACAGCTGTCTACTTTTATTATTTTCTTCTTTTTTTTTTGCAAAACATACAAAGATGACACGTTTATGACATACAACTTTGTATACAATATACAAAATGTATTTGCGATATGTTCAATGTCATAAGAATACTAAAAAGAACAACGAGCTGAAGACTAAAATAAATAAATAAATAAAAAAGATAGAGAAAAAGAACGAGGAAAAGACATTAATCTATACATCAGTTACATTGAACACATTTTGTCATGTTATGTTAAAATAAGTTTCATAAGAAATGTTAGAATGTAGCTATAGGTCCAAATATGAGACGGCAAGTTTTAAAGTTGAGACACTCACACAAAGATATAACACATATTTTAAAAACTTTGTTGTATAAAATGTATATTTATTTGCAACAGTTATGTTAACAGCATTAATACTACATTTCTGGTAAGAACAGCTATTCAGCAGCTGATGGACACGCGCTGCGTTGTCATGGGAACATCCCAGGTGAAAATAATGAGGAAATTACGTTGTCTTTCGTTGCTCCCTTCATCAACATAATGGCACACAAGTGCCCCGCTCCCTCCAAAGTGCCCAATTCAAGGGCTCTGCCGTCTGCCCTTTTAAGAGAGTAGGGCATAGGTAAAGCCAGAGCCCGCGTCTCTCTGGTAAAGCTCGCGAGCCGTCCGTCCGTCACTTATTGGGTTCCCCGGAAACATTTCCATTGTGTTCTGTCCTATTTGCAGCGCGTTTCTGTGTTTGGTTGTGTTGTGAACTCTTGCAGCGCGTTTCTGTAATTGCAGCGCGTTTCCGTATTTGGTTGTGTTGTGAGTATTGGGACGCACGTGAGTTGTAAAACTGATGAAGATGTTTTCTTATTCGCTGGTGGGTTTTTTTCTATTTGCATGTGTTTTTTTCTATTTGCATGTGTTTTTTTCTGTTTGCATGCGTTTTTTTCTGTTTGCATGTGTTTTCTTCATTTGCAGCGCGTTGAGCTCTCTCGGCCACCGTATCATGTCTTATTTTAACCTAGTAATTCTATGGCTATAAATATTTAATCAAAACTGATAACTATTAAATAATTTAAATAATAGATGTACTATCAAATATTGCAAATATTATAGCCTACTGCAAATATTGCCGTTCATTTTGGCAATTCATACTCATTGGGTCTGACGTCACTCTAGGTCTCGCTCGATAGGCTTAAGCAGTTGCCAGCAGACCAGCCAATAGGCGCGCGAGCTGCCTCGCCTATGTCTGTATGCTGCCGCAACGCGTTTTACATTAATACAAAATTAAGGATAATTTTTTGGCTTCAGTATTCTCGTGGAAAAGGATTTTCCCCTAGCGTATTCTACGCAGTACGAGAGTATCTCTCGTAAGAGAACACCCTGTACACCCCTGTAAAACATTGAGCTCTACATGCTGCTATAGCATATCAAAGTCAAGTGAACTCAGTAGTGTGACAGTACCCAAACTATGAGGTGTAGTGAGTTTAAGTGTGCTTCATCATTTAAAAGTTATTTAATGACAATATGCAGAACCACTAAAAAGATATTGAAGTTATAAGGTGAAACTCAAATTTGGTTTAAAGCAATTTGTTCATCTATAAATAAATCAATAAAGTATAAAATGTACTATTTTCAGGGATTAGAATATTAAATAAATCAAGGTAATCTAATAAATGTTAATACTTGACTCGAGTTGTGTCCTTCTCCTGCGGCAGATGATGAGAGAGAGAAACGTTTTAGACGGTCTCTTAATTCGCCAGCGCATCGAGAAAGATATTCGGAGGAGATTCAGAGAAAATATGATATCAGATCATTAATAGTATATTTTTCTTGATGAAATTAGTTGTAGCTGATGGTCACACATGCCAATAATATTATTTAACTTTTACACTTTCGCATCCACTGTTGGAAATCTACTGAAAAGTCCGAATGTGCGAATATGAAACCAAGTTTACTGCAGTGTTCAGATTACCCTGCCGTGCCCGTACAGTCCAACGCCAGCGCAGCTCTGCAGCGAGGTCAAGCCAGCCGCCCCTATATTTCGCGGTGTGCGTATACACTGGCTATCACGATATGACCGTCAAAACTAAAGACAGGTAATATTCTGGCGAAGGCAATTTCACATTCCTTTATTCTGTCTGTCTGTCTGTCTGTCTGTATGTCAGAAAGAAAGAAAGAAAGAAAGAAAGATTTTAGCACACCTCACAACCTGTCACTGCATGATATGCTGAATTCCAAAATAAGAGCCCCCAAAACTCATATATTAACTGTTTTGTCCACACATTCAGAAAATCATAAAAGTCTTAGCTTCCACAGACCAATTTCACCTCAGATGGTACTATTTTCACAAGTAAGGTGTACATTTTCAAAACTCTTAGTACAAAAATCCAAACTGATCACACTTGTAACACAGCTAGTCATTCTTTCAAAACCTGATCTCATGCTTTCATTACAGTTTTACACTTTTCAGTCCACATAATCATTGTTTCAAACACAAGATTATTGTAATATGTAATGAGAACATTTGGTTTAATCACAGAAACACAACAGTATGATCTTCTTTCAATTTAGTACTTTTAACAATCAGTTCATTCAACAGCAAACAATGCAAGATACATGTTTCAAATCACCGTTGTTGCTGAAATAATTACAGTAATACAGGCTATGCCACATTAGAAAATACATGTGCATAACCCAACTTATGTAATTTAATCCATAATGTTTGTAATAGTATCTATCCAGTGTGTTATCAAAAGCTGTGATGAAGCACAGCCATGAGGTTCTGTGCTAGAACAGAGTTTGCTGGCAATGAATACAGTAAATGATTTTGACTATTTGACTGAATATACTGTAGTGGACCTTTACAGATGAAGGTTGAGTTACAGTAATCTAACTACCATGTCTCTACCATGTTTACAGTATCACATGGCATACATACTGTAATGTAAAATGCTGTATTTGATGCCGTCTGTCTCCCTTCTACTGATATATCTCTGATCAATCTGATGTTTTACAGTCATTGACTGTTTCCTCTCCCTTATACTCTATTCTGCTTTACAGTATTTGCACAAATGGCAAATTTCTCTGTATCTTTCGCTCTCTCACACACACAGAGACACGCACACACACATGCGTGTCCTTTGAACATGATGGAGGTTATTATCTATAAATCACTTATGTAAAAATAATTCATTACATTTGGTTATCCATATCAGAAATTGCAAACAAGTTCTATAGAAATTGTGTATTGAAACAATATCTATTGAAATCTATAGGTGTACCAAATGATTCATTGATTAAACATTAAGATCAGTTGGATTAAATAATAGACACATGTATTAAACTGAACAAGAAGAGATGCAAATCAAAAGTTTGATAGTAAGAGCTTTATGAAAGGCAGTTACTGTGAATGAAACATTTATGTAGATGAAACACTTATTTTGTGTTGTGAAAAGGATTCTTTGTGATTTTGAGTATTGTACTAACACAACTGAAAACATGATGAAATGTTTGAAAAAAGTGCACTTTTGATGATCTGTTGTGATATTAGCACTTAGAGTTTGGAAAATGTACACCTAACTTGTGAAAATAGTACCAAAGCGAATAAAAAAAACTGTACTGTATTGCAAGCACACTCTGTTAGCACAGAACCTCAAGGCTGTGCTTCATCACACCTCTTGATAACACACTGGATAGATACTATTACAAACATTATGGATTCAATTACTTCTAATGTGGCAACTGTAGCCTGTATTACTGTAATTATCTCAGCAACAACTGTGATTTGAAACATGTATCTTGCATTGTTTGCTGTTGAATGAACTGATTGTTAAAAGTACTAAATGAAAAGAAGATCATACTGTTGTGTTTCTGTGATTAAACCAAATGTTCTCATTACATATTACTATAATCTTGTGTTTGAAACAATGATTATGTGGACTGAAAAGTGTAAAACTGTAATGAAAGCATGAGATCAGGTTTTGAAAGAATGACTAGCTGTGTTACAAGTGTGATCAGTGTGGATTTTTGTACTAAGAGTTTTGAAAATGTGTACCTTACTTGTGAAAATAGTACCAAAGCGAATAAATAAAAATGTATAAACATATTACTTGAATTTCAATTATATTTTTGAATACATTTAATACTACATCTTTTACACCTGGTGTTGAGGATCATATGGGCTTGTGTGTGTGCGTGTGAGTGTGTGTGTGTGTGTGTGTGTGTGTGTGTGTGTGTGTGTGTGTGTGTGTGTGTGTGTGTGAGAGAGAGTGTGTGTGTGTGTGTGTGTGTGTGTGTGTGTGTGTGTGTGTGTGTGTGTGTGTGTGTGTGTGTGTGTGTGTGTGTGTGTGTGTGAGAGAGTGAGTGAGTGTGTGTGTGTGTGTGGGGGGGGGGGCTTGAATAAAGGGTTTAAACACATTAAGACACATTTGCACACTGTCTTTATTAAATGTAACTGATTACACATCCAGCATTTATTACACACACATGTTAATCCAGTAACAGTGAAACAGTGAAGTGGACAAAGATGGCTGGAGATCTTCATTAAAATAACAGAAAGGCAGGACAGGATTATGAAGTCATGATCTAGAGTATGAAGATCTGATTCCAGATATTACCAACTCCAGTCAGAGATGCAGATGCCAGATCATCCACTTTAGCTCATAGGCTAAAGCCTAAACTAGTCACAATCATCATCTATGTCTTCATCTACCCAGGGTCTTTTGCGGTTAGGTGGAGGTGGTGGTAGTGGTGGTGGGGCTGATAGGCTTGGGAAAATTACAATATCCACTCTGTAATCTGTGGTCAGCTTTGTCTGTAGGTCTGTAATTGATAATGTCTGCACTACATTATTTTGATCAGGTCCAAAGTAACCCTTCCCTGTGTACACACCGTTCTGTAGACAACAGTAGGCTCTCCAGTAATACTTGGAGACAGTCACTCTAGGGTCATCTGGTTTAATTATGTTGTTATTATCAGGAACTACACCAGTCACCACATAAGCCTCAACATTACTATCACAGGCTTTCAGATCGTCAATAACATCCCCCTCATGAACCCTCCATTTACCCCCATTGAAACCTGAGTCCTGTGGAGCGGCGTTGGTCAGGGTGGAGGTGGCCAGCATGGAGATATGATTGTCTGTGTGCTGAACTGGGTAGAGGTGACCTCTGTCATAGCCAGACTTATCATAGTCACAATTCACAGCCTGATTAGTAAGGGTTTTGCGACCTTTAGGTTTAGGTGCCATACATGCCTCAGGATATCCATCCAGCTAAAGGACATGAGAGAGAAATATTAAAAAATATCCTTCCTCAGACAGTCAAAATACAAATTATTGATTGTCATTTTAAATAAATATACTGGACCCGGTTTAATTTAATATTCTTTAACTACTATGTACTAACATTTGGATTAATTAATTCACTTATTGTGTACAATTTTATCATTGAACTTATATTTTAGTACACCTGCATGTAATTACATCTATAATGACACTGTTAACCCCTTAAACCAGTAAACCTGTGCTAATATTACCCGTGTCATCCTCAATAACAGCACAAGTGTTTACAGGACTACATCAACACATGTACTTATTTTTATTGGTGTAAGTACATAGTAGTTTAAGGACACCTAATATAAAGTGTGACCAATATACTATAATAATATACAGTTGAATAATTACCTGAGGTTCAATGTACCAAGCATCACACCTCCCAACACTTCTGACATTTTCACTCTTCTTAAACACATACGCAGAGTAGATGGGGATCCTCCATGCTGTGTTGTACAAAGTTGCATAAAGATACTTTTTCTGATTGCTGTCGTCCCAAACACACTGGCAGATCTCCTGGACTGAGGTGACCCATTGTGGTGGTACTGTGCCTGAGGTGCCCTGTTGTGGTGTGAATCGAGGAGGAACATCTCTCAAAAAGAACTTTCTGCATTCACTAAAACCCTTCACCACCTCACTCAGAGAGAGGCAAGGCAACAGAAGAAGAACAAGCAGTTTCATGATGAACTCAAACTGTGAGAGCAGAAACTGAATCTGTGGATTTCTCTGTGTCAGAAGAGGCGAGAGTGGAGAATGTAGATGTTCTCTCTCTTTATAGAGTTTAACACACAAGGGGAGGAGATAGAAACACACGTCTGTAGGTTTCACTACACAAGAAAGAGTTAAAAGCTGAAGAGGTTCACACTGCACTGCTGATGATCTAGTTTTAGCACATTAAAGGCTTTATTGCTGTTTACACTCAAACGCATGAGCTCTAGCTTATGAACTTTACACACATTTAGTGTTTGTTTTCAGCTAATTAGTCTTTATATATGTGCAGTCACATTTTATTAATTTAATAATTAGGTTCAACAATTACAAAGTGAATCTGTCTTTGAAAAAGCATATTATGACTGACAGAAAACTGAACATTAACATCATCACATGATTAGATGTGTTAAAAGAGCTTTTCTAGAGCGCTGTCAGTCTCGTGTGAGTGGACATCATTTACACAGATCTGACTAAAGCACTGTTCACTGCACACAAGACAGAAGACACAAGTTAAGCAATACAATAATCTAATAACATAATAAAATGATTCCACATAAAGTCATTGCTTACATTTGTCCTCTTATGTCTTCATCGCTCCAGATTTCACCAAACGACTGATATAAAGCCACAAATATAAAGTCAGTGTTTGCTTTTAGTGACGGAGTGAAGTGATAGTTAATGTGAGTCTTTAGTGTGATTGTGGCACATTTTAACTTTTCTTTTCTTCCCCTTCATTTTGGTGTTGCATTTTCAGCCATATCCATTTCTCACCTATTTAGAGGACACATATTACATTAGTTTGTCTTTAATATTGGCCCCAAAGATGCAACTATAATGCATTTACTGCTATTTCACTGAAGTCAAAAACGCAGTGCTTGAAAAACTCCTGGCACAGAGACACTGTTTGAGTTTCATGGTCATGTCTCCTCCGTGTGTGCGATGTGGTGTTGGACTGCTTATCTGAGTAGACATTCGCCTTGAGGATTATTAAAGCTGGTTATACTTCCTTCTTCTTCATCGGGTGTTTGTCTTGCACCACAAACCGTGACAGAAGACCAAACACAAAAGTGAATGTAAGCTGTGACTCGTTTGCATTTTGTTTTTCGTCACCAGTTCGTGTTTTTGTCTCTGTTCTCGTTTGTCATGGACAGCCCTGCTGTGAGCTCAAGTTTATTATTGTTCAATACATATATGGCATTGTGATTCAGTTCAGAGTGCAAACAAAGAATAACAACAACTAAAAAATAAAATGAACATGTAAAAATAAATAAAAATTGGTGTTATAAAAGGTAATTTAAGAGTGTTTCTTTTGAGTTATTTTTGTCTTATGAATATAAAACTTTGCCAAAATAATTAAAATATTAATAATATAATTTCTTTTTATGAAAAATAATTTATATAATTTTTATATTTTGAAAACAAAGTAAAATGTTATGAGGAGAGTTGTGTTTAATTGTTTTGGTCATGTCTATTTTAAAGTCAATAAAAAAAAAGCAATAAAAAAAAGTTCAATATCTTCAAATGATGTTACATTTATCACAAACAGTATGAATATATCTATTAATGTCGGCATTTATAGGATAATATCTATGAATAATTGTGTAAATGATGTCCAAATGCTATGCCTGTGCTGTGTGTTATTAAAAAGAGACCATTTACAAAAAGTTGAGGGTTTTGTAAGGTTGTATTAGGGACTGTTCGTTTTTTATTTATAGGGCTACCGGAGGAGTTTTGAGATCTGTAGTCAAAAAAGACTTGAACCTCCCCTTAGCCAGCAATACATTTTTCTATGACCTCCAAAATGATTGTGAAAAAAGGCATGACCCTCCCCGATAATTTATTGATTACTTCTGTACTGGTTCCCAACAAACACATTTACGTTGTGGCAACATCTCTGGCACGTTGCATTTCGCTATGGCAACGTCGCTGTCTATGTGCTCGCAACATTGTAACAACGTAGAATTGTAAGACGTGACAGGGCTGTGGCAACGTTGTTGCGCGACATTCAGCAACTGAGAGACGACGTTCTGACAATATTTTTATATGGTGCTGTCACAGGTCGGGGCGGGCCAATCAGGCTGCACCCACCCCTGGGACCCGTTACCACCCTTGGGGAGTCGGACGGAGGTCAGGCAAGGATGACAGACAACAAGACTTCAAGTAAACAGTATTTTATTGAGTATAAAAATGGATAAGAAGATTTAAAATGGTGAGTCTTCTGGGCAGGGTCGTTACGTCCTACACTGTAAACCCAGATTTTGTTTCTAATTAAACTTACGAGTAATTATTACTTATTCTTTTATGTTTAGAAAAAACCTGCTATCATTACTAAACAACATTAGTTGTTTGTACTATTTAGCTGAAAGATTCATTGCACTAATTATGTTAAGCTAAGATAACTCGCTATGTTAAGCTTCTGTTAGGGAGGGGCGTGGCCTATTTAAACACGTGACAGTGCGCAGAGTGTGTCATTTAAATTTTGAACCGAAGAGTCGAACATTACCAGCTTAACTTATTTCTAAACAGACTGACTTTATTTCTGTCAGACATCTACAAAAGATCTTGTTGAGAATCAACAGAGGTTTAAATGTTGATTATTTATTGTTTCATTTGTAGTCACCATGATGGTGAAAGGTGTTGGCTTTAGTTGGGCTCTTGCCTTTGATATTTAAACATTATATTTCCTCTGGCTGCTTTAACTGTAATTTTGAAAGGCACAAAAGTTATAGCAAAAAGCCAGTAAACTAGTCAATTGATTATAATTGCCTACTGATGATGTTATCAATAGAGATTTTAAGTCACTAATGTCATTAATACTTGACTTTTCCTGTTATTTTCCAGCAGAAAATCCAACGGAATAGTATATGAATCTCAACAATGGTGATACTTGCAATGCATGCTGGGTACCCAATAGTAAACCTATTATCCTAAACCATGTTAATACTACATAACATGTTTAGTTTCAGCTTGTGTAAAGGTTAAGGTTCCATGTTAATACAACTAAACATGTTTAGTTTCTGCTTGTGTAAAAACTAAAGTGGTATAAGGCAACGGGTTTCCTCGTGTTTTGCGAGTAAAGTCAACTAATTCGGGTTAAGAGTGTACGGACCCGCCGAAGGCCCACAGAGTGCAGTGTAGGGGGTGCTCTGGTGAGTGGCTTCGCTGTCTTCCAGTGGAAGGGACGAGTCGGGGCTCACGACTGGGAGGAGGCTGCTGCAGGACAGTTCAGGTGCATATTTCGGGTGACGTACTCCTTTCTTCTTCCCAGGGGGAGGACGGGTCGGGACTTGCGACCGGAGGAACTGTGGTGAAACAGTTGAGGTGCGTGTTTCGGGTACGTACTCTTCTTCACAGCGGGAAGCAGACAGGGGTACGACGAGGGGATTTCCTGCGAGCAGTCAGGTGGATAGTCGGGTATGAAATCCCCTTCTTCGTCCGGCGACAAGCAGAGAACTTGGGGCTGGGGAGCTTCACTGCAGAGCAGTCAGGTGAGTGTACAGGCACGTAATCCTCTTCTTCTACAGGTGACAGACAGAGCACTTGCGGCTGGAGGGCTTTTACTGCAAAACAGTCGGTTAAGCATTCACCTACGTGTCCCTCTTCACAATGGGCTGTCAGATAGTACACTCAAATATCTGTGGAGTACAACAGTGTTAGCCTCTTCTTACGTCTTAGAACATGATAGAAAACTCAGGTAAGTAATGGACATCCAGCGGGTTTAAGTTCACACTTCACACATCAAGACAGTGCATCACATCACTTCATCACTGCAATTCAGCACTCAGTGGGAAATACATATATAGATGGCCGTCGCCCATTTTCTGACCTGGCATTTACATCAGGGAGTCCCATAGACAAGAGAGAGAAGATGGAGATCGATTGGACTACTCACAGTCTCTCACAAACGATCTTACTGTACAGCGATTTCCTTCCTCCGGTTGAGTCAGCGTGCTCTTTCTCCCAAACTCACAGTCCCGAGCACTTCATATTTTTCATATGTGCATTTTAAGATGTTTTGAAGGCCAAAAAAATTGGATAACAACAGCTTTAAAACCATGTGCGGGCAGCTGTTTATTTTTCACACTTCATCAGCATCACACTCTTTTTCTCTTTGTTTTTATCTTGCTCTGTCTTTTCCCCTCCTAAAGCTGAGCTTTGACTGATATAGGCTTTTCATTTTTGTCTGTCAGTGAAGAAAGTAAACACAGGGTCAACTGATAGGTTGATTTATGAATCATTTTTTCAGACAAAGCTACCAGGAAAGCTAGGTAACTAAGTTTATTAAATTCATTCACAATGTGTACACATTCATTATTGATCTAGGCCTAATATATGGCCATAGACAGGGCTTTATAATCAAAGAGGTCATAAATGTGAGGTTGTTCTGGGGTTAAACATTTTTATTTCTGATATGTGCATTTCAAGACGTTTGAAGGCCAAAAAGGTTAAGAAATAGATTTAAAACCTGCTCTCTCCTCATCTCCATCACTCTGTCTTTTTCCCTCAGTCTCCTGATCTTGCCCTGTCTCTTCACCTCCTAAAGCTGAGCTTTTTTAATTTACTGAAGGCTACAAATTGTATTATATTAATTCTCAACATGTACACATGCATTATTAATCTTGTGCCGCGCCCATTTGCCAGCCACACTTCCTCTTCTCCACCGCTCACACTCACACTTCCTCTTCTCCACCGCTCACACTTCCTCTTCTCCACCGCTCACGCTCACACTTCCTCTTCTCCACCGCTCACACTTCCTCCGAGATACACAGTCCCCAAACTACCCTTTGGTCTGAAGTCTCTCCCTTTATCCTCCCCTAATGGCAACGTGTCCCAATCGCGGGGCTTCAATCCCCTCGTGCACAGCTGCCGGCGATTTTGGCTAATCACCCCATTCACGGGGATTTTGCGCTAACCCGGAACTAGCCCGGTGTTCCGTTGTTATCAGGCGGGAAGGAAGTCGACCGGAAGTTGAAGCCGGCCGCGTGCCACCATCTTGTAGCAGAACTTCACCTGCTGTTAGCATCCCATTGACTCCCATTCATTTTGGCGTCACTTTGACAGCGAATAACTTTACATCTGAGGCGTTTGAAGACTCCATTTGTCCATTATTTATTTCTAAAGAAACACGATCATGTATAAAATGCTCCATTACCTTGTATCTTACGTTATGGCCCCGTAGAAGCAGTTTTTGTAAAAGTAGGCTAACGATTGCGTCAGGGGCGATTCTAGGATTTTCATTTTAGGGGGGCTCAGCCCCCAATGAGGGTATGATTTAAAAAAATTAAAAAAAAAGTTAGTTTATGGTCTAATGCGCATTATTAACTAGTTTCATTCAATCATCCAGTAACATGCATATGGCAGGGTTTTATAATCACTGAGGAACCGAATGTATTGAATTGAATTGAATTGATTTTATTTGACATGGACATACAATGACATAGGACGAACCATATGTATTAGTATGAGTGTTATAGCACACATGCTAATTTTCAACACCTGTCCACGGGAGGCTTTTAGCAAGGAAATACAATATCAAGACTAAAATCACAATAATAATAACGATATTAACAAAAAATAACTACAATATACCATATAGCTTAAAAAACAAAAAAACAAACAAAACAAAAAAAAAACAACAAGAAAAGTAAACAACAAAACATCAGAATCAAAGACTATTAATAGTAGGCAATTCATGTGAGCACTGTTGTTTTGTTTTTAGCCATTGTTTAAGTCCTCTTTTAAAAGCATTTCCATCGGTCTCTAGTTTTAAATCAGTGGGTAAAGCATTCCAGAGATTTGGCCCCTTTACTGAGAAAGCAGACTGACCGAACGAGGTCTTACACTTCGGGACTAGACAGTCACCTCTGACAGTGGCTCGTGTATTCGCCCGATGATGGCTTTGACGCCTACTTACTAGTTTAGAAAATGATGGTGAGACATGATTATTTAGACATTTATAAACCAATGTAATATAATTAAAATCAATAAAACTTTCAAAGCCCAAAAGCTTATGCTTTCTCAAAACATCACAATGATGCCATCTCATGGGTTTCTTGTCCATAATTTTTATTGCCTGTTTGTAAATTGAGAAAATTGGTTTTAATTTAGATGGAGATGCTTGAGACCATGATGTAATACAGTATGATAGATGTGAAAATATCATTGAATGCATATATAGTTTAGCAGTGTGACAAGACAAATCCCTTCTGATAAAACGAAAACAATTTATAGTTGGTTTGACCTTCTTGCAGATGTGCTTAACATGATTATCAAAATTTAAATTTTTGTCCAGAATAATTCCAAGATACTTGACTTCATTTACTGCTTCTATTACCTCATTTTTTATCTGTACCTCAAATATATTACTTATAGGCCTATTTCGTATAGAGAAACACATGGAAACGTTTTTTTTAACATTAAGAGATAAATGAGATAACTCCAGCCATTTAGAGATATTCTGTAATGCCTTTGTCAGGTGCTCACCTGCCAGACTTGGTGTTTTAGCAGTAACATGAACCACTGTGTCATCCGCATACATCTGACAATTTACCCCCGGACAGCATTTTGGTAGGTCGTTTATATACATTGTAAACAGCAATGGGCCAAGTACAGACCCTTGCGGTACTCCCATGTTGTTAGCATGTAGAGGTGACTTAACCCCATTGACCCTAACACATTGCTGTCTCCCACCCAAATAAGACCTAAACCACTGTAAAGCTTCAGAGGATATTTTAAATTGATTTAATTTATGTAATAAAATACTATGATTTACAGTGTCGAATGCCTTTTTTAGGTCCAGGAACACTGCCCCAACAACATTTCCTTTATCCAGTGTTTCTTTAATTTTGTCAAGCAGATAACAGTTAGCTGTTTCTGTTGAATGTTTGTCTCTAAATCCAAACTGCAATGGATAAAGCAGCTGGTTAGACTCTAAATGTTCCGATAGTTGCTCTGCGACAATTTTTTCCAGAATTTTAGAAACTACCGGAAGGATAGCAATAGGCCTATAATTGCTTGCTACTTCCTTATCACCTGATTTATAGACTGGTACAATTATTGCTGTTTTCCAGCTTTCTGGGAAAATTTTTATTTGTATTGATAAATTTACTAAATAAGTAATTGGCTCTAACAGACAGCTTTCATATCTCTTGATTAATGCAGCATTTATGTTGTAAATGTCTTTAGACCTGGAGTTACTCATATTTACAATCACCTTTTTAACTTTATCACAAGATACCTCTTTAATACAGAATAAGCCTGTATGGACATTGTCAGGCTTTTCAAGAGATGGCTCGATACACTTAAAATTACTAGCTAAATCTTGTACAGATTTGATAAAAAAAGTATTAAAAGACGGTGAGGTATTTAGGGGGGTTCGGGGGCATGCTTCCCCGAGAAAATGTTGATTTCTCTGATCTACATATGTGCATTTTAAGATGTTTTGAAGGCCAAAAAAATTGGATAACAACAGCTTTAAAACCATGTGCGGGCAGCTGTTTATTTTTCACACTTCATCAGCATCACACTCTTTTTCTCTTTGTTTTTATCTTGCTCTGTCTTTTCCCCTCCTAAAGCTGAGCTTTGACTGATATAGGCTTTTCATTTTTGTCTGTCAGTGAAGAAAGTAAACACAGGGTCAACTGATAGGTTGATTTATGAATCATTTTTTCAGACAAAGCTACCAGGAAAGCTAGGTAACTAAGTTTATTAAATTCATTCACAATGTGTACACATTCATTATTGATCTAGGCCTAATATATGGCCATAGACAGGGCTTTATAATCAAAGAGGTCATAAATGTGAGGTTGTTATGGGGTTAAACATTTTTATTTCTGATATGTGCATTTCAAGACGTTTGAAGGCCAAAAAGGTTAAGAAATAGATTTAAAACCTGCTCTCTCCTCATCTCCATCACTCTGTCTTTTTCCCTCAGTCTCCTGATCTTGCCCTGTCTCTTCACCTCCTAAAGCTGAGCTTTTTTAATTTACTGAAGACTACAAATTGTATTATATTAATTCTCAACATGTACACATGCATTATTAATCTTGTGCCTATGAAAACGGCTTTGATTAATGTTTCTTGTCCCCTCACAATGACATAATTACACGTTATATAGGCCTATTTTCAGCTCAAAATGGCGAAATTAGACAAAAGTTTATTAGTTTTCTAATTATTTTTGTCATTCGTTTAACATTTATGACCTAAAAAACTGTCAAATATAAAATGTTTAGTTTAGCTACTTACATCTTCTTAACTCGCACTTGACCGTAAACTGAAGCGTCAGTCGTGCTGCTAAAATTCCATGTAAAATTCGCGCTCAGCAGCTTCTGTGAACATAAAGCCCGCCTACTTTGATTTGATTGGTCATCTCAAATATTCTGACACTGACGAGAAGTGAAAGACCAATGAGGCTCAGATGAACAAACACACACACACACACGCGCGCGCCTCTGTTTCTGACTTGCGCTCTGCTTGGCGCGGCTGCCGACTGAAGATGAAGAACATTATTTAACCTTGTCAAAGACAAAAAAATATATATACAGTATATATTTTTAGAATAACAACATTTCTTACTCCAAGTTTTAGGGGTGCTGAAGCACCCCTAAAAAGGGGCTAGCCTCGCCCATGGATTGCGTCATAACCACACGACTCTCTGTCGCACACTAGAGAGATTACCGTAGGACAGGAGGAGAAGCTCGTGGACAATCGGGGGGACGTGGAGGCAAAATGACAATATAATTAATCAGAATACCTAGCAAAAGTTGCTCCTGTTCCAAGCTCATGGACAGCTCCTACTCACACTCTCCGTCTCTGCAAGATTCGGAAGGGAATGATTCAGATTTCTCTTGGCACAGCGACTAGAAGACAGACGGGTTGCTCACGTGGTCCGTGTAACGCTTTGCTCGGTTTGAGTCTGCGCGTCAGGAAAGGAAGTGCTAAGAAATCGCTAAAAATGGGCTTCACTTGTCTCAATAGGGGTTATGCGCAACATACTTCCGGGTTCTACAAAACAGATATAACTACTTCCGGTCGTCAGCTACTGAGGTAAACACAGCGTAGGAATGGCGACCTTTTATAGCCGGTGTTTACAGGAGCTACCCATTCTATCCATTTCAGATGTACATCGTATTGCCAAACGGACTTCCAGAGCCCCGAGTACTCCGTTAGATAAAGGATTTAAGTTTTTACGCCTCCTCATTTATTCATGATTATGAAGGTATGTAAGTTAGTAACTTATATGTAGCTTTTGCTAATGGCACCCGATGTAGAGTTAGCTAACTATCAGTAAGTTAGTTTAGACTTGTATGCTATCATAGTAGTTTAACCTTTTATATTTGCTTGCAGACGATTAAAACAATCAAATGAAGACTGCATTTTATTTTTTTATAAAAAAAATTTTTCTGATACTTAAGCATTCGTGACATTTTAACTAAAACAGAAATAAGAATTGTATTCTAAAAAAAGCGCAAAATAAGTTACCTCAGAGATCACCAACCGCTGCAGATGCGTACGGTAATGCAAACCGGAAATGTTTATACCTGTTTTCCGGTTCGAACGTTGGGCGTTCCGCATAACCCCTATTGAGTTCCAATGGGGTCGCTGTGTCCATTTCTTTTACTGTCTATGGTTGTTATGGGTCCGGCGGGAGGCAATCTCGGCGAACATTAGTTCCGCCTTGCAAGGGACAAAGTTGGAATTTCGTCACCTCGTGACAGTGCATTTTGTTAGATAATTATATACTTTTTAAAGTTTATTGTTTATCTATATTATTATTTAATGGGGCTATCAACACCTGCAAGTGTAGCCTACACTTTGAAGAGTAAAAATGACAGAAGGTTTCATTAATACAACTTTATTAAAACTGCATATAATCAAATTGCACTTCCAAAAGTCATACATTTGTAAAAAAAAAAAAAAAAAACTAAATAAATGAATATACAAATTTATTTTAAGTATAATAAATAAAACATAAAAAGCAAAGGCAGATCAGAACATTTAATTAACAAAACCGGGTCTGTATGGCGGACAGTAGCCGAAAGCCGGTGTCACCGGGGAAACATCCACAAATCCAGAGGAGCAATGAAACGAATGAGACTAAATAGCGGAAAAATCAAACGAAAAACTAAACAGTGTGAGCGATGCTACATTAATCACATTAGAAATTAAAGCTAACGTTAGGTTGTGTTTGATAGCTGAGGTAGGCTAAACGCAATACTCACATATCCTTGCTCGATGATGAATGAGAACACAATGAGCCCAACAACAGGTGGTTGGAATTTAAAAGGCTGATTTTCCCGCTTCAGGGCAGTGACGAGTACATTATGTAGTCCAGTGGTTGTCAAGACACCGTTGGCACAACCTTAAGCATTGGCCCTGAACGGTGGTTTAATGTCAACATTGTGACAACGCTGTGACAACCTTCACCACACAACGTATTTATAGCAACCTTTTGGCCATGTTGATAAAACGTTGTTAGAAGGTTGGCTACGTTGTGCCAACGTTCTGTGTTTGCTGGGTTTGCGCTTGGCAAAGATGTTCAGATAGCCATTGTTTTTTTTACAACCATCAATAACCATTGATAGTTTTTTGTCTATAGAAATAGTATATAAAACACCAAACTCCATGTCAGCATATTGTAGCCTATGGCTTGCGATCTCTCAAGTGTCGTATTAGAAGCGAAGCATCGCAGCAGCACCAATTGTGTTCCCAGCAACATATTTCTGCATCAAATGTCAGCGAGTGGTGCAAAACCGTAGTGGGATTTGAGTGTGCCTGTACTGAAGACGAAGCGGTTTGACCAATCAGATGAAAGGGCCGTTTCAGCGCCGCTGAACGAAAATCAAGAAATCGAGCCGAAATCTCATTTTCCGTTTATTAAACTAAACGAATAAACGATTTGTCTTTTAATTTCTCCTTATTCCATTCCAAATAGGAAATGAAATGATCGGATGATACACCGACCGTGTACTTTTTGATCATTTCATTTCCTGTTTGGAATGGAATAACGAGAAATGAAAACCAGCTCGTTTATTCGTTTTTTAGTTTAGTTTAAAAAACGAAAAATTAGATTTTGGCTCGATTTTTCATTTTTCGTTTGTGGCTTACAAATCGGTTTATGGGTTTGATATTTCATTTGTTAGTTTTAGTCTTTTTTTGTAATTTGGGTTATTTGTCAGGGGCAAGATTCAAAAAGGTCAGAAAAAGTATTGTGTAATAACTCAACAAAAACATCATACAATTTTTGGAAAAAAAAATCACACCTCATTGAAATTCCTTTACCTCTTACAAAATCCACACGCCGTACCAAAAATCTACACATCTTCTATACAGAATTCACACCCTATACAAATACGTTACCACAGCTGTACAATTTCCACACCTTACTAAATTTACCCTGTACAGTCAATAGCCTGTATCACAGCTTATATAACTTTGTGTTTTGACATCAACAACCACAACCAAAAAGTGCATTTTACCTCAAACTTTCGACTAGTTAACTTTCTAAAGAAGGCGCAATCGCTTCTCGGGTCGACATTAACACACTGACAAAATTATATTCAGAATTTAAAATATTTTTATACCACTTTTTAATGTGTGATTGTGTAAAGGTGTTTCAACGTCGAACGAACACTCGTTCTCATGGAGATGCGGTGTGCACGGAGGGGAGGGGCTATGTGTGTGTGTGTGTGTGTGTGTGTGTGCGCGCGCATGTGAGAGACACATGAGTGACAGAGAGATGGAGGGAGAGCAGGGAGCAGCTGAACGAATACGCTGCGTGTTTTAAATAGCGTTAAAAAATGAAAGACCTCGACAAAGACGAAAACTAAGGACATTTACTCTATAATTTTATTTTATTTTAGTTAGTTTTGCCAAACACACATTACAGTTTTAGTTAGTTATCGTTTTTTTGTAATGCCTCGTTTTTATTTTTATTTCAGTTAACGACAATGTTTTTTCCCACCTAGTTTTCGTTTTTTCGTTAACGATTATAACCTTGGTGCTCTCGCCCTAGCTTGTGCCTGATACAGTTTCACACAAGAGCAGGCATTTTGGTGCATGGCATAGTGGGCATTCGTTCCCCAAAGAGTCGTTTTTAAGACACAGTGCGAGTTCCCTCGAAAGGGAACGTCTCGGGTTACGTCTTTAACCCTTGTTCCCTGAGAAGGGAACGAGACACTGCGTCGCCTTGCCACGCCCCTTCATGCCTGGGAGTGGCTTGCTTCATCACGAGGCTAACGCATGTGTGTGCCGGCGTCATTTTATACTTCCGGGTATGCCGTCACGTTATGTTATAACGCAGCTCCAATCAGGATTGGAATAGTTTCATTCATACTTCAGAGGCGCACGTTCAGGGAGCGTCCCCCAAAGAGTAATTTTTATGACGCAGTGTCTCATTCCCTTCTCAGGGAACAAGGGTTACAGACGTAACCCGAGACGTTTTCTTCGTTGTCAGTTGATAATTGTAAAGATTTTGATACAGTTAGAGCCGCATGAGGGTCGTGCGCAATGGTTTGGTCCATCGTTGTTTGTGGGGGTATCCTGAAAAATCAGGATTCCCAATTTGACTGACGCACCTCAGGGCATCAAGAAACATGAACATGTATGCCGTGTTCGCATGATGTACGTACTGGTGTCCCTCACCGAACAGGCCCCAATCGAAACTCCTCAGAACCCTGCTCGCAAGTCCAGTTTGCCCAGTGTAGCACTATTCTCTGACCTTATCTCAATAGACCCCAATGGTATTATAATGGCAGACATTAGAGATAAATTTCATGAGATTCATAGGGGATTTGATGAGGTCTTCAGTCTGCAGTTTAGGAGCTATAATGGCACTGCTGGCCCCTTCCAGGCGAGGGTAAACATGGGGCCGCAACGGAAGGGAAGAGTTCCGCAGTACTCCAGGGGCCAGTTACAGGAACTGCTGGCTCAATTCAACGAGCTAGAATCACTAGGTGTTTTTTGAAAGCCTGAAGACACTAACGTCGATGTTGAATACGTCAACCCATTTCGTCTTGTTACAGCATTTTCCGATGTGGGTCGATATAGCAAACTTATGCCAAATGTGGACGCCACGTTGCGTCAGATTGCTCAGTATTGTCGCCACTGACCTCACCAAGGCATTCTACCAAATTCCACTGTCCAAATTCTCTATGAAGTACTGCAGGGTGGTCACGCCATTTAAAGGGGTCCGGGTGTATGCCAGATGTGCCATGGGCATGCCTGGTTTAGAAACTGTGCGAGAAGAATTGACCTGTCGGGTACTTGGCGACCTCCTTCAACAGGGACAGGTGGCCAAGGTTGCTGATTGCCTGTATTGTGGGGCTGACACCCTAAAGACCTTCTTGCAGTGTGGATAAAGGTCTTAGTGACTCTCCAGGCATGCAATCTGTGCTTAGCTCCCAGTAAGACTGTGGTTGCCCCGGTCCAGACAGACATTTTGGGGTGGGTGTGTAGTCAGGGTACTTTTCGCGCTAGTTTGCACAGCATTTGCAATGCTGGCTTTGTGTGATAGTAAACCATGCGTGCAGGCCTTTGAAAAGCTGTGCAGGGGCGAATTCTCTGCAAGCCCGCGAGTTACCACTTTCTTGTTTACTGCAAGCCGCTTCCAGGTCTCTGTTCGTCATGTTGCCGGGCTTGTTATTCTCCCATCAGATTATGCTAATTGTAATGCTGCACAATGTGACAGTCCTACATGTCAAGTGGGTAGCTTCATCCGTGAATCTGTGGTCTCTGTGGTGTGACATCTTACGTGGAACTCAAAAGGTACCCTTTGCCAATAGAGCCATGTTGTTGTCCATTCAGGCAGAGTGTCCGGACCTTCGTAGGGTAACTCCAAGAGAATTACTAAAGTTATAGATGTGAAACGTTATTTGAACACTGTTACCTTGGCAAGAGATGGGCTTTTAGTCGTATGGCATAACACACCACTGTCGTCTTTCCTAGGTCAGAGTTGCATGGTTTGCTTATGTCATTACATATTAGGTTAGATCACCCCTCGGCACACCAGTTGAGACTTGTCGTCGGCTGGAACTTCTAGGCCCTGGATTTGGAGTTGGCCGACCAGCTTACCAGTAAGGGATGTCACCAATGTGCTGCACTGGCACAGTCCCCAGTGTTCGCAGCGGAGCAATGCAGACGGTAGGGTCTACCTTTGCAGGTGACGTGCTTGAACGTGGACGTCAGCTTATCCTAGTCGTTTGTGAGTGTGTGACATCCTTCACAGCCGCTTTGTTGATTGATGACGAACGGAAGAAGACGTTGCAGGATGGTATCATACGCTTGTGCATTAGCCTTTGTCTGCTCGATGGCCCTTTTGCCGTAGTTAGAACGGACCCAGCACCAGGTTTCTCAGCACTGGCCAAGGACGCAATTCTTGCTCAATACAGGTTGAGGTAGGCGATGCAAAAAATATCAACAAAAATATTACATAACTACAATAATCTGTAGTTATGTGATACAACTGTATCACATAACTACAGAACCAATTCTTAATGCGCATGTGAACGCCATCAGCGTTTCTCACAGGTTCGCCTTTAAAGTCTGTGTAAAGAGAACGGTGTCGTCTTAGCGGCCCCTAATTTAATAACAAATGATCGTTGCGACAGAAGTGAATCAATCAAAACCAACTTTAGCTGGAAAATAACTTTATTAAAGAACTGCTATAAAGCCAAAACAATCTCTGTTACCTTAAATTATACGTTTGTCTCTGTAAAGCTGCTTTGAAACAATCTACATTGTTAAAAGCGCTATATAAATGAGGATGATTTGAGTTGACTTGACTCGAGCTCGAAGCCATTATCTCGTGCTTAGATTTGACGGAACATTGTGCAACATCCGCAAGTTTACGGGTTCCCAGCTGCGGTGTGCTTCTTATAGGGTCCGCTTATCTGACTGTTATAAAGTTGACTCTTTCCCAAGTGTCGTAGGTCATTGTGAAGACTGTGCAGCATCTGAGAGTGAAGTGGAGTACGGAGTGCCACCTAGCGCTCCCCAAAGTAATCCAGACATCCCCTTGGCGATAGTGGAGCCTGCTTCATCCCCAAGGTCTGATGGCAGCGGACGCCAGGAAGATAGAGATGTGTCCTCATCTTGTTCGGTGGAGGTTCCATGTCACGAGATGGCCTCCCCCTCAGCTGTCCCGGCCCGTCTCCATCAGCCCCCTAACAAGTTGAAAGATTATGAGCTTCAATAGATGGGCTGCCTTCACCTCTATCCTTATTTTGGCCTAAAGGATTTTGTCTGATGTGTTGCATTGGTGTTCTATGTTCTAAAATAAACATTTAAACTAAGTCTGCAAGTGACATGATAGTGCAAAGACAGTTTCGGTCATAGCAAACATCAGAAGTGTGCAAATGGCATGGTAGTGCAAAGACAGTTCAATCATAGCAGCATCAAAAGTGTGCAAATGGCATGATAGTGCAAGGACATCATTGGGATGGGGGGGGGGGGTCATCTTCTTGACGGCCTGGTGACTGAGGGGAGAGAGTTCAGCATCCTAACAGCCTGATGGATGAAGCTGTTGTTGAGTCTGGTAGTGTGGGAGTAGGGGCTCCTGTACCTCTTCCCAGATGGCAGGAGGCTGAACAGATTGTGAGCTGGATGACTTTCATCGCTCACAATTGTGGTCGCTTTGCGGATGAGGCGGGTGGAGTATATGTCTTTCAGAGAGGGGAGTGGCGCACCGATGATCTTTCCGGCTGTGTTAACTATGCGCTGAAGAGCTTTCCTGTAGTATTCAGTGCAGCTCCCGCCCCACACAGTGATGCAGCTGGAAAGGATGCTCTCAATGGTGCCTCTGTAGAAAGTGCTCATGATGGGTGGTGGAGCACTTGCCCGTCTGAGTCTGCGCAGGAAGTAGAGACGCTGCTGAGCCTTCTTCACCAGAGATGCAGTGTTGGTAGTCCAGGAGAGATCTTCACTGATGTGCACCCCCAAGAATTTGGTGCTGCTCACTCTCTCTACATCGGCACCATCGATGGACAGTGGCAGGTGTTCGGTGTGACCTCTCCGGAAGTCAACAATGATCTCTTTGGTTTTTCTGACGTTCAGCAGAAGGTTGTTGTTTCTGCACCACGTGGTCAGAAGGTCTACCTCCTTCCTGTAGTGAGTCTCGTCTCCCTTGGTGATGAGACCCACCAGAGTTGTGTCGTCCGCAAACTTAATAATGTGATTATTGTTATGAGTTGTTGTGCAGTCGTGTGTCAGCAGCGTGAAGAGCAGTGGACTGAGCACGCAGCCTTGAGGGGCCCCTGTGCTCAGTGTGATGCTGCTTGAGGTGTTGTTGCCAACACGCACTACTTGAGTCCTCTGACTGAAGAAGTCCAATAGCCAGTTGCAGAGTGAAGTACTTAGTCCTAGTTTGTCAAGTTTTGGTAAGGGCTGGATGAAGGGCAGAGCAGATTGCATCCTCTGTAGATCGTTTGGCTCGGTATGCAAAATGGATTTGATGTGTGACATGACAAGCCGTTCAAAGCACTTCATGATGATGGGTGTCAGTGCCACAGGGCGATAGTCATTGAAACAGGATGGTACAGGTTTCTTTGGCACTGGTACGATGGTGGCGGCTTTGAAGCATGATGGAACTGTGGCTTGCTTCAGCGAAGTGTTGAAGACATCTGTGAAGACCTCCTTCAGCTCCTCTGCGCAGTCCTTCAGTACACGACCCGGAATATTTTCTGGACCTGTTGCTTTGCGGGAGTTGATAGTGTCGAGTGTCCTCTTCACGCTGGCGATGGAGAGGCACAGGGGCTGATCATGGAGGGGGGGAGGGGTCTTCTGTGGCCTTGTGTTGTTTTTTTCAAATTCAACTACAAATTCAATTCAAACTACATGTACAATACAAATGAACAGACAGTGCACAGTGTTACCCATAAACAAGACAAATCAGCATCAGGGTAACATGCATGACACTGAAATAACAGAAAATGTTTATATTGATATTTAAATATTTATATTTAATATTATTTTAATATAGGCTTATTTTCTGTCCAATTTTTGTGTTACTTGAATTAAAAGTGTGGTTATTTTATTGTATTGGCTTAATTGTTTTTAATTCAGATTTATTAAATTATTTAACTGAATTAAAAAGTTTAATAATAATACAATTATAAAGTCACACTGTTGGAAAATGACAAATGAGATATCGTCCGAATCGGCATAAACCAAGGAACATAATGACATAAAGAAATCAAATTTCGAACACTGTTTTCAAAAGTTATAAGTGTTTTTGCAAAAAAAAAAAGTATATCTGGAACACTAGGTGGCGCTCAGTTCAAACTTCTCATGTACCTTCAGGACATGCTGTTGATGATCCAATTTTCCACATCTCATGACCTGAGCGTCTCATGACGCTGTTCCCAAATTTAGCATGGCCCTTCAGATCATGGTTCCAATGAAGCGTACCAATCTTCGTTTTGATTGATCAAACTTTGGCCGAGATGCAGCCTATGAACCAATTTTGGGTCGACCTCGTTAAGTTCGTGACACCATAACTCTTGAACAAAGATGAATAAAAAAATCGGCTAAGTCATTTCTGTGTGGCTCAGTCAAAAGATCATCTGTGCCAATTTTCGTAAGCATTGGACAAAATTTGAATGAGGAGTAGCAAATAAACTGAATACTGTACTTTTCAAAATGGCCACTACTGTAATGGGCGGAGTCTAATGTAAGATATTGATTGTGATCACTATAATGAGTGGAATCAGGTGTACAAAGTTAAAATTTTCTAGATCAAAGGGTTCAAAAGTTATAACCATTTCAATGTAGAATGTTTGAACTGGTGATGGCGCTATAGAGTTGGTCATAGAGACTCAAAAATTGGTACAATTACTTTTCATGACCATCTCTACAAGAGTACCACATTTCAAAATGTGAACAAACAGCTGTTTCAGAAGTACAAGTGAAAATAACCTCAAAATGAAGAATTTTTATACACATTTGAGCATGTTAAATTTATTGAGATCCTTTCTCAGATAGACATCATGTCTGGAACTGAAACAACTTCTGCACCACTTCCGGCCACTCTTGCGATCTGGGCATGTGCCACACTTTTCTTTCACCATTAAAATAGCGATAATGGTATTGAGAATATTACATTCGAAAGAACGTTACCTTCAGAACTTCTGCATGGCGTGGGTTACATGATGCCATCACCACCGCGACTTTACGGCTTATAGTGGATCAGTCATTCAAATAAATCATAAAAAACTAATAACAATTATTATTTTAAAGATAAAATGACTCCTGACACTATTTGGTCAACATTTGGAAATAACCTGTTTTAGCATTTTTTACCATTGTATTGGTTACACATATCAAAAATACATTATACAATTAGTAATTTGCACTGTTTTGAACTGATTTCCAATTTAGTTTTTTGTACTTTCATTTAAAGTGCAATACAAACTAAAAATCATGTTTTGCTGGATAAAAACAAATATATATGTTTGATAAAACACTCACCACATGATAAATAGAGGAGTAAAAACTGTTTAATAACCTTCTGTTAAGTGACATTAACTAATTTAGCAAAACAGACACCGGTTTATCCACAAAACATTTATTCAGTTGTCATTTTTCAACAATTCATTTTTTGAAGCGTCAATTCAATTTCTGTCATCAAAAGCTTGTGTTCAGAGTCAAAACACAAAGAAAGCTCATTCCTTCACTCATTCTGCAGTAGCAGTGCACTGAACCGAAGCCATCAAACTCTTTGTATGAACAGAACGCAGTGAAGACCCCCTTCTTTCCAGAGGTGTTTTAGTAGATGAATCCACAGGCATCGCACCTGGTGAACTCAAACCCGGTATTCCTCCCTCACATCACACTGACAGACTTCCAGGCAACGATTCCTACAAAAACTGAATTAATGCAATAATCTTAATTAAATATATTAGCTTAACTTGTGTACAAAATCAACTTGCATCACATTAAGTGTAATTGTGATTGTCAAAAGATTTGGTAATTAAGTTTAGTGACAACGTGTTACAATGTTTCATGGTACAATGACTGGTATACTTGTTTGTATTACTGCTTAAAACAAATTTCACGATTTCAATTCAATTCTTGGGATTTGATTCCAATCTTGATTCAGTAATGACTCATTTGGATAAATATTAGGTACAGTAGATAGCCTACATGTTCATTTTTCTCAAGAAAACAAATCTCACATAATGCTGTTAACATACAGAGAGCCCTATCAGCTGGTGTTATTAAAGGTTATATAATGCAGGTAAATATAATGCAGTTTTCATTATAATAACAATTATTTAATGACACAAGTAAAAATATAATAAATTTGTTAAATAGTGCACAAATTTAGTTCATTTCATAAAAGTAATACATATACATACTGTCCAGCCAGGCGAAGTGAGCTTTTTTCTTTAGAAAACCTGTGTGGTTTATGGTTTCATTAAAGTTTCTGCACACTAGTGACAGAGTGTGAAAGGCTTTGTCTCCTTCTTCATAATCATAAACAACATCTAGAAGAATGTGATTGAGCACCTCTGGTGGTAGCTGGAAGAAAATATAGAAAAACTATTTTAAAATATTAAATAACTCTTAATGAAATACTTAATATTCCATCGTACATCAGCATGGCGTCCTGTCGGGTCCACGAGTGAATTATTTTTTTACTTTTACTTTTTTTAACTTTTATTATTTTATTTTTTACTTTTACTATTTTTAGTGGAAAAATTGTTTGTATTGCAAAGCATACATACATACATCTTTATAAAATTGTAAATGACAATTGTTTTAATATATTTGTACATGTTTTATATTTTAACCTGTTTAACTGTTTGATTTCAAATATCAATAGTGTTTCTCAGAAATCCCTTACTGGACCTTTAACAGCACAATCAGAAGATCTGCTGGTATAGTTCCACCAGTAATGTCTATGGAGATTCTCAGTTGTGCAGACAGTACTGATCTGTTTATTTTTAAGTCACACATTCTACATTGATTAAAAAAGAAAATCAAATGTGTTTTTAATGGTAGTATTATTTTCTACAGAAATAAATAATTTATAATTCAGATGAGAATAAAGTTAGTGTTAATTAAAACAAATATATTGATTTGAAACATTACCAAACATATCTCAAGGTCTTTTTGTCTTTTTATTAATTTAATTATAAACTAATTACATAAAACTTTTGTCAGTGCACTACAAATAAACTGGTTCAATGCCTTACTTTATTAATAAAACCTTTTTGTTTTGCTTTTCCCTCCATTGTACCGAACTCGTACGGAACCGTGATGTCTGAACCGAGATGTCTGAACCGAGATGTCTGAACCGAGATGTCTGAACTGAACAGTGACTTCTGTGAACCGTTCCACCCCTATTATCCAGCGTACAAGTTTGCATTTGTGGGCACAGTGGAGTAAGATTTGAAGAAGGCGGCCCCTCGGAGTTTGGACGGGAGTTCCTGGCTCATGGTCCTTATTGTAATGAGCAGCGAAATATGCTCTCAAGTTCCCATAGGACACCCATCCAGAATTGTTGTATTGTCGAGCAGCTCTAGAAACCGTGATAGAGGGTTCCTTCCAGTCTTTTACATTTATTACAGAGGTTGGAGAGCTTTGGGTTTGCTTTATGTCTTCGGGGTGGAGTCACATGCAAACGATGAACAATTTTAAATTGCATTTCCCAGGCTGAGTTGTTGGCAAGAGGGCATCTCACACACGGCTTCCCAATCAGTTGTCTGAATTTCTTCCCCAGAGTCCTTTTCCCATAACACCCTGGTTTTATCTGAGCTATCTGCCACTTGAATAGACTCTGAGATTTTTTTGTTATGAAGCTGTGTATTTGGTGGTATACCAAGAAGAGCTTCTTATTGAGATCATATTTTGCAGTGAATTGTTCAAAACTCATCCAGGCTGAGTTTGGATCGTTCAAGTGCCATTCCAGTGTAAAGCGAAGTTGGGCAGAGAGCTGATATAGCTTAATGTCCGGGTCCACTAGACCTTCACATCTACTCAAACGTGTTGAGAAGCTATATCTCAGTCTAGGTCTTTATTTCTGCCAAGTAAAGGAAATAATGGCGCCACACAACTGTCTAAGTGCTTTGTTAGGAATGAGAACTGGCAGCGTTTGAAATGGGTATAGAAGACGAGGTAAAATATTCATTTTGACAAGGTGGACACGACCTAACCCGAAAAAGTTGGCAGAACTCAAAACATTTAAGGCAATCAATTGCCTCAAATTTTTTAAGTTCTGAAATTCAAAGTTTAAGTAAGCAGAACTAGCAGATTTTTATTTTGTACTTAAACATTTCAAGTAGTGATGTGCGGATCGATACTAAAATATCGATATCTCCGATACTAGCTTTGTATGTTCTAGAATCGATTATCTTATCAAAATATCGATATTTCGGTAATTTGGAGCAAATATGTAGTTTATTGGAAATAGAAATACAGCGGAAAGTAACCACAATTACCCTCGTTTATCTGAATAATGCCAACTTAGTCGGAACTACTTGTTCTTCCGCCTGCCGAGTCATGAGCGTAATATGGCACTGTACAACTGCAGAGCACGCTAGCCACTGGCACATGTTGTTCAGTCACACTGTCAGTCCGACGGATTGGATATGGCTGAACGCAAGCGAAGTTATGTGTGGAGCTACTTCACTTCCATAAACTCAAACGATGCGGTTTGTGACACGTGTAACAAAACAGTGAGGTACTGTGGTAATACCACAAACCTAATCAAACATCTACATATAAATCACAAGACAGAATATGACGACGTCATGACGAGGCGGTCAGAGGAGGAGGAAAGGAGAGGTACAGGTGCTGCTAGGGCGAGACAGACATCGCTTTCAGAGTCCTTTGGTGCAGCAGGCAGGCACTATCCAGGTACAGACTAGGGAGAAAATGAGGCGATGTGGCTGTATTTTGGGGGCTTGGGTTTTAGTGACAATGATAAAACAATGGCAGTTCCCTGAATTCTTAAAACAAATTTGTTTTAGAACTTTGGTTATACATACAGTTTCTATTTTATAAAAAAATGCTGTGACTCAAATTGAAATGGCTAGTACAATACATAATTAGAGAAGTACCATAATAACTTCATAATTGTCAGAACCCACATTTTGAAATTTCTATTTAACCATCAGTCAAAACAAATGAGACGAAGAATAATACAACTGAGTATTATTCTACTGATACAATATTATCTGTCTTCTTACCTATCAAATACTTTTTCTGGCAAACGTACTGTAAAGTCCAATGCAGCCTTGTCAATGTAATTTAAATGATCTACTCTGCAGATAACCTTACCTAACTAAATCTGGGCCGGCTGAATTGATGTGCGATTATCTCAGGGACCAGTTATTATTATTATCTCAGTTATTTTGTATGATAATTCTTCATCAATAAACAAGAATAACCCATAATATGTCTCGTATTCAGTATGAAGTGACACTTTTGAGTACACTACTTGTTACTTTAATTTCCCAAACAGTAATTTTTGGGCAAAGTATCGGTATCGGATCGGTATCGCCGATACTCGCCTTCATTTTACTTGGTATCGGATCGGATAGGAAACCAGTGGTATCGCACATCACTAATTTCAAGTTAAGAACAATTCAAATGTATAAGTACATTAATCCATATAATTAACTTAAAACTTTCATGTAATCTCAATGTGAACACTTTTATTAGTATAAACTTAGTTAGCTTTAAAGAGCTAATCTGCTAACATATTAATTTGCTAACATTTTAGCAACAGTATGCTATACAGAAGCTCTTGCTGTATGAGCGCAACAATATAAAGAGATTATTTGTTCTCAAATCAAGCTCATGCACCACTTGTCACCATGATGGTAACTATCCTAAAGCCAACATTAACAGAAATTCCTCTAAATTAGCATAACAAAACATTAATCACTACTAAATCTCACACTTAACATTAATCTTACACAAAAAAAAACATATTATATTACACTTCATTTTAGCATTTACTCTCCTATTCAAGTGCCATCGGCAAAGCATGCTGGGAAATAGACATCCCAGCCATTTCAGTCAAACTTAAGTTCGTCTAAATTAAAATAAATAATTTCATAAAACTCAAAACAATGAAACAGTTCAGTTTACTTAAAATATATCAGTTCTGTGAACTTTAAAGTAAAAGAAAGTGCTAAATACTCATAAAAGTTAATTTGACTGAACTAATAAGTTTAATTTAAGTTTGTCCTACTCAAACCAATTAATTATTTTGAGTGTTAGGGTATCTGATCTGATATTCGTAAAAATAGGGACAAAATTGCTTTTATATAGACTTTCCAGACACCCTTTTCTAACGCTTCATTCATCAAACGGACACAAAATCTTGTTCCAATGTATTTTAAATTTAGTTGGACTTATTTAAAAAAATGTCTTTATGGTCCTACAAGTCATTAACCCTGAAAATTAGCCTTTTTAAAATAAAAAAATTAAACCATATTGTCTTCCCTGAGACGCTGTGAAGAGTGTGAGGCCGAACGCTCCAGACTCAGACACACAGCAGTGGCGGAGCAGCTGACGCTCCAGAAGAGCTGGGGTGGAGATGTAAAGATCAGCCGGAAACAACTTCCAGAGACGCTACACTTTCACATGTGTGTTAACCGTATACTAATCCAATATGTTTGTAGTTTACTTTTGATTTAGTTTGATTTCTGGCTGTTTAACAGTAATGCGAGACTGTTAGTAACTGAAAGCTAGTACTCTGACTTCTGTTCATCAGTGATGGATCATTACAGAAAGACTCTAAACACAGAATGTGTGACTGTTCCTGTACTTTCATTATATTCTAGTTTGATTAATGGTGGATTAACCTTAATGTAAAACTGTTAGAGAAAAGGCCATTACCACAGACACAGAATTACCACATTACACTATTTTTACACGTCCAAATGTTTGCAGGGACCAGACAAGAAAGCTCAGAGCCTTCATTATACAAGCTTAATGCTAAACCAAACAACTATAGCAGTGTGACGTCAGCAGACACTCTTCAGACATGCCGTAAAGACAAGAAAGCTGCGATACTGATGATGCTGTTTTGTTTTTCAATGTATTATTTTTTTTTCTTGTTTCTATTGGTGACATAATGAACAGAAATGATCTTGCAACATTTATATTCTTTCTGTATGTGTATGTTATGATATGAACATTAGACATGCATCAGCTGGAGCGGTTTATCCCCAGATCGTCGACTCTAGAGGATCAAATAAATACAAATGAAAATAAATAAATGCATAAATAAATGGGGGAAAAAATAAATGTGGAAAAAAATACTCATTTATTTATTTTTTACATTTCTTCGTATATGTATGTATTTATTTATTTATTATTAAGTGAGGTTTGGCATTACGCTTTTCCCCCATGTTCATAAAAATTCCCTTTAGACCAAAGCAAATTTTGTTGATTTTTTTTTTTTCAATTGATACCTGATCATATTGTGCTTTATGTTCCACTCTCTTTTTAAGCAGTTCTTCAGAAGGGGATTGTTACGTCCTACGGTGTAATTTTAGTTTTGTATGTTGTGTTTCAGAGCACTAGGTGGCAGTAGTGGTCGTTTCTCTGTGCAGGTCCAGCCAGGTGAAGGCGATCTCCGGCTCGGTTGGGGACTGGTCTTCTCCTCAGGGAACAGAGTATAAAGCCGCACTGATCTCCAGTCAAACGAGGCCTGCTGTTTACTGCTGGTTTTGTTGGTTGTTTCTAAGCATTGCTGCTGTTCAGTTGTGACTGATTTAAAAACTTTCTCTTTTTTGCTGTTGTTGTTACCTTGTCTAACGAGTGCTGCGCTGAAGTAGACACCTTTTTGCTGTTGTGAAACCAAATGTTAACCTTTTTTTCCCCTCTGTTTCTCTTGTGAATATGGTAAATATTCCTAACTTAGAAGTTCTAGGGAGTGGGGAGCCCTTTCTTTTATTTTTGTAATTCTTCTCTCCTGTTTAAACTAGAGAGGGAGTCAGGGAATTATTGTGTAGTTTATTTCCTCTTACTCTCCTTAAGGTAAGTGTAGATTTGATCCCTACAGTTAGAGGCGTTTTGGTTATGTATTTTCTTTGGGCTTTTCCCCCACTCCAGAAGTCTTTAAACGTCCTTACTTGTGTTACATCAATACATTTTGTTGTACCACATTTCTGTTGGTTTTGGTGTAACTTTTGGAGCCATTTGTTTTGTTAAAATTTTAGTTACTTTAATGTTGCTTTCCCTTATCCTAGACTGGGTGGATCGTAACACGGATCAAGAGAGTTGTTGATCTAATTTTTCTATCGAATCAATTAGTTTAGCATTTTTCTAGTTTATTACTGGATACAGAATAAGATATAATTTCACCTCTGATGACAACTTAAATTATCCCGCTTATTACACGGCTCTTTGCCACATAAGTAAATAATTAGACATGAAATATTGATCTGAGTTGAACTATTTGATTAGCTCTTTAAACGCAAAGCTTTTGAACTCTGTTCATATTAAAATGAGAGATATATGAGAATCACAGCTAAGTCTCCTGAGTGTGATGTTTCAATAAAGCAACTTAGTTTCCTTAAAGTCTGAGCTTTATTAACATCAAAGCTTTAACTGTACACGCAAACACAAACTGGGGTTTTTCCTTCAGCATCAGCAACTGAACTCTTAGCAAGCACTTGGGCGCCACCTAATGGATGAGGGACACATTACCTATAACACATTAAACTGTTTTATATCACATCACACCTTAAGAGTTCCTTAACAAATGTAACATTGAACTGTGAAATTACTGTAGTTAGAAAACAACATTTCTTTTCACTTTTTTTTAATGAATGTTTTCTCTTTTATCTCACAAAGTCCTTGTATGTCTGTGGAGTTGTGGCATTTCCAGACCTTGTTTTCACCCTTTTCGGTGTTGTAGTGTGACTGGAATCAGACTCAGGTAGACCAGTTCCTGGATGTTCTGCACTGGAATTACTGGGACCATGAACTTCCTTTGGCCCCTGTGTCTGTTGACCTGAAGCTGGCTCATTGTCACTGACTGTAGGCATCAGGAACCTCTTCCAGCATGGCCAGTACCCTGGAGCAGTGGGCCACTGGTTTCAGCCGGCCGTCATGGTCCTGCCATGCACACCCGAGACCGGAGCGACTGTGGGCTTTAGCATCAGAGAACGCTAGCACAGGAGCTTCTGTGACCCAGGAACCTGCACTGAGTCTGCCGTATCAGGCACTGTTCTGTGTTTTTAGATTCAGAAAAAACAGCAGGATTCATTGATTTCCATTTATGAAAATGAACAGTACGTGAAGACGATGTATGAAGAGAAGGCAGCTCCACATTAATAAAGACTGTCGACAGGAGACAGCTGAGAAACAAATGAATCATTTGCAATCACAAGATCTAAAGTATGACCTTTTCTTGTGTGTTGGAAACACTGATAAACTGTGTAAGATTAAAACAATCCAGTAGAAATAAAAAGTCCATCTTTGAACAGTCATTTTGGTCAATGTGTATATTAAAATCCCCCAAAATAAGAATCCTCTTGAATTAAAACACATCATTGAGAACAGTTCAGCAAACTCAGACAGAAATGCTTTGTGTGCCTCTGGTGGCCGGTGGACGGCAGTGATGATAGTGGCTTTAGAGGCAGAAATGCTCAACACGAGGCATTTGAGTGATGTAAACCGCGGTACACATACAGTGCTGATGTTAAACTGCAGTTTGTGAACCACAATAATCCCAGTCTGGTTGAACAATGTTTTATTTAAATTCAGATTGGATTATGTTGGTAATAAGCACTTACCTAATGCTAAAAGAAGTTTCTAACTTCCAAATACAGCCGCGTTAACATTAAAACAAAGAGTGGAGCGGCAAGAGCAAGCGGAGGCCCCGATGGGACAGGACCAGGACATGGCGATTAGCCTAACCTAACCCTAGCCCTAACCCTAAGCCTAACCTGTGCCGTGGGGCTTTTGGGTTTAACGTATAAACAACCATCCAGACATACAGTGTGACTACTGACTCTAATGGCTCTTTTAACGAATCAATCAAAGACTCGCAGACTCATGAGTTACCTGTCCGAATCAGTCTGATAAATCCTTCACTGAAAGAACTGAATATGACACCTGAATCTGACTCTTTTTTGTTAATAAATTACATTTAAAATGAATTACAGACATCCTTAAATGAATCAAAGATGATATGATCAGTCTTAGAGAATATTTAAACAAAAATGCGGCTGTCCAGCATAAGGATTAATCTGATAGTACAACCCAAAAGACTTCCATCTACAGTATACACAATTACTTAAACCATATAATGACAACTAAAGCCAAACTATCCTGAACGCTGCAGACGTCAGCAATACAAAACTGACAACTGAAGTAGACTTTATTTCTTTTAGTGTTACATTACAGTACACAGCTACACAAATCACTAAAGAACGTTGTGTTTCTGGTTTAAGGCAAGAAGACAGAAGATATCATGTATATGCGTTCATTTAGTAGACATAAGGCAGTAAATAGTAAACATCTTACTTAAAAAAACAATATGATTGTTCTGCTTGATATTAAGACCATAAAAATATAACAGCACAGAAATGGTTTATCTTTGGAGCATATGAACGTTCGTTGTGTCTTTACATGGTTCCTCGTGAAGCTGAGTTTGCTTTTACTGTACAGTCCATCTGGTGCAAAAAGTACATTTCGATCAAACCCAGAAATCTCAGGACAGTGTACAGATGCTCTAGAAATCTAACAGTCTATGTGTGTGTGTGTGTGTGTGTTTATGATTCTGTATAAAAGCTAAAACATTACTGGACTTATCATGGAATTTGTGGTTTTCAAGTCTGTTACACTCTATGAACAAAATGTGAATAATGTTCCACAAAGTTAATGCACAGATACTGAATGTCCTATCAAGCACCTTTAAATATGAAAGCGTCAAATGTACAAAAGACTTAAAGCCATTAGAAAAATACCATCATACAATGAATGTGAAAACATGAAATATCAGGGTACATTAGAGTAAAAGAGTTAAAGGCTCATGTACAGAAGAATCACTGAAGGCCGTCCACTTAAAAGAAGCTTGAACGTTTCAAAATCAGACGAGGATCTAATTGCATCATGACCTCTGATTACATTTTGTTCTAATAATTGAAATGTTCATTAAATGAATCAAGTTCCTATAGGTCCTTGTCTAAAGATCCTCTCGATTTCTCCCATATTTAGGCTTTGTTATAAATTAAGGATGGGAGATATTTTCAGTCACATGAAACTGCAAACAAAACAACCAGAAACTTAAGGGTTGAAATAAACCATATTAAATATCACGTTTCGATAAAAACATCCAGCAGCCCTTTATGGTCAGAACGGTAAGTTGTTGATTCAGGTGAGGTGTTTAATCCCTATGAGCATTTCATCAATGTATAAAACAGTTCAGTTTGTTTTAATGTGACGTTTGTATAGATTATTCATAGGCTAGAAACGTCCTCGGGTGTGTAAACGTGAATGCTTGGCCAACGCAGTGCGAGCGTGTGGTTTCGTACTGTAACATTTGATCAATCTATGGTGATAAAAAGCCTTCAGGACTCAAAGGGGTGATCGAGTTACGATGTTTGTTACGGGCAGGTAAACTGCTTTACGCTGATGTGAAACTCTCTGACGCAGTGACGCATGAACTCAAGCTCGCGTATCCAGAAGTGTGTGTTCACATACTCGCGTAGAGCGTGTTTCAGGCCTTAGCACTGTCCTAGCCAACAGGAAACGTTCTCAGAACTAATGTTGTGGTAAGGTTCTGAACAAACGTTCTTCCGGTAACGTTAATAGAACGTTCGTTCAAAGTTATCTGGTCTTTAATGACGTTCTTAAAACATCTGCACAAATACATCGTTCATGGAACTTCTTTCTGAAATGTTTTAGTCAGACGTTCGTCTAAAGTTTTTTAAATGTCACTTGTTTCAGAACGTTCAGAGAACATTCAAAAGTAACATTGCCATAATGTTTGCAGAATGACACAGTGGAATGTTCCCTTAACGTTCACATAACCAAGAAAAACGTTTTTGAAACATTTTTGAAACTATGTTTTGAATGTTGAGAGAGCATACCGAAATAACGTGTTCATAGCCTAACGGGAACGTTAGCTAAACGTTCTTAGAACATATTTAGTTAGCTGGGTTTCTGTGATTAGTAAAGCTCTTGGTGGCTGTGAGGGAAATGAATATGATAAGAAGAAGCGTTGAGCACATAATCAGAGTGAAGAACTGTACAACACGAAGACAAAGGCTGTGAGGCTTCAGACCCAACGGCACGTCTTCGTCAGGGGAATGTAAGGACAGGAACGTCAGTAGTTCTTGCAGGGCGTGTGCGATATGGAGCGCGAGCGCGTTAGAGGACCGTGGCGCATCTCCTCACTCGTCACGCTGTCCTCGCGCCGTGTCTTTCCCTGCTCCTCTTTCATGAACAGGTCCATCATGAGGATCTTCTCCTTGTGGATCTGCAAGCTGATGTCTTTGGGAATATCTGGGATTATCCAGTCCACAACATCACTCATCAGCATCACCACATTCTGCACAAATAAAGCACAAGTTCACCAGAATTTAGCGTGATTTTAACTGATGTTCTGTACACACTTAACTTTTGAGCGACTAATCGCATTTATTTTTCCTTTGGGAATAACTTAAGGTAGCATACTGTGAGTCTGGCACTGATGAGCCTTTAGATATTACACACTCACCTGAAAGACAATGACAAATGCGAGTCTGGCTGCCAACACAGCCCAGAACTCCTTGGAGATCTCGTACGGCGTCGGAGACCACGGAGGCTCTCTGTAGTCTTTATACCTGGAGGAGATGTCATTAAGCGTGTGTGTCGAGAGGTAACGGAGCCGTTCTGAGAGCACTTCATACCTGCAGATGTCCACACGGAAGCCCAGGTGGAAGGGCTCCACGGGGGCGGTGCCGTTCTGGAAGTGACTGACGTTAAAGTAAGACAGCGTGTGGTTGACGAAGCCGTGCATCGAGCCGTCCGGACTGTACATGTACTGATAGACCAGCCGGGGAATGAAGTCCGACGTGAAGGAGATCACAAACGCCTGCAGGAAAGAGGACAGTTTAGAAGAAGTTTCTGACATGTTATTGTACAAAGGTGGTGTATTGATGGGAGCAGGAAATAATAAATGTAGAAAAATACTAAGTTTGAACTAATGAATCATGATTAATGTGTAGAATCTTCAGCTTCTAGATTTTTCTACTTCTGAACAGTTTTACAACCTTAACTTTTCAAGTGAAGCTTGCCAAAGACAGGAACACTGCAAACACAAACTGCTGTAATGCGACTTTTAGAGTATTTGTGGAGTAACTTTAGTTTATACTGTTCTGCCTCCACTTTCAGTTAATAAGTTAAAGTGAAATATGGAAAAAATAGAATCAACTTTTTCTAAAAATCTAGATTAAAAAGTTTGTCGAGACTTGGGAAAGGTTTGGGAAAGTTTGGACCAGAAAGTTTGAAGAAGTTTAAAGTAGTTTGAAGTATTACATTATTACTTGATTTTGTGTTTCTTGATCATTTTATAACAATAAAATATTGCGTTGCCGTCACATGCAAAACAATCAATTATCAAATAATTGTTCTGGGTGGTTGTTATGAGTAGATAGATAGATAGATAGATAGATAGATAGATAGATAGATAGATAGATAGATAGATAGATAGATAGATAGATAGATAGTATTTGTGGAGTAACTTTAGTTTATACTGTTCTGCCTCCAGTTTCACTCTAACGGCTAATATCGCCCACAACCCACTGCGATGTGGACGAAGATTCGATTAGAACTACAAACACGAGTAAAAAGTGTTTAAAAAACTACAAACATGACGGATCTGCAAGACGGACGGTTGAGGAGAGCGGTGAAGATAAAGGGGTTTAAATGATGAATAATCAGTAGCCTATCTAAGCTGACGAAACAACACTGCTATGACCAGCGCGAGTCTCCTCGACAGTGATCGTCCGGACAGCCGGAGCTGAAATCTCCAGAAGCGGAGCTTGAGGACACTGCTGTGAAGACTTCTCTAGTCTGTAAATACTATTGCCCTATTTGGATTGTACTTGTTTCTCATGGGGACACAAGGTAATTTCAACATTTACAGGGGTTAGTCAGTGATTTTATTGCTTTCCGAAGCCAGAATGTTAGTGTTTTTCTCCAGCCACCCTAGTAAAAATTCCTGGTGGGATTACAGTCAAGGTCGTCAGGAGATTTAACTGCCGTCCAAATCCACATCTCTGAGATTATAAGAGAGGATCAATCCTGAAGGCATTTTGCTGATAACTGTTGCTCTCCGTGGGGATGTGCACACACTTTAAAGACAGAGACTTATTACTGAGATGCTGGAAACCGTTTAAAAGAGTAATGTTATGTCCCTGATATAACAGCGGGAGCTGTTCAGAACAAAAGCACGCAAACCTTTGAAAATATTTCTACTCATTTCCACATTTTTTAAATGACATCCATCATTTTGAGAGATGCTATACAGAAACAATACAGAGGATATTATTTTCCAATAGTTCAAATAAATATGAATTTATTTAAATATGAAAGCAGCGTGTTCCTGGGTTCATAGGATCCCAGAACTCAGGTGTCACTCAGATTTATATTTCACAGACGTCTCCATGAGGAACAGTTATCATCCGGATAGGTCTCACTGACTGAGAAATGTTCAAGTTAGGGTTGACATGCACATTTGACTAGTGCCAGGACAAGAGAAGTGATTCAAGAACCGTCTACTCAAACCCTTCTTCATAACGGCAGTGTCTAGAGTATAAAGTGCTGTATGCGAAGGAGAGTTTCGCTGTTCAAAGGTTAACGTGATCCGCTAGCATTAGACGGACCAATAACACACACTTACATTGACGATCACTGCCACTTTTGCGACTCCTCTGAGAATATTATACCAGATTCCTGTGAAGACATCATGAACAACACCATCAGTGAATCAGCACTCTGAGGTGAACTCGTATAACACACACATTCAGCTGCTGATATTATGGAAAGATTTGCAAGAATATTCCAGCTCAATAATATAATCTATAAATAGTCCATAAATATTCCATTCTTTTTCTCAAGTTCAAATGTTTTGTGAAGATATTGGACAGAGATGCCACGGATGATCATATAACTGATAATATAAGCTTCATTATATGATTGTGATTGTGTAAATACAGACCGATGTCTTTGCCTCTGGCTGCATCTGGTCTTCTGAGTTCTCCCACAAACTTCTTGGCATCCAGACGTATTTCAATGATGTTGTTGAGGAGGGCGAACAGAGGCGCCAGCGGGAAAGATGCCACAAACAGAGTCACAAAGCCAAACTGGATTACTGCAGGAATGAACAGTGATAATTACTGCCGTGATATTAGAAACTCTCCATCGTCACACTGCATACAGCTGAAGCTTCATCACACGCTCATCACAGCTCATGAGCCAGTGTCTCTGGTCGTAGCTGGACCAGTACTAGTTCTTAATAAGCATTGAGAAAAGAGCTGCACTATTCTGTTCCAGTGAAATACACATGAAAAAGAGAAGTGATGAAGAGTTAGTCTGGTCGGATGCTTTGGTTTCTGTACAGACACTCACTCATCTCCATGTACTCGGGCGTGAGGCCAGCGAAGGGCTCCAGGAAATGATCCGTCTCATAACGCTGTAACTTCTTCTCACGTTCCTCTTCCTGGAAAGAGCGTCTCTTGGATTTAATGTATCTGATCAGCTTCTTCAGTTTACTGCAATAAAGCAAATACAACCCAAACCATGGCAATGCAAACGGTTCAGCATGTCCATAAAGCCTGTCGTGTTTAGGAGTGTGTGTACTCACGGGACGCCGATCTCAAACAGGTTGTTCTGGATGAGCTGTTTCCCGAGCATTGTGATGCTGAGCTGGATGCAGAGCTCCATGAGGCAGCCGCCGTGAGCGCACTGATCAAACACATCAACACAGCCGTCATTCACCCGCGCAATCACTCCTCACAGAACACGCGCTCATGATTCATACCTCCTCCATGCGGTAGGACTCGAACACGTAGAGGTAACTGCCAGGACGCCCCCCGAGCCTGTGCGGAAACACGGCCGTCAGAGTCTGGCTTCAGCATCAACACACTCACATGCAGCGGCAGGCTTTAATAACCAGAAATCAGCTGACAGAAGCACATGCACATCATCACTTATTATTAGATTATGGACGCTCGTTTCCGCCACAGAATAAAAAATAAATAAATAAATAAATCTCACAATTCTGAATTTATTTCTCTCAAGTCTGACTTTTTCTTGTAACTTTGCATTTATAACTCACAATTCAGACTTTTTTTCTCGCAATTTCGAGATTATTTCTCACAATTCTGACTTTATTTCTTTCAATTCTGACTTTTTTCTTGCAATTCTAACTTTTTCTTGCATTGCCAGTTTAAATCCCACAATTCTGACTTCATATCTCACAATTCTAACTTTTCTTGCAATTTTGAGTTAATATCCCACAATTCTGACTTTATTTCTTACAATTCTAAAAAATGTATTGCAATTCCAAGTTTATATCTCGCAATTCTTACTTTTTCTCACAATTTCGAGTTTAAATCTCACCATTCAGACTTTTTGTCTCACAATTCTGAGTTTATTTCTCGCAAGTCTGACTTTTTCTTGCTATTTCGCATTTATATCTAACAATTCTGACAATATTTCTTTCAATTCTTACTTTTTTCTTGCAATTCTAAATTTATATCTCGCAATTCTTACTTTTTCTCACAATTGCAGAATTATACCTCACAATTGTGACTTTTTATCTCACAATTCTGACCAAAAATTTTCAATTCTTACTTTGTTCTTGCAATTCTAAGTTAATATCTCGCAATTCTTACTTTTTCTTGCATTTCGAGTCTATATCCCACAAATCTGACTTTTTTTCTCTCAATTCCAAGTTTATATCTCACAATTCTGACTTTTTATTGCAATTTTGAGTTTAAATCTCACAATTCTGACTTTATTTCTTGCAATTCCAAGTTTATATCTCGCAATTCTGGCTTTTTTCTCGCAATTGCAATTTTAGATAGAATGGTGAGATATAAACTTGACATTGCACGAGAAAAGTCAGAATTGTGAGATAAAAAGCAATTCATTTTTTTATTTTTATTTTGTGCCTGAAACAAGCGTCCATGAAGGATATTGAATACCCACCTGCCTCTGAAAAATGCGATGTATATGATGGGAGTGAACGCATTCACAAACTTCAGGATGAAGGTTTTGAAGATCAACCTTTCTTCAAAGCTCTTGTCTGTTTTAGGAACCTCTGAGAAGACCAACATAAGACAAATGATTGAAGTAACCCTTCTGTTTTATGTTTCACACATGACACTCAGCTGGCATTAAGCAGTGCTAGACGAAGCGACTGACCGAGGACAGTGAGCCAGCGTGCCACGGCCCCGTACACCTCGTCCAGGATGAGAATGACCACCAGGTTGATGATGGCCGCTGTGGTTTTAACCGTCAGCCTGACGTTGGAGCGGGTCACGGGGTTCGAGCTCATGGCGAGAGCGGCTTTGGTGGAGATCCGGTATAAAATCACACCAAACACTATAGCAAACGTCACACCGATCTGTAGAACAGTGAGGATGCACTTCATTCAGCGTGTTTTATTTAAATGAAGACAGCTATCATGAGTACACAACTGAAAGCACAACCAGATGAACACCAGCATTTAATCTGGGAAAAACAAGATAAAATGCTATGCTCTCAAATGAAGCCATGATATGATGATGAAAGTAAGATTAAGTACTTGTTAAATGTACTTACTATAGCAATTACAGTCAATTATGCACAATTACATGCAACTAACCCTAAACCAAACCCTGATCCTATCCTAGTTAATTTATATTACTCAGTACTTCAATTTAAATTAACACTGTAACAAGGACACCTTAAAATAAACTGTATCATATTAAATTAATAATTGATGGTGTTGTTTATTTACAAATTATTGCTTCGAGTCTCACATGATGAAAAAATACTACCGAAAAACAATATAAAAGTTACTATGAATCTTTCAGTGCATAAACATAATTATTTTAGTTTAATTTAACTTTGATATGTGCTTTGTCTTTTTATTTGAATTATTTTTTAATAGTTTTTGTTATTGAATGTTTTTAAGAGTTTCAGTCACGACTCTTGGTGAAGCTGCCCATCAGACTGTGTGGAGAAGCTGGAGGCGTTTGGCCCAGTCCTCGCTATACTGAACTATTTCTGTTCATGTGTATTTTTGGGATGTCTCAAAAGCTTCAGTGTTTGACCGTAAGGTCGTGATTCTGGGCCAGTGTTTTGCTTTTATTGCCATTTGTTGCAAGTTTGAGATAACAGCAGATGCCTGGATATTCTGCTGGAGAACTTATGACTGCATGATGGGGATCAAGACAGCAAAGTCTGCCCTCTTCAACAGCCGAAACTAACTGTGGGACACATTTGAGGATGAGAAAACAACTGTTCAAATCAGGAATAATTATCAAAGACTTTCAATAGACAGCTGGAACCTCATTTAAAGCAAACTAGTTGGAAGACTATCTGGAATCTGGAGTCATTAACGGGTGTAAGACTTGAGAATAAACAACAAACAATATAGGAAAAAAATTAAGATTCAGATTTCAGTGGGCAATAAATATTGACCGACACTACCTTTCCAATGTTTGGGTTTTTAAATGTTTTTGAAAAAAGTATTTTATGCTTAGAAAGTCTGTAATACTGAAATATTAAAAATGTAACAATACTAGTAGTACCAAGTACTGACTCATTTCGGTAACCAATACTTTCACACACTACTTGTGTTTGTGCAAAGGTTTTGAAAGGCAAATGTGTATTTGCAGCATTTAGCACTGTTTATTATGAGTGATTTATCCGTGCACATTATCATTATTGTGTTACATTCATGTTCCTGGTAATCTTGAGTCAGAATAACTTCCTCTTGGAGCTTCTCTTCTCTGATGATGAGGGCGGGGCTATAACCTGTCACTCACAGGAGATCCACCAATAGAAAACCACAACCATCCCATCAATTCTCCAATGACAAAATAAGTGAGCATGAAGGCGCCTGAGTTGCACGTCATCAGCTTGTTTGTCTTCAGGATCTGCTTGTTTGTGTGCGCGTGTGAGATAAGAGTCTGGCGGAGCGCGTGCGACTCTCGAGGGAGCTGGATGGAGGAATCTTTCTCCTTGATGCTTGGATCTCACACTCTGATCTCGTTGGTCTGCCGATGAGGCAGTCATAGAGAAGTTCACAGAGCTGAGATCTCAGTCAGCAGCTTTCAGGAGATATATCCCTCGCTGGGGGTCCGTGAGGGCTGAAGGTTACCCCTGAGGTTTGATGCAGGGTTTGAACACAGTTATGTAGGGCAGAAGAGATTCCCTCTGCTTTATTTACCTCCCTCCCCAACTACTGTTGGGTTTTGGCGTAGGGATGTATGCTCCCCTATAGCCCTGGTTCGACAGAAGTAATAAGCAGAGGAAGTTCTCCTGCGGGCATCCCTCCTTCTCTGTTGCACACTGCGGTCTAGTGCTAATGAAAAAGAAGAAGCGCTAGCCATAGTGGGTCTTTGGCAGAGTGCCTTGACTCGAGGCAGTGTATGAGCTGCGGTGTCTAACTGAGGTTTTAGCACCTTACATGCTCTTCCTTCGGTAGACTGCTCTAGAACCCCTTAGGGTAGAGCAGGGTGAGCTGACCCACGATGGCCAGTTCACAAGAGTCCCTCTGTTTCGTAGTTGTTGGGTCTTGAAGAAGGGATATATGCTCCCCTTTGGTGGGGTGATCCTTAAGGGAAGATCAGTGTTACAAACTGATGAGTATAGGTGGATCGCCGATATCATTGTAGTGTTCTATAGTTTAGCCATAAACTATAGTGAGTCCTGGAGAAGTGCTTCACTCAAGTCAGAGTATGCGCTATTCTCCCCTAATCAATCTAGGATCATTAACATGGAGTAGAAGCTCCTCTTCGGTAGGCTACTCCCCAAGAGCCTTCTCTAATACTGGTGCGATATGCCTGCCATACCTGAGGCTATGTTGGGTATTTTCGGGGCCGTATAGGGCTGAGGCCAGAGGTGTAACAGCCCGGACTTCCCTTGCTGTCGAACATAGAAGCTTGGGAATCGTTCCTAGCATCGGGGAGTTTTGGCTTAGGGAATACACATACACATCAAAATAACATTAAGCTAGAGACTACTTGTGTGGCTGAGCAGTGTAGCGAAAGGATAATCATATTATTCTGTCTTGTATTAATATACAAAAAGGGGAAACGGCTCTCTCATCGTTCTCTTAAAGCAGTCGCTCATTGAGTCGAACAACACACATCACTACTGTTTCCGCTGGTTTATTTACTGTTGGTTACCAATGCCACCATCATCCGCTAGAACAACCTGATGGAAACGCACCTAATTCGTCTTTTTTTTCTTGCAAACTTGGAAAAGATTAGCTGGAAGCCCTGCTAATGTTTGCTATACCCACTATGCTTTGTGCATATTCACAGCATAGTGAGGCAGGCGTTCCCTCGGCATGGTGGAGAGGGTATTGGTTCCCCATAGCGTCAACACCAAGACGCAGCGTCGAGGTTCCACTTTGAAAGGGAACGCCTTAAGTTACGACTGTAACATTGGTTCCCTGAGAAGGGAATGAGATGCTGTGTCTATGGCACTGTCTGCGCATCTCCTTTAGATGGATGGATGCATGAGACGTCATGGACTACCGTGTGCCAGTGATTCATGGTGTTTGTCTACACCGTCACACTGATCCCGTTCCCCATAGCGTCAACACTAAGACGCAGCGTATCGTTCCTCTTCTCAGGGAACCAGGGTTACAGTCATAACCGTACATTTTTAACACTGTAATACATTTTTTATCTTTACTGTCACTTTTGACATTTGATCAATTTAATGTGTCCTTTCTGAATAAAAGTCTTCATTTCTGACCCCAAACTGTGAATGATAGTACTGTATATATTGTAAATGCCCAGTGAACAGATGTACATGATGCATGGTGCCCACTACGACAGATGTGTTTTGGTGAACAGCAACAAATACATTAATAATTTAAATAATTTTATAATTTTATAAATTGAACAGTGTTCCTTAGATCTCATTCTATTAAAAAGTGTATTTTTACCTGTCTGGATCTCCTGGAATAAAAGACAGAAGCTGATATTCCAGAGGCAGTTGATGCTTCATCACTTTCGTCAGCCATGCTGAATTTATGTTGTCATAAATAAAGAACACAACGACATATAAAGAGGACAGTCATATAGAGTGATGGGCAAGGGTCAACGGTCATCACCCGTGGTGGTTTGGATGGTTAAAATGGTTTGTTAAGATCTCTAGTGGACACCATGCATCAGAGGGTTACATGAAATCATGATGTTTGCCTGTGCTAAGTGTATATATGACAAAATATTCATATTCACATGCAGGATTGAATATGAATATTGATGTTCAAATGTGGGTAACACGTTACATTAAGGTTTCATTTATTAGCATTAGTTATTTACAATAACATGAACAATTAACAATGATTGTGCACCATTTATTCACCTTAGTCAATGCTAATTTCAACATTTACTAATACAAAATCAAATGTTGTATCTGTTAAAATCAAACATTGTGTCAACATTAGTTAATGAACATGAACAAACCTTAAAGGGGTCCTACTATGCTTTAGTTAGTGTGTAATGTTGCTGTTTGAGCATAAAAAAAGGTTTAAAGTTCACTCCAAAGGGGAATATTTTATTTAACAGAATAAACTTTTCAAGAACTACAGCGAACGGCTCGTTTGGAAATGTTTTTTTCCGGATCTTATGAAGTCATGATGTTACTCGTGTAAATAATGTGCATCCACGGAATACGCAAAAAAGGGGATGAGGCCAGGTTGAGCTGCATTAGAGAAGACTCTGATTAAAGATTAAAGAGACTCTGTTTTTTCCACCCCGTTTCCTAACCCTAACGCTTGTTTGACCTTCCTAAGGCTAACTTTATTTTAAACACTGGTCCTGAACATTATAATCCTAAAGTTTATCTGTGCACTGCACATTTTATGGAGAACAGCTTATTTTCTGTAGCTTTTGTAAGCTCTCGCATTTGTAAGGCGGTTCACCGCTCCTTAGGAACATTAACCATGGATTAGTGATTGATTTCTGTTTGTGTTTCCTTAGTTTTCCAACAAATATCACGATCAAATGGTGGGCAACATTGTATCAATAACGTATAAGAAATAAAACGTCCTGTGAAATCATTGCTTGCAAAGTCCAAATTAAATCCGCTCTGTCCAATCCTCGTGTTCGTTAACATTGTCAGGGTCTGAATCAGGCTCGAATTGGTTTGAAATTGGTTTGAAATGAGGTCATCGTTATTATTTACAGCTGAGTAGAGCTCTCGGTTATGAAGGGGCGGGACATGTCCTGAACACGCGCTAATCACTGCCAATCACAACACACTGAGCCAACTGACCAATCACAGCACATTTGGACTTCATCGAAACCGGGGTGTTTGAGCTAGACTGGGGAGAGAGGAGCTGTAATAATATAAATATGTGAAAAATAATGTGTTTTCTGAACAGTCAAGCATGAAAACATATTCTAGTACACCCCAAAAACACAATCAAGACTTCATAACAAGGCACAATAGAACCCCTTTAAATAACTGCATCTCTATCACTAAAATGAAGGTTAAGAAATGCTGTTAGCTAATGCATGAACTAATGTTAACAAATAAGACTTTATGGTAAAGTGTTACCCAGAGGTGTGGACGGATGTATGACTCCATATGAAACCCAAGCCTTACCATTAAAAGCATCATGATGAGGTTTGTCATGTACGCAGGGAATCGGTCTTTACATGTCAGCTTCTCTTTCACTGGCTAAAGAAGAAAAGAGCAATCAGAGTTTCTGTCTTTTCCAGCACAAATATCTGAACATTCTTAAATCAAGATGTATTTACTGGAGCATCAAAAATACTTCAGGTTTTAAGTCTTGTTTACTGAAAATAAAATCATCAAAATCGAGTGACTTTATGCTTAAAACAAGAACAAATATAATATCCACCAATGGGGTCAGAAAAATAACTATATTTCCGGTTAAATTAACCGCATTGGCAGATATTTTTTCTTGTTTTCAGCAAAAACTCACTTCATTTTGATTAATTTTTCATAAACAAGACTTAATATCTTCAGTCATTTTCTTGATGTGAGAATGTTTAGAAATGTGTACTGGATAAGACAGACACAAGAGCATCATGTCCTTCAGTGTTCACATCAGAGAGGAGTATTTTTAGTGTTAGCAAGGTCATGTCTTATTTTAACCTAGTAATTCTATGGTTATAAATATTTAATCAAAACTGATAACTATTAAATAATTTAAATAATAGATGTACTATCAAATATTGCAAATATTATAGCCTACTGCAAATATTGCCGTTCATTTTGGCAATGCATACTGTTTAAAAGCAGCTTCACAGAAGTGCTATAGAGCATCGCAAACATATTCATAATGAATCACCTTCTGTGATTTGTGGTCTGTCCTCAGCGATTTCTGCATGACTCTGAATTCATATTCGGCTCGCGGGTGATCCTGACATAAACAAATGACAATATATATGAATATATGGCAAAACTGGCTCAAAAACAAGAAAGAAAGAAAGAAAGAAAGAAAGAAAGAAAGAAAGATTTGTTTCTGCACGGCTGTTCTTCAGGCGAGTGTTTTCTAAAAGCTCTCAGCATGCTAGAAATCCTGTGAAAGACTCGAGAGGAAAGCTGTGAGTCGTGGATAAAGAGAATACAGTCAGAGATCAGAGATTTTAATATGTTCAAACCTTCAGTGCTTCCTACACACACATACACACACACAGCGGGGGAAGAAGAGGATGACAACATTAAATGACACTAGAGAAATGAGCTGCAGTGATCATGTGACTGTGTGTGTGTGGTCATGTGATCAGACCTCCTCGTCCTCGAAGCCTGTGAGATCCCACTCATAGTTGAGCCGCATCTGTCTCCTCTTCCAGTGCTCCATGAAGAACGCCGCTGAAACACACACACACACACACACGCACACACGCACACACACACACGCCAGCATTAATCACACTGACAGCAGGAAATGAACTCATCACACACCTGAGGAACTGCTGCTAAATGTAGCAGGAACTGATCAAATATTAACGGTTCGATTATAGAGGTGTCTAGTAATGATGAGTGCAGCTAAATCAGTCCGAGTGTGTGGCAGATATTTTCACGTATTGGTCGAATCCATGGATGAGAATTCAAATGAAAGTCATAATGGAAACAAAGACGCTTCAGTTTTCCAGCCGTACAAGAGCCTGAATGAAGAACAATGAAGATGTTTCTAAAAGCCACGCCGCTTGGCTGATCCTCATATCTGTGTCGTCTGTCATGTGTCTCCCCCGAACCGAGCAGCGCAGTAAATCTGGTGTGTGAACTCCTGCCCTGCGAACCGAGCCGAAGTCACGACTTCCTGTCCAGATCCCCGAGCGCTCGACACTGAGCAGAGCAGAGGCCGAACACTCACGCATGATAAAGCCCTGCAGACGGGAGATGTTTACTCTAAAACAGACAGAACCGTACCGAGATAGAGACACACACTGTCCTTCCAGCTCCAGAGTCTCCAGCAAACACAGGGGGAAAGTCACTAAATACTTGATAAATTAAGCTGACTACAGAACGCACCTGTAAGGCAAAACACTAAACTGTGCTAGACCACAGAACATGATTAACAGTCGCTACAACATGACAAATATAAGACAGTCACTGGTAAAAAGTAGCTAATATTCAACATACATACGTGTGTGTGTGTGTGTGTGTGTGTGTGTGTGTGTGTGTGTGTGTGTGTGTGCGCGTACGTACGTGTGAGTGTGTGTGTGTGTGTGTGTGTGTGCGTGTAAGTGTGTGTGCGTGTGTGTGTGTGTGTGTGTGTGTGTGTGTGTGTGTGTGTGTGTGTGTGCGTACGTGTGAGTGTGTGTGTGTGAGTGTGTGTGTGTGAGTGTGTGTGTGTGTGTGTGTGTGCGTACGTGTGAGTGTGTGTGTGTGAGTGTGTGTGTGAGTGTGTGTGTGTGTGTGTGTGCGCGTGTAAGTGTGTGTGTGTGTGCGTGTGTGTGCGTGCGTGTAAGTGTGTGTGTGTGTGTGTGTGTGTGTGTGTGTGTGTGTGTGTGTGTGTGCTGATGATTGCATGAGGAAAGGCTGACAGTCGGATCAAACACACAAGGCTACACTGATGAAGGAGCAGAAACAAGGAGCAGAATGGAGGATCTCGGGATGTCGGGATCTCAGGATTTGGGGATCTCAGGATCTCAGGATCTCGGGATCTCGGGATCTCGGTATCTCTCGGGATCTCGGGATCTCAGGATGTCGGGATCTCAGGATCTCGGGATCTCAGGATCTCGGGATGTCGGGATCTCGGGATCTCAGGATGTCGGGATCTCAGGATCTCAGGATCTCGGAATCTCAGGATCTCGGGATCTCAGAATCTCAGGATCTCAGAATCTCAGGATCTCAGGAGCTCACCCCACAGTGCCATGAAGATGGAGAAGAAGACGGTGGCGGGGTTGTCGAACAGGTGGCTGGCGCGGGCCGTCCCGCACGCCGTGCTCAGGTTCCAGTAGCTGCACACGCGGTCACACAGCGGACACATGGTGATGTTCCTGCGCTGGTCACAGATCTCCATACTGCACACAGAAGAGGAGACACACCTGACCCAGTTCAGCCTCAGCCTGTTACCTCTGTTTATTACATACTCTAATACATGCCATCTCGTTACGCTCATTTTCTGAAGGTTAATCAATTTCCAACTCCCATTCTGTCCTTCACTCTCACGTACAAAAACTATCACAGCATCATTTTAAATGAGACTCTTTTAGGTGCAGTTTGTGGATAAAAGCGCAGGATCAGTTCCAGCAGGCTCTTTTCAGGCTGTCATAATATCCTGACAGAGACAAACTCCAGAGGGACTTTCAGACAGATGTTTGGGTTTTATATGCTCTTTCTCAGCGTATGAACTTCCTCTTGAGCAGTGTGAGGCTTTAGCTCAGGATGGGGGGCTCGCGCTATATCACCCAGCAGTGTTTCTGTGTTTCAGAACTGAGCTTTACTGAGACATGAGTTAATAGCAGTTCCAGTTATTAAAATAGAACTTGTCAAAGATGTTTTGTGGAAACTATACTCTAAGATTTGCTGGGTTATTTTTTAACTCAGACTGTTGGGTTCTGTCTTTGAGTTATTTTTAAAAGTGTTGGGTTTCTAAATAGACAAAATTAATTGTTTTGCAATATACAGTGCAATTACGGTGCAAATCTGGATTACGTAATCAGATTCCAAGGTTACACTTTATTTAGGAGACATAGTTACATTGTACTTACTCAAATAAGTACTGAGTAATATTAATGAACTATGTATTTAGTACTATAGATTGACGGTTAGGGTTAGGGTTAGGGTGAGATACTTGTAATTATGCATAATAACCCTACCTAAAATATGTAATGAAATGGATTACATTACTAACTACAATTTTTTGGTCATGTAATTTGGAATCAGTAACCAACATAGACTGTAAAAAAATATGGACGTAGTGTTCGTGACGTCACCCATACGTTTCTGAAGAGCGATTAGCTGAGGTGACGTGACGCGACGCTAACAGACAGCAGACAAACGGCTAGTAGTGACATCAGTGGCAATCCACCTGTCACTCAAGTGGCCACGCCCTTAATTTTGTAGAACTTTATGGCTTAATATAATTTAAACGGATGAGTTATAAAAAAATGTACCCCCTTACAGTTGTCATGAAGGGCAAAATTAAAGTATAGTTGGCCATTGTAAAGTTGGCATTTTAACATGGGGGTTTATGGGATTGACTCTCTTTTGCAGCCGGTCTCTAGTGGCCAGTGGAATAACTGCAGTCTCTTCCGTGTCGGATTCAAGAGAGAGACAGGGAGGGTTCCACTTGGTAATCCGGCTACAATCTACCCAGCACTAACCCAGTTTTTAGTCGTTATAAGCTGACATTGGGTTAAGTTTGAAACTGCTGGGTTAAAATGCACACACTTATCAGTATTATCATACTTAATGATATGTTATTTGGTCTGTACCAAAATAAGAGGATCCATTTTACTTCTGAAATCTGACATTTGTCATTTTCTGTTTGAGAACGCAATGATCTTTATGGTAAAGCAATGACAACGCAGCCTTCTTTTACAGTTAATATTAATAAATGCATATGCGTGTGTCGTGTGTTTTGATTGTCCACAGACCTGGGAATGTCGTCATCAACAGTAACGCATCCATAGAGGAACACAAAGACGCCAACTAAGGAAGCAGGGATCAGCATCTGGGTATAGACCCCAAGCCAAGCAAAGTAGAGGCCGATCTTCTCCCCGAAGTACTTCCTGCGAGACAAGCGAGAGATTACTAATGGAGCTCCAGCGCGGAGAGCTGTGTGAGGGTCTGAGATGTACCGGATCAAGCCGATGGGCTGGTACTTGTAGAAGACGCTGTAGCTCGCCCACTCTTCATACAGCAGCTGAAACACAGGCAGAAACACTTCACTATCACAGCCTTCACGCAGAGGTCAGGAGGAGCAGACGGCACTGAGACTCACCTTCCGGTCATTAGGCTCAGCGTTTTCCCCTTCAACATCACCCTGATGGTAAAGGAAACAGTCTATCAGATCCCACAGATCATTCCAGTGCTACTCAGAGATCCATGCATCCATTAACCAATCAAACTCTGTGGCAGTACACTGCAAAAAATGCTTTTCTTAATTAGTATTTTTGTCTTGTTTCCAGGCCAAATATCAAAAAAATGATTAAATACTAAAGTAGTAAAATGCCATAAGATATTATGTCTTGTTTTCCGGGGGAATTATTTTTCTTACCCCATGAACAGATAATTTTGCTTGTTTTAAGCAAAAACTCGCTTAATTTTGATTTATTTCCCCAGAAAACAAGACATCTTATGGCATTTTACTACTTTAGTAAATGTATCTTGATTTAACATTTTTTTTTTATTTGGACTGGAAACAAGACAAGAATACTCAGGGCCCTATCTCGCACCCAGCGCAATTGACTTTGTACACGACGCATGTCTCATTCCTATTTTGCTCCCGACGCACAGCGGACTTTTCCCTCCACAGACACACGTCGGTAAATTAGGGAATGAACTTGCGCTCCCGGGGGCGGTTCAGCGAAGAGCGTGTTCCGGCGCAAATGTTCCCTGGTGCTATTTTGCAGTTTCAGAAAACAATTCCTCCATAGACCAGGAGAAACCTCGTCTAAAGTCAGTGGCGCGTTCATATGCTATTTTAAGGGCGCATGCTTGGTCATAATATAGCGTGTGCACAACGCACACTTTGCTTCTCTCATCTACACAGAAGCAGCAGTTGACATTTTTAGAAAACCATACATAATTACAAGGAAAAATATTAACACACGAGGGAAATCATTGTTGTGTCCATGAAGATGTGAATAATAGGCATAAATCTAGCTTACACATTTACCCAAATTATCATACGCCTGTTTAACCGAAGCTAATCTGGGTGTGTTTCTCCATCCCCAATGTCACTTCTCTGTGTTTTACGGCCCTGACGAGAGCGTCGGTCTCCTCGGCTGTGAACCGCTCCTGGCAAATCCGCCGTTATAATAGCGATCCGCCATGGAACAAGCGCACCTGCTCTTAAAGGGAATGTGAGATGTTGCTCTGATTGGTTTATTTCACGTTACGCCCAAACCACACCTATGAGTAATGAAGCTTCTTCAGACCAACACATTTTAGATTTGCGTCGAGCGCAAGAGTCATTTATCCCGCCGGTATAATAGCAACAGCGCCTGAGACCCGCCCACAAAGTTACTTGCGTTTCGCGCTTGATACTTGCGTTTCAGATCGTGAAAATAGGGCCCTAAGTAAGAAAAGCGTTTGTTTTTTGCAGTGTACAGTAAAGCCTCGGTGTCGTACAGATCCACAGAAACAGTGATGGATACTCACATCATGTAGTGGATAAGCAGCCAGATAAACGCCGCTGCCCAGAAGGCTAGTGATTCCTGAACAACATGTCAGAAGGATTGTTCCGTCAGTTGCACGTTTGCTGTCAATGGTGCAAATCTAAGTCTATGTGAAAAATAGGCATAAATCTAGCTTACACATTTACCCAATTTATCATACGCTTGTTTAACCAAAGCTAATCTGGGTGTGTTTCTCCATCCCCAATGTATTCACTGAAACACTGAAACTTTCACACACTGAAACTTGGTGCTGTTCATTTTTAAAAAGCCCAAAATAATAGGTTTCAGCTCACCCATGCTGAATTTGGCTTTTGTGCACTTGGTTCGCTTCAAAACTTCACATACCTAAAACAATGCACATATCAAAACATGTAAATTATCAAATATGGCATTAATACTGTGCATCTGACAATGCTTTATACTTACTAATGAACCTCTTGTTTTACTGTCGAAAAAGGAATCTTTGTCGGATAAATCAAACCTGTAAAGATAAAAGGTCACAAGTATGTTTTTCAATGCGTGTTTTGCTTCGATCTTTCTCTTGCATTGAGGTCCATTCACACAGATCGCATGTGGAAATCTCATTAGGAACACCTGAACAGAATTCACTGCTCTCTGGCCATTAACTTACTGTAAACACTGCCAAAATATAAGGCAACAATTTCATGTCGACGGTCCACTTTAGAGATTCTACTAACTATAAGCAACTACATGTCCACTATCTCTCATTAGAGTATTAGTAGACTGTCTGATTAATATCTGATATCTCTTTATTGTGATGCTCACCAACAGTCATTCTACTAACTATCAATAACTTTGCAACTACATATCAGCTTATTCTACTAACCTAACAGTCTCATACTCTGAGTACACACACTTGTGTTTGCATCGAAACTGAAGGGTAGTTTGGTCTAAACAGAGCAGAATTTCTTCCTTTTTTACATTCTTGTCACACTGAAAACTGCTCTCAGTGAGAATAGGCCGTGAAAGGAGTCGCACTGACTGTCTATAACAGCACGTGTAACAGACATTAGATGTGTTTGTGCTTGAGAATGGAGGCGGACACTAACAGATGCTGCTTTTCTCTGGAGAACGGGTACGAGAGGTGCTTCACTTTCTGCTTCTGGTTCTCTTCTAGGTTGGGATGAAGAGGATCTGTGAGTTTGCTGATGAACGCGTTGATCTTTTCCATTACGCCGCTGCTGTGTTTGACTTCATACACCTACAGTAGGAGCACAGCGCCATCACAGTCGTCACTCGTCACATCTCTGCTTTACACTGGGCATGCTTGACAAACCTTACTTTTTTAGTAGGCATCTTCAGTTTCATGAACTCAGCCTCGCGACAGAGCACGTTCCATGGAGCATGAATCTTCACGAAGCCCACTCCAGGTGTCTTGGTCTGGAAACACACAGCAGATTTTACAGCAAACACGTTTCATGATGCCGCCAAGCAGGTGTAATCTCAGGAGACAGACACAGTGTGTGTACGTCACTGTCAAAGCCTGAATCAAGCACTGGCTCATCCCTCAAACACACACACTGAATCTGACACTCACTGGATCAAGCACTGGCTCGTCCCTCAAACACACACACTGAATCTGTCACTCACTGGATCAAGCACTGGCTTGTTTCATGAAACTTAAAGGTGTATTATGACTGACTGGCTATTCACAATGACACAAAGTATAACAAACGCAGGGTTTTGTAAAACAAACAAAAAAATGAACGTTACATTTTTAAAAAATTTAAATATGCTAATCAACATATTTCATATTTGTAGAACTTTTAACGCTGTGTGTCTTTACAGTGAGTGCAGATCGCCCACCAGTGTCTGATTCAGTGCCGGCCCGAGACTTCTGGGGGCCCTTAGCAAAACCCCAATGACCCCTGACCCCTGACCCCTGACCCCTCATCTGTTCATTCAGAGCAGGGTCACTGTCAACAAACAGCAGTGAGCTGAAACAGTCAGTAGTTCCATAAAACATTTTTTTACAAACAATAGGACAAATACAATTAAAAAGTTTAGCGTACTATACAGAATTACGTAATTAAATTGTAATAAAACTCGGTAAAGTCTTCGCCATATAAATTAAATACACATTGATTCTTATTAAAGCATTGCATTATTTTCAGTTGGAAAAAATGCATAATAATTATTGCATTAATATTAATAAGTACCATAAAATTCTCTCAAAATGCAAAAGAAAATTTTTATTGATCACAAATATTACATTGATTATACCGTGGGGGAAAAAAGATACATTTCAGGGGGTCAGTCACTATCAGACACAAGTGTGAGTCCCAAATAAAGAGCACCGGAGGGTCAAAGCAACAGTGAGAAGACGAGTGTTGGAATCAGGAAACGAGGCGCGTCAGATTGGGTTTCTCACACACACACACACGCGTCACACACAGTATGCGGAGCATGTGCACTACTATGAGCCCTACATAGACTGCAGCACAGCGGATCCCATGTCAGAGTCTCACAGCCAAGACCAAAAAAACAAACAGCTGCTATCATCATTACTTCAGCCAATTATCAAATCCATGAAACTCTGCGAGGTATTTAATAGCAAACCACATGAGCCAGACTATACATGCGTTCACATGCATTCATACGCGCTCATAAACGTGTGCTGGCTCAGGTGCACACAGGTCAGTCCCATTCATTCTGAAGAACACACATTACCAGTGATGGACTGGTCACTCCACAGAAATAAGCTTCATTATTGCTAATAAGGCCATGCAGCAATTTAAAAACGATATGTTGTTTGATTTAGATATATATAAAAAAGGAAAGAAACATTTTCACAGCAGACGCACATTTGTGTGATTCGTCGCTTTGGAGCCGATGGAATGTTATTCATGTGTTACAGTATCACTGTTGAAGCTCTGGTGACAAAGGGTAAAAAAGATACTAATAAATCAAACAAAATCTCATATTCATTATATTCATTGTATAGCTGTTTCTAACATATTATGAATTTTATATTTTAAATTAAAATATTTAAGAGTTGTGATGGATTTTAATTAATTAACTTTAATTAATCAACTAACACTTGTTTTTCTTGCAGGAACAAGAACAGGAATGAATGAATGAATGAATGAATGAATGAATGAATGAATGAATGAATGATTTGAAAGGTTTACAAACTCTTCGGGGAAAACTTGTGACTTTGAGTGTGTGTGTGTGTGTGTATAAATAATAATTAAGGGAAGTGAAACTAGACAGATGACTAGTTCTGAAACCTTGTGATAAGTAATCACATAATCAGAGTTTGCTTGTGCCCGTGACAGAGGGAAAGGTTGGGGCTTCTGAACCAGTCGGACTGAAGGTGATGTTGTTTTCTCGATTCCTATAAAAACTGTTGTATCCGTGTTTTACGGTGGACATTTAAAGGACATTCGCTAAGGTCTGTTTGTCGATGTATTCCTGCGCAGGAAGCTAGTTTAGGAAGGAAGCTAGTTTAGGGAAGCAAGTTAGTTAGAGTAAGACTCGGCCAGTCGTCGACTGAAGACGCAAGAGCTAGAGGATAAAGGTACTGGTGTCGATTAGCAGACGCCCCAGTTTAAGGTACTGGTGTCGATTAGTAGACGCCCCAGTTTAAGGTACTGGTGTCGATTAGTAGACGCCCCAGTTTAAAGGTCCCGTATTATGCCCCTTTTCACAAGATGTAAAATAAGTCTCTGATGTCCCCAGAGTGTGTATGTGAAGTTTCAGCTCAAAATACCCAACAGATCATTTTTTACAGCATGTCGGCCAAAAATGAAAATTCTGTCATTATTTACTCACCCTCAAGTTGTTTCAAACCTGTATGAATTTCTTTTTTCTGCTGAACACAAAAGAAGATATTTTGAAAAATGTCGGTAACCAAACAGTTGATGGACCCCATTGAAAAAAAAAATACTATGGAAGTCAATGGGGTCCATCAACTGTTTGGTTACCGACATTTTTCAAAATATCTTCTTTTGTGTTCAGCAGAAAAAAGAAATTCATACAGGTTTGAAACAACTTGAGGGTGAGTAAATGATGACAGAATTTTCATTTTTGGGCGAACTATCCCTTTAAATTGTCATTTTTTGGGTCACAGAAAAACGAGCTGTTTTAGTGTGTGCCCTTTAAATGCAAATAAGCTGCTGCTGGACGACACAGGGGGCGGAGCTTCACGAGCTAGAGATGTATGTCTCGAGACCGGTCTCGAGACCACTTTTACGTGGTCTCGGTCTTGTCACGGCCTTGACGGTCTTTGGTCTTGGTCTCGTCTTGGTCTCGGACCTCTCGGTCTTGTCTAGGTCTCGCTGTCTCAGACCAACGTAGCGGTCGGGGGATTTAGCAATACAATACTACAATATCCACGACGACACAACGTTCGATAATGCAACATTATTATCCGCAACGGAACGGATTGAAGCGCGCATCTGAGTGCTGACAGTGCGGCATGTGCTCGAGCCACACGAGAAAACACTGTATCCGCGGCCACTGATCGCAGTGGCAACGAGCACTTTGATCACTTGGTTTAAAAAACACATATCAGTGACATGATGGGTTTTAACTTCATTCAGGAGTCATTCATTTTGGGTAACTGCACAACTACACAACTGACAGATGACTTTGAGCGCACTGCCAACGGTGTGTGTGTGTAACCATAGCGACAAAACGACCAACTTTCGGATCCCGCACTTAAGCCTATAATTTCGTTTTTAAAAATGTAATTAAGTATTTAAAAGTTGCAGAATGGGTTCATTTGGAGACTCCGAAATCAGCAGAGATAGGCAGGCATTTGCTTAGATGAATTTGTATCTTTGATATCTCTGTGTGTGTGTGTGTGTGTGTGTGTGTGTGTGTGTGTGTGTGTGTGTGTGTGTGTGTGTGTGTGTGTGTGTGTGTTGTGTTGTTGGTTTTAGACTAAATAAATGGTCTTTTAAATATCATCTGCATATCTCCGTTGTGTTGACTAAACATTAGACCTAATCCAAGTTTATAATTGTGTATCTTTAATTTGATGTTATACGTTTTCATCTACACATTAATTATAATTTCAATTGGTTACATATTTCTTATTCTTTAGACAGTTGTTGGAGGAGCAAGATGGTGTTGGAGGTGTTTGATGTTTTGTCAGATGAACCAGTCAGTCATGTCAGTCCTCAACATACACAAAAGTTAAGGGAGTCTCAATCCTCTAATAGTGCAGTAACAGCCGTCATGCAATTGCTACACATAGTTGATCTCACCCAATCTGCAAAAACACTTACAGTGAGCTCACAGTCACACACATGGCATGGTCTGTCTCTGTATTGTTCTGCCAGTGTAGTTGAAGTAATACCATCTAATATGCATTGAATGTAAACTGCGGCTGAACCCTAGTATGCTGCTGTTCTTGAATTCATACAACTTATTGCTTAGCTTCAACACTAGTCTGTTTTTTTCCCCTGCGGTCTCGACTTGGTCTCGGTCTTGGTCTCGACTTGGTCTTGGTCTTGACTTGGTCTGTCTTGGTCTTGGTCTTGGTCTTGTCTTGGTCTCGATACCCTCTGGTCTTGGTAGTGTCTTGGTCTCGGTTTAGGCGGTCTTGACTACAAGTCTATCACGAGCTCGCGCTCAGTCTGTCAGGACAATCTCATCTCACGGAATGATGATAATATCAGAAACTCTCAGTAACGGTGTTCATTTCGAGTCGGACAATAATGCCTACAGAGTCAGAGTGCTGTATAGAGATGAAACAGGTATAGTTTAGTAGTTTAATTACGGTTATTATAACGTATTTGTCATCTGCTTGTATGTATCCATTATATATTAATAGCCTACAAGTCTGCTGTCTGAATGATGATCAAACATATACTGATGAGTTTAATAAAGTTTATTGTACATCACACAAAAGATGAAGCGTCAGTTTTACTTCAGAAAATCACCGTAAGAGCTGAGTAAACACAGTAAGTTATAAGAAGTGCGCAAGTACATAAACGAATTTCGGTAGAGTTGAGGGAGCATTCCTGTGGGCGGAGCTTAGTCAAAAAACTGTTCTAGTGACGTCATTAAAGAAGGAAGTAGAGGGATGTAGTCCAAACGGGCCGTTCACTGTAGGCGACTTCTGTTAAATAAAATATCTCGCTTGGCATTGAACTTTGAGCTTTATAATTTTACAGATATTATTTATGCTCTAACAGCAACATTACACACTAACTAAAGTTAGAAACATGGGATCACGAAGAACGGGACCTTTAAGGTACTGGTGTCGATTAGTAGACGCCCCAGTTTAAGGTACTGGTGTCGATTAGTAGACGCCCCAGTTTAAGGTACTGGTGTCGATTAGTAGACGCCCCAGTTTAAGGTACTGGTGTAGATTTGGAGACGCCCCAGTTTAAGGTACTGGTGTAGATTTGGAGACGCCCCAGTTTAAGGTACTGGTGTCGATTAGTAGACGCCCCAGTTTAAGGTACTGGTGTCGATTAGTAGACGCCCCAGTTTAAGGTACTGGTGTCGATTAGTAGACGCCCCAGTTTAAGGTACTGGTGTCGATTAGTAGACGCCCCAGTTTAAGGTACTGGTGTCGATTAGTAGACGCCCCAGATAGTTAGGTTTAGGGAGAAATCTACCACAGAGTCTTCTTGAGCCAAATTAAGATTTAATGCTCTGTCAGTAATTATATTATATACAATGGCCAAACTTTCTTTTTTTTCTTCTTCTTCTTTTTTTACGGAAATAGTTTATGTTAAAAGAACTTACTGTAAGTGTGAACTAATGTAATGTTTCTGGACACTTGTAATTAAATGAAAATGTATTATAGTTTACATTTGTGTCAAATACAGTTAGCTGAGCTTTAGAGTGATTAGTATTGCACTGACACGCATTTATGATCCAGTAAAATATACTGTAATGTCACATATATTAAACGTCTATGTCATGTTTTTCAATGTATTTGTAATTACATATTTTTAATGAAGTTGCAATTTAAATACATTCAAATATATTTTAATATTACATGTAATATTGAATAAAATTATAATCTGTAGATTTGCTTTAGTATGTTAGTCAACACTTCAAAATAAGTGTGCTTCTTTAAGATTATTAAAACATAATGTTTTAAAATATACTTGATTTGACATTACTATAAAGTGGAGTTTTTAAACGTTAAACTTTAAGTGTGGAAAGGAACAGTCATTAAAGTGTTTTCTCTTTATGTAAACTTAAGTGGCCGTTTATTCCATTATATTATCAGCAAGTACATGTTCAATAAGACGTCCTTTCCTCACTGGAAGGATATTCAGAAATAAGAATGACTTTAAGGCCACAAATCAAATGTTCTTCTACACAGTAGCTGGTGTTTCTATATATTGTAGTTCTGCTCGGTTAAGCAATAAGTAAAGGTTTCCCTGCTCGTGTGTGTGTGTTTCGGAGGCCTCCAGACCCGTGTGTGTTCCAGTACACACACACACAGTGACTGATATCCACTGCAGGAACGGTATGTCAGCATGGACTGCTTTACTGACCAATCAGCATTCAGGCCCGCCTGACCACAGCAGACCCCCCGAGCGAGCAGCTGCAAGTGTGTCAGTCTCGGCTCTCGCCGTCAGTGCTGTGTGACACGACAATGTGTGTTTTGTGCTGAAGTGAAACAGCTGAGCTCAGCCGAAAGACAAAGCAAACGTGCGGCAGACAAAAGCCCTGTGCAGCGGGCCTGGACAAACACACGTACCTCCTCGTCTCGCTCCAGCTCCAGGCCCATCTCCAGCAGCCCGCTCTCGAACTCGTCCCGGCGCTGGGCCTTGTCCTGGTCGTGGTGCTCCTGGGGGTCGGGCGAGCCCCGTTCGGCGTCGGCTGGGGGAGGAGGAGGAGGAGGGGGGCGGCCCCGTCTCAGGGTGCGTGTGAAGGCGTTGTCTCGGAGGCGGGAACCCCCGGCCCGGCTGCTCTTCTTGATGTGGTAGGTGAGGATGTAGTCCACCCGTCTCCGGCCGTCCTGGAAGAACAGACCCTGCCGGCATTGAGTGTTCTCCTCAGGAGTGAGAGACTTCAGGAGCTGAGAGGAGAGAGGAGGCCAGAACATGAGTGTGTGTGTGTGTGACTGCAGTGGCCAGTCAAAGGTCAAGATCGCAGCATCTGACCCAACACAGCAGCTCTAAGTGTTCGTACACCTCATTGTCCTGAGCTCAGATCAGCATGTGATGGAGCTGTGGACACACTTCATGATCTCAAGGCTTCTGCGGAAACGCTTGGAAGAAGTTCATGGACAAATATAAATTGTGGCTTATTATCATATTCTTTACCAAAGTAAAGGCACCGTTGCAGTGGATGCTGAATGAAGAGAAAGAGTGAATGTTGAGAGTCAGCAGAAAGTGTTCACGTGTTTTTGCTCATTAGTCGTCTGAAAAAATCATTTTCACAGTGTTTGTCAAATAATGCACGTATGAGAGAGATGTAGAGTATTTTACAATAAAACACTTTCTCGTTTAATTCAGTGTGTTACTTGACATTTCTTTGGAGTTATTTGTGAAATTTAGCAATTTCTCAGTGAAAATTGTTTCAAAGACTTTTTTTTCTGTGTATTTACTGTTATTCTAAAATGTGAAAACGTTTTTACAGAGTTTCTGACGTATCGGACAGGATCTTTACCACAAAACAAACTGAAGGACATTGACAAATGTGTAATGAGCAAATCTCATGTGATCAGTGTGATGTAAATGTTTTTAAAGGAGAACTCCGATCAATTTTACTGTAACATTGACATTAACATTTTTTTGTAAATTTTGAGTGCTGTCAGTACAGAGAACAACGTCAGAAATCGGTGTTGCCTACACAGTGTTATCCTCTTTTTAAAATTTGCACCCTGTTGACTTCAATGGGGCAAGTTTTAAACCTGCTTTTAGCCTCTTAACATCCTTGATGTGTCATTACAAGTGCACAGCCAATGTGAGTGATTCCTTCAGAGTGAACACGGGTGAATCTGACTGCAGTAGATGTGAAAGATATGAATAAAAGTGATGTTATTTCAGCCAGCGCAAATACCTGTATTTACATCCTGTTTTCGGTCGAAGTCCAGAGTAATCGATTGTCGAGTTCACGCGCATAGGTTTAGTTACCTATGATCACGCGCGTGACAATCGATTACTCTGGACTTCAATGTTAAAATTGACCGGAGTTCTCCTTTAACGCTGCAGAAGACATTTTCAGAGTGTGTTAGTGTTATTTAATCTCTCTAGTGTGTACGAGATTAGTGTGTATTTACAAACATAAGCATTGTTGAGAAGCCTGTAACATGTTAGGATATAAACACCACTTATATGTGCAACTAAACCAGATGTTGTTTTCTTAGGTTAATCAAAGGCAACAGGGACACAACATAACTGATGAAAATTCATTTTTGTAGTTGAAAATGTACACAATAACAAAGAATACAAAATCATTAAATGCCTTCATAAGACACTCAGCACTACCAGTGAAATGATTGGAATAATTTAGATTTTTAAAAATGTTTACTTTCATTTTAAATATGCGCTCAATATTATTATTAATTTAAAATAACTGTTTTCTATGTAAAAATATTTTTTATTTATTTATTTATTTTTGTGGAAACTGTGAAACACAACCATTCAAAAGTTTGGAGTATATCTATATCTATATCTATATATCTATCTATATATCTATATATCTATCTATATATATATATATATATATATATATATAATTTTATTCAACAATAACAAGTGACAACAAAGTGACAGTAAAGACATTTATATTGTTATCAAAAGATTTATATTTCGAATAAATGCTGTTCTTTTGAATCCTGTAAATATATATCACAGTTTATACAAAAATATGAAGCAGCAAAAACTATTTCAACATTGATCATTATTAATAATTAAGCACCAATAACAACTGATCACTGAGCAGCAAATCAGCGTATTAGAATTATTTCGGAAGGATCATGTGAAAATACAGTTTGTATTGAAACATTTCACACTATTACTGTTTTTACTGTATTATTTTGACCAAATAAATTGAGCAGAAGAAACTTCTTACAGAAGTATTTTAACAACAGAATTGTTCCAAACTTTTGACTGGACCATAATAAATTCCTGGCAAAAAAAATAAGGTCCAACTCTATTTAGGCCTTTTTTGATCTGCCAAATAAATATATTCTCAATTATGAAAATAATTTCACATGAATATATATTTTACAGAAACAAACAACATAAAAACAGTGACTCTGTGCTAAATAACTGCCTTTCTCTCTCTCCTCCTCCTTCTATCCAGAAGAATATGGTAGTAATATTGCACAATGCAATGATGATCTTTGAATATAACCAGCAATGTTCAACACAACTAGATAATCTTAAGGTCAGATGGAGGAGCACAACGCTCTTAGGTGCATTTTCATTCATCTCTGAGTAGTTTAATATTACCTTTTGTGAAAGCCATAATTATGACCACTAAAGATCCAGTGCTGTTTCATAACTTCTGAACATGAAATGTCCATGTTTGGCCACACTATTTCAGTGCTGGAGATCAAACTCCTGCAGATGTTGGTGAATGTGTTGATCTTAGTTCAGCTCCCGTAATGAAAGGATCTGAGTCATGTTTGACACGCAGCCGCTAATACACTGTTAAATCATGTTCGACACGAGTTACCTTGAACTTGAAACTGTCAACTACCGGCTCTTATTACATCTATGGGAACCACAATTAATAACTAATATTATGACAGATATAACATTGACAATGAAGTACAGTAAGCAGGTTTCTGTTGCACTGTGACTAGTTCTGATGCGTTCCCTGTAAATGCGCTCAGCACAAACATATGCGACAGTAATCTTAGATAGAAAATATTTTTTGAAGTCCTAATTTATGAGGTCAGCTTTTTTTGTGGAGCGACAGCAACTGATCCAGCAACTGCTGACTGTGTTATGGGGTGTAGGATTTCCTCTGGCACCCCCCTTCATCGTATGGGGACATGCGCTCATATTTTAGGATCAAACGCATTAGACCATATAGATCTAGCACATGCTCATTTACTGTACTTATTGATCTATATACTTCATGAGCGTTAATCAAATTGTCAATTAAGCAATAATAGTCATCATTAATCGCAGATATTGCATATGCATTATAAATATGGGGTATAAAAGTCCTAAAACTTCCTGAATAAGCATAAACACAAGCCACACGCACCTGAAATTTGCCATGGAAGAGCACGTCCCTTAAGAAGTGTGCTTGCTTGCAGGCAGCCTGAGGTTGAGAGACGCCACTTTCTGTCTCGGTTAAATCCATCTCCCAATCACAGTAAGAACCTGTTCTCACACTCCCTTAATCTTCAACACTGTTCTCTGTCTGTCTGTTTCTTTCTGTCTTTCAGATTGAAGCAAGCCGCAGGTCACCAACTGATCCCTGTTGTTACTTGAGAGGAGTGAGAGGAGTGAGAGGAGCTAATATTAGATTCAACTATAAAGCCATACATCAAAGCCTCCAAGATGCCCTCACTCTCACACACATGGCTGCTGGTCAGAAGTCAGCTTAGTCTATGGAAAGGGGACTTTCGGAATTATGTCATCATAGCTGGGTATGTTTTTTTTACCTTTGTAAAATCTCTGTAATACGGAAACTTGTTGCCACCATGGATTAAAAAATAAAAAAGGTAATTGCGACTTTTTATCTCGCAATTCTGACTTTTTCCCTCACAATTCTGACTTTACATCTTCATGTCTTGTCTCGCCCACACTCCCTTCGCTGAGGTTCATGCTATTAGCAGGGTCCCCGCTGAATTATTGTTATGTGATGAGCTGGATTACGCCATGTTGCAAGACCTACAGTCTCCACTGGTCCCGTCCAGCTCCAAGTGTTCTTCATCAAGGATGGTCCCATCCAGTTCCAAGTCTCCTTCATCATGGATGGTCCCGTCCAGCTCCAAGTGTCCTTCATCATTGATGGTCCCGTCCAGCTCCAAGTGTCCTTCATCATGGATGGTCCCGTCCAGCTCCAAGTCTCTTTCATCAAGGATGGTCCCATCCAGCTCCAAGCCCTCTTCATCGAGGATGGTCCCATCCAGCTCCAAGCCCTCTTCATCAAGGATGGTCCCGTCCAGCTCCAAGTCTCCTTCATCAAGGATGGTCCCGTCCAGCTCCAAGCCTCCTTCATCAAGGATGGTCCCATCCAGCTCCAAGTCTCCTTCATCAAGGATGGTCCCGTCCAGCTCCAAGTGTCCTTCATCAAGGATGGTCCCGTCCAGCTCCAAGCCCTCTTCATCGAGGATGGTCCCATCCAGCTCCAAGCCCTCTTCATCAAGGATGGTCCCATCCAGCTCCAAGTCTCCTTCATCAAGGATGGTCCCGTCCAGCTCCAAGCCTCCTTCATCAAGGATGGTCCCATCCAGCTCCAAGTCTCCTTCATCAAGGATGGTCCCGTCCAGCTCCAAGCCTCCTTCATCAAGGATGGTCCCATCCAGCTCCAAGTCTTCTTCATCAAGGATGGTCCCGTCCAGCTCCAAGCCTCCTTCATCAAGGATGGTCTCGTCCAGCTCCAAGCCTCCTTCATCAAGGATGGTCTCGTCCAGCTCCAAGCCTTCTTCATCGAGGATGGTCCCGTCCAGCTCCAAGTGTCCTTCATCAAGGATGGTCCCATCCAGCTCCAAGTGTCCTTCATCAAGGATGGTCCCGTCCAGCTCCAAGCCTTCTTCATCGAGGATGGTTCCATCCAGCTCCAAGTGTCCTTCATCAAGGATGGTCCCATCCAGCTCCAAGTGTCCTTCATCAAGGATGGTCCCATCCAGCTCCAAGTGTCCTTCATCAAGGATGGTCCCATCCAGCTCCAAGTGTCCTTCATCAAGGATGGTCCTGTCCAGCTCCAAGTGTCCTTCATCCAGGATGGTCCCATCCAGCTCCAAGCCTTCTTCATCGAGGATGGTCCCATCCAGCTCCAAGTGTCCTTCATCAAGGATGGTCCCATCCAGCTCCAAGTGTCCTTCATCAAGGATGGTCCCGTCCAGCTCCAAGTGTCCTTCATCAAGGATGGTCCCATCCAGCTCCAAGTGTCCTTCATCAAGGATGGTCCCATCCAGCTCCAAGTGTCCTTCATCAAGGATGGTCCCGTCCAGCTCCAAGCCTTCTTCATCGAGGATGGTCCCATCCAGCTCCAAGTCTCCTTCATCAAGGATGGTCCCATCCAGCTCCAAGCCTCCTTCATCAAGGATGGTCTCGTCCAGCTCCAAGCCTTCTTCATCGAGGATGGTCCCATCCAGCTCCAAGTGTCCTTCATCAAGGATGGTCCCATCCAGCTCCAAGTGTCCTTCATCAAGGATGGTCCCGTCCAGCTCCAAGCCTTCTTCATCGAGGATGGTTCCATCCAGCTCCAAGTGTCCTTCATCAAGGATGGTCCCATCCAGCTCCAAGTGTCCTTCATCAAGGATGGTCCCATCCAGCTCCAAGTGTCCTTCATCAAGGATGGTCCCATCCAGCTCCAAGTGTCCTTCATCAAGGATGGTCCCATCCAGCTCCAAGTGTCCTTCATCAAGGATGGTCCCATCCAGCTCCAAGTGTCCTTCATCAAGGATGGTCCTGTCCAGCTCCAAGTGTCCTTCATCCAGGATGGTCCCATCCAGCTCCAAGCCTTCTTCATCGAGGATGGTCCCATCCAGCTCCAAGTGTCCTTCATCAAGGATGGTCCCATCCAGCTCCAAGTGTCCTTCATCAAGGATGGTCCCGTCCAGCTCCAAGTGTCCTTCATCAAGGATGGTCCCATCCAGCTCCAAGTGTCCTTCATCAAGGATGGTCCCATCCAGCTCCAAGTGTCCTTCATCAAGGATGGTCCCGTCCAGCTCCAAGCCTTCTTCATCGAGGATGGTCCCATCAAGCTCCAAGTCTCCTTCATCAAGGATGGTCCCATCCAGCTCCAAGCCCTCTTCATCGAGGATGGTCCCGTCCAGCTCCAAGCCCTCTTCATCAAGGATGGTCCCGTCCAGCTCCAAGTGTCCTTCATCATGGATGGTCCCATCCAGCTCCAAGCCCTCTTCATCAAGGATGGTCCCATCCAGCTCCAAGTCTCCTTCATCAAGGATGGTCCCGTCCAGCTCCAAGCCTCCTTCATCAAGGATGGTCCCATCCAGCTCCAAGTCTCCTTCATCAAGGATGGTCCCGTCCAGCTCCAAGCCTCCTTCATCAAGGATGGTCCCATCCAGCTCCAAGCCTCCTTCATCAAGGATGGTCTCGTCCAGCTCCAAGCCTCCTTCATCAAGGATGGTCTCGTCCAGCTCCAAGCCTTCTTCATCGAGGATGGTCCCGTCCAGCTCCAAGTGTCCTTCATCATGGATGGTCCCATCCAGCTCCAAGTCTCCTTCATCGAGGTTGATCCCGTCCAGCTCCAAGTGTCCTTCATCAAGGATGGTCCCATCCAGCTCCAAGTGTCCTTCATCAAGGATGGTCCCGTCCAGCTCCAAGCCTTCTTCATCGAGGATGGTTCCATCCAGCTCCAAGTGTCCTTCATCAAGGATGGTCCCATCCAGCTCCAAGTGTCCTTCATCAAGGATGGTCCCATCCAGCTCCAAGTGTCCTTCATCAAGGATGGTCCTGTCCAGCTCCAAGTGTCCTTCATCCAGGATGGTCCCATCCAGCTCCAAGCCTTCTTCATCCAGGATGGTCCCATCCAGCTCCAAGTGTCCTTCATCAAGGATGGTCCCATCCAGCTCCAAGTGTCCTTCATCAAGGATGGTCCCGTCCAGCTCCAAGTGTCCTTCATCAAGGATGGTCCCATCCAGCTCCAAGTGTCCTTCATCAAGGATGGTCCCATCCAGCTCCAAGTGTCCTTCATCAAGGATGGTCCCATCCAGCTCCAAGTGTCCTTCATCAAGGATGGTCCCATCCAGCTCCAAGTGTCCTTCATCAAGGATGGTCCCGTCCAGCTCCAAGTGTCCTTCATCAAGGATGGTCCCATCCAGCTCCAAGCGTTCTTCATCAAGGATGGTCCCATCCAGCTCCAAGTGTCCTTCATCAAGGATGGTCCCGTCCAGCTCCAAGCCTTCTTCATCAAGGATGGTCCCATCCAGCTCCAAGTGTCCTTCATCAAGGATGGTCCCATCCAGCTCCAAGTGTCCTTCATCGAGGATGGTCCCATCCAGCTCCAAGTGTCCTTCATCATGGATGGTCCCGTTCAGCTCCAAGCCTTCTTCATCGAGGATGGTCCCATCCAGCTCCAAGTGTCCTTCATCGAGGATGGTCCCGTCAAGCTCTAAGCCCTCTTCAGCGAGGATAGTCCCGTCTCTGGCTCCAACTTGGTCTATCATCACTGTTGCTCTGCTTCGGACTACCGCATCTCCAGCTGCACCTCGACACCTCTTTCTCCGCCGGGCTCCTCCTTCCCCCCGGTTCTGACACTGGACTGCTTGCTCTGCCCCAGTCTGCCAAGCCCATGTCTCCACCTAGGTCAAGCGTGCCTGCGGCTCCACCTTGGTAATCCATGCCTTCCTTGTCACCCTGGATCTATGTCTCCTCAGCTCCACCTGGGTCTCCACCATTCACATCATCACCTCAGTTGGTCGGGCTCCTGTCTCAGTTCTGCCGTGGGCCTTCATCTTGGCTTTGCTCTGGGTCATCCTCTGGTTCCTCCCTCATCTCCTCCCTGGCTTGTCCCTCCATCTTCTCCACCGTGGTGTTTCCCTTTGTCAGCTCCTGGATCTTATCAGTCTTCATCTGCACCACATCCACCTCTTAACTTTTTGTTACTATGGTTTCTGATTAGTGCTCACCTGTTCCTTGTTCCGTTAATGATCATTCCCTGTGTATTTTAGCCCCCATGAATCTTTAGTTCAATGTTCTGCTTCATCAATGTAACAATGTTTGTAGTGTTTTATGGTCTTGGTGTGTAATTAAATGTATCTTTATCATTCATTCTGCATCACGCATCTCGTTTTTAGAGTACGCACAACCCATGACAATATCTCGCAATTCTTGCAACTTTTTTCTTGCAATTCTGACTTTATATCTCACAATTCTTTTAATTCAATTAACTTTATTTTTTGCAATTGCTAGTTCATACCTTACAATTTTGACTATTTCTCACAATTTTGAGTTTATATCTTTGCAATTCTGAGTTTACATATAAACTTGGAAGTGCAGAAAAGGGTCAGAATTGTGAGATATAAACTCGCAATTCTGAGAAAAACATCAGGATTGTGAGATAAATCTCGCAATTATCCTTTTAATTGTTTATTCCATTATGTCATCTTTTTTCAGAGAGACCTTTAATGTTTATGAGACAAGTGCTGTGTTGTCTTGCATACCGGTCATCATTTTGAGCATCAAAGTAAGAAGTTAAAAACTTAAAAAGACTTAAAAACAAACTTACTATAGAATCTTGAAGATCATAACCAATATCCTCAATGGCTTTGATACTGACGATGTTCATTTGCTTGTCTGTGATCGGTACAGAAGGGAACTGTTCATTGTTCATGATGGCTGCTTGTGTTTCCAGCACTGAACTCCAGGAGATTGCGGATCAGAGTTTAACCTGTAGACGAAAAACAACATGAAATACAGGTAAACATCACCAAATCACAACTACAAAATTACGAATTCCACCCGAGTATAATACACATGTTAAAAAGAAAAAGAAATAAATAGAACTGACAGTTGTCTTTATTGTCTAATATAATCTTTAAAATAAAGCTTAAAAATGTGTTTTCTCGGAAAATGCCAAAGAAGAATTTTTGTTTGCCAAAGAATTATTAAAAGAACCATTTTTTCCTTAGTGTGCAGAATATTTTACATAATAAAATAAACTTTTTCCACTATAAAGAACCTTCTGTGCAATGAAAGAGTCCATGGATGTTAAAGGTTCTTCATGGAACCAGTTTAGTAATTTAAACAATTATAACTTTAAGTGTAGCCTAATAGCAAATTTTAAATATTAAATTAATATCACAAAGTGAACTTTTTTTAAAGTGTGCAGAAACATGAAAGTGTACTCTCTTTAAGTTCACTTAACATTCATTTCATTAATATAGATCTGCAAGTACAGTTTTTATACTTTTAAGGCACTTTTAAGCACATTTAAAGGTAATCAGTGCATGTTTTTATTCACAAGGGTCTCATTGGAAAATGAAGTTTGTAGCAGAAATGTCTCCATTTCTTTCACATCAGTGTCATTTATCCTCAGATCATCATTTATCCTCAGATCATCATTTAACACAGATTATAATTTATCCTCAGATCATCATTTATCACAGATCATCATTTATCCTCAGATCATCATGTTTCCCCGATGCGACTCTTAGAACAGGGAACAAGATCATTAAATAAGAGCTTCTAACCAGAACCAAATCTCAGTCTGTTTGACAAATATCATTTTCAATTAATAAGTCTCTATATAAGTAGTGACAGCTTTGTGACACTGATTTTGCAATAAAACACCATATTAATGCAGCTCCAAAAATGTGAAATATTACATTCAATCAAGTCGTTTCAACCCTGTAATAGAGACTAAGAGTTTGCAAGTAAATACAACATTTAAACACAGTGACACACAGATCCGGAGAATAACACTCGTTTAAACGCGTTCTGTGTCGTAAAGCTTCACACTGAGTTTCGAGATCAGCTTCATATTCTCAGACGAGGAAAACATATATTACAACCAATATTACCAGCAAAATAAAATAAACAACCGTAAAAAAAAAAAAAAAAAAAACCTGATGCTGATTTCAGAAGACTCGTCCTGTTATAAATCAAACTGAAGTGAGATGCAAAATATCCATAACAACTTAGTTTTAAATTGTGTATAGCCTATTATTATAAAGTGTGCTACTTTATTTGTGTAAAATAAAATAGAAAAGTTACAAAACTCACTAAGAATGGGCAGTTTAAACGTTTAGCATATTTGTATAAGAGTATATTTCAAAAGTACCTCAGACAAACAGGTGAAGCGGGTCCGCGCGAGGAAACATCACTGTATAGCGCGCGCTCTTCACGCGCTTCTTAAGAGCGCGCGACAGCCTCCCTCCAGAGCGCGCGCGCCAATCTATCTATCTATCTATCTATCTATCTATCTATCTATCTATCTATCTATCTATCTATCTATCTATCTATCTATCTATCTATCTATCTATGTGTGTGTGCGTGTGATCTGACAGTGTTGTTATGAATGTGTGTTTGTGTGTGTGTGTGTGTGTGTGATCTGACAGTAGGCTATATGTGTTGTTATGAATGTGTGTGTGATCTGACTGTTGTTATGAATGTGTGTGTGTGTGTGTGTGTGTGTGTGTGTGTGTGTGTGTGTGTGTGTGTGTGATCTGACAGTATGATGTGTTGTTATGAATGTGTGTGTGATCTGACAGTGTTGTTATGAATGTGTGTGTGTGTGTGTGTGTGTGTGTGTGTGATCTGAGTGTTGTTATGAATGTGTGTGTGTGTGTGTGATCTGACAGTGTTGTTATGAATGTGTGTGTGTGTGTGTGTGATCTGAGTGTTGTTATGAATGTGTGTGTGTGATCTGACAGTGTTGTTATGAATGTGTGTGTGTGTGTGTGTGTGTGTGTGTGATCTGACAGTGTTGTTATGAATGTGTGTGTGTGTGTGTGTGTGTGTGTGTGTGTGTGTGTGTGTGTGTGTGTGTGTGATCTGACAGTGTTGTTATGAATGTGTGTGTGTGTGTGTGTGTGTGTGTGTGTGTGTGTGATCTGACAGTGTGATGTGAATGTGTGTGTGTGTGTGTGTGTGTGTGTGTGTGTGTGTGTGTGTGTGTGTGTGTGTGTGTGTGTGTGTGTGTGATCTGACAGTGTGATGTGAATGTGTGTGTGCCGCTCCTCATGAGCTCCTCAGAGATGTGACCCTGGATGAACGGGACCGTGGGAAGGACATCATCGCATGTTGAGCTGGGACTCTCGTTAAAGCGGTCCGGATGATGATCCATGCTGAGGAACATCTGCCCTTAAAGACCCTCAGTCCACTTATTCTATTACAACTGCTAACTAAGAAGAAAACCTTTCACATTTGTAAAGTACACCGTTATACTGGACCCTGAGAGTTCACCTTTAAGCTTTTCTTGATTAGATTATGGCAAATCAAATAAATGTTTGAAACTCACAAACTCACACCCGGCTGTAGTCTTCCAGGATTATGGACTTTATGGATATGAATGAGCACTTGAACACTTCACCTGAGTTTATTTACTCTGCAGTCTCTCTTTCTGGGAATTAGAATCAGCTTTCTAATTAGAATATGGTGAAGGCTCGGCTCATGAATATTAATAAGCATGCATTACTGGACACTATAGGACTGCCGAGCAACATTAATGACTTTATTATATAGTATCGAAACCCTCTTTGTATTGAGAACGGCTGATTTCACAGCTGCAGTAACAGGCGAATGAAAGGGGTTTACACTGCAGTGCACTGGTGTGTGAGAGTGTAGAACTGAACAGGTTCGTCATTACTCAGTGTGTGTCTGTATTCTCCAGCTGACGACACTAGATGGCAGTGTTTACACACGCTCCTGAAAACTGGCATATTCTCATCTCTGATCATCTCAACATCTTTAGTGTGTAAGATCTGACTCTCAGGTCTTTTAAATGCAGGGGATGTTAATGTTTTCTTCCTGATATGTTCACTTCTGTTAACAAGTCTGGAGTCTATAACATTTTTTTTTTTTTTTATGTTTCTGAAAGAGTCTCTTCTGCTCACCGAGGCTGCATTTATTTCATCATAAAAACAGTAAAACAGTGAAATATGATTCCACTGTTAGTCATCTGTTTTCTATGTGAATATATAGTAAAGTGTAATTTATTTCTGTGATCAAAGCTGAATTTTCAGCATCATTACTCCAGTCTTCAGTGTCACATGATCCTTCAGAAATCACTCTAATATGAGGATTTGATGATCAAGAAACATTTACGATTATTACATACTGATAGTATGATTATTATCAGTGTTGAAAACAGTTGTGCTGCTTCAGATTTTGTGGAAACTGTGAGAACAGGATTCTCTGATGAATAAAAAGTTCAAAAGAAATAGAAATGTTTTGTAACATTATAAATGTGTTTACTCTCACATCTGATCAATTTAATATGTGCTTGATGGATAAAAGTATTAATGTCTTTCAAAAACATTTAAAGACTGACTTCAAACATTTGGACAGTTAAAGCATCTGTATTTAACATGATCAACTTAAGTAAGCATGCTGTCAAAGACGTGGAAGATTATCAGTTCAAATGAATTTTTATTCATTTTTATCAAGTTTTTATAGAAGCTTATGGTTAGAAACTGCAGGCCTGTTTAAAGAGCAGAGAGAGTCACAGGCCGCATCCCAAATTACATTACTTCACTATATAGTGGGTGAACAGTATATGAAAGAGTATTATGTCTGAATTCACAGTATTCATCAAACAGAGGGTGAAGAGGGACAGTACATGCAGGACATGCGGGAACAAGCAGGATCGCAGCGCTGCAGCATCTGTCCGGAGTCTCATCGGGAAGGCCTTCGCCCGTGTAGTGCTCTACAGACTGCAGGCTTTCTCCTGAGGCAAGGTGTGGACTCAGAGCTGGGAGATCAGCATGATCATCAGGAGAAGTGCTGTGAGCAGAGGACACTTCTCTAAATCTCCTTCACTGACCTGACTGAGGCTTTGACTCGTCAGCAGGAACGGCCTGTATTTCACTACAAAGATATGAGCAAACAAGACCTGAAAGCAAACATCAAGACGACTTGGAAGATGCAGCTGTAGATCACGATAGATGCAGGATCGCCATCAAGTCAAGCATCAAAACCAGTGAAAAGAGGAGAGAGCACCAGTGGGAGGAGAGGAGAGAGCACCAGTGGGAGAGGAGAGAGCACCAGTGGGAGGAGAGGAGAGAGCACCAGTGGGAGGAGAGGAGAGAGCACCAGTGGGAGAGGAGAGAGCACCAGTGGGAGAGGAGAAGAGAGAGCACCAGTGGGAGAGGAGAGAGCACCAGTGGGAGGAGAGGAGAGAGCACCAGTGGGAGGAGAGGAGAGAGCACCAGTGGGAGGAGAGAGAGCACCAGTGGGAGGAGAGGGGAGAGAGCACCAGTGGGAGGAGAGGAGAGAGCACCAGTGGGAGAGGAGAGAGCACCAGTGGGAGGAGAGGAGAGAGCACCAGTGGGAGGAGAGGAGAGAGCACCAGTGGGAGGAGAGAGCACCAGTGGGAGGAGAGGAGAGAGCACCAGTGGGAGGAGAGGAGAGAGCACCAGTGGGAGAGGAGAGAGCACCAGTGGGAGAGGAGAGAGCACCAGTGGGAGGAGAGGGGAGAGCACCAGTGGGAGGAGAGGAGAGAGCACCAGTGGGAGGAGAGGGGAGAGCACCAGTGGGAGAGGAGAGAGCACCAGTGGGAGGAGAGGAGAGACCACCAGTGGGAGGAGAGGAGAGAGCACCAGTGGGAGAGGAGAGAGCACCAGTGGGAGGAGAGGGGAGAGCACCAGTGGGAGAGGAGAGAGCACCAGTGGGAGAGGAGAGAGCACCAGTGGGAGGAGAGGAGAGAGCACCAGTGGGAGAGGAGAGAGCACCAGTGGGAGGAGAGGGGAGAGCACCAGTGGGAGAGGAGAGAGCACCAGTGGGAGAGGAGAGAGCACCAGTGGGAGGAGAGGGGAGAGCACCAGTGGGAGAGGAGAGAGCACCAGTGGGAGGAGAGGAGAGAGCACCAGTGGGAGAGGAGAGAGCACCAGTGGGAGGAGAGGGGAGAGCACCAGTGGGAGAGGAGAGAGCACCAGTGGGAGAGGAGAGAGCACCAGTGGGAGGAGAGGAGAGAGCACCAGTGGGAGGAGAGGGGAGAGCACCAGTGGGAGAGGAGAGAGCACCAGTGGGAGAGGAGAGAGCACCAGTGGGAGGAGAGGAGAGAGCACCAGTGGGAGGAGAGGGGAGAGCACCAGTGGGAGAGGAGAGAGCACCAGTGGGAGAGGAGAGAGCACCAGTGGGAGAGGAGAGAGCACCAGTGGGAGGAGAGGGGAGAGCACCAGTGGGAGAGGAGAGAGCACCAGTGGGAGAGGAGAGAGCACCAGTGGGAGGAGAGGAGAGAGCACCAGTGGGAGGAGAGGAGAGAGCACCAGTGGGAGGAGAGGAGAGAGCACCAGTGGGAGGAGAGAGAGCACCAGTGGGAGGAGAGGGGAGAGAGCACCAGTGGGAGGAGAGGAGAGAGCACCAGTGGGAGAGGAGAGAGCACCAGTGGGAGGAGAGGAGAGAGCACCAGTGGGAGGAGAGGAGAGAGCACCAGTGGGAGGAGAGAGCACCAGTGGGAGGAGAGGAGAGAGCACCAGTGGGAGGAGAGGAGAGAGCACCAGTGGGAGAGGAGAGAGCACCAGTGGGAGAGGAGAGAGCACCAGTGGGAGGAGAGGGGAGAGCACCAGTGGGAGGAGAGGAGAGAGCACCAGTGGGAGGAGAGGGGAGAGCACCAGTGGGAGAGGAGAGAGCACCAGTGGGAGGAGAGGAGAGGAGAGACCACCAGTGGGAGGAGAGGAGAGAGCACCAGTGGGAGAGGAGAGAGCACCAGTGGGAGGAGAGGGGAGAGCACCAGTGGGAGAGGAGAGAGCACCAGTGGGAGAGGAGAGAGCACCAGTGGGAGGAGAGGAGAGAGCACCAGTGGGAGGAGAGGGGAGAGCACCAGTGGGAGAGGAGAGAGCACCAGTGGGAGAGGAGAGAGCACCAGTGGGAGGAGAGGAGAGAGCACCAGTGGGAGGAGAGGAGAGAGCACCAGTGGGAGGAGAGAGAGCACCAGTGGGAGGAGAGGGGAGAGAGCACCAGTGGGAGGAGAGGAGAGAGCACCAGTGGGAGAGGAGAGAGCACCAGTGGGAGGAGAGGAGAGAGCACCAGTGGGAGGAGAGGAGAGAGCACCAGTGGGAGGAGAGAGCACCAGTGGGAGGAGAGGAGAGAGCACCAGTGGGAGGAGAGGAGAGAGCACCAGTGGGAGAGGAGAGAGCACCAGTGGGAGAGGAGAGAGCACCAGTGGGAGGAGAGGGGAGAGCACCAGTGGGAGGAGAGGAGAGAGCACCAGTGGGAGGAGAGGGGAGAGCACCAGTGGGAGAGGAGAGAGCACCAGTGGGAGGAGAGGAGAGACCACCAGTGGGAGGAGAGGAGAGAGCACCAGTGGGAGAGGAGAGAGCACCAGTGGGAGGAGAGGGGAGAGCACCAGTGGGAGAGGAGAGAGCACCAGTGGGAGAGGAGAGAGCACCAGTGGGAGGAGAGGAGAGAGCACCAGTGGGAGGAGAGGGGAGAGCACCAGTGGGAGAGGAGAGAGCACCAGTGGGAGGAGAGGAGAGAGCACCAGTGGGAGAGGAGAGAGCACCAGTGGGAGGAGAGGGGAGAGCACCAGTGGGAGAGGAGAGAGCACCAGTGGGAGGAGAGGGGAGAGCACCAGTGGGAGAGGAGAGAGCACCAGTGGGAGGAGAGGAGAGAGCACCAGTGGGAGAGGAGAGAGCACCAGTGGGAGGAGAGGGGAGAGCACCAGTGGGAGAGGAGAGAGCACCAGTGGGAGAGGAGAGAGCACCAGTGGGAGGAGAGGAGAGAGCACCAGTGGGAGGAGAGGAGAGAGCACCAGTGGGAGAGGAGAGAGCACCAGTGGGAGAGGAGAGAGCACCAGTGGGAGGAGAGGAGAGAGCACCAGTGGGAGGAGAGGGGAGAGCACCAGTGGGAGAGGAGAGAGCACCAGTGGGAGAGGAGAGAGCACCAGTGGGAGGAGAGGGGAGAGCACCAGTGGGAGAGGAGAGAGCACCAGTGGGAGGAGAGGAGAGAGCACCAGTGGGAGAGGAGAGAGCACCAGTGGGAGGAGAGGGGAGAGCACCAGTGGGAGAGGAGAGAGCACCAGTGGGAGAGGAGAGAGCACCAGTGGGAGGAGAGGGGAGAACACCAGTGGGAGAGGAGAGGGCACCAGTGGGAGAGGAGAGAGCACCAGTGGGAGGAGAGGGGAGAGCACCAGTGGGAGGAGAGGAGAGAGCACCAGTGGGAGGAGAGGAGAGAGCACCAGTGGGAGGAGAGGAGAGAGCACCAGTGGGAGGAGAGGGGAGAGCACCAGTGGGAGGAGAGGAGAGAGCACCAGTGGGAGGAGAGGGGAGAGCACCAGTGGGAGGAGAGGAGAGGAGAGAGCACCAGTGGGAGGAGAGGAGAGAGCACCAGTGGGAGAGGAGAGAGCACCAGTGGGAGGAGAGGAGAGAGCACCAGTGGGAGGAGAGAGGAGAGAGCACCAGTGGGAGGAGAGGAGAGAGCACCAGTGGGAGGAGAGGGGAGAGAGCACCAGTGGGAGGAGAGAGAGCACCAGTGGGAGAGGGGAGAGCACCAGTGGGAGGAGAGGAGAGCACCAGTGGGAGGAGAGGAGAGAGCACCAGTGGGAGGAGAGGAGAGAGCACCAGTGGGAGGAGAGGAGAGAGCACCAGTGGGAGGAGAGGAGAGAGCACCAGTGGGAGAGGAGAGAGCACCAGTGGGAGAGGGGAGAGCACCAGTGGGAGGAGAGGAGAGAGCACCAGTGGGAGAGGAGAGAGCACCAGTGGGAGGAGAGGAGAGAGCACCAGTGGGAGGAGAGGAGAGAGCACCAGTGGGAGAGGGGAGAGCACCAGTGGGAGAGGAGAGAGCACCAGTGGGAGGAGAGGAGAGAGCACCAGTGGGAGGAGAGGAGAGAGCACCAGTGGGAGGAGAGGGGAGAGCACCAGTGGGAGAGGAGAGAGCACCAGTGGGAGAGGAGAGAGCACCAGTGGGAGGAGAGGAGAGAGCACCAGTGGGAGGAGAGAGGAGAGAGCACCAGTGGGAGAGGAGAGAGCACCAGTGGGAGAGGAGAGAGCACCAGTGGGAGGAGAGGGGAGAGCACCAGTGGGAGGAGAGGAGAGAGCACCAGTGGGAGAGGAGAGAGCACCAGTGGGAGGAGAGGAGAGAGCACCAGTGGGAGGAGAGGAGAGAGCACCAGTGGGAGAGGAGAGAGCACCAGTGGGAGGAGAGGAGAGAGCACCAGTGGGATGAGAGGAGAGAGCACCAGTGGGAGGAGAGAGAGCGCAGATGACAGAGACGGGCATGATCTGCAACAGAACGTGTCTCTGAAAGTCCCCCTGTAGTCAATCACTGTATCCCTTAAAGCTGCTCTAAGCGATGCTGGGTGACGTCACTTCTTCTTGACGTTCGAAGTATTGTCAAACAAAATGGAGGCTAGCTCGACCCTCCCCCCCCTCCTCCTCCTCCTCCTCCTCCTCCTCCTCCTCCTCCTCCTCCTCCTCCTCCCCCCTTTTTGTTGCTGTTTGTGGAGCCTGGGCTGTCTACAGAGACCGCGCTGTCTTTACAGTGTGTTCAGGGGACAGGCAGCTAGCGGATAGTGAGGAGATGTTTGCTGGATGTGACAAACAATGTTTTGACCTAAAAAACGCATGACATCGCTTAGAGCACCTTTAATGGGGTGGTATAATGCCCCTTTTCACAATATGTAAAATAAGTCTCTGTTGTCCCCAGAGTGTGTGTGTGTGTGTGTGTGAAGTTTCATCTCAGAATACCCCACAGGTAATTTCTTTACAGCATGTTAAAGTTGTCCCTTTTTGAGGGTCAGTAAAAACATGTCGTTTGGTGTGTGTCCCTTTAAATGCAAATGAGCTGCTGCTCCCGGCACAGAGGGCGGAGCTTCAAGAGCTTGTGTGTGTGTGTGTGTGTGTGTGTTAGCAGCTCCGATTACCTCACACACACACTAAAATGTCAGAAACTGTTCTGCCTTTTATGTTTAAACTGGAGTCGGACAAAGATGGAGAGACTCAAGAAGAAGTGACAGCATGTAGAGCAACAGGACGTTTCTGAAGGGTTAGTTGATGAATTGATGTTGCTGATGTGGAGTTAACTATCTTCAAGTGTTTGATTAGCATATTCTGTCCAGATAATCTATAAATCGCTGGCTTGGGAACTGTTGTAAGATGCCTACAGACTGACATGCTATTGCATTTGTGTTGCGAACTGTATTGCATGTGAAAAGACGGATGCAACAGCTTTAGCCTGAACTTACAAATGTGCTCGACTACAACAACTCTTCCTCTTCTCAACACTGCTTGCGTGTTCCCGGGGGCGGGGTTTATGTAAATGTTAGGGTTGGTGATGTCACTAACCCGGGAGGAATGTGGTGTAGTCTCTACCAGCCGTTTGTTGTAGTCCTTAAAAAACGATTTCTTTAAAAGCAAATCTCTCCCTTTGCTCTGAACTTTGAGCGTTGTAACTTTGCAGATGTTGTTTATGCTCAAACAGTAACATTACACACTAACTAAAGCTAGAAAAGTGAAATCATAATCAACCACCCCTTTAAAACTCATCTTTGATCACCAAAATGACATATTTAAACGTTTTTTCCCTGAAAGTCTTCATGCCTTAAAATATCTTGAATGTAACTCGACACCCTTGCCTCATTTAGTATGCGCGGTTCTATGAATATGCAAATGAGCCCCACCTCCACTCACTCACTCAGCTCAGAGATCCACTCGTTGACGATCACACGTTGATCTGATTGGTTACAAGGTAACAGTTTGGTTCTACTTTGCAGGGTTCTGACTTTTGTCAAAACCCTGCAATATCTTTTATCAAGTATTTTTTTTCTGTAGAATTTCTCATCTATAATCCAGTACCTGTGTTCCATGAGGGACATGAGACTTTTACAGTTTTCTCAGTCGCTTTGGCTCAATTCTCAAATGACACTTTTTTTCTCTCAAAACAATAAGTTGAATTTCTTATTGGTGTGCAAACTGCATGTGTTTTGGCACTTGTGTGTACAATTGTCTAGAGTTTGCACAATGACTTCTGGATGGATGTGGAGTCAGGAGGGAGTGACAGGTCTACTCATTTCATTTGAATATCATGCCTTTTCCTGTTATCCGGACTCTTCCAGCAGGCTCACTGGGATCTTCCTGAAGAGATGGAAGTGCAGCACTGCTGTTCTCCTCATCCACACACACCTCAGAGACTGGCCTCACCGTCCTCACAGGACAGCACACGACTCACACATACCGCTGGCTCTTCACAAACTCCTTTTGTTCCGCTTTTGTCGGTCACTTTGGTTAAAAGTGTTTGCTAAATGCATAAATGTAAATTGATCCTTAACGTGGGAATAGAGATATGTCAAATCAGAGACATTCATCCGTACCTGACGCTGCTGTTTAAAGCTTTTATCTGCGAGGTTCAGGAAAACACTTCAGACTGTTGTTTCATAATAGGTTTATTCATATAAAATAAGCTTTTAATTAGTGATGCATATTATATTAGGCAAGTTTAGCATAAACTCTTAATTAATATTGAATAACATATGTACATGATATAATTCTGTTACATCTAGGTATAAACATAGCATATTACCTTCATATAAAACTCATTTCAGATCAATTTTTACATGCGTGTTCGACATTAAAGTGTTTGGCCTCTTTCTTTTCCACCGGCAGATCAACGTTTGGAGTAGATCACATCTGTGTGAGGAAACACACACCATCAGATGAGACTGAATAGACCTGCTCATCACACACACTCACACTCACACACACACACACACACACACACACACACACACACACACTCTCTCTCTCTCTCTCTCTCTCTCTCTCTCTCTCACACACACACACACACACACACACACACACACACACACACCCACTCACACTCAAACTCACACCCACTCACACTCAAACTCACACCCACACACACACACACACACACACACACACTCACACACACACACACACACACACACACAGACACCCCCCCCCACACACACACAGACACACACACACACACACACACACACAACCCCACACACACACGCACACACACGCACACACACACACAGACACACACACACCCCCACACACCCACGCACACACACACACACACACATTCACACACACACAGACACACACACACACACACACACGCACACACTAACCTCTATGCTGATCCGGATGCACATTCTCATAGATGGGGTACAGGAGGTTCTCCTGTTCACTGCGCAGTTTTCTGGCGCGCAGCACATCCCGCACACACTGATAGAGGTACGAGTACTGGCACTGGAGCAACACACATGACACATATCTTTAATCTCTCTCTCTCTCTCTCTCTATATATATATATATATATAAATATATATACTAATGCCAGTCTACCAATAATGAGAGTTAGTTGACATGCCTTTGACAGTTTGCTCATAGTTAGAATGTCTGAAGTGGACCCTGGAAATGAAGTGTTGCCCGTATATGTATATGTATGTATGTGTGTGTGTGTGTGTGTGTGTGTGTGTGTGTGTGTGTGTGTGTGTGTGTGTGTGTGACGGACGAGCCTCACCTCTGTCTGCACCATGTGTGTGCGATGAAGCCTCAGGTCGAACACAGAGCTGTAGATGTCCACCGTGTCCCTGGTGTCGAGCTGTTGAAGGACTCGGTCCAGGGCGATGAAGGTCCCGGTGCGGCCCACTCCAGCACTGTCACACACACACACACACACACACACACACACACACACACTCTTACTGCACTGCTTTATCAGATATGATCTTTCATGCAGATGTTTGTGAATGTAACAGATCACAGTGCAGTGATTCTGAACTGAAACGAGTCGTCAGTAATTCAGTCTCATTTCCTGCTGAACCTGCGTGGGTTTGTAACTCATTTGCATAATGCCAGCCTGTGGTCTTGATTGGCTCTACAGCGTCTCTTAGCCCCGCCCTCAAACACTGTAGTATATCTGAGACTGGAAGAGTTTGGTTCGTGTTGTTCATGTTGAGAAGACGCTGTTTTCTGAGATTGATACGGTTTAACCCACGCCATTGTTACTGTTATTATCAAGATATGATAATGGGCATTTGGTTTCTGACCAATCACAACAGCCTGGGCCATCTGACCAATCAGAGCAGAGCAGCTCTCAGAGAGGCGGAATCCTCGATCGAAGCGTTTCAGACGCTGTGAGAAAAGAGCTGACGCTGCAGTGGAGATTATGAGGACATTAAAGTGTTTTTGAGCTTGGATGAGTGTGAACCTGTTGTAGGGACTCCAAAACAAAATTAAGAACCTTTAACCCTCTGGGCTTCTTCGCCCGAAAACGGGCGAAAACTTGAACGTTTCGAATTGTTTAATTTTTTTGCTTCATCGGATGGGGGTGAAACTTGGTGACTTTTGTTTTATTACCTATATGAACACACAAAAAAATCAAGGAGATGATTCTGATATGTTAAAGGGTCGTAAAAAAAAAAGTCACACTTAGCTTCCTCCTACCCGAAAACGGGCGACATAGGAAATGAATGGGAAATACGAAAAAATAGGAAAACTCAGAGAAACTTTTGGTGGTACAAGCTACAGATCAGCCACTGTGCTGAAAAAAAGTGTACAGCAATGAAGGGGTGACACTCTAGAACATCAAGAGTGCAAATAAGACACCCCCCCCCACACACACACACACCCACACACACAAACACACACACACACACAGAGAGAAATGAACTGGTAAGACTGAAACAGCACATTTTGCCCCAAACTATATAAAAATGATATAATCATAATAACTCCAAAACTATAGCAAGGAGAGTCAAAAGGTAGGTATCGTTTGAAAGAACTCTTTTTAAATTTTTTGAAAATATAAATTACATTACATTTGGACATTGTCCTGCCAAGAAACAGCGGATAAAAGACAATATATATATATATAATTTTTATTATGATTTTGCATATCTTTCTTATTTGTCATGGAATAACTCAGGAAGGAAATAAGGTAGGAGGAAAATTCTTTTTTAGTGAAGTCCCCCTACATGTTAGCTGCATCTGGATAAAAAATAATAATTTTTGGACAAAGGAATCAAAAGTTACAGCATTTGGAAAAGAGATAGCCTTTTTGTACAGTCTTTGACACCCCCTCATGGGCAATTTTTTCTTCATGAAGAATATCTTGTCATAAAAGCAATAGATTATGTTAATTTTGGGCTCATTTTAATTGTAATAATATGCTGTAAAAAATGAAGTGCCATTTTCAATTATCTGAGAATGTTTCATGAGCTGTTTGATGTTTTTGACACATTGCAGTACATTATTTTATAGATTATGAAAAAAAAGAAATTCTATTTATCAGCAAATAACTCAGCAATACTTAAGAGTTTTTCAAAGTGGATACATTCACTGTAAAGTTCAGACTCTAAGCTTTCAAATGACATCAACTTTGTGTTAATCAAGGCAAGATTTTTTAAAAATATGGTAAAGAATATTTTCGCAGCTAGGTGGCGCCTGCTGGCGGTACACTCGGTTTTAGAGGGATTACTCAGCACTCGTTAGGAGTTAATAAATGTAATTAGATGCATTAAAAAGCTGAGATCCTAAGCTTTAAAATGATATATAATTTGTGTTGTTCCATTCAGTGGTTGCTTAGTAATAATTTTTTTTCTTTCCGAATGGGAATAAATCAAATAAATAAATAAAAAAGCTATAGGCCGCCTATAGGCGGTTATAGGACATGACACAAATTAATACATTTTGAAGCCACTAGGTGGCGCTCTTCTCAGTTGAAATTTTTTTTTTTTTAGGCCTGCACTCTATTTTGATGTGAAATGTTGCATTTATTGAAAAATAAAAAAAAATAAAAAAAATAAAAAATAATATATTAATTCTAATGGAAAAAATAGCTCATAAAAATTATATAATTAATGCAAAATATCATAAAAAATTCCAAAAATTCTAAATAATAATCAGAAAACATTATAGAACAAAAATATATTTGATTGGTTATCCTGGGAAAAAGTAAAGTAAGATTTTAAGGCTTCGCCCGTTTTCGGGCGGGAGGAAGCTAAGTGTGACTATAATACGAAGAAGCCCAGAGGGTTAAAATAGCAAAATAGGGGCACTTTATATTGTTAGTTGTGTTTGTTAGGGGCCTGTAGCCTCTATTGTATCCGTTAGTTTTCTTATTATTCCTCCCGAATGGAAGTCTATGGCAGCCCTATCAACGGAACCTGAGAAAATGATGAAATTTGGCACAATTGTAGAGATAGTAATGAATAATGATTTGATCAATTTTGGAGTCTCTAGGACCAACTCTATAGCGCCACCACCAGTTCAAAAACTCACTTTTCTAAAGGTTTCTAAAATTTAGTTCAACTGATTCCTCGGCCTATCTTTGATCAAACAAAACATTGGTAAGCTTCATCGCAACCATCATCTGAGCGCCCATGCACCGCAGAGACCTGAGAAATGGCTATTTTTTTCAAACAACTTTTGAACAGTTCATCAGAAAATCATGATGGAGTGTCTATACCGATTTTGCCAGGATCGGACGAACCATTGGGCTACCATTTTGAATTTTTTCATAAATTGCAATATATTTTTTAATGTTTTGACACATTGGCACAAAATTCATTAGGTATCATCATCGCCATGTCCTGAAGGTACCTGAGAAGTTTGAACACAGCGCCACCTAGTGTTGTAACATACTGTATAACATAGTTCAAAATTTGTTTTCTCAGTGTCATTACGTTCCTTCGTTTATGCCAATTCCAACAATAACTAATTTCTAATTTTCCAAAAATGTCCGCCATATTAAAGCAAATGAAAAACACTTTTTCTGCTACTCCTCCTAAACATTTTTCCTAGTTTTGTCCAAAATCGGCTCAGATGATCTTTGGCCCGAGCCGCACAGAAATGACTGAATGGATTTTTAATATTCACTACTATAATGATATCGTCTGAACTTATTTAATAAAACATTCAGTGCATTTTTATTCAAAATCTGAATCAATATTCACTTGAACTATGGAACTCCAGCATCAGTGTAAACACAAGTCTTCCCAGTGGCTCAACGAGATGAGCGACAGGCATCCAGAGATAATGGGCTTGAGTCCCATGTGGGTCAACTAAATAAAACTGTGTGTAATGTTGTGTCATTTCAATTATTTTATTATCTGGGTAAGCGGTGTACTTGTCTTTCTTCCTCTTGGATTAGAAATAAGTGTGTTTTTGTTCATTCTGTTTGTTCTCACCTGAACTTCTGTCTGTCTGTCTGTCTGTCTGTCTGGATGGATGGATGGATGGATGGATGGATGGATGGATGGATGGATGGATGGATGGATGGATGGATGGATGGATGGATGGATGGATGGATGGATGGATGGATGGATGGATGGATGGATGGATGGATGGATAGATAGATAGATAGATAGATAGATAGATAGATAGATAGATAGATAAAGCACTTCAATCTGTGCAACTGACAAATAAACAACTCTTGACTGTTGAATATTAGCATGTCTGAGGGAAATCTGTGCGCTGGATTTACACTAGATCTCCATGAGCAGAAATATATAACTCTATATTCTGTTTTAATTCACTTTTACAGGCCTTTGGACATTCAGCAGACACTTCCATTTGGGACTGGTGGATTCATAGACTGTGATCAAGGTAATGCTGTAATAATGTGTGTGTGTGTGTGTGTGTGTGTGTGTGTGTGTGTGTGTGTGTGTGTGTGTGTGTGTGTGTGTGTGTGTCCACCTGCAGTGCACTACAGTGGCTCCTGAGAAGGGCGAGCGGTTGATGTAGTCTCTCACGGTCCGCACGAACTGAATGAGTGACTGCGTGATCTCCGGCACTCCGTGATCCGGCCACACGGTGTAGTGGAACTGACGCACCACCCTGGAGTAGCTCAGGTGTTCCTCCTGCACACACACACACACACACACACATCACACCTGCGTTCCCAGTACAGGTCATCTGCGAGGGACAGAGACGTTAAACCCACATTACAGATCTTGAACTCTCGGATGGTCCACTCCGGCAGCACGGACTCCGACTGCATCTGGACGATCAGATCTCCGTAGTACAGCGGCTCCTGGTCGAACGGCCAGTAATGGTCACACTTCACCTAAGAGAGAGAAGCTCAGATTCACTGAATGCCAGAAGACCCTCATGAGCAGAGGAATCATGTGTGATCATAGCACATACCCTTCCTTTCTCAACACACTGAGTCACCATGACTATGTTGTGCACATTCTGCTCCCACACCATCTTCCAGAAGTCGTCTTTAGTGCCGGGTAAAGGTCCCTGAGTCGCGATGTACTCCCGTCGGAAATTATTGCCCTTAAAAAGAAACCATGTGATGCATTTGGTCAAGTGTCATTGGATAACCTATGACTGATACTTTCTCCTTTCATGCAAACTCTATCTACCAATATTTACTGTATTTTTAATGATGAAATTGTCAAAATGTTTAAGCTGAAATATGTATTACTTAATTACACAGCCATGTTAAACTAACAGAATGCATGCTCAAAAAACTCAATTATCGCATCTAAGACATTTGTCTTTTGTCATTAATGTACTTGCATAACCAAAGATCTTACAGGAATATAGCTGGCGTTAATATAATCTGAGCAGGAGTCGTCGTCAACATAGGACAGCTTCACTCGTGTGGAATCATCTGTGCCAAGAACACGTCAACATAAACCACCGTTTTAATTAAACTATACTGGAATAATATTAGATATAGTAGATACAGGTACGTGTATAGACGCACAAGGCAGAATATTGTTGTAGCGATTTTTGCCCCTGTTTTCAGGCAATAACGCAGAGTCTTGAGGCTGGTTACGACCAACATCCTTCAGGTCCTGAAAGCAGAACGAAGAGTTACTGTGTTCAATCTGAAACATGAATCATATTAAGAAATAAGGAGGATAGTTTACCTCATATTCCTCAGAAAGGAGGTAGTTGGAGTCTGCTCGAAGTTTAGTTAAATGGGACTCAAAAGTTGAGGTGCTGATGGGGCTGTATTTGGAAAAGACAACACTAGCTCACAATAGATAATGGAGATATTCAGAGCTCATTCAAAGAACATACAGTATACTGAAAATATACGTCCATAATACATAAATATAACAATGCATAAATCTAGCATAACGTAATGCTAAAAAGCTGATAAAGTTAATGCGGTGTGCTGTAACTATGCAGATCAGCGTGATGTGATGCAGTTCAGTACCTTGAGACACGCCGGTTCCTGAAAGAAGAATTCATGCTTTTAAACTCAATCAACGTACAAACAATAGTATTTATAAAAGTATAATATGATTCTTCCTGATATAGAAAATATCTTTTTTAGAATGAAAATAAAAGTAAACTGCTAGTATAAGCTTTATGGTGATATAAATGCGGTGGTTCGTACCCTCTGACAATGCCATGTGTTCCTGGAGATGGTCTTTCTCTTCTCAAACTCATTCTGACCACAGGCTCTTGTGCACTCCTGGAAAAGACAAAAACCCAGCATCACTAATTAATGACTTCCTGATATTTCAATTATATCTGAATACATGTCGCTCCGTTTCACAGCCGAAGTCAATACTAAGCCATTATAATCAGTGATGCTGTCTACACTGGAAGCAGCGCGATGAGACACAGTAAACTGATATTTCTGACGTACTCCAAGCGCTCGCGTTACTTCGGGTACGAAGGACGAATGGATTTGCACTGGACAGCTTCTATCTGTTGCAGCGGTGTAGACATGTTGTAAGGCTGCGTTCAACTCCACTTTTAGACATACACTCGCAAACTTAAGTGTGTTAAACTTCGTTAAGTGGACGAGGGAAGTTTATTTGGACAGACCCTCAACCCCTCAGTTTTGACAGAGGGAGCGAGTCTACTCATATGTACTTATTAGGCTGATCCATAAACCACAATGCAACACATAGACCAAAATGCTCTATAGACATGACGTCACAACAGCAACTTCCATAGCAGATTCCAGGTGATCGATTCCAGGGAAAGATAAGAAGGAATGCAGTTCATGTAGACCCATATCAGTCCTAAATGTGGACTATATGCTTCAATCTTATCTAAGAGATTAGAGATTATCATCCCTGAGTTGGTGGATCTTGATCAAACTGGCTTTATACAAAACAGGATAATATCAGGAGAGCATTGCATGTAATGAGTCATATTGTAACAGAAAATATAAGTGCAATGTTGATGAGTCTAGATGCTGAGAGAGCATTCGACTCTGTTGGATGGGATTACTTGTATCAAGTATTGCCAAGATTCGGGTTTAATGATAATTTTATTCAGTGTATTAAAGCGTTATATTCCTCACCAGTAGCTAGGATAAGAATTCATTGGAAAGAGGAACACGTCCCTTAAGTCCGGCTCTGTTTGCCCTGTTCATTGAGCCTTTGGCCCAAGCAATAAGAGACTCAGAGATAAAAGGATCTCGATTAGAGATGAACATAAGATCTGTGTGTATGCAGATTATGTCCTATTGTTTCTGACAAATCGAAAGTCTAGTATTCCTAAATTGATGACCCTTTAAAAAACATATAATTTATATTCTGGGTATAAAATAAATATCCAAAAAACTCAAACCCTTATTTATAATTTTAGACCCAATCTGCATATAAGAAGACAATATGATTTCAATTGGAAATCTCGATCAATAAAATATTTGGGGATAACTCTAACAAAAGATATATCGAAACTCTTTGAAAGTAATTATGGTCCTATTAATAAGGAGGTAAAATCTGATATCTCTATATGGTTCCCATAAGATATGAGTAATCGAACAGAAATAATTGAAATGAACTCGCTACCTCGGATACTTTATCTTTTTCAATCACTGCCTCTGGAAGTATTGCAATAAAAACATTTAATGAATAGGATGGTATGATTTCAAGGTTTGTCTGGAGTGGTAGAAGACCTAGAATAAGGTTTATAACTTTGCAGTTGACTAAAGAAAAGGGAGGAAGAGATCTAACATAGTCTTCAGGACTATTATTATGCAGCTCAATTGTAAATGGGTGTATACCAAGCTATGAATCAAGATGGAAAACCCTAGAAGTTTCAGAGCTAGATGCACCTATACAGTCGATACTTGGAAATACAAATCTATCTGAAAGGAGCTATAACAGATTGAGTACTTGGACTGTATTTTCATTGAGGGTATGGTTTAGAGTATTGAAGAAACTGCAATTAGAGAAACAAGCTCTAAAGTTTTAAGTTGGACAGCATTAGCCCAGGTTTAGAGCCGGCTAGGGCAGACGAGAGATTTAAACGATGGGTTTGGAGAGGTATCACATCTCACCGTTCAGTCATCTCTAATGGGAAATTAGTTATCAGGCACTTTCAAATACATTTGGACTAGAAAAGCAGGATTTTTATAGATATTTGCAGGTCAGAGATTATTTTAACAAAAAAATTAAAAGTACATTGATGGAAGATTATAATTTAATTACAATATTTTCAAATGCGTACACATTAGAAGATAGCAAAACGCTGGTTTCAAGATTGTATGGAAGTATGCAAGCTTCCAAGGACCATTCATCAATATACATTAAACAAAAATGGGAGAAAGAGTCTGACTCACAAATAACAGATGAAGACTGGACAGATATATGTGTGAAACAGGCAAATACCACAAACTCAAGATCCTGGAGGGAATTTGGATGGAAGAATTTAGTACGACTTTTTAAAACTCCCAAATGAACAGCACTACATCTGAGGCAATGTGAAACCCCGATGGCTAATCATTACCATATCTTCTTCTGGGCCTGCCCAAAAATAAAAATGTTTTGGCAAGAAGTAGTGGCAGAGATTGGGAAAATAATGGGAGTAGAGGTTGATTTTTCGTTCACTACATTATATTTAGGTAAAATACCAGAAAATACTTATTCAAAATATTGTTAGCAAGCAGTAGGAAAGCAATAACCCGTAAATGGTTGCAGGTTGACCCTCCAACAAAGGATCAATAGCTAGGGATCGTAAATGAAATGTACAGTATGGAGAGACTTACATTTATAATAAGGCTCAAATCTGAAAAATGTAGTATTGGGAAAAATGGATTGTGTATGTAAACCATTGAGGACAGTGTGATATTGTAAATCAAGATGATGGAAATATTTTTTGTGTACTGATATTGTAGCATCCATGATAACTTTGTGTTCTTTGTTCCAAAAAAAAATACTTTTTTAAAAATTAAATAAATAAATAAAACTCTCGGAAATCGGTGACGCACAATCCGTGTCCTGGTTAAAACTGCTTATTTCTCTGGATTTAAACATTCTTGGAAACATTTGGGATAATGTAAAGTACACAAATCAGCAAAATATATAACATTGTTCTAGTGGTTTTTGCATATTTTATCCCAAAAATCTTTCATATTGTGCCTTTAGCTCACCACTGCTAATCCATCACTGATAGACCACCATCACTAACAAACCCGTATTTACTAAACCATCATCACAAACCCACCAGCTCCAACTCAAACTGATCATCATAACCCCATCGTTACAAGTGCATCATTCATTGGACAAAAAGCAGAAAACATGACATAAAGTTAAAGTTTGAAAGTTTTGCGATAGCACTGTCATTCTGAATTCTTTTGGTCACAATAATTGTGTAGTGAAAATCTGATCCCACAAACCCATCATTGTGATCCTGTCACTACACCGTCATCCTCAGCCTCCAGTCAGAGCATCTGAGTGCTCGTGTCTCATTGTTCAATGTTCACTGTACTGGAGTTTTAATAAAGCTGGACTCACATTTTGTGTGCTTTCTGCCTGCAGATCAGCAGGACGACTAACCCCACCATGGTGGCGATGAGGAAGAGTCCAGCGCTGACCCCTTCGATGACCCCACTCAGCGGCTCTGAACACACACAGATATGAGGAGTTAACACACACGTCCGTCCGACCGATCGCCCTCAGCGTGGCCGAGCCGTGTGTAATACCTGCGTCTGTCACGAAGGGCTTGGACAGGAACGTATCCGTGAAGAGCGGAGAGAGGAACTCCTCGTGATCCTCATCAAAGAGTTTGGTGAACGCTCGAACGCTGAGTCTGAAGATCACGAGACAAACAGTTGAAGAGATCAACAATAACTCAAATATTAGTGTGAGCATTTAACCTTCACACGTGTGAGCTGCCTAGGGTCATGTGTGTTAGAGGGAGGTTAGGTTTATCTATGGTGAGCACTAGCACAGCTCCTGAATGAAGGCCATCACCTGTATGAAGTTTTGGGCTTCAGTGGCCCATCGCAGAAGACCAGCTGATCCTGAGCTGCCTCAGCCGATGGCCTCTGGTCACACCGTCCTCCCAGGCTCTCCATGCCCGATCCCAGGCGGATCTCGAACTCCTGCGTGGAGCTCTGGCTCTCGTCGCAGTGGCTGCGGATGAAGCCGGTCTGATACGCTCTGACAGAGCTGTTGGAGCTGTAGTCCAGGTACGAGGGAAGAGGATGAGTCTGGCTCGGCTGCTGGGTTTCACTGTCTGGATGAAACCAAAGAGAGAGGGATCATCGCATTACAGGCTTGTGTAAGGAGACTGGCTAAGCTATCTGTGCATGACGCAAAAAAAGATGAAGAAAGATGTCTCCCAACCATCAGACTCGGTGACGATGATGGTGAAGAACTTCACAGCGCCGTTGATATCACTGAACCAGCTGCAGTTGAACTGGAAGAAGATGGTGGACTTGGTGATCTGAACTGTGTTCTCCTCAACGCGAGTGGAGGGCAGAGGTGGACCTGAGAACACACGAACGCATCAGTGAACGCTCCTGTCAGAACGTTATATCGAATGAAAAGCCCTAACTCACGGTCTATCATCGTCACCACCGTTTCCACGGCCGCCTCGCTGGTCATGCTGTCAGAGATGACCTTGACGGAGACCGTGTAGTGTTTGTGAGGCTCCAGGTCTTTGATCAGGTAGACGGTGTTCTCCTTGAGCGTGCGCCGCGAGTACACCATCTTCTGCGAGTCCTTCCTGGAGCACTCGATGGTGTAGGAGTCGAAGTCCGCTTCTGGAGGAGTCCAGGAACAGCTGATGGCCGTGGAGTTCTGCGGACGGCAGTGCAGACCCTGGACACGCACGGGCCCTGGAGACAGCACACAACACACACACTACTGCTTTACCCACACACAACACACACACTACTGCTTTACCCACACACAACACACACACTACTGCTTTACCCACACACAACACACACACTACTGCTCTACCCACACACAACACACACACTACTGCTTTACCCACACACAACACACACACTACTGCTTTACCCACACACAACACACACACTACTGCTTTACCCACACACAACACACACACTACTGCTCTACCCACACACAACACACACACTACTGCTTTACCCACACACAACACACACACTACTGCTTTACCCACACACAACACACACACTACTGCTCTACCCACACACAACACACACACTACTGCTTTACCCACACACAACACACACACTACTGCTTTACCCACACACAACACACACACTACTGCTTTACCCACACACAACACACACACTACTGCTCTACCCACACACAACACACACACTACTGCTTTACCCACACACAACACACACACTACTGCTTTACCCACACACAACACACACACTACTGCTCTACCCACACACAACACACACACTACTGCTTTACCCACACACAACACACACACTACTGCTTTACCCACACACAACACACACACTACTGCTTTACCCACACACAACACACACACTACTGCTCTACCCACACACAACACACACACTACTGCTTTACCCACACACTACTGCTCTACCCACACACAACACACACACTACACTTCAGTGCTTTACTGTACTGGTGTCGTGCACTGTTAACCCTTGTGCGTCAATCTAAAAAAGTTACAAAAGGACAAAAATGTCTGTGTCAAAAACTGTCATAAAACTTTGAAGCTTGGGAGCGCAGACTTAAGTTTTGTCTTATTTTAAAGAGACCCTTGGCAGATTATTGTTGAAGTAAAAAAGTTTTAAGTTTAGAGGTTTAAGTTTATGAAAATGATTTATGAACATTAATTTATATAAAATGAAGCCTTCAGATGCAAAAGCCTCTAAGTGCCATCTGAAATTTTCTTCTAAAATGAGTATTTTTATCAAGCTCGTATATTTAAGTTCAGTAATTTCACTTTCATGACAATTAATAGGTAATTTCATTGCCATTAAAGTGAAATAAGTGAACATAAATATACAAGCTTGATAAAAATGATCATTCTAGAAGGAAATTTCAGATGGCACTTAGAGGCTTTTGCATTCTTCAAATTCAAATATATATTTTATGAAATATTTTGAACTCTAAAACTGCTAGAAAATCAAAGTCATAAATCTAAACAAGTTGTGTTCCAGATCTGAGGTTGATTTCTCAAAACATGAGCTTTCAGTGAGAGTGTGTTCGGGCGCAGTCCCAGATCATCCCAAACTCCACTGACACACACACACACACACTGGCTGGATTTGCAGTTGAGTTTTCTCTCGCAAATATTACAGGCACACACACAAACACAAACCACACTCTGACATCCACACCAACACACCCACACAACTATAGCTATAGCTGCGTCGTTTATCCATCTGGCTCTATTTGCTTTATAGGCCAAACCTGAGAAAACTGCACCATCCGGGAAAAATAGTAAAAAAACAATAATGTGAAGCCTTTCCAACAGAATAATATCCTGTTAACGAAGATTGCATAATTTTATAGTTAAATGTCCCTGGGATTAAAATTTGCAGTTTTAATGGGTTTCAATGGGGACATTTTTGTCCAAAAGGTCCTGAGAGGAACTATTTTGTATAACTGGTGCAAAATAGATTTTTTAAAGGAAATGGGGGTGAAATAGTAAAATTCCAATAAAAATACACTCCTGTGCCAAAATGTATGCAGTTTGCAAAATGATAAACAAAAAATAATAATAAAAAAGACAAAAATGTCCATAAGGACGCACAAGGGTTAAGCATTACATACTCTAGTGCCGGTCTGCACAACACTATAGAGAAGTGCCGCTTCCCTGTCATGTGACTGTATAGAGCCTGTCTGGGACATGCAGCTTCCAGCAGAGACGCCTGATAAACTGGCTCTTATAGAGCGCTCACTGACTTGTCCTGATGCTCCTGTAGACGGGCCGGCTGTAGCTGGGGCTGTTGGAGCCAGCGCCGCTGACCGTACGCAGGCTGATGTTGTACCGGCGGCCCGGGAACAGGCCCTTCAGGATCCGGCTGCCGGAGGTGGCGCTGTGGTAGGGGTTGAACACGGACAGAGGGTCCCTGGGGGTCCACTGAAGGTCAAAGTCATCATAATCAGTGTGTTCTGGACCGCTCCAGGTCATCTCCAGTGAGGTGTTCGTGACTTCTCCAGAGGAGAACGAGACCGGAGGCCTAGGGTCTACAATATATCAAAGCCATCAAGGGAATCAGTACTACATTTAACAAGTATTGATTCTACAGTTCTGATGAAGGAAACTGTTCCAGTGACCCGTCTTCAGGCGTTCTGAGATCGCTCTTACCCGTCCTGCCGGTGGTGGCTGCCATGTTGGAGAGCTCTCCACTGTGAGTCAGGACCACGGCCCGGTAGAGTCGTCCGGACACCAGGCTCTGAAACTCGTGACTCCGGCTCTCCGGGCCCAGACTGTGCTGTGCGTGTGGAGTCCCGTCGGGGTTGTAGATCAGGAGTGTGTAGCGGCTCACTTCACCCCCGGCCTGCTTCCAGCTCAGCCACAGACTCTCAGAGCTTCTCCTGCTGTCCGCACGCAGGAACGTCACAGCCGCAGGGACTGCAGAACACGGTTATCAAGCTTCTGATTACAGCACAGACATTAATCACAGCTTTTGGCTTTCATGGTCAAATGTGAACAAAATAGTAAATGTGATGAAAATATGATCGTGTTTTCAGTTAAACTGCCACGACACTGAACTACTAGGGCTGTCAGAATGGCTGAAAAGCTAAATTCGAATTTCTTAAATATTAGCAAAATTCAAATTATTTTCTAATTCTAAAGGCAATATTTAATGTTAGAGGAGAAAAGTGCTGTATTGTCTCCTGTGTCCACAAGAGGGCGCAAGCGAGCGCAATAAGCAAATATAAACCAAATCAAGCATCGCATCTTTTATTGAAATGAAACGACATTCACTTTTTAAAGTGCATTAACTTTTGAAACAATTGTTCTTAAATATAATATAATTTCCTTAATGTGTATGCAAGGAAAATTAGGTTACAGCAGTGCATAAAACTGTGTTTGTGCTTCAGTGACCTGAGAAAACACACTTCAGCACACAGCGTGATGAACTACACAAACACACAACAGCAAACTGGCATTCAGAAACACACTTCTACTCTCTACATCTACAGACAGATCATCACACACACACCAGACGCTCTTGATCTGAGCGAGTGCTGAGCGCTGTCACACACACACACACACACACACACACTCAAACACACACACACACACACACACACACACACACACACACACACACGCACACTCAAACACACACACACACACACACACACACACACGCACACTCAAACACACACACACACACACACACATGCTGAGCGCTTTCTGTTGACAGAGTTTCAGCTGATAAACACACACACACACATGCTGAGCGCTTACTGTTGACAGTGTTTCAGCTGATGAACACACACTCAAACACACACACACACTCACACACACACATGCTGAGCGCTTTCTGTTGACAGAGTTTCAGCTGATAAACACACACACACACACACACACACACACACACATGCTGAGCACACACATGCTGAGCGCTTTCTGTTGACAGTGTTTCAGCTGATAAACACACACTCACTCACACACACACACACACACACACACACACACACACACACACACATGCTGAGCGCTTTCTGTTGACAGTGTTTCAGCTGATGAACACAGTTCACACTCACTCACTCACACACACACACGCTGAGCGCTTACTGTTGACAAGAGTTTCAGCTGATAAACACACTCACACACACACACACACACACACACACTCACACTCACACACACACACATGCTGAGCACTTTCTGTTGACAGTGTTTCAGATGATGAACACACACTCAAACACACACACACACACTCACACACACACACACACACACACGCTGAGCGCTTACTGTTGACAGTGTTTCAGATGATGAACACACACTCAAACACACACACACACACTCACACACACACAGACACACACGCTGAGCGCTTACTGTTGACAGTGTTTCAGATGATGAACACACACTCAAACACACACACACACACTCACACACACACACACACACACACACGCTGAGCGCTTACTGTTGACAGTGTTTCAGATGATGAACACACTCAAACACACACACACACACTCACACACACACACACACACACACACACGCTGAGCGCTTACTGTTGACAGTGTTTCAGATGATGAACACACACTCAAACACACACACACACACTCACACACACACACACACACACACGCTGAGCGCTTACTGTTGACAGTGTTTCAGATGATGAACACACACTCAAACACACACACACACACACACACACATGCTGAGCGCTTACTGTTGACAGTGTTTCAGCTGATAAACACACACTCACACACACACACACACACACACACACACACACGCTGAGCGCTTACTGTTGACAGTGTTTCAGATGATGAACACACTCAAACACACACACACACACTCACACACACACACACACACACACACACGCTGAGCGCTTACTGTTGACAGTGTTTCAGATGATGAACACACACTCAAACACACACACACACACTCACACACACACACACACACACACGCTGAGCGCTTACTGTTGACAGTGTTTCAGATGATGAACACACACTCAAACACACACACACACACACACACACATGCTGAGCGCTTACTGTTGACAGTGTTTCAGCTGATAAACACTCACTCACACACACACACACACACTCACACTCACACTCACACTCACACACACACACACACACACTCACTCACACACTCACACACACTCACTCACTCACACACTCACACACACTCACTCAGCTCTGACCGATGGTTTGGTCAAGTATGTTGTTGCACTGAAAGGGTTTCGTCAGCAGGAAGAGCCTTTTCCCGCCATTTTTCATAATTAGCAACGACGTTTTTGCCTTCGAATGTGATAGTTGTTATTTTTTTTCGACAAATATTAAAAATTCTAATTTTTATTTGACAGCCCGAATAAATACACAAAAAACTGTCAGATGTGTGGCTGTTGTTCACCTGTCCGGGCCCAGGTGGATGTGTCGTTGGTCTGATCTCCACTGCGGGTCCGAACCACCACCTTGTACAGCGCCCCAGGTCGAAGGTCATGGAAAGAACAGTCCTGCATGCTCACCGGTCCTGCTTTCTGATCATGCAAGCTTTCGTCTCCATTATACAGGAACACATCAAATCCATCGAACTCCCCGTCCGGCGGAGCCCAGCGGAACGACAGGCTTGTGGTCGTGTTGCTCAGGACCGACAGGTTATTAACAGATGCTGGACCTGCAACACACACACTCTCAGACGCTGAACAGGCCCGTTCACCACGGTAAAGCTGGTCTACTCACAGGTTCTGCCCTCAGCCTCGGCGTCTCTGCTGCTGATCCCTCCGCTGACGGTCTGCATCCGGATGCGGTATCTCTTCCCCGGCGTGAGCTGTGTGAAGGAATGCTGACGGGTGTCTGCGCTCTGAGAGTTATTAGCCACCAGAGTTCCTCTCTCATCCAGGATCTGCAGCCGATAGCTGTCGTACACCCCCCGCGCCGCCTGCCACGACACCAGCAGACCGGCCGTGCTGCGCTGGTGCTCCACCAGTAGAGCCGCCACCGGCGAGGGAACTGCAGGGTTCACAGAGGAGTTCGGGAAATCAGGAATAGATACGGGTGTAATGATACCCTCATGTCACGATTCCATACATATCACGATACTGAACTCACGATACCATATTACTGCGATACTCCAGGACATGGTAAAGGGTTAACCAAAAATGTACTGTTGATTAAAATGATAAATTTTGTATTACATTGTGTGTGTAAATGAATAGGCTTGGACTCCAGAAAGCAGATGCACAGGACAATGGTGACATCAGAATGACAATATTCATGATTCTGAAGCTGAAAATACAGAATTATTTTAGATGAATGTGCTTGTGCTCTGTCACTTTTACTGGCGACATCATACATTTGGCGTTATCAGGACCCACACATATTACCCCATTGCATTATTATACAATTTTACTCAAAATTATATAGTAGTTTAATGTAGTAGTGACTCAGGGCCCTATCTCTCACCCAGCGCAATTGACTTTGTACAGCGATGCATGTCTCATTCCTATTTCTCACCCGCGCACAGCGGACGTTTCCCTCCACAGACGCACGTCGGTAAATTAGGGAATGAACTTGCGCTCCCAGGGGCGGTTCAGCGAAGAGAGGAGGCGTGATCCGGCGCAAACGTTCCCTGGTGATATTTTACAGGATTAGAAAACGATTCCGCCACAGACCAGGAGAAACCTCGTCTAAAGTCAGCGGCGTTCATATGCTATTTTAAGGGCACATGCTTGGCCATAATGTAGCGTGAGCACAACGCACTCACTTTGATTCTCTCATCTAGACAGACGCAGCAGTTGACATTTTCAAGGAAAAATATTCCACACGAGGGAAATCATTGTTGTGTCCATGAAGATGTGAAAAATAGGCATAAATCTAGCTTACATTTACCCAAATTATCATACGCCTGTTTAACCGAAGCTAATCTGGGTGTGTTTCTCCATCCCCAATGTCACTCTCTGTGTTTTACGGCCCTGACGAGAGCGTTGGTCTCCTCGGCTGTGAACCGCTCCTGGCAAATCCGCCGTTATAATAGCAATCCGCCATGGAACAAGCGCGCCTGCTCTTAAAGGGAATGTGAGATGATGCTCTGATTGGTTTATTTCACGTTACGCCCAAACCACACCTATGAGTAATGAAGCGACTTCAGACCAACACATTTTAGATTTGCCGAGACCCGCCCACAAAGTTACTTGCGTTTCGCGCTTGATACTTGCGGTTCAGATCGCTAAAATAAAGCCCTAAAACTCTGAAAACCTTAATTTTTTTCTCAGACAGTAATTTTCATTTTGTGTGAACTATCCACAATAAACATTGTCACTATCCACAATACATATTGTTGCATTTTTGTATTGCAATATATTGTGATAACCCTAGTAATAGAGCAACTGAAGGTTTAGGTAGGCCTAAACTGAATATTTTAATATTTATATTAACAGAATAATTGAATGAATGAAAGAGGTATTTATATAGCACAATTTCTATGTACTACTGTACACCCGAGAATAATTAAAAAATGTACAGTACAATGTCTGAACATTTCATCAAAAACCACCCCAGGCTGAACAACACACTGATTTAACCATGATGTTGTCAGACATGTGTTTAAAAAGATGAAGGCTTGATTATTGCTTCTATAAAGCAGCATGCAGCAATATGATCAAGACACCAACGGAACACGATTAATCATTATTTCACCTGTTCGTCCTGTTTCTGTGCTGTTGTTGATCAGAGATCCGCTAACTGATGTAACGGTTATCATGTACTGCTGTCCCGGCAACAGATCCTGGAAACTCATCTCAGTCACATGTTTAGGGACTGATCTCTCTTCAGCCGGGCCGCCCATCTGAGAGAGGGACACGGTGTACCGGTCCACATCACCCTGTCCCGGCGTCCAGTTCACTCTCAGACTGCTGCTCTCACCGCCGTTACTGATGTGAATGTTCTTCACTTTACTGGGAACTGAAATAGAAAGAACACATCACAACCTTAAATATTTCCCAAGATAACTACAGTGAAAAGTCACATTTTTCAACTTTCGCATTTCTCCGATATCCACATGCAACAGTGAGATGTACCTGTTCTGCCTTTGATGACCTGCACACTGAGGTTTGGCCCACTGAAGGTGGACACCACGATCTTGTAGAGTCTTCCAGGAGTGAGTGAGGAGAGCAGGTATCTGTCAGTGCTGCTGGTCAGTGTGATGGGTGGAAACACCTTCATGTCGTTAAAGAGCAGCTGAACCTCATAATGATCCACGTCTCCGGGAGGAGGAACCCACGTCACCAGCAGATCCTCAGTGCCGCTGTCAGCTAGCGAGAGGTTCTGCACTCCTGCCGGCACTGAGGGAGAGAACATAACAATACTCAACTAAAGTAAACTACAGAATAACAACTACAGCAAAATACAAAGCCACAAAACTACTGTAAACTACAGAATTACTCTAAACTAAACTACAGAACTATGGTAAACAACATTGCAAAGTTTTATAAATCAAAACTGCCTAATGTTACTGAATGAAATGTCCACCCAGGACAAGGACTGTGAAGCTTTGGGGTGTTGGTGGACTCGATCTACTACATCTGTGTTTTGATCTGTGTTTTGTTTTTTGTTTTTAAATATTGCTTTTTTAAACAATGCATGAAGATAGAATAACGATAGAAGATCCAAAGTAATAACTAAAGGCAGTAACATGTTTAAAATTTAAACCATATGTTTTATTTGTGAACTGATTTGTGAACTCTTTTTCATAGTTAACTTTTATTAAGTTCAGTAAATACTGATGACAGACACAAAGATTTACCTTTATTTCCCCAAGCTGATTGCTCACTAAAAGTCATGTTTTTAGGCCATTTCGAGTTTGATTTTGATGTGACATAAAGACGTGATTCACGAACAAGGATGAAAACAAGAGGCGGGTGTTATCGCACAAACCAATCATATCCAATCATGGCGTGATGAAGGCATTGCCTCCTCGCAGGAAACGCCCCTGCTACAGAAGTACAGTAAAATGAACTACAGAAGTACAGTAAAATGAACTACAGAAGTACAGTAAAATGAACTATGGAGCTACAGAAGTACAGTAAATGAACTATGGAGCTACAGAAGTACAGTAAAATGAACTACAGAAGTACAGTAAAATGAACTACAGAAGTACAGTAAAATGAACTATGGAGCTACAGAAGTACAGTAAAATGAACTACAGAAGTACAGTAAAATGAACTATGGAGCTACAGAAGTACAGTAAAATGAACTATGGAAGTACAGTAAAATGAACTATGGAGCTACAGAAGTACAGTAAATGAACTATGGAGCTACAGAAGTACAGTAAAATGAACTGGAGCTACAGAAGTACAGTAAAATGAACTATGGAGCAACAGAAGTACAGTAAAATGAACTATGGAGCTACAGAAGTACAGTAAAATGAACTATGGAAGTACAGTAAAATGAACTATGGAGCAACAGAAGTACAGTAAATGAACTATGGAGCTACAGAAGTACAGTAAATGAACTATGGAGCTACAGAAGTACAGTAAATGAACTATGGAGCTACAGAAGTACAGTAAATGAACTATGGAGCTACAGAAGTACAGTAAAATGAACTATGGAGCTACAGAAGTACAGTAAAATGAACTATGGAGCTACAGAAGTACAGTAAAATGAACTATGGAGCTACAGAAGTACAGTAAAATGAACTATGGAGCTACAGAACTACAGTAAAATGAACTATGGAAGTACAGTAAAATGAACTATGGAGCTACAGAAGTACAGTAAAATGAACTATGGAGCTACAGAAGTACAGTAAAATGAACTATGGAGCTACAGAACTACAGTAAAATGAACTATGGAAGTACAGTAAAATGAACTATGGAGCAACAGAAGTACAGTAAAATGAACTATGGAGCTACAGAAGTACAGTAAATGAACTATGGAGCTACAGAAGTACAGTAAAATGAACTATGGAAGTACAGTAAAATGAACTGGAGCTACAGAAGTACAGTAAATGAACTATGGAGCTACAGAAGTACAGTAAATGAACTATGGAGCTACAGAAGTACAGTAAATGAACTGGAGCTACAGAAGTACAGTAAATGAACTATGGAGCTACAGAAGTACAGTAAAATGAACTATGGAGCAACAGAAGTACAGTAAAATGAACTATGGAGCTACAGAAGTACAGTAAATGAACTATGGAGCTACAGAAGTACAGTAAAATGAACTGGAGCTACAGAAGTACAGTAAAATTAACTATGGAGCAACAGAAGTACAGTAAAATGAACTATGGAGCTACAGAAGTACAGTAAAATGAACTATGGAAGTACAGTAAAATGAACTATGGAGCAACAGAAGTACAGTAAATGAACTATGGAGCTACAGAAGTACAGTAAATGAACTATGGAGCTACAGAAGTACAGTAAATGAACTATGGAGCTACAGAAGTACAGTAAAATGAACTACAGAAGTACAGTAATGGAACTATGGAGCTTCAGAAGTACAGTAAAATGAACTATGGAAGTACAGTAAATGAACTATGGAGCAACAGAAGTACAGTAAAATGAACTGGAGCTACAGAAGTACAGTAAAATGAACTATGGAGCAACAGAAGTACAGTAAAATGAACTATGGAAGTACAGTAAAATGAACTATGGAGCTACAGAAGTACAGTAAAATGAACTATGGAAGTACAGTAAAATGAACTGGAGCTACAGAAGTACAGTAAAATGAACTGGAGCTACAGAAGTACAGTAAAATGAACTATGGAAGTACAGTAAAATGAACTATGGAAGTACAGTAAAATGAACTGGAGCTACAGAAGTACAGTAAGCCAGCAAAGGCATACTTACATGTCCTTCCGTGAGTTGAGACACTGGACTCATATTTCCCACTCCATGTACTGACAATCACAGTATAGAGTCGGCCTGGCACCAGCCCACTGAACACACACTCATTCTGAGTCTTGGGGACCGTCTTGTTCTGGTGGAAGATGTTGTTGTGCTTAATGGAGACATGGTAGTAGTCGAAGTCTCCAGCCGCGTGGCGCCAGTAAACCTTCAGATGGTCATCACGAGCCATGTGTGTGGCCGTAGGGTTCAGCACTGTGGAAGGTTCTAGAGCAGAGAACCGCAGAATAATGTGAAAACCAACTACAAACACCTCCATTACAGGAACTAAACCTGGACGAAACTGCTTCTGAATCTCCTTACGTGTGCGCTCCTGAACCACGGTGTGGTTTTCATACTCTCCACTGCGGCTGGTGACGGAGATGCTGTAGAGACGTCCAGACACCAGAGACTTAAACACACACTCCGTGCTGAGCTTAGACACAGTGAGGGTGTGAACGGTTCTCTCCTGATCTCTCAGAGTCACAGAGTAGTTGTCCACGTCTCCTTCAGCCGCTCTCCACGACACACTGAGGAAGTCCATGCGCCCGTTGTTGCTCACCGTCACGTCTCTCACAGCGGCTGGAACTGAACACACAACATGAGACCTTCACTGCGGAATACGTGCAGAGCTTTATTCAACTCATTTAATCATTTAATCATGATGGCTGGTAGTGCTTTATTTGTTTGGTTTGTTTTCAATATCATTACATATAGATATTGTCTGGCTAAGGGAGAGGGAACCAAACAAGAAAAGATCTTAAATGTGAATATGTAGTTGTAAGTTATATTAAGCCCTATTATTACAAATGCTATTCCAAACACAGCCGTGAACTCCTCAGATTCATATCCATGTTGTGGATCATAAACTGGTGCTGTGTAATTTTGAGCTTTAACATTCTTGTAGTCTTAGTGCAACCACTACTGCAAACTTGATATATTTATATTTTAAAAATGTAAGTAAAGTAATTTCACACATCAACACTGAACTGACTAGATCTGATTAATGACACTTTTGTCTTTTTAGAGCTGCTTCACAGCCGAACTGAACTTTATTTGCATTATTGATCATTATCTTCCTGTTTATCACTGTAAAGCTGCTTTGAAACAATCTGTATTGAATAACATGTGATAGAAATAAAGGTGACTTGACTATAAATTACATATTCAGATTTATATAATTGTTTATATAACTTAATAATGGCATTTATTTATTTATAAATAAGATAAAGATGTAATTTTCAGGAGTAACAGTGTCTAAACTCTAAGACTCTGCGTGACTCTGAAGACTTTTTGAGTTTAAGTCAATGATTGTTCGCTCAACAGAGAACAACATCCTCCCTCCACAACAACATTCCCTGCAGGAAGTCACACACATGACCTTGACATATTCAAGGCTTCCTGAAAATTCCAGGAGCATTCCTGCAGCTCCAGATAAGAGTGTGTGTGAAGTTCAGCGTACCTGTGTCATCCTTTAAGAAAACCCCACTGACATTCTGAAGAAACTATTGTGATGTTAAAAGCATGAGCACAGCGTTCAGTGTTTTTCCACTCATGTGTGTGTGTGTGTGTGTGTGTGAGTGTGTGAGTGTGTGTGTGTGTGTGTGTGTGTGTGTGTGTGAGTGAGAGTGTGTGTGTGTGTGTGTGTGTGAGTGAGTGTGTGTGTGTGTGTGAGTGTGTGTGTGTGTGTGTGTGTGTGTGTGTGTGTGTGTGTGTGTGTGTGTGTGTGTGTGTATGAGTGTGTGTGTGAGTGTGTGTGTGGGCACCTGTGCGTCCATCAGCCACGGTCTGGCGTGAGAGGGCGCTCCTGAGCGCAGTGGTCACCACCGTCCTGTAGAGGGCGCCACACCTCAGGCCCTGGAAGTGGTAGGAGCTGACGTTGGGCGGCACGCTCTCGTTCTTCATGACCACGCTGTTGTGGATGAGGTGCACACGGTACAGATCCACGCCTCCGACCGCCCCGTCCCAGCGCACCTGCAGAGTGTCTGTGCTGCCCTGATTACTGACCCGCAGGTGTGTGACCTGTGCAGGCACTGAACACACACATCACACTCATCAGTGAACACACACATCACACTTCATCAGTGAACACACACATCACACTCATCAGTGAACACACACATCACACTTATCAAACAGATCTAGGGGTGCAACGGTTCAAATAGCTCACAGTTCGGATTCTATCCCGGTTTTAGGTTCACGGTTTCGGTACGGTTCGGTGTGTTCAGGAAAAATAGGACTACTGTCAAATAAAAATAAAGAAAATAAGACCAAATAACTACAAGCAACAGCACAAATAAATACAATAGAGTAAAAATACTAATAAAATAAATAGTGCTTTTTTATAGGTTTTTCAGGTAGGTGTAATAATAGTTTTCAGGCACAGAAATTGAATAAAGTAATCAAATGTAAAATAACATTGCATATTTGACTGTATAAATTAAAGATTAATAATCCTTATTAAAGTTACAAAAGCTATTCAATCCAGAGCTGTGTGTGATTTTCATGTCTTTTGTTGTTTGGTTAACATTAAAATCACAGACAGCAGGAACATTAGGCACTGATCCATTACACTGATACTGATACACATCTTCTCACAGCGCGCATGAGTTCTCTTATCTTGCTCTTGAATGTTTAAATTGGCAAAGCTTAAATGAGTTTAGTTTGAACACAGATAGCAGCGTGTGCAGTTCAGGTCTGGCCTGTGTTCGCGCTATTAACACCTGGGTGATGACGGCGTAAATGACTGGTCATGTTCGAGCAAACGGCACTCGCATTGAACAAAGTTTAAAAAAGAATAACCGTTTTGTTCACGTTTGCTTGATTATCACTGTTGTAATGCATTATCGGGGAGCCAGCATGTGGATCCATCAACAGAAACATACATTAGCGGAACTAATATTAAACATAGCGGTCTGTTTTACGTGTTGTTATTTTCAACAAACCAGATCATAGATGCGTCATCAGATTTGAGATCAACCGCGGTGCAAGTGCATGCCGAATGATACCGTTAATTTTTTTACCGAGAACACTACACCCCTAAACCGAGCCCTGATGAAAGCAGAGTGACTCACTGGTTGTTCCTGTGATGTGGGCGGAGCTACTCAGAGCTCCACTATTGGTGGTCACTGTGATGGTGTAGGTGTGTCCAGGCGTCAGGCTGTTGAAGCTGCACTGCTGCACGTCTCGATCTAACGTCCTTCTGTCCACAGTCGAGGCTCCGTCCCTCAGCAGGACGGTGTAGTCGTCCCACTCGCCCACAGGACGGTTCCACACGGCGCTCAGAGACGTCTCGCTGCTGTGACGGAGATTCAGCGACTGAACGGGCCGGGGAGCTCAACAGAGAGGAACACAGAGATACTTCACAATCTACGCTGCCTCTCAGGTCTTATCATTCTGGGGTGAGTTTCCCGAAAGTATTGCTAGCCAACTATGGTTCCATCAATGGCAATTTCCCCCGTTATCAGGATAGATCAATGAGTCGGTGTTTCCCAAAACCATAGCTCTAATGAACATGCGCAAACAGCATCGCAGAGTTGTGTGTTTGGAGCGACAGCTCTAGACCTGTGGTTAGAAGCAGAGGTTCTTGTTTTCATGACATGTGGACTCAATAAATCCTTATATTGAGCAAAATAATCAAGCTGACATTCTGTACAATCTGTATCTTTTATTTAGAATACATACAAATGTAATTTACGTCTTTTAGTTTGTCAAAAGGTTTAAAGCACCGTTATTGAAGAGTGCGCATGTGTGAACGAGCTCTAGTGCGTATGAACGAGCCTATGACTTAATCTGGAAATAAAGCTAAATAACTGAGAAATATTCCTCAGACGACATGTCCGTAATTTATAGCAAAACATCGAGCATTAATTCGATCTCAAACAGATTCATTAAAAGTAGTTATTATAACCCACCCCGTGTGTGACATCATAACCAACGTGGTTGAACGACCAGTTTGCGACAGTATGATTTTGGGAAACAGTCGTGACTAGTTGGTTGATTTCTTCATTGATGCATCGTACTACGGTAGTGAAGCAGCGAGTTACGGCGTTGTACGGGAAACACACCCCTGGTCTCTAGATATGGGCACTGTTCATTGTGATACAATTACATATGAGTGAATCTGTTCAGCATGTTCAGTAAGGCTGGGATTCAAGTACAAAAATAAGCATTGTGTGTTCATAGACCAGTCCAAATTTTGGGGTTGAATTCACTCTTCAAAAGAGCCGTATTCAGTTTACTTTTTAGAAGTGTGTTAAAGGATTAGTTCACTTCAGAATTAAAGTTTCCTGATTATTTACTCTCCCCCTCGTCTTCCAAGATGTTCATGTCTTTCCTCCTTCAGTCGAAAAGAAATGAAGGTTTTCATTCCAGGATTTTTCTCCAAATAATGGACTTGCGCATTACGTAATCACGTTGAAAGGTCACGCATGATGTAGGGGGAAGTACAGACCAAGTATATCTCAAAGCGAACGTGCAAAGACAAAGTCAAATGCCATCTACAAAAAATAAAATAAACTAAAAGGTAAAACAACGATGTTGGACGATTCTGAAGTTGGAGGAGAAAATGAGAATTTTTTTAACCGGAACATGCGTGACCTTTCAGCGTGATTACGTAATGTGTGTCGCATCACAGCTAGTGCAAGACGAGCATTTGTGGTTAAAAAGTATATAAATGTTTATTTTGTCATAAAATGGCGTAAGGTTTGTCTAGATGAGACTCTTATTCCTCGGCTGGATCATATCGAGACTTTGAAGCTGCACTGAAACTCACATCTGGACCTTCGACCCGTTGGACCCCATTGAAGACACTATATGGAGAAAAATCCTGGAATGTTTTCCTCAAAAACCTTCATTTCTTTTCGACTGAAGAATGGAAAGAACTACTACACTTCTTTAGGCCCCTGTTGGCTAGTGCAGTTTCAGTGCAGTGGTTGAATCAGTCACACACCTAGTCTCCCGTGGCAGTCTGCGGTCGAGCTCAGACCTCCGCTCTCCACGCTGACGGACGCCCGGTACAGCCGGCCGGGAACCAGAGTCCAGTTAGTGAAGCTGAGCTCCAGCACACTCCTGTCAGCGGTGCGGTTCGCCAGCACAGATGAGCCGTTGAACAGTAGGATCCGGTAGACATCCCAGCCGCCGTCAGGAGGAGACCAGGACAAGCGCAGGACCTTCTCATTCAGGGCCTCCAGCTTCAGATGAGCTGCCCATCCTGGAGCTGATGAGCAACACACACACACACACACACACACACACACACACGCACACACACACAGAGAGAGTATCTGTTTATTTCTGTCTACCAACCACTGGCTCTCAGATAACACGGGAGATAATAAGGTTATCAGAACGTTTCATCTTAGCCTTTACAAAATGTTTCCTGTTAGTTGACAAGGAAATTAATCACTTGTTATTCATATATGCATATGTCATACAGTATCTATAGTGGTAAGTGGTTTTAAATGGTTTGCGATGCACAGCTCATGTTTCGTCATATTTCTTGCCTGTTCTTCCAGTTGTCCTGCTCTCAGCTGTTAGTTCTCCACTCTTCGTCTTCACCGACACCTGATAAACATGTCCGGGTGTCAAGCCGCTGAAGAGCCAGTGAGAAGTGTTTGGAGGAAGGGTGAGGGCCTGTTCAGAGGAGCCGGAGCGAGACAGAGACAGCTGGTAGGACTCCATGTGTCCGACTGCAGGAGTCCAGACGGCTTCAAGAGAGTCCTGACTGCCGTTGCTCTGCAGAGTCAATGATGTGACGGGAGCGGGATCTACAGGAACGACAAGAGAGTCAATGATGTGACGGGAGCAGGATCTACAGGAATGACAAGAGAGTCAATGATGTGACGGGAGCGGGATCTACAGGAACGACAAGAGAGTCAATGATGTGACGGGAGGAGGATCTACAGGAATGACAAGAGAGTCAATGATGTGACGGGAGGAGGATCTACAGGAACGACAAGAGAGTCAATGATGTGACGGGAGGAGGATCTACAGGAATGACAAGAGAGTCAATGATGTGACGGGAGGAGGATCTACAGGAACGACAAGAGAGTCAATGATGTGACGGGAGCAGGATCTACAGGAATGACAAGAGAGTCAATGATGTGACGGGAGGAGGATCTACAGGAACGACAAGAGAGTCAGTGATGTGACGGGAGGAGGATCTACAGGAACGACAAGAGAGTCAATGATGTGACGGGAGGAGGATCTACAGGAACGACAAGAGAGTCAATGATGTGACGGGAGGAGGATCTACAGGAACGACAAGAGAGTCAATGATGTGACGGGAGGAGGATCTACAGGAACGACAAGAGAGTCAATGATGTGACGGGAGGAGGATCTACAGGAACGACAAGAGAGTCAATGATGTGACGGGAGGAGGATCTACAGGAACGACAAGAGAGTCAATGATGTGACGGGAGCGGGGTCTACAGGAACGACAAGAGAGTCAATGATGTGACGGGAGGAGGATCTACAGGAACGACAAGAGAGTCAATGATGTGACGGGAGGAGGATCTACAGGAACGACAAGAGAGTCAATGATGTGACGGGAGCAGGATCTACAGGAACGACAAGAGAGTCAATGATGTGACGGGAGCGGGGTCTACAGGAACGACAAGAGAGTCAATGATGTGACGGGAGGAGGATCTACAGGAACGACAAGAGAGTCAATGATGTGACGGGAGCGGGATCTACAGGAACGACAAGAGAGTCAATGATGTGACGGGAGGAGGATCTACAGGAACGACAAGAGAGTCAATGATGTGACGGGAGGAGGATCTACAGGAACGACAAGAGAGTCAATGATGTGACGGGAGGAGGATCTACAGGAACGACAAGAGAGTCAGTGATGTGACGGGAGGAGGATCTACAGGAACGACAAGAGAGTCAGTGATGTGACGGGAGGAGGATCTACAGGAACGACAAGAGAGTCAATGATGTGACGGGAGCAGGATCTACAGGAACGACAAGAGAGTCAGTGATGTGACGGGAGCGGGATCTACAGGAACGACAAGAGAGTCAATGATGTGACGGGAGGAGGATCTACAGGAACGACAAGAGAGTCAATGATGTGACGGGAGGAGGATCTACAGGAACGACAAGAGAGTCAATGATGTGACGGGAGGAGGATCTACAGGAACGACAAGAGAGTCAATGATGTGACGGGAGCAGGATCTACAGGAACGACAAGAGAGTCAATGATGTGACGGGAGGAGGATCTACAGGAACGACAAGAGAGTCAATGATGTGACGGGAGGAGGATCTACAGGAACGACAAGAGAGTCAGTGATGTGACGGGAGCAGGATCTACAGGAACGACAAGAGAGTCAATGATGTGACGGGAGGAGGATCTACAGGAACGACAAGAGAGTCAGTGATGTGACGGGAGCGGGATCTACAGGAACGACAAGAGAGTCAATGATGTGACGGGAGGAGGATCTACAGGAACGACAAGAGAGTCAATGATGTGACGGGAGCAGGATCTACAGGAACGACAAGAGAGTCAATGATGTGACGGGAGCGGGGTCTACAGGAACGACAAGAGAGTCAATGATGTGACGGGAGGAGGATCTACAGGAACGACAAGAGAGTCAATGATGTGACGGGAGCGGGATCTACAGGAACGACAAGAGAGTCAATGATGTGACGGGAGGAGGATCTACAGGAATGACAAGAGAGTCAATGATGTGACGGGAGGAGGATCTACAGGAACGACAAGAGAGTCAATGATGTGACGGGAGGAGGATCTACAGGAACGACAAGAGAGTCAGTGATGTGACGGGAGGAGGATCTACAGGAACGACAAGAGAGTCAGTGATGTGACGGGAGGAGGATCTACAGGAACGACAAGAGAGTCAATGATGTGACGGGAGGAGGATCTACAGGAACGACAAGAGAGTCAGTGATGTGACGGGAGCGGGATCTACAGGAACGACAAGAGAGTCAATGATGTGACGGGAGCAGGATCTACAGGAACGACAAGAGAGTCAATGATGTGACGGGAGCGGGATCTACAGGAACGACAAGAGAGTCAATGATGTGACGGGAGCGGGATCTACAGGAACGACAAGAGAGTCAATGATGTGACGGGAGGAGGATCTACAGGAACGACAAGAGAGTCAATGATGTGACGGGAGCGGGATCTACAGGAACGACAAGAGAGTCAATGATGTGACGGGAGTGGGATCTACAGGAACGACAAGAGAGTCAATGATGTGACGGGAGGAGGATCTACAGGAACGACAAGAGAGTCAATGATGTGACGGGAGCGGGATCTACAGGAACGACAAGAGAGTCAATGATGTGACGGGAGGAGGATCTACAGGAACGACAAGAGAGTCAATGATGTGACGGGAGCGGGATCTACAGGAACGACAAGAGAGTCAATGATGTGACAGGAGCGGGATCTACAGGAACGACAAGAGAGTCAATGATCTTAGTTCCACTTTCATTCACAGACTCTCACAGAAGTTAGTCTTCATTGATTCCTGTTTTCCTTTGTTCTGTTCCCGCCACTCATTTGTCGTCTTGGTTATTCTGTTCATCTGTGTTCATGATCAGTATATAACGGTAGGTGTCTGTGTCTTCAGTGTTTTCTGTGTTTACCGGCCTCATTAACGCCTGAGTTGTGTTTGTTTGCCGGCCTGTATGGGACTTGACTCGTGTGGATTATTAAAGACTTTCTGAAGCTATGCTTCTTCTTCATTGTGTGTTCTGCAGTCGAGCATGACCACCACAACCTGGACATTTTATTTTCAGGTCCATGCTCAAAAACTGAATAACTGGATAAATATTTACCGTATATACCCGACTATAAGACGACCCTGAATATAAGACGACCCCCCCATTTTCCAGACTTATTTTTGGGACAAAAAGAGATTTTCACGAGTTCACATGTTAATGAAATCTGATGTAATATTATAATGCGTATTTGGCTTGCTGTCCGGGGGGAGGGCTCCGAGCTCGGAATTCGGCCCGACCCCAGAGTACTCCCCCCTATGAATGTATAGATCATAGGTATCTATGAGCAGGCCCATCTGAATGTGAGGTGATGGGGTGGTGGCGGGATGCTGAGAAATTTGTCATGAGACAGGAGGTAAGGGAAGGCTTTATTTATACTGGCTTCTTCTTGTGCTGATTGGATGATTACCTGAACATGCTCCTCCCGAACTTTGTTACATAAAACTTCATTTTGTGGAAAAAATCTGGTTTTCAACAGAAAATAATTTTATTTGAAAATTGCTGTGATAATTCATTCTCTCTCTTCCAGCACGCGCGCGCACCTTTCTCTCTCTCTCTTTCTCGCTCTGCGTCTCGCGCGCGCACCTCTCTCTCTCTCTCTCTCTCTCTCTCTGCATCTCGCGCGCGCACCTCTCTCTCTCTCTCTCTCTCTCTCTCTCTCTCTCTCTGCGTCTGGCGCGCGCACCTCTCTCTCGCTCTCTCTGCGCAGAGAGGAGCAGCGTTTTAATTAAGTTAACGGCTCGATTATCAGTATTTTTGTGCAGATTGACATCTTGGAAGGGAGAGCTGGTTTTGTCTTAATGGGTCGCGTTTCAGTCACTATTTCATATTAATTCCGTTGTTCTTTCTCCCTTTCCCCCCGTGATTTTGTCTATATCGCGAATATAAGACGACCCCCCCATTTTTCAGCCTATTTTTAGGACAAAAATCTCGTCTTATAGTCGGGTATATACGGTAGTAAATAAATTCGGGATCCAGGATGTTTTACAGTTTTTTTCGATTGCTAAACGACAGTGGGCACAACTGGAGTCACATGTGCGAAACTCTGACTATTCATTCGATTCACATGACGTCACTGTAGCTTTGCGCCGCCATCTTTGCGACCGCGGCGGTCTCAGTAATGCCTGCAATATGTTGTGCAGTTGCCTGCAACAACAGCCGAAAGAGGAACCCTGAACTGGTATTTTATTCTATACCAAAAGAAGAGAGAAGAGAGAATCATTTACTTAAAAGACTTGAAGTCTCATGTTTGTGGTTAATTATATTTCCATTATACTCTCAGTGGCCAACATTATAGACAGATATCGACAGATAATGTTTTGTCTTCATTTTATTGTTGGATCGTTTAAATGCACTTTATCATGGTAAGTTAGTAAGATTTGGGGTTGTTTTGAATATAACTGTCTGTCTGTTAGTTAATACCTACCTAAATCTAATAAATATTTTTCTGAAGTTCATAAAGATATTGTCTTCGTCACATGCGCTTTAGATGTTATTTTGTGTAAGTAACGTTACGTTAGCTCTGCAGACGATGCATAATCTCAGCCTTGAAATGCATATTAAAGGACTAGTTCTTCCAAAAATGATAATTCTGCCGTCATTTACTCACCTTCATGTGCAAATCCTTAAGTTTACTTTCCGTGGAAGACAAAGGGACATTTTTGAATATGTAGCCTAATGGAGACTCTTCTTGTCGATGTAATGAAAGTGAGTAACGTTAGCCTACTGGGGGCTGTCACGCAAAATAATAATAATAATAAAAGACAAAAAAAAAAAAACATCACAAAAGTATCATAAAAGTGATCTAATACGACTCGTCCGTTATAATAATATCGTTATCATATGATAGCTTTATGTGACGAACAAACTGCAATTTAAGTCGTTATATTATAATCACTGAGCTTACCTCTTGATAGCTTTTAATCGCAGCTGAATCATTGAAAAAGATTCGACTCGAAAGATTCTTTCGAAAGATATTGAACTTCCGGTGTCATGGCGGCAGCATAGTATACCTCGGCGTCCACCTTCCACAAACTTAAGATAATTTATTGTATGTGCGGTCAGTTCTCTACTCTTTATGAATGAACTTTAACTTTACAAAGCACAGCCAGGAGTAAATGCGAAAAACAAGACAAACTATTGCTGCTCAGAGAAGCGTGATGGATGAACTTCAGGGAGAGCTCGGCGTGCAAAACGCGGCTCTGGTGAAAGTAATGGAGGTGACCATGGCGAAATACTTCAATGAGGCCGACGAGAAATCAGAAGCTCGTTTCAATAGACTTGAGAAACGAATTGACAATATGCACGCAACTCTTTCGCGGCATACGGAAGAGATAAGGGTCATTCGCACTGAATCAGTAAACCTTCGGGAGCGTACTGCCAATGTGGAAAAATCTTCCGCCTTATGTTTGAAGAACCTACAAACTTACGAAGCCAAACTAATTGAGATGGAGGACAGAGCACGTCGGGATAACCTGCTCGTATTCAACCTCAAAGAAGGAGCTGAAGGGGCGAACGCCCGCGCCTACCTGATGGAGAAGATTGCGGGATGGTTCCCTGTCCTCGAACCCTCTCTGCCTGAGCTGATGAGGTGCCACCGCCTTGGGAAACCTCCCACGCATGGTTCTGTAAAGGCACGTCCTCGTCCGCTTATGATTAAGTGCCTTCGCTTCACGGATCGAGATCGTCTGCTTGGCGAGGCGAGGAAAAGCCCTCCTGAGGTGGATGGCGACCTGTTGACGTTTACTGCAGACTATAGCGAGGCTACAACAAGGCGTCGGAAGCCGTGCTATAAGATCATGTACGAGGCTCGTTCCCATGGATTTGAGGCTTTTCTTCTTTACCCAGCTACAATCAAGCTTTCGCGGGGTAAAGATATTTATACTTTTCAGGAGGTGAGCGAGGCTGAAAAGTTCGTTGCTTCCCTGAAGGACTAAAAACATTGGTTTGGGGGAAAACTTCGAATGGTAAGACTGATTTAAGAAGCTTATTCCAACAAAAGTTTCTGAGAACCTCTCAGGCTGAGCTACATGGTGCATCTCCTTTTTTTTTTTTTTTTTTTTTTTTTTTTTTTGTATTATACTTTGATATGAGCTGTTTATATGTTGTTGTTGTTGTTTTTTATTATTTTTTTATTATTATTATATTCAGCAGTTAATTTATTAGAACTATTTGGCCACGTTTAGCAGACAGCAAGCTACTCTGTTATGTGCTTTAGATGGCTCGAGGATAATTATTAGTGTGCTTAATTAAAAATGGCGTTCTGACCCGCAGCACAAAGGCAAACTTTATATTTTGTTGGAGGGTGGGGGGGGCTGTGACTGTTTCACCAAGATGACTGGTATATTTTTTGGGAGGGTGGGCAGTCTTCCTTATTTTTTGGGAGGACTTAGGATGGTCAAGGTTGAGCATTTTTGGTTTGTTCATGTGGTTGCTGTTGTTGTCTTTTTATTTTTTCCCCTATATCATTATCATTATTATTATTATTATTATTATTATTATTCCTGTGATTTCCTTTGTGTGGGTGTGTGTATGTGTGTGTGCGTGTATGGTGGATGGGGGAGAGGGTTGCCGACCCAGGCATTGACCTTACCAAAACCTTGTTCCTTACCAAATATTGTTCTTGTCTGGTTTCTTTATATTTACATGCAAAACTACAACATAAATAAATATGAGTAGTATCAATGTTATGTCATGGAATGCACGAGGCCTTAATTCTCCCCAAAAGCGTATAAGCACTCTGAAGTTTCTTTTTAGAAAAAATATCCACTATGCTTTTATTCAAGAGTCACATTTAATTGAAGCCGATGTACATAGATTTAAGAATAAGTACTATCATGTCGTTGCTTCCTCTTGTTATATCAAGAAAAGCAAAGGTGTTTTTATAGCTGCAAAACGTAACTTAAATTATACCATTCTGGGCACAGGGGGATCTGATGATGGTCGAATTACTTTTTGTAAAATAGCCATTAAAGGTATTAAAATTGCATTGATGAGCGTTTACGCTCCAAATTGCTTCGACCAACACTTTTATAATTCGTTGGCCTCCATATTAACAGATCTTCCAGAGTACCAACTTTTAATAGGGGGTGACTTTAACGCTGTATGGCTTCATGAGATTGATAGAACAGGGGTAACAGAAAGCAGAGATCAGCGACTGGCATCTATTGCATTAAAGAAATTGTCTACTGACTATGGAGTGATTGATACATGGCGATTGATGAATCCTTCTTCTAGAGAATTTTCTTTTTTTTCATTTCGTCATAAATCTTTTTCAAGAATAGATTACATCTTTTCATCCAAAACTCTTTTTAATGATATTTGCGACACTGAAATGACCCCAATAGCTTTATCCGATCATAGGGCTGTTTTATGTAGTTTCTCGTTAAGAGCTGGTCAGTCTAGGGCAGTTCGTTGGCGTTTTAACACGTCTCTGCTCCAGAATAATATATTTATAAGCGAGCTGGAGGCTGAGTTGGAGGAATTTATTAAAATAAATGGCCCATCAGTTGATGATCCACGAGTGCTATGGGATGCGGTTAAAGGGTGCATTAGGAATAAAACTATATCTTTTGCATCCTATCTCAATACATCTAAAAAACATTGTATAAAATGCTTGGAGTCTGAAATCATAGCTCTTGAAGATGAAATGTTAAGTAATCCCTCTCCAGAAAACATCTGTAAGCGACAGAAACTAGTTGATGAACTTAGTAGTTTGTTAATAAGAGAAGCAGAATTTACTATCCACCGCACTAGGCAAAATTACTATCATAATAGCGCTCGTCCAAGCCGTTTGCTTGCGTATAAATTAAGGAAAAATGATGACCTAGCAAAGATTTCAGCTATAAGGACTAAAGAGGGGGACATAACGTCTGACCCGGTACGCATTAATAGTACTTTTCAACTATTCTATCAAAGTCTTTATACGTCAGAGGTGCCTCATGATGACAAAGCCTGTTCTGAATTCCTTCAATCATTACAATTACCTAAATTGCCTTCTGAAGCTGTGTGTTCCTTAGAGGCACCCATTCAGTTGGAAGAACTGAGATTAGCTATTAAAGCAATGAACAGAGGCAGGTCTCCGGGCCTGGACGGAATACCACCAGAACTGTTTGAGGCCTATTGGCCCCAGCTTGGACCTCTATTGCTGAATATGCTTAATTTTTCTATTAACAGAGGTTCCTTCTCTGCCAGTTCAAATATTGCAATAATATCTCTATTACTTAAGAAGGACAAGCCATCTCATGACTGTTCGTCCTATAGGCCGCTAAGTCTTCTGAACTGTGAAGTTAAGCTTTACGCTAAGGTCTTAGCTACACGTTTAGAACGCTACATGCCCCATTTGGTTCATCATGACCAAACGGGGTTTATTAAATCTAGATTAGCATCAGATAATGTCCGTCGTTTACTTCACATTATAGATTTTGCCTCCAACTCAGAAGATCAAAATGCCATTCTTTCACTAGATGCCGAGAAGGCTTTTGATCGGCTGGAATGGTGTTACTTGTGGTCTGTCCTCCAAATCATGGGTTTCAGTGATATCTTTATCTCCATGATAAAGTTATTGTATACTAACCCCTCGGCAGTCGTTATAACGGGCAACAATTGCTCAGCTAGGTTTCCAGTTACAAGATCGTCCCGTCAGGGTTGCCCCCTATCTCCACTTTTATTTTCTTTATCTTTGGAACCTGTTGCCCAGGCAATACGGCAGTCAGAGGCTTTAGAACCAATTATTATTCAAGACACATCGCACTGCATTTCTCTGTATGCTGATGATATTTTAATTTTTACAAAAAATCCTTCTAAATCCCTTCCACATCTTCTTAAAATTTTTGATAACTTCAGCAGTATTTCAGGCTATAAAATAAACTGGACAAAATCGGCTTTAATGCTGTTGGGGGGACTGGATGACCAGGTACCACTTTTTAATATTCCGGTTGTTAGTAATTTTACATATCTAGGAGTGTCCATCAGTCCCTCACTTAACCAGCTAACTGCTGACAACTATAATAAAGTTAAAAAAAATGTAGAGGGTGACTTGAATAGATGGGGGATGCTTCCTACTTCCTTTCAGTCCAGACTTTCAGTCATTAAGATGAATATATTGCCTCGTGTTAATTTTGTGAGCAGTATGATCCCCCTAGCTCCACCGGGTGGTTACTGGAAGAAGCTCCATTCAATCATCAATTCTTATTTATGGAATGGAAAAAAGCCCAGAATTAAAGCATCTACTTTACAAAGACATAGATTATCAGGAGGTGTTAATTTGCCCAATTTTGAGTGGTATTCCTGGAGCTTTGTTTTGCGCTCACTTGCTATATGGTCGAATTCAGAGATTATGGTGTCATGGCGTCCCATTGAAGAACGTTTAACATATCCATATTGTTTGCCTAGTCTGGTATATTCTAATATACCCCGTAGTATAGTTAAACATGATTTTGGACCAATAATTTCTTATTTTTTTACGGTATGGCATAAAGTCCAGCGATTTGCCAAAATCCCAAATACATTCTTCGCTCAATCCCCTATCTTCAACAATCACTCACTTTTAATTGAGAAGAAACCAATTATGTTCCCTCAGTGGAGCAATAGAGGGGTCTGTGTCCTCAAGGACATCATAGGGGAACAGGGTCTTCGTGCATTCCATGACCTAGAGAGAGCGTACAATTTATCGGGCACTTTTTATTTTTATTTACAGTTACGGACAGCAATGCGTGCTCAGGGTGTTCCTTGGGGTATCGAGTTGGGGAATCATCCCCTTCATGCAATCATTGATGCTAAGGGTAAAATTAAAGGTATTGTCTCAGAGTTATATAAGTTTATAACCAAAGCTTCATATAAGCCCTTGTCATTTATCAGACTCTGGAAGACAGATATTAACATCTCCCAGGACCCAGACTGGGGCACGGTTTGGTTAAACATATCTCTATCGTCTAGAAACCCTGATCATCAAATGATACATTATAGATTAATCCATAGGTCTTATTTAACCCCGCGAAGATTACAGCAAATGAAACTTAGAGATAACCCATATTGTGAGTTTTGTCCAGATAATACTATTGCTACTTTTTTCCATATGGTGTGGCAATGTCCAGAGGTCAATAGATTTTGGCATAGTGTTTCATCTATCATGTCTAGTATTATCAAGGGACCCATCCCTTTTTCACCATGTTTGTTTCTGCTCAATGATACATCGTCTTTAAAGCTAACTATGAACAATAGGCGTCTTCTTCTGGCTGGTTTGACAGCTGCCAAAAGAATGATAGTTTGTCGCTGGAAACCACCACATACATTGTCAGTGAGCAAATGGCTCTCTTCTTATCGGGATATTGTTCAGCTAGAGTTATCTACAGCACGCTTACATTATGCCAAAACTTCTAATATTGACTGTTGGTCAGAGCTATTAGAGAAAATAAACGAAATGATGTAGCCTAGATATGGTCAGACTTTTCCTCTTTTTTATTGTTTACATATTGATTGGTCTTATATATACGCTGGCCGGGTGTTTTTTTTTTTTTTTTTTTTTTTTTTTTTGCATCTAATTTATACAATGTGTAATGTTTAAATGTCTAGCTCTATGTGATGTAGATATGGTCAGATTTTTTTTTTTTTTTTTTATTGTTTACATTTTGATTTGTTTTAAATATATGGTACCCGTTTTTTTTTTTTTTTTTTTTTTTTTTTTTTTTGAGTGGGCATTTAATGTATACAATGTGTAATGTTTAAATGTTTAGCTCTGTGTGGAGAAGTCAGGATGTGCTTGATACTTTCAAGTATGAGATATTTATCTAATATATACAATGTTCAATGTCCCGCTCTGTGTTATATGATGCTATGTGTGGATCTATGTGGATATCATAATGATGGACGGGTGGCAATGGGAAAGGGTTGAGAGGTATGTGTGTGTGTGTGTGTGTTCCCCATTTATTTATTTATTATTATTATTATTATTATTTTTTATTTTATTTTATTTAAATTTTTTTTTTTTTTTTTTTTTTTTTTTTTTTTTTATTGTTCATTACCTTGAGCGAATCTTGTTAGGGGTTGGAGGGTGGACTTGGGTTGGGTAGGATATGGGGAGGAGAAGAGAAACAGGTACCAGAATAAGCAAAACCTTACTGTGCCTTTGTTATATTTTTAATGATGATGTAACTAGCCTAAGGTTTTTTCTCTCTCTTGCGAAGGTGTTTCCTCTCCAATGTGTACATAATGATTGTAAGAAAATAAATAAATAATTGATCACAAAAAAAGAAAGATTCTTTCATTTCGATATTTGTGTGTATTAAACCTTCTCTCTGTAATTGAACATCTGTTCTTTCGGACAGATATGGTCTTTTATGATATTCGGCTGATGTCTCTGGCTGTGCTGATGGACGGATTAGATAGATTCATTCATGCCAGCCGAACAGCTGCAGATTCATAGATTCATTCATGACATCGCCTCGACTCTCATGAACGCGCGCCATGAAGCTCTATGACTTAAGTATTTCTATATCATGAAAGGCCAATTGGGGCAAGCCTGGGGCAGATAATAATGGACTAAAGAAAACTGGGGGTAAAAAATAAGGATCGGTGCCTAAAATAGAAATTTGCTCCAGGTATCTCTGTCTCTCTCTCTCATTCAAATGGGCAGTTTGGGCGGCCATACCGCGGGAGTCGGTCGCAAATATGACGGCGTTCTATTTGTAGTGACGTAGGTGGCATCTATGAATAGTCTGCACAGCAGCAGTTCATGTGGACCAAACTCTAGTTCGTTTTTCATTGCTTGAACACAGTTTTCAAAACTCTACACACTTATCCCATGACTTTAACCACAACCTGCACAACACTGTGGATTTACAGCACTCTGTTCAAATGCTAACACACTGCTGTCAAAACTGTGAACCACACATTCAAAACAGAATAGATGTCAGCCTTGTGCCTTTCAAACACTGCTGACTGCACTTTCAGCTGAAAGGCTCCCATACACAAAATACTGTAAATATATTTGAATGAAATATATTTTTGGAATATATGCAAATATTTGAAATTTTCCCAATAAATATATTTTAGTTAAATATATGTAAATATATTTCACACTTACTGTAACATCATATATTTTTGTTATATTTCAGAATATATTTCAAAATGATAAATATAAGTGACCAACAATGCAAATATATTTCAATGTATTTGGAATATATGCCACATATATTTTCGACACTTTACATAAAAATATATTTCAATATTTTTTTTTTCTGTATGGGTGGAGGTGGAAAGTGTTTGGTCACCACCCACATGACCAAATGTCTCTTTTGGAAGCCATGCGTGCCGGATGTGAGGACACGACTGCCAGGGATGGATAAGGCACTCCAGAAGGTTCTTCCCCAGGTGCATGGCAAGAGAGAACATTAGATGTGATGTTGATGAACACCTGTGGCCTGATGCTAGAGAGAGGCAGGATTAGCCCCTCAATTATTTGTTCGAATTACATTACATTACATTACATTACATGTTCGTATGTACTTTTAGTTTCTACCTTTTTTTCTTGTTACTGTAATTCCGTAAATTACTACAGACTATTGAAGCAAACTGCTAATTTTCATTTACCTTAAAGAATTATGTTCTAAAAATGTAAATAAATCATGTGAAAGAATGTCACTCTTTTCTTTGAAGAAAATATTACTTTGTGTGAAGTCACTGAAATTGTTCAAACTGTAAAGATGAAAAGTGTGTATTTTTCTGTATTGGTGTTTGATGCTAGTGTTTTTCCTCTCAGTGTGTTCTGAGTGACAGTGTGTGTTATCTCAGTGAGTGTGTGTGTGTGTGTGTGTGTGTGTGTGTGTGTGTGTGTGTGTGTGTGTGTGTGTGTGTGTGTGTGTTCTGAGTGACAGTGTGTGTTATCTCAGTGTGTGTGTGTGTGTGTGTGTGTGTGTGTGTGTGTGTGTGTGTGTGTGTGTGTGTGTGTGTGTGTGTTCTGAGTGACAGTGTGTGTTATCTCAGTGTGTGTGTGTGTGTGTGTGTGTGTGTGTGTGACAGTGTGTGTTATCTCAGTGTGTGTGTGTGTGTGTGTGTGTGTGTGTGTGTGTGTGTGTGTTCTGAGTGACAGTGTGTGTTATCTCAGTGTGTGTGTGTGTGTGTGTGTGTGTGTGTGTGTGTGTGTGTGTGTTCTGAGTGACAGTGTGTGTTATCTCAGTGTGTGTGTGTGTGTGTGTGTGTGTGTGTTCTGAGTGACAGTGTGTGTTATCTCAGTGTGTGTGTGTGTGTGTGTGTGTGTGTGTGTGTGTGTGTGTGTGTGTGTGTGTGTGTGTGTTCTGAGTGACAGTGTGTGTTATCTCAGTGTGTGTGTGTGTGTGTGTGTGTGTGTGTGTGTGACAGTGTGTGTTATCTCAGTGTGTGTGTGTGTGTGTGTGTGTGTGTGTGTGTGTGTTCTGAGTGACAGTGTGTGTTATCTCAGTGTGTGTGTGTGTGTGTGTGTGTGTGTGTGTGTGTGTGTGTGTGTGTGTGTTCTGAGTGACAGTGTGTGTTATCTCAGTGTGTGTGTGTGTGTGTGTGTGTGTGTTCTGAGTGACAGTGTGTGTTATCTCAGTGTGTGTGTGTGTGTGTGTGTGTGTGTGTTCTGAGTGACAGTGTGTGTGTGTGTGTGTGTGTGTGTGTGTGTGTGTGTGTGTGTGTGTGTGTTCTGAGTGACAGTGTGTGTTATCTCAGTGTGTGTGTGTGTGTGTGTGTGTGTGTGTTCTGAGTGACAGTGTGTGTTATCTCAGTGTGTGTGTGTGTGTGTGTGTGTGTGTGTGTGTGTGTGTTCTGAGTGACAGTGTGTGTTATCTCAGTGTGTGTGTGTGTGTGTGTGTTCTGAGTGACAGTGTGTGTTATCTCAGTGTGTGTGTGTGTGTGTGTGTGTTCTGAGTGACAGTGTGTGTTATCTCAGTGTGTGTGTGTGTGTGTGTGTTCTGAGTGACAGTGTGTGTTCTCTCAGTGAGGGTTGTGTGTAGTGTTTAGCTGCACTGAGCCTGTTGTGAGCCGTGTGTTGAGAGTTGTGTTGCTTGGAGTGAGTTTTGCAGGTGATGTGAACTGTTCAGCTCAGGTGACTGTTGTTAGTGCAGACTGTAGTCAGAGTTTTGCACATGTAGCTCCAGTTGTGCACACTGTCGTTTAGCAATCGAAAAAAACTGTAAATAAAACATTATCGAGCTAAAATATAGTACAATTATTTAATTGAAAAAGGAGAGCAACTGTAGGTCTGTATTTAAAGCTTTCATGAATTACAACCATTTAAGTTTGGATAGTGCATTTTCACGTCTATGTTCACAGTTATCAGGTGTTTCATTTGGTGAAAACTATTTAAATTCTGTCATAATCTCCTGACCGTCACGTCATGAAAAACCCTGTATGACTTTCATTCTTCTGTGGAAAACAAAGGGAGAAGTTTAGCACAACGGGCAATGGCCAGGAGTCATGAAGCTTAGTGTGAGAAACAGGACAAGAGTTATGAACCACATGAGGGTGAGTAAATGATGGCAGTGTGTGTGTGTGTGTGTGTGTGTGTGTGTGTGTGTGTGTGTGTGTGTGTGTGTGTGTGTGTGTATCATGGGTAATAAAACAAATCCTCTTGTGTGTCATACAGGTGTGGAACCACATGATGGTGAGTAAATGATGACAGAATTAGCCCAGTTAGCAGTGGTGATATTCACACCATCTCAACAACAGTGTGTGTGTGTGTGTGCATGAGTGTGTGAGTGTGTGTGTGCATGAGTGTGTGAGTGTGTGTGTGTGTGTGTGTGTGTGTGTGTGTGTGTGTGTGTGTGTGTGTGTGTGTGTGTGTGTGTGTGTGTGTGTGTGTGTGTGTGTGTGCGAGTGTGTGAGTGTGTGTGTGTGTGTGTGTGTGTGTGTGTGTGTGTGTGTGTGTGTGTGTGTGCATGAGTGTGTGAGTGTGTGTGTGTGTGTGTGTGTGTGTGTGTGTGTGTGTGTGTGTGTGCATCATGGGTAATAATGGGCAGTAAACGGCAGGATATGTAGGCGGGTCGTCTGGTAAAGCAGGAAGGGAGGAGGCGAGCTGAAAATATCCTGGAAAAAGCGATTAAAGAGCTGATGGCCTTTGGTTAGGAGTAAAAGTGTGTGTCCTGTGGAACATCACCACTGTACCGGCGTAAACTGAGAGCACGTAAATCACAGCAGGAATTATATAACTGTGTGCTATAAAAACATTAAAAAAGTGACTTGTTAAGTTTGTTAATTTAGATAATGAATCTGAATCTGAGTTGTTTACTACCGTTTCCTCCATCAGTTTGACCAATCAAGGCTGTTAGTGAACTGATATGTGCTGTTCTCAGACACCATACACACCGCAGTGACACTCAACACACACACACATTAAAGGAAAGAGCAAAAACACTATTACAAATAATACAGTGAACAGGAAAGCCACAACAGGCTTGATTTATTCGTGCTGCAGTGCATGCTGGGAACTGCAGTCATTACGGTGTGCAAAATGAGCAAACGTTGCCTCATCATATTGGCTAAGGACAAGGACACACAGCTCTAGAAGCCTTTGTCCCTGTCTGAAAAAGCTACAGTCACAGATTTTAAAAAGTTAAGCTCATTTGTAGTCAAATTTGACTCATATTTCATAGAGCAGTAACCCTGCACAACCCAGACACGCTAACCTCACGCATGATCTTAGTGCAACAGACACAGGGAAGTTGCTGAGTGACTTCAGATGACTAAGAGTATAAGAATGACAGCCTCAGTTCCTATTGGCTCTCACTGTATGAAAAAGAGCACAAAGCAGGACGTCCACTCTAATCATGAGTTGGCTCAGATTACAGTCATCAGACATGGGGTCAGAGGTCAGAGGTCAGGGGTCAGGCTTGACTGGAACGTGATCAGGTGTCAGTTAGTTTGGAAAGCATGATGGTTGACTGATGAATTGATTCATATGAGTGTAATAGGAGTAAAGGATTTTTCAAACTGACAAATTATTACTAGTTTGAAGTGAGACCAGGTTGAAAAAAGGGTAACACTTTATTTTGATAGTCCACTTTAGAGATTCTACTGTCTATAAGTAACTTTGGAACTACATGTCAACGTATTATACTAACCTAAACCAAGCAGTCTAATAATACTCGAGAGTTACATAACATGTAGTTGCATATTAATAAAAGTTAGTTGACATGTAGTTGCAAAGTTACTTGTAGTTAGTAGAATGTCTAAAGTGGGAAAATAAAATAAATCAAATTAAATTTGTACATCCCTTTATAGAATTACAATGAGGTGCACAAATTAGTGGAATCAAGTGCAATTACGACATTCCACACATTATATAAACCTCAATAAATCAGTCTAGTTCAGAAGCACTGAAGTTCATAGGTCCATCATGCCAAGATCTCAAAGATCTCAAAACATAAGCTGGATCGTCTCAGAAGGAAGTACTAAGTTTTGTTGTTTTTTGACAATGACTGTTATGGGAGCGCATCCCTAAATCCCCTCCGAGAGCCTGCAGGGACCCTCAGAAGTTCTAGCTACAGTCGGTGTTAATGTGTGGAAGGAAGCTAATCCCGTCTCCACAGGAGGACAGGAGGAAGAGGCAGGACTTCTGGAACAATGTGTCCTGGACAGATCGAGTCAAAGGTCGAGTTGTTCAGCCTCAGTTCCGACGTCCAAACGTCACGCAGATCCAGAGAGGAATCAGACGAAAAGACAGAAATGAAGGGTCCTGAATGGACACGTTAAAGTCCAGGGGCCAGTTGCATTAACCGCTAAGACTCGTCTTACAAGTTAGTCATCAATTTTTTTTAGATAGTTCATAATTTTTTTAAAGTCAGCTCCACAAAAACGTAGATATGAACGTAAAAACTCATGTTCGCGTATAAATTGCATGGTAAACACAGTGCGTGCTATAGAGGGTTGGTATATCATAGGGGTTGCACGACTACTGATTTCTGCTAGTCGATTTCTTATCAAAACAATACTCGAGTTACTCGACTACTCGACTAATGCAACAATTACATAAGTAAACTCTCAAAACATTATAATTATGACATTTCATTAAATTTTAATCTAAAGCCAAATAAATTAAAACAGTCTAAAGCCAAATAAATTCCATTCTTGCCTTTCATTTCAGACGTCTGCTTCTAGGGGCTGTTCACATATCGCGTCTTTTCCGCGCTCAAGGTCGTTATTTCAAATGTAGGCGTGCGCTCATAATGAAAGCAACATGGTGCGCTAGTTTTTCCAGGCGGGTTTTTCCTTCTCATCTCCAGAAATATATCTAGTAGTAAAGCTAATGCAAGGGCTAGAAATCAATTAATGAGACAGGCGGCACGGCCGCGCGCGCTTTCCACACGTTTTTAGCATGGTTTTTAGACGCAATATGTGAACGGCCTCTTGCAGAGTTGGCCAATTACAATATTTTTTGTCATCCTTGATGAAATACTTCCACACATCTGACGTGTGGTGTCTGTTGGTGACGTTCGCCATTTTTAATTCATTTATGGTTAATGGACGCTCGAGTAGTCGATTGTTTCCGACAGCGTCGACTAGTGGTTGACTCGACTAGTCTATGCAAGCCCTAGTATATCATAATGTATTCTCTTGAAAATTATTTATTGTCAATTGTGTGTAAACTCCTCTTAGGAGTTTCACCATTCAATGTGAATGTATCTGAGAACATTCTTAAATAAGGAAATCTATTCAGTGATTGGTCCACGCCAGTGTCGTCATCCAAAATCCTGTTTGTGGCACAGCAAAGTGTCGTGATTATCTCTAAGACTGACGCTTAAGATTTAGTCCTACACTTCACTTAAATTATGACTGAGATGCTTGATAACTTACTTTTAAGCGCAGCTTTGAGACAAACATTTTTTCACTCTTAAGTCAATTCTTAGCAGTGTTCTTGTGAGTAATTCTCAGAGGCTTGATGAATACGGGCCCAGATCTCCATCTAAGTGGGCTGTACATGAAAGAAACCCCTCCAGTAAACACAGTTCACCTGTTCACTGTCACCAACTCATCTGAGAACAGATCTGAAGTGAAACGCTTGTGGTTCATGAAGGCGTTGGAAAACAGACCGAGAGCTGATGAAAGTGAAGCTTCAAAAAATGTAAGGGTACACAGGTTATAGACGTCTAGGGTCCACTGTTAAGCTGTTTTATACAAAATATATATTTTACAAAATGATTTGAACTAAAATTGCTAGAAAATCAAAGTTGTATAGATAAAGTTGAAAGGTGCTAAAATGTTTTAAAATAGGCTGTTTTCACAGGATGAATTTTGAGTTTGATACCTAATTTATGACTACTAAAATGTAAAAAGGCAATAAAAAAAACGTGTATATATAGAGAGAGGAATAGACAAAAAATCTTCTACTCACTGTGAGACACTGACAGACAATTATATTAAAAAAAATGCCTGCATGAGGAATTCTGAAATGTGGCTGAAAATCCTGAAAATGTTAATGTACCTGTTATAATTTACTTGTACTATAATATACTACAATATAATTTATGTACTATAAGGACAATTGGTTTTCTATTCTTGTTTATATATGCATTATAAATTGAGAATTAAGAAAAGGGCTCCTTTCTGTTATCGTCTTTGCAGCTAAACATGCTTTGAGTGAGGAAACTGGAGTCAGAGAGAGAGAACACACTGTTCTGTGCCAGTGCCAAACGCTTAAAGACCGCACGTCTACAGACGCTCACAGACACTGTGTGAACGCAGGAGCTTCATCACATCTGTCAGAACAATGTGTTCCACTGGATCAATGCCAAACATTAATCACTGAAGAGACACTTCAAAACACTTCTGTTCACACAATGGCACCTTCTGATTCACTACAGCTCTGAAGGAATGTGAGGGTCTTACCGGTTTGAACTGTGATGTTTAAGCGAGCGCCGTCCGTCTGGGAAATGATCTCAAACACATAGGTCTCACCGGGAATCAGCCCCACTATCCGGCATGTGTAACGGTGGGGTCTCTCCGAGTCTTCAGAACAGCTTGTGAAGTGAGAAGCATCCGTCATGATGAAGCTGCAGGATTTTCCAGGTGATGTGAAATTGATTACACAATAATCCATATGAATACTGGCTGCGGTTACGTTCACCAGACACCTGACGGTCTCCGCCGTTTCAAGCTGCAACCAACAAACATACAGCAGAATGTTAAAGAGAAATTGATATTTACTAGTACTATGATGATCTTGATAATATTGCTGGAGCTCAAACAGAAGAGCGTTGTGCAAGAAATGCCATGGGTTTGATTCCCAGGGAACGCATGAACTGATGAAGTGTAAACCTTGAATTTAGTCTAAATGTGTTGATTGATGTGAACGGCAGCACTGATTTTCCTGCAGTTTCGGTAACGTATGTAACCCACGTCCTGAAGGAGGAAACGGAGACGTTACGTCAACGTAATTGGGATCACTTCAGGGAGCCCTATCATCTTCAAGTGTATACAGAACGAGCCAATGCACATTTGCGTGCGAGATTTGCATCTCACTGCGTGGGTATAAATACGGAACGGATGCACACACCTTTGCTTTACGCTGAGGAGCCGAGGGTGTTCGGCCAATCTGCGATGCTATAGCAATCATAGCGTCAGGACGTAACATCTCCGTTCCTCCTTCAGGGAACGAGGCTTACATAAGTAACCGAGATGTTCCCTTTCAGTCGGTCACGTTCGACCTTACATCGAAGTGGCAACGTAATTGGGATCCCTATGGAAAACGCCATGGTTGCTGCCACATCCAGCGCCCTACGTAAGTCTTTTAGACCCTCAGTTATCTGGGGCTGAAGACATACCTAGTGAGAGTACATACTGTTGTTCTGTATAACCCATACAGTACAACTCTTGGATAACACTAGGAAAGTGTGCCCTTTCCGGGGGAGAGGAACGCTGCGGAAGCCACATCCTGCCCGTAAGGAGGTAACATGTGGGAGTTACACATATGGACTGGCCGATCAGGGCAGTACAACATATGGATGTCACTGGGGTTGCTCCAGCCTGAGTAGGGGAAGACAACACCGGACAGTGACGCAGAGCGGACTCTGTGAAGGGAAGACACTGCAGGGAGCCGTACCGTGGTAGAATACACATATGAGATCGCCGCAGGGATCACAACATATGGGACCCAGCCAAGCAAAGGTTCCACCAATGCATACGAGTACTAGGCCTGGCGTCGGACTTTCTGCCACGTCTGACAGCTGAGGGGTGTGGAGGAACTCGGGGTGTGGAGGGTTCGCCTAAGTGGGGAACCAGACAGGAGCAAATAAGCGCACATATCCGCTCCATGTGGAGGGGAGTGGCGCAGCAAGCCGACACTAGAGCGGGTACTTCAGTGTTACTGGCTACTTGAGGCGAGCACACGGGAAGAGACTGGCTCTACACGTAGGCTATAGAATCTAGCGAACATGTTGGGTGTTGCCCAGCCTGCAGCTCTACAGATATCTGTCAGCGAGGCGCCGTGTGCCAGCGCCCAGGAAGAGGCAACACTCCTAGTGGAGTGGGCTCTCAACTCGAGCGGGCAAGGCACGCCTTGGGTCTGGTATGCCAAGGCGATGGCATCCACTATCCAGAGGGCCATCCTCTGCTTGGAGACAGCCTTTCCCTTCTGCTGGTCTCTGTAACAGACGAAGAGCTGGTCTGAGGTCCTGAGGCTTTGAGTTCTGTCCACATATATGCGCAAGGCACGAACGGGACAGATAAAAGCCAGGGCTGGGTCTGCCTCCTCCAGCGGCAGCGCTTGCAGGTTCACCACCTGGTCCCGGAAGAGAGTGGTAGGAACCTTGGGCACATATCCAGGCCGGGGTCTCAGGATAATGTGAGAGTTGGCCGGGCCGAATTCTAAGCACGATTCGTCAATTGAAAATACATGCAGGTCCCCTACCCTCTTGATGGAGGCCAGTGCAACCAGGGGTACTGTTTTCCAAGACAGAATATTTAACCCTGCTGATTGCAAAAGCTCAAAGGGCGCTCTCTGCAGTGCGGTAAGCACCAGAGACAGGTCCCAAGAGGGTATCGAGTGAGGGCAAGGCGGATTCAGTCTCCTAGCAGAAGCAACATACAAGGGTGGAGGAAGACAGCCTTCGCTTCAACACAGCTTGCAGGAAGGAAAGCACAGCCCTGATCGAGCAAGTTCGGGGGTTCTCCTGGTGGGAAGAACACCACTCAATGAACAGGTTCCACATCAAAGCATAGAGGCGCCTCGTAGAGGGGTGACTTTTGCACCTGACTTTGCACAGTGTCAGTGCATCCATGCCAATCCCCTCGGTCAGGAGGGGAGAGAGAGAGAGCTCATCGGCTGCACGGTTGAGCAGGTCCGGAATGTGAATGGCACGAAGCGACCTCAGATGCTTCTGACTCTAAAGGAGGAGATGGCGGGCGAGTTGTGACATGCGGTGGCAGTTGTTGAGCTTATACAGCTCGCGGTCACCGCTGATCGCGCCATACACCAACACAGAAGAGATATTTTCCAACGAAGCTCGTCTGAAGTCTAATATAGCACTCTGGAGAGAACAGGAAGCTCGGCTCCGAAGCAAGCGAAGCTGTGTGTGCATCCGCTTCCATATTTATACCCGCGCTGCGGGGTGGGACGCGAGATGCAAATCTCGTTCACCAATGTGCATTGGCTCGTTCTGTATACACTCGAAGATGATAGGGTTCTCTGAAGTGATCCCAATTACGTCAGCACCTGGAAAGGGTTTCTACTGAAGCTACACTGCTGTTCAAAAGTTTGGGATCAGTAAGATTTTTTATGTTTTTAAAATAAGCCTCTTCTGCTCACCAAGGCTGCATTTATTTGATTAAAAATAATAATAATAATAATAATAATAATAATAATAATATTGTTAAATATTATGACAATATAAAACAGCTGTTTTCTATGGAAGCTTGTTTCCGCCAGAATAAAAAAAAAAAAAGGTAATTGTGACTTTTTATCTCACAATTATGACTTTTTATCTCAGAATTGCATGATATAAAGTCACAATTGCGTGTTATAAAGTCAGAATTGCAAGAAAAAAAGTCTGAATTACGAGTTTATTTCTCGCAATTCTGATTTTCTATCCGGCAATTCTGAGATAAAATGTCGCAATTATTTTTTAAATGTTTTATTCTGTGGCGGAAACAAGCTTCCATAGTTTTTTGTGAATATATAGTAAAATGTAATATATTCCTGTGATCAAAGCTAAATTTTCAGCATCATTACTCCAGTCTTCAGTGTCTCAAGATTTGATGCTCAAGATATAACTTTTTTTTATTATTTTATCCCGTGGCTTCCACAGACTGCTACTGCAGAACTGTCATTTTCTGCCACCAGGTAGGCTCCGCCCACAAAAACGTCATCGCTGTTTGCAAACACAAAACAGGACTATAGGCAGATGAGTGAGAGTCACTGCTCACCGTTGATGTGGAGGGCGCTGTATGAGTGACTGTAGACGCTGGAGGAGTGACTGTAGAAGCTGTATGAGTGACTGTAGACGCTGGAGGAGTGACTGTAGACGCTGTAGGAGTGACTGTAGAAGCTGTAGGAGTGAGTGTAGACGCTAGAGGAGTGAGTGTAGACGCTGGAGGAGTGACTGTAGATGATGTAGGAGTGACTGTAGACGTTGGAGTAGTGACTGTAGACGCTGTAGGAGTGACTGTAGAAGCTGTAGGAGTGAGTGTAGACGCTAGAGGAGTGAGTGTAGACGCTGGAGGAGTGACTGTAGATGATGTAGGAGTGACTGTAGACGTTGGAGTAGTGACTTTAGACGCTGGAGTAGTGACTTTAGACGCTGTAGGAGTGACTGTTGATGCTGTAGGAGTGACTGTAGACGCTGGAGTAGTGACTGTAGACTCTGTAGGAGTGACTGTAGACGCTATAGGAGTCACTGTAGACGCTGGAGTAGTGACTTTAGAGACTGTAGGAGTGACTGTTGATGCTGTAGAAGTGACTGTAGCTGTAGGAGTGACTGTAGATGCTGGAGGAGTGACTGTTGACACTGTAGAAGTGACTGTAGCTGTAGGAGTGACTGTAGATGCTGGAGGAGTGACTGCAGACACTGGACGAGGTGATGCTGTGGTGCTGGGAGCAGCTGTGCTGATGATGACCGCGGGAGATGTGCTAATTTCTACAGCTGTAGTAGTAGTTGCAGTCACTGATGTGAATGTGTCTGTGTCCAGGGCAGGTGTAGATGTGTATGGGGCCGTCTGGGAGGTCATGTCTCTTGCTCTAGTTCTAGCAGAACTGGTGGCTGAATTTGGAGCAGATCTAGTATCCGTACTGGTAATAACTTCAGTAATTGCTCGGGTGGTTCTGGTTTTGAATGGCAACATTGTCTGAATATCTTTGATGATCTTTGAGCGTCTGGTTGTGGCATTTGTCAATGCGCCATCTGTGTTTGACACTGTTAAACTACTGGTTGAGCTCTCAGTCGATGCGTGATCTGCTTCAGTGTGGATGCTGTTACCATCCGACGGTCCTGTGTGAAAATCTAAAGCGGTCTGAGCTTCAGTGCTTGCATCGGAGGAAACTGAAGGCTCAGCATCTGTTGTGGAGAGCGTGAACCCTTCCTGAGATATCGGAGGGTTATGGGTCTGCTCCGATACATCTGAGCTCACGTGAAGCCTGTTCTGGGTGATATTCTGAGGTACATGAAGGGTTCTGGTCACCATCAGAGCGGTGGAGGACATATCGGTGCCGTCGTAGGGTGATTCTGTCTCCAGAATTTGAGTGTAGTTCTCCTTAAGGTCAGTTTCGGCTGTAAATGCCGTCAGATCACCTAGACCAGTGGTGGCGGTCCGTTTTGTTCTGCTTCTGATGGTGTGCTGGGTCATGAGAGGGACTGTCCGAGTGGTGATTTCCCTTGTGGATTTCATTGTTGAAACTGTGGATGGGCCTGATGGAAAAAGATTGATGTTAGCATAATGCAGCATGTGTTTTTCAAACATAAACCATAATGAAGTTGATGGGCACCAAATGGTAATTCCTTAATTAACAGCTGTTGTGCATTTTAAGAGGTCTTTTTTCTTGAGCCGTCTATAATGGTGCAAAACCAATGGAGGCTTGTTTCCGTTTTAGAATCAAAAATAAAAAAAGTAATTGTGACTTTTTATCTCACAATTCTGACTTTTGTTCTCACAATTGAGAGTTTACATCTCACAATTCTGACTTTATAACACACAATTGGGAGATATAAAGTCAGAATTGCATGAAATAAAGTCGCAATTGCGTGTTATAAAGTCAAAATTGCGAGATGTAAACTCGCAATTGTGGAATAAAAATTCACAATTATCGTTTAAAATGTTTTATTCTGTGGCAGAAACAAGCTTCCATAAAATCCAGCAAGTCAGAATCATTGAAAAAAACGCCTCGGTTACGACTATGAGCTCGGTTCCCTGAAGAGGGAAAGAGACGCTGCATCGATTGACGCTGTGGGAATGCTTTACGTGATGACGTCTTGAAGCACATGTGAAATCAGTCCAATGGTGTGGCGACGTTCCGCCACACCATTGGACTGATTTCACATGTGCTTCAAGAGGCGGTTGAAGTCATGAACCAGGAAACTATAAAGCCTGCCCAAAAAAAAAAACAGCACTAGCTTCGTAAAAGTCTGAAGTAAGTCGCTGACTTAAGTCGTAGGAGATATGGCAAGGTGACGCAGCGTCTCAGGGAACCGAGGTTACGGTCATAACCAAGGCATTCCCTTTCAAGAGAACTCACGCTGCGATCAATTGACGCTGTGGGAAAGTCTATACCAACGCCACCATAGCGAGAAGTGGCTAGCCTGTGTGAAATCGAGAGCACCTGAGACCTTGGTGTAGAGTCAAGGTCCAAAGAGTAGAACCTTAGAATCACAGACATCTTGGCAACTCGTGAAATAAGGGCCTTGGAGGCTGCCATACTCCTAGTAGAGTGGGATCAGACAGCCATAGATGAATGTCGATGTGTGACCGACTCATAAGAAAGTGAGATAGCCTTGACCACCCACTTGCTCATTCTCTGCTTTGATGTTGGGGACCCTTTGTTAGGGGGACCGAAACACACAAACAACTTTTCAGATTTACAACACAGGGCAGCTCTGTGGACGTAAGCATCGAGCGCCCTGACTGGGCACAGCAGGTTATTCTTTTCCTGGTCCGAATTTTGAAAAGGAGGAGGACAGAAGGCCTGCAGCACAATATATCTAGCCACATTAGTGGGGACCATAGGAACATAGCCTAGTCTAGGGTGAAGAAACGCTTTGACCATACCAGGTGCAAATTCCAAGCACGAGGGTGAGCCCGACAGTACTTGCAAATCTCCTATTCTTTTGAGAGAAGTGATAGCGAAGAGGAACAAAGCTTTCAAGGTCAGAAGCTTGTCCGGAACCTCTTCAATAAGCTCGAAGGGAGCCAGGGCAAGGCCTTGAAGGACAATGGCCAGATCCCATGTCAGCACCCTGGTACGAACTGCAGGCGTTCAATGTATCCATGTACAATGTATCCATGTAGGAGCTCTGGGACTGGATGCTACAGAGCTCAGAGGAGTCTCTGTCGTTAGCGTCTTGCGACGACAAGAAGTTCCTAACACAGGGCCTTGGGACAGGAACCAAGGTTTTTTCCTCATAACCAGGGCACGTAAGCATCGCCACGTGACTCTGATCATGCGAAAGGGGTTGCCCCTCGAGGAAAACCCTATGGTCCTGAGCCACCACTGCAACAGTCTAATGTACAGCTGGCCAAAAGGTATCATGTTGGACGCTGCTGCAATCAGACCCAACAGTCTCTGAAACTGTTTCACAGTGAGTGACTGGCCTAGCTTTATTCTTTTCACGGCCGAAAGGATGGACCCAGTGCGTGCCGGTGAGAGGCATGCCCGCATCGATATTGAGTCCCAAACCACACCAAGAAAAGTGGTCCTCTGTAGTGGAGAAAGCTCACTCTTTTTGGCATTTAGCCGTAACGCCAACTCTTTCATGTGTGTGAGAACAACATCTCATTTCGAACTGCCAACTGATGAGACTGAGCCAGAAGCAACCAATCGGCGATGTAGTTCATGATGCGAATACCCTGCAGGCCATTGTGGTGCCAGAGCTGCATCTACGCATTTCGTGAAAGTGCGGGGTGATAGTGCTAGGCCGAATGGAAGAACTCGATATTGGTATGCTTTGCCCTGAAAGCAAACCTCAGGAACTTCCTGTGATATGGAAGGATGGAGATGTGGAACTATGCGTCCTTGAGATCTATCGTGACAAAGGCTTGAAGGCTTTTTACCATTGAAGGAATTTACCATTTTGAATGCTTTTGAAGGGACTTTTGTTTGGCTTTGTTTGAGCTGACTTTAGATGTTTGGGGATGTTTGCTCCTGCTCAGCAGCCCCGGAGATATGAGAGTGACAGGGGAAGAGTTTCTGGAATGCAACCGCCATTTTGGCTGCCTCCTGGAACCTCTCTGCGACTGAATTTACAGCGTCACCGAAGAGGCCAGAAGGTGACAGGGGTGCATCCATAAGGAAGTTCTTGTCTTTTTCCCTTATATTACTTAGATTGAGCCACAGATGCCTCTCAGAGGCCACCTGGGCTGCCATAGAGCGGCCGATGGTTTTAGCTGTCTCCTTGGTGGCCCTGAGAGATCTGTGGTACGCAAACTGCGTCAGGGCCAATACCCCCGCGCTCATCCATATCTCCTAACACTACAGCTTGGTAGGCCTGCACCAGCGATACAGTGTGAAGGCATGCTGCAGCCTGAACAGCAGCTGAATAAGCTTTTCACTTTTCTTCCTGGCTTAGTGGGCGCTTGCTGAAGACACAGAAGCTAGCGCTGCTTTGTTTTGGGCAGTTTCCTGGTTCGTGACGTCACCTGCCTCTGACGTTCCGTCACACCATTGGACTGGTTTCTCATGTGCTTCAAGATGTCATCGTTGCAAAGCGTTCCCACAGCGTCAATCTACGCAGTGCGAGTTCCCTTGAAAGGTATTAGACTGTAGGCCTGATCACTGTTCGATCATGCCAAATGCCAAAAGCAAGTCAAAACAGCCTAAATGTTACTTCTATAGGCACGTGTTAACAGGTGGCAGCTTGTTTCAGCCACTGAATAAAAAAGAATAAGAATGTTCTATTTTTTCTCTCAGAATTGTGAGTTTCTCACAATTCTGATTTTATTTCTCGCAATTCCGAGTTAAGATGAACTCAGAATGGCAAGATATTAAGTCACAATTGTGGGGGAAAAACTAGCAATTACTTTTTTTTAATTCCATGGTACAAGCTTCCATAGACAAAAGTGAAGATGTGATGGCAGGAGAGTCAGCTGACCTGTGTCGGGGCAGAGAGATGCGGTCACCTGTCGGCCCTCAGAGTCCACCGTCATCATAGACCAGTTGGAGTACCTCTGCTTGGAGCGCACCACCACCTGCACGCCCTGCTTCTTCAGGAACAGCGGCGTCTCTGCCAGTCCGAAGATCCCTGGGCTGGCGTAGCACGTCCATGCTGGTGCAGTGTGGCAGTCGTTGAGCTTGACCAGGCGAGCATGGCCCGGGATGCCGGCGCTCGGATCGGCCCACAGGCACCAGGACAGCAGTGTGTGGTTGAGTCTCCTGTCGCCGGTCCAGGTCCACTGCTGAGACGGGTCACTCTCATCACACATCCTCAGCACCACCACGCTCACATGTGCGCTCAGACACAAGCCTTTATTAGTGTGTGCGATCAGAAAGCCACCTGCCAGGAGAGAAAACTATTGATCAGCTGAGTAAATCGCTAACACTTTGGTATGGGTGCACTAATATGCATTAATTCATTCTTAAAGTTTCCCTGTAGTCAAAAATGTTATCCCTTAAAACTCATCTTTGATCACCAAAATTACATATTTAAATGTTTTTTCCTTGAAAAAATGTCTTCATGGCTTAAAATAGCTTGAATATAACTCAACACCCTTGCCTCATTTAGTAGTTGCGGTTCTATGAATATGCAAATGAGCCCCGCCTCCACTCACTCACTCAGCTCAGAGATCCACTCGTTGACGATCACACCGAAAAATGTCCATCGGGGACTTCTGGCATAGGCCTACTCTTTTCAACATACTTTGGGACACACTTATTTTAATCTCACATTAGGATGTATAGTATGGACACTGAGACTGTGTTTTTGAGACTGTCTTTGGTTCACTGCAGTTTCAAGGAGAAAATACTCAGCAATGGAGTCGACTTATGAATTTACACATGGTTTGTCTTAAAGCATATTAAAAACACCACATAGACACATAAACAACATTAAACGCTGGATTTCCACCACAGGGGGACTTTAACTAATGCACAGATTACTGTCTGACTCATAAAGAACTAAACTAATACTGCATCAGTAACTCACAGAGAGTCTAGCTGATTTATAGATTAAGACATATAGGAATTGCTATTAATTTAATGTGTCATCATGAATTAATTCCCTATCGATATCGATATTAACTAATAGTGTAAATGAATGTTAATGAATGAATGTGAGTGTTAATTACCAGAATTGGTCGAAGCTGACTGTGGATTTCAACTCAGTTGTCGGCTTTAAAAGATATTCTTATGTTACGACTTTACTAAACCATTAATGAATGTTTTGGTTCATACATTAACTCAAGATTATTCAAGATGTGCATTAGTTAAAGATAGGCCATTTTTTATAAACACTTTTTGTAATAGGCCTACTGATTGAAACTCTCTTCACATCCTCATAGCAATCAATAATAATAATAAATATATATATCCTCCTGGGACCCAGGAATAGACTTTTGTCCTCTGTAGTGGACATTATATTTTAGTGAATTTCTCTGACACCGTACATGTCACAGTTTTAATTTAATTTCTGGATGTCCTGTAAAGAGCACATTCTCAGAGATATCAGATGTTAGGAGGTTTCACCAGGACAACATCTCCTCCATGGTCTTTAAAAATGACTGACATTAATTTAGTGGTCAAATGCAGCACTCTTCTGGAAATATGCATATGGATACTTTTCAAATTGTATTTCATAAATCAACATCTCAGGAAAACGTTATGGGGTTTCTAATCAAAATATGACTTTCTGTTACAAAAAAAGAGCATGGATTTCATACATGTCCACTGTAGAGGACACCAGGACTTAAAGGAATAGTTCACTTTAAAATGAAAATTCTGTCATCATATACTCACCCTCATGTTGTTTCAAACCTGTATTAATTTCTTTCTTCTGCTGAACACAAAGGAAGATATTTATAAGAATGTCAGTAACCAGACAGTTTCTGGGTCCCATTGACTTCCATAGTATATTTTTTTCCTACTATGGAAGTCAATGGGACCCAGAAACTGTCTGGTTACTGACATTCTTATAAATATCTTCCTTTGTGTTCAGCAGAAGAAAGAAATTAATACAGGTTTGAAACAACATGAGTGTGAAAGATTACACATTAGAAATGAAAGTTGTGGATTAATAATGAGTGAAATCAGTCAGATCTGTGGTGAGTTTTACAGCAGAAGTCAGAGAGTCTTCAGGCCTCGTCCCGATACAAACTACAGACCAGAGCTGATAAAACAACAGCGACACACACTCACTATTACAGTCCAGCACAGCGAACGCATCCCGACTCGTGTTAGCTGATCATATCATTCTGCTTTACACTGATCTTAACATGACTGATAGATGAAGCTTCTGTGTGAAGACTGAGAGATTTATTGTGTTGAGACTGGCAAGATTAAAGTAACTATTTACAATATAATATAATATAATATAATATAATATAATATAATACAAAAGTTGCATTTGTTAACATTAATGCACTGTGAACTAACATGAACAACGAACAACTGTATTTTTATTAACTAATACTAACAAAGATTAATTTATCTTTGCCGAAAAAACATTTTATAATGTTAAATAATGACATTGCCAACAATTATAATGTACATAATAATAATAATTCATGTAATACTGTTATGAATGTATATACTGTAATGTTCAGCTAACCTGCTGTAGTTATAGTTTCAACAGTTCAACGCAGATCAGGTTTCCGCTGGGATTTTCCCTATAATCAACTAATTCATCAAGCCAGAAGAGTAAAGACTTCTAAATAATATTAACACTCACTCAATGCAGAGAAACGCTCCAGTGTGAATAAGACGAGGACGAGCGTGTCCATGTTCCTGGCTGTGGGCTTCTGTGAGCTGAACTGAGAGTTCGAGCGCTCCGGAGGAAACTCTCTTTCAGGGGAAGGAAAAGTCCCTGACCGGCGTTTCCTTCTATTCAATAGTGTGAGGCTAGTGACAGTCCAGGGATCTGTACACGCAAACGCCTCAGACGCCCGCCTGGGACACCATGACACGCACGCCATCTTTGCTGGAATCAGTGCTATTAAACACTGGCATCTGAAGCTGAGTCTGTGTCGACACTGGGCTCTGCTTGCCATGTTTGAAACACACAGTATAATGGAAGTTCAGTCCAGTTGAAGACAGTGGAAGATCTTCAGATCATCGCAGATCTCTATTACCTTCAGGAAATACAATGGCTGAGCACACATTCCACCTCACCACACACACACACAGTCACACACACGGCCTTTGCTGACGAATTCAGTGTATTAAATGTATTTAATGAATAGCATGCGTGAACTGTGATAGCTCGTGTTGTGTTGTATTTAACAGAGATTATGAGGCACAGTTCTCGATAGCCATAAACTCGCTGGACTGGGTTCTGAGTGAGCAACAGTGGCCTTGCTGCTTTACTTGGACAACAGCAGACATCAGTAAAGGGGAAAAACACAGGTGTTTTAACTAATTAGTTTTAGGGATGAGAGCGGCTCCTGACCTGCCCGGGCCCTGACCCGTGAGCCATGTAAACCATTAGCCATTACCTGACACCCCAGTGCTCCCACTACAATCCTCCCTCCTTTAACTAGGGCTTAATGAAAATGTAATTCCTGATATCAGAAATAGACATTAATGGGTCATTCTACCAGAAACGTACATTATCTGTCCTTGAACTGTTACAATAAATAAATAGTATTTCATCCAGAAATTTCTAAAACTGGCTCATAGTTGATTTCTGTGAGTTGTTCTGTAAAGGAATATGTCATTCATTAGGTTCTCAGATATTTTTTTCTTTATTAAAAACACTTTTGAAAATTACAAATCCTGTCCATGTCCATATCCTCAGCCAAATTGGAGCTACAGCTTTCATAGTTTTGTTATGCTAAAAACTGTTATTTAGAAGAAAAAAACTCCTTCAATAACAAGTTTAAGCTGTTATCATTCACATCAACTGATCAAAAACATGAAATTATATATAAATTCTACAAATAAATTCTATTTTACACCTGTCCCCATGTTTTGGTCAGTCCTGTCACGTTTACATAAAACTCTACATAACATGTGTGAAATACGCCTTTAAGGGAATCACTCAGAGGAAGTGACATAATTTGACCCAGGTGAAGCTGACATTGGGAAGACGAGCTAAAGGGTGAGGCCCTGTCACGGTAAAACATTCCAGAAAATAATGAAAATGTTTTAAATCCAAAACATGTCTAAAAGGGTTATTGAAATTCCTTGCTTGCATGTTAACAGTTTTTATGCTAGCAGGCTGAGTAATGGCAGTTTAAAATGGCCGACCGTCAGGCCCTGTCACATTCTTGTGTGACACACGGCCTTACAAATTAATGTTATTGTTCTTTTTAATTACATTTATTGCATATATTATGTATTTAATGAATGCAATAGTAAAATGAAGGCCCAGGTGCTTGATTTTTATACAACTGTGGCCATGGAAGTGATTGGAACACCTGAATTAAATTATTTGTCCCAATACTTTTGGCAATATTACGTATGTCCTTGGCTGAATTTTACCATAGTCTAATATTACATTAACATTAAAATTATAGTAATAATTTAAAAAAGAAATGCCAATCAAAACTTAAATAAAGAACACAAAACATAACTTTTTCTGCATCATCAAAATCCATAAAGTCAGTCCTGTCACGCCATGGTCAGTCCTGTCATGCAGGAAATTATGACATAAAAGTGTACTATTTGAGGAAATATTGATGAATTAATCTCTTTAACTGTGTAGATGAAGGTGGGGGTATATATCCACTACTATGTTTTTGAAAAAAATCTCCTATGTAAATGTAGATTTGTCTGTGACAGGGCCTGACATTTTAGGGGTGAAATGTGTATAAAAATGTATTTTATTCAATCATAAAAACATGCTGAGATGGCATGATATGTGTTTCTCATAGTTTAACATGTCCTCCATACAGTGTTGTGTACTTTGTAACGCGTTACAGTAACGTAACTACTTTTTCGGGTAAAAAGTAGTGTAACGCGCTACTACTAAAAATTTGGTAACGAAAAGTAGTTCCTTTTTCAATTCGGTGCAACGTTACTTTTCCCATGGATATATTTGACAGCGACACTGCCTCAGCTGCGCGCTTGAGAGAAGAGAGCTGAAGAGAGCTGTTGAGAACTGAAGAGAACGATTTAGTTTCATATTCATGTTTAAATTAAATTAAATAAAAAATTTGTGCAATATAAGGAGACAAATGGAGTAGGCAGACATGATTTTGACCACTTTATTAAGTTTGTTTTTGTAGAAAGCATTTCTTTAAAGTGAATTTCATTTTGTATTAATTGTATCTTAATTTTAATCAATGTTTTATCAACTAATTGCCTGAATTTAATAAATAAGAAGTAAATTAAAGAAAACTATTCGGTTTCATATTTATGTTTAAATAAAATAAATAAAAAAATTATTTAATCTATGTTGATTATATGAAAAGTGAAAAGCATGAGTAAGATCATGATTTTGTGCAATATATCGGGAGACAAATGGAGTGGGCAGACATGATTTTGACCACTTTATTAAGTTTGTTTTTGTAGAAAGCATTTCTTTAAAGTGAATTTCGTTTTGTATTAATTGTATCTTAATTTTAATCAATGTTTTACCAACCAATTGCCTGAATTTAATAAATAAGTAAATATAGCATGCAAAATAATCATGACATGGAGGCACCAGCGCGCGAACTGAAGCTCGTCTCCATACTGTAAATGAACCGAAACTCAGATAAGCTACTTGTCTCACAGACCTGAGAAATATATAGAAAGCTTGAATATGTGTACTTTTAAACAAAATATATTTTTTTCTCTCAAAATCTCTTTTTTTTCTCCTACTCCCTTGATAGAGTGAGTCGTATGTCTGAAAACTAAGCTTATGTCTTCTATATCATTTTGTCCTACGCTATCAAGACGCGATTCACACCGGTGTTGGAGAGCAGGGAAGCTTTAAGTTTGGTGGATAGGGGGAGCGGAGCGGAGAGAAGCGGCGCGGGCGCTCTGCTCATCGCGGAGTGTCGCACTCTACCCCATGATGCACAGCCGGCTGAGAATAAAAACAGAGAAGTTGCCGCACACAGCAGCGCCAATGAGAAGGACTTTTTTATTTTGAAATTGATACTATTTTTTATAATAAAGAGCACAAAAGAAATACCTGTTATGTCCTCCATAGTATAACTTTATGTCTACATATTTAGGATACAGATATTGTCTACAGATATTGGGTTCTGCCCAAAGTCAAGCAACATAAAAGTAACGTAAAAGTAACGAGTAACGTAAAAAGTTACTTTCCAAAGTGGGTAACTAAGTAAAGTAACGGATTACTTTTTAAAAAAGTAACGAGTAACGAGCAAACACTACTTTTTAAAAGTAACTTCCCCAACACTGCCTCCATATGACTCAACGTTCAGATTTAAGAAAAATATATTTTTTCTCCCAAGATTTTTTATAAGTGGAAATGTACGTTTCTGGTTGAATGTTATTACTAGAAAAAGTACATTCTTAATATCAAGAATTCACATTTTAAATAGTACACATTTAATTATTGAAATCGAAAATGCATCCTGTGAATGAATAAAAGCTAAAATGGCTGGCCATAGTGTCACTGTGTTTTAAATGATAAAAGCAATACTTGATACTTGATGATTATTATTTAGTGAGGGATGTGCATCCATATTGATCTATATGTCCATCCAATCAACATTTTAAATGCAATATAGCCTATAAATCAATAGTTAATGTCAATATATTGCTTTCCATATTGATTTATTGCAGATTTGTAATTAAACTGACTTGGAGACTAGATAATCATTGTCTTGATTTAAAAGTATGTGCGTCTATAATGAGGAGTGCCATCACGCACATACTGCACTGGTGTACTGGTATATTGTACTGGTCCCCACAGGTGTTTCTGCTGGAGAGTGCGCGCTTCATTTCGTGCATGCGCATATGTTAACGGGGTTATCTTTCCCGAGCGGCAGTTCATAAACAAACACCGTTGCCCTTTGTCGTTTATCAAATGTAATAAATAGTTGTATTCCACTCTCACTTTTTTTTGTCAGGGACAAAGTCACAGAACAGCCCTGGAAATGGCCGACATTAGCTAACAGGACACAGAAGACACAGAATGAGCAAAAGATGCCCAGGTTAGGCAGACAGACTAGAGAGAGATGCTCAACTTAACTTTACTGTTCTCTGCTGACATCAGACTTGGAGAGAAGAGAACACAAGTCTGCCTGATCGCTGTTCCCGAAATTCATTCTCATGGTGTGTTTTTTCTCTCTCTTTTTGTGACCAGAAGGATAGTTCCGCTAATTATCTCATCGGTGTTGTAAGCTTTGATTGACGCGCTTTGCCACGAGGGGGAGGCGGGCCTTGAGTAATTTGCGGGCCCTACGCAACTTGCGTTGTGCGTATCGGCTGATCGGCTCTAATGAGAGGTCGACCGATAGTGGATTTTACCAGGGGGGCAATCATTCGGAAAACATTGAAGCTTCCCCGGGCGCCGCCATTGATTAGCAGACCATCACCTGCTATTAGCATTCATTGACTATAGGACTATGTAAAAATAGGCTAATGATTGCGTCATAACCACGCGACTCTCTGTCACACAGTAGAGAGATTACCGTATGGACAGGAGGAGAAGCTCACGGGCAATCGGGGGGACGTGGAGGCAAAATGACAAAATTACCAATCAGAATACTTATCAAAAGTGTCTCCTGCTCCAGCTCATAGACAGCTCCTACTCACACTCTCCGTCTCTGCAAGATTCGGAAGGGAATGATTCAGATTTCTCTCGGCACAGCTACTAGAAGACAGACGGGTTGCTCACGGCACATCTACGCCGTCAAGCTCAGTTTGAGTCTGCGCAGTCGCTCAGCCATCAGGAAGAGGGAGCTTCTGATTTGCTTCACTTTTCTCCGTTGAATCCAGTGGGGTCGCTGTGTCCATTTCTTTTACTGTCTATGGATTTTACCAATACCGATATTTAGGTTTGACTGTAAATGCCGATAACCGATTATTTGACCGATATTATAAAAATGAATACTGGATTAAAAACAAACATAACACTCCAAGTAAAACAGTGCTGAACTGAAATGTGCTAAATTAAATAAATGTATAAATATGAATATATTAAAATGAGAAGTTCTACAGAACAAACTCTACAGAAAATAAATTAAACATTAATATATTACAGGTCAAATTTGTTTCTTTAGCTATAACCTAGAAACATATGTAAATTTCATAGGCAACACCTTGCAAGTTAACAAGGATGTATTATAGCTTTAATGAACTATATGCATTATGCAATACAATATACATTTTTACTGCATGTATTAATATTTGAGCAATACAATTGTACCTTGATCAATCATGTTAGTTCATAGTACATTAGGTAATAACAGATAAAATACAAATTAAAACTTAATTTAAAATGTTTTACTAAATGTTGAAATTAACAAATGAATAGGCTAATTTTTTCTTACAACATTTATATAGTTGGAATCTTGTTGTAAAGTGTTACCATTTCATATAAATCCAAAGAGTCATGCTTAAAGAAGATGGCCATCTTTAAATATCTGCAAAGGCCAAAGCATTACAATTACATAACATTTCTCAGATTAAGGGCCAAATAGGGTTGCTGCAAATTTGAAAATTAAAATTCCAAATTTGACTAATTGGTATACATCAAATTATCAGTTCTTAAGTCAGGAGCGACGTTATGAGCTTGGTTGAGACCATAAGATAAGGGAATTTATGATTTTTTGCCATTTTCTTAACTATGTCAATGTCAAGTAAATGTGTCATTACCATTGTACTGATACTGACAATTGTAACAGTTAACCAACAGAGGGCGCCGTTTAGCGGTGTTGCTTTATGTTGTTTGTAAACGGATGTGGAGCAATAAAGCACTCTTGAGAATGGTAGTCTGTGTGAAGAGTCCAGTCAATACATATAAATACAGTCTGACGTTTGAGTTCACTCCAGGGAAGCACCTGGTAATGGCAGATGCACTCAGCAGAGCATCTTTGAGCCATACAGGATCAAGTAACACAGAACATGGTGTACAGGTATGGAATTCCAAAGCTGCCAATATTAAAAATAAATAAATACATAAATAAATATACAAATAAATGTAAAAAAAAAAAAAAAAAAAAAATATATATATATATATATATATATATATATATATATATATATATATATATATATAAATATACATAGAAAAATAATAATAATAATTATTATTTATATATTTATTTCCTTATTTATGTATATATTTATTTTTTTCCATATTTATTTATTTATTCTTTTATTTATTTATACATTTATTCATTTCTACATTCATTTATTTCTACATTTATTTATTTTTACATTTATTTATTTATACATTTATGTATTTATACATTTATTTATTTATTCATTTATTTCTTCCTACATTTCTTCCTGCGTAGGGTAATGAGGAGGGCGTGGTTTACCTCAGACATAGCAATCGAGCTCAGAGTAAGCGAAGGCGAAGGGTTGAGGCCACAGTGACACCCTGTGGCGAAATGCAATAAGTATAGCTCACTGACGTTGATACGGTCTGTGACTGCGAGGTATATAGTCAAAATCCTAAATCTTATAGTCTTAAGCCTACCTCCATAAACTCATGTCCAGGGGCAACCTTATAAAATGTATGAACGTCACGTTAATCCACAAGCTGCTGAATTTTCTGACAAAATTTATTTTGAATGGCAGATTCTGACATGATAGCCAGGGGACTAAGGTTTTCACGGATGAAATAGTGCACATAGAAATGTCTCTGTGGACGGCGCCGTCTTTTATTTCAACCCGTTATATTCGCTGAAGGCTATCACTGCCATAGTTTGACCAAACTCCCCGCTACAATCATTCCCTTTAAGGGATAGTTCACCCAAAAATGAAAATGCTGTCATCATTTACTCTTCCTCAAGTTGTTCCAAACCTGTATGACTTTCTTTCTTCTGCTGAACACAAAAGAAGATATTTTGAAGAAAGTCGGTAACCAAACGACTGATGGACCCCATTGACTTCCATAGTAGGAAAAAAAAATACTATGGATGTCAATGGGGACCAGCAACTGTTTAATTACCAACCTTCTTTAAAATATCTTTCGTGTGTTCAGCAGAAGAAAGAAAGTCATACAGGTTTGGAACAACTTGAGGAAGAGTAAATGATGACAGCATTTTCATTTTTGGGTGAACTATCCCTTTAAATAGACTCCATAATGGTTTGCCAGCTGATGATGATGATGATAACAATAGCCTATAATAATAATAATAATAATACAAATTAAAAAGTTATGTAGGCTACTAGCTATTTTTTATGTTTTTGGGCTACAGAAATTTGTACAAAATTTAACAATAAATAATTTGATTTGATCTTTGAAGTAGCCTATTAGATAGCGATAGCTTCGATATTTGATCACTATGGTTGGTTACAAAGACTTTACTATTCTGAAAATAATAACAAGATACAAACCTGTAAATATTCAATCGACTTTTCTTAAATTCAAAACAAAATATTAATGCATTCGTAATTTCCATTTCTGAATAGTTGCTATATGGTCACGCAGGTTTGCGCATTAAACTCATGGCCCCGAAAAATAGCCTATCAACAATTATGTTGTTTCCCCGAACATGACTCCTCTCTGCCAACTTTTTGAACATTTGGTCATTCATTCATTCATTCATTTATTATTATTATTATTATTATTATTATTATTTAAATAACGCATAGGCCTAAATAGAAATGATCAGAAACAAATCCACAGCTGAACCGCTTCAACGTCGAGTTGTTTTTGATTCTGTGTATTTTAAGGAATCAAACGAGTGCATTGAACTCACTCATTAAGACAGTGACTTTCTGCCACCTGGTGTCTGTTTTAGTTTCATATTAAACGTAGGCCTATCACTTCATTGATTCCATCATACATATTTATGTCTTCAAAATGTAAAACACTTCATAATATTTGTATGCACTTGTAGGCTAATTGCTGTGTAAATGCATTAAGATCTCTTCTGTATTGATGGCTCTGATGAAGCTCTGGTTGGATTTTAGTGGTTGTCTTATCCTCTAACTGAATTTAACAATGTGGATTAACGTGATGTTCATACATTTAATAAGGTTGATAGAATAAAAAAAATGTTTCTGTTGCTGTCAGTATTGTTTTTGGAAATTAGGCTACATTAAAATGCAATGGTCTCGTTTCAAAAGCATTGGTCAATATGCCTGCGTCGACTTCACTGTAGCCTATATGTGCCCTGCTTCCTTTCCGCGAGTTCTGACCGAAAAATGGAAAATATCAAGCGCCACGCCCAGTCCAGAGTCTCGTCCCTCCGAGACCGCCCTTCCTGGATCTGGAGCCAAACACAAAGAATAAAGAGTAGATTTACTTACTTTTCTGGATATAAAGGCATCAGTCTTGCAGCTTGAAATCCATGTGCTCCACTGTGATATTAGGTTACCATGGCTACCAAATAAACTTTTGATGAAAAAAAAGTAGGAAAGTGCCTTTATGCAGAGCGTGTTGGTACTGACGGCTAAACCATGGGGCAGGTAGAAATGAAGCAAAATAAAGTATAAAATGCATATATAGGTCCTTCTCAATAAATTAGCATATTGTGATAAAGTTCATTATTTTCCATAATGTAATGATAAAAATTAAACTTTCATATATTTTAGATTCATTGCACACCAACTGAAATATTTCAGGTCTTTTATTGTTTTAATACTGATGATTTTGGCATACAGCTCATGAAAACCCAAAATTCCTATCTCAATAAATTAGCATATCATGAAAAGGTTCTCTAAACGAGCTATTAACCTAATCATCTGAATCAACTAATTAACTCTAAACACCTGCAAAAGATTCCTGAGGCTTTTAAAAACTCCCAGCCTGGTTCATATCTCAAAACCACAATCATGGGTAAGACTGCTGACCAGAAGGCCATCATTGACACCCTCAAGCAAGAGGGTAAGACACAGAAAGAGATTTCTGAACGAATAGGCTGTTCCCAGAGTGCTGTATCAAGGCACCTCAGTGGGAAGTCTGTGGGAAGGAAAAAGTGTGGCAAAAAACGCTGCACAACGAGAAGAGGTGACCGGACCCTGAGGAAGATTGTGGAGAAGGGCCGATTCCAGACCTTGGGGGACCTGCGGAAGCAGTGGACTGAGTCTGGAGTAGAAACATCCAGAGCCACCGTGCACAGGCGTGTGCAGGAGATGGGCTACAGGTGCCGCATTCCCCAGGTCAAGCCACTTTTGAACCAGAAACAGCGGCAGAAGCGCCTGACCTGGGCTACAGAGAAGCAGCACTGGACTTTTGGACAAATTTTGCATGTCATTCGGAAATCAAGGTGCCAGAGTCTGGAGGAAGACTGGGGAGAAGGAAATGCCAAAATGCCTGAAGTCCAGTGTCAAGTACCCACAGTCAGTGATGGTCTGGGGTGCCATGTCAGCTGCTGGTGTTGGTCCACTGTGTTTTATCAAGGGCAGGGTCAATGCAGCTAGCTATCAGGAGATTTTGGAGCACTTCATGCTTCCATCTGCTGAAAAGCTTTATGGAGATGAAGATTTCATTTTTCAGCACGACCTGGCACCTGCTCACAGTGCTAAAACCACTGGTAAATGGTTTACTGACCATGGTATTACTGTGCTCAATTGGCCTGCCAACTCTCCTGACCTGAACCCCATAGAGAATCTGTGGGATATTGTGAAGAGAAAGCTGAGAGACGCAAGACCCAACACTCTGGATGAGCTTAAGGCCGCTATCGAAGCATCCTGGGCCTCCATAACACCTCAGCAGTGCCACAGGCTGATTGCCTCCATGCCACGCCGCATTGAAGCAGTCATTTCTGCAAAAGGATTCCCGACCAAGTATTGAGTGCATAACTGAACATAATTATTTGAAGGTTGACTTTTTTTTGTATTAAAAACACTTTTCTTTTATTGGTCGGATGAAATATGCTAATTTATTGAGATAGGAATTTTGGGTTTTCATGAGCTGTATGCCAAAATCATCAGTATTAAAACAATAAAAGACCTGAAATATTTCAGTTGGTGTGCAATGAATCTAAAATATATGAAAGTTTAATTTTTATCATTACATTATGGAAAATAATGAACTTTATCACAATATGCTAATTTATTGAGAAGGACCTGTATATATGCTTAATCTGTGCATGTAGTATATTAGTTAAGGTAACATTTAATTCATTTGCTTTTTTTTATTTTATTAATTTGTAATAAATAATGTTTGAGATATGGCATGACATGTGAAAACTCTGGTGGTGGACAACACCGAAAAACAGATAATGTACCACAAAACACCAATAAAATGTGTTAAAATCATTAGTAAGAGCAGCCATAAAAAAAGTCTAGGCTTGTTTTTGTTTATACTAATTAGTGGTGCTAATATGTAATAGATTTAATTAGTTTTTAATAGAATTACACCCTGTGGACAGAAACAGGCCCGAATTCTGGGAAATACCCAGTATTACATGTATATTCTCTCACTTTATTTGCTTCTATTTTAGAACACTTGATGATTATCTAATCAAAATAACAATATGTATTGTAGTGATACAAAAAAGAAGTGAATTGAATGCGTTTATGATTTGTTCATGTTTCTGTCGACTGCATGAACATTTCAATGTTGAGAGAGCAATCACGTCACTAGCTCTGAATATGAAACTTCGCTGGCTAATGAATGCATAAAAGTGACCAGCTGGATATAAACTAATGGAAATAAATGGTAACAATTGCGACATAAAACATTTGGGTCAGGTTTGCATGTGTTTTGTCACATTGTTTTAACCGCTTAACTGCGTGGTAGCCTCTACTAATGTTATTCCTCTCAGACTCAAACATGCTTCTGTTCTTTCTCTGCTAATGCAGCATCTAGTCAACAAATGAATTTTACTTTATAATGATATGGCAATATGTACTTTAGTGTTCTGTATTCATACCATTTCGCTGTCTGTGTTTTGCGCATCTGAAGTGTCAGTGCTCTCCGTGAAGCGGATCTCTCCATGCTGCGTGCAGCCTCACGTGTTAAAGGGATACTTTTGTATTATTTGTATAGCTTTGTATTAGTAGACAACCTGTAGTATTTTCGAATTATCGTGCTTTCCTTCCTCATGTCCCCCTGAGACGAGAGATTTATGTATTTTTTGTCTGGAAAAAATCCTCCGATGACGCAAAAATCGTCATTTTGCGTCATCTGAGGATTTTTTGGCCAGAGGCTAAAGACTACAGCCAGTAGGAGGAGCTGTTCTGCATGTTTTCAACCCGCCCATGGAGGGTTCTCACTCACAGAATGTACACATAGTGTCAGCCGTCTTTCTTTGGAAGCTAAGCTAGCAGGCTCTAGCCTAGAAATCTAGACGCACCCTAGCGCCAGCAAAATTTATTTTGCAGCCAGGGTAGTCTAGCAACTCTCCATTGACTTTCGGAGCTGTAAAAACTAAATTGGGTCAGGCCAATCACGTCGTGTATAGAGTAGGCGGGGCGGGCTTAACATAATGACGACAGAGTTGCGACGGTTCCTGCTACTTGAAAACAAAGAATGACGGCTGCTGGAGAATAGTCTTTCGAATCGGCTTTGGCTGCGACTCTGGAGGACTTGGAGTTGAGTTTTTCTTTGAGAAAAGAGCAAAGAACGGCACTTAAGTCATTCTTAAAAAAGGAAGATGTGTTCGTAGTTTTGCCGGCCAGATTCAAAAGTTGAATCTATCAACTAACGTTAGCTCCGCTGTTGGGAAAACGCTCTGGTTGGTTGAAGCGCTGTCCTATTGCGTGCAGAGGGAATGTGAAAGACAGCCGTTTATCCGCCCCTCGGATTGAGACGTGTCTATGGAGAGTTGCCAGACCTAACATCTTGATGTAGGTCTGGCTTGCCAGGCTAAGCAGGCTCTTGTTCTGCGGAGAAAGCTGAGTAGTAGGGGTTACCATACTCTTTTTCCCGGACATGTCCGGCCGTCGAGAAATCCAAAAATATCCAAAATGTCCGGGATTCGGCTTTTGCTTTCTGCATGGTCCGGTCCGAGATCCTTTATCCTTGTTTTTTTTTTTTTCAGCGAAAGCCTTGTGAAAGTTTTTTTATAAATAAATTACAGAATTTGGATTAACTGCTGCCATTATTTCTACCAAAGTGGTCAGCCTAGCAAGGTTTTGACGGAATCGGAGTGAGTGTAAAGTTTCAAGAGCGTAAAGTTGAATGACAGGTGACGAGAACCAATCAGATTGGATAAAATAACATGTATCCAATTCTGATTCGCCAGGGACGCAACGACCTGCGTCCGAAGGAGAATCTTGAAGAAACCAATTAGAGACCAGCTTCAGGTCACATGCTACCCGAAAATTTAAGGACTCAGATAGACATCCATTTGTCCGGCGTCCCTCGCTCTTGAAACCGCATGAAACATATTGAAAAACATAGAAAATAGTTAACCGCATAAAGCCAGTTTTTATTAAATGCTGAGGCTCTTCTTATTACCAGCCGGCACATCGTATGAGTAAACTATTTTATTTTTATATAATTTTTGTACACGTATATTTCTGGAATTTTGATGGGGGCGGCGCCACTGCCTAAGTCGTTATTTCAACATAGCTAATATCTCGTTTTTTCAACATAATAAGTCGTTATTTCGACATAATAAGAGGACATTCTCAGTTTCAGCAACATTCAGTATACATTCAGTGAGCTGAGGCATGGAAGCTCATCCTTGTGCTGGGTTGGATTAATGTGGTCTGTTCTTGTTCTTTACTGATTGGGTGATACCAGTTCAAATTTATCGGCTTTGGAAAAGACAGGGTGGAGATCATTATCATTTAACACTACGCGTCTTGTGACGCATTATGATACACATCATTGGGGACACTGTGCCCTGTAAAACGCGGCGTTACATGAGCATATAGAGCATCGTTTTTTTCGCCGCCTCCGGGCCGACGGAAAATACGCCGTTGTTTACACAATTCCACGGCGCTTTTTACCGCTTTTTGCCGGCATAAAAAGCGGCGTCCTGGCCGTTCAAACGACGCTTTTTACGCCGTTTTTTTAACAAAACGAGGTAGGAAAGTGGCGCATTGTGAGACCAGACACACACTGCAGACCAGACACACACACACATCACACACTGCAGACCAGGCACACACACACATCACACACTGCAGCAGACAACACACACACATCACACACTGCAGACCAGACAACACACACACAATACACACTGCAGACCAGACAACACACACACTAGGGATGGGTACCGAAACCCGGTATTAAACAGGCCCCGGTGCTGAATTATGAAAGACCGCTGGATCGATAAGCTTGGACGTTATCGGTTCTGCTGTCGGTAGGCTACTGGAGAAATTAAGAAAGTACACGTGCTATTTATTATTGCTATTAAGGCGAGACACGGCAGGCCATTTACTGGTCAATTTTGAGATTTTTGGATATTTGTCTTCAATAACATGTCTTCTTTCAGACTTGTGTTGAAAAAAAGTCCGAAATACACATTTAGGTCTTTATTTTATTACACTTTGTCTGTTTGCGTCTGTAGATTTCTCATAAATTCAACAAAAGTTCGCGTTCTTAATCAACATGCTGCTCCGCGATCTCTGCCGTCAGCCTGTCATCACAAGCACCGTTAGGAAGCTCTCTCTCTTGTGTACAATCCTGTCGGATCCAAATATGGTCATTTCCTTTTTATAAGCAACCAATCGTGTAAGTAAAAGGGCTGAATGCGCAATCTCATTGGCTGATGATAAATCTTTAAAGCCTGTTTTCTCAAAATGACTGTTCTCTCATACTCCAAGTCTGAAATCTCCACTTCAGTAGCACCGATATACACCAAACTTTCCAGTCTTGTACCTAGTTAAATTATGAAGACATTTACTGAGGGATTTGTAAATATATTATTCCTAGCCTGATTTATATAACATTTTATTCCAAAAAACATGGTGAAATCATTTTTTTAAGGCTATTGACAGTATTTTCTGATTTACAGGATAACAAAAGTAGATATCCATAAATCCCTCTGTAATTTTTTTCCCATCTAATATGTGAACACATTGAAAAAATAATTTTTAACCTGGCTTTATCCAATACTCAGATTTCGTTTTTTAAAATATATGCAAATTAGTGCATATTTGATTAGACATTGCCTAATTTGCATATTTAAACATTAAATTACAGAAAACTTGTAACACATTTTTTTCTCATCTTAATGTAGGTAATCAACTGTGAAAGTTTCATGGTGATATCTGCTAGTTAAAATTTTTACCCTATTCACCTGTCGTGTCTCGCCTTAAGAAATTATTATCTTGCAAATTTAATCTCGTCAGCCACTTCTATATATAATAATATTGAACCATTTGTCTGTGATGCATTTTTGCTAAAGAGAGAGAGTGTGTGTGTGTGTGTGAGAGAGAGCGATCTTTCACGCGGAGCCACGGCGCGCACAACACAACAGCCCTGCTTAATGGGTGACGATGAGGACAGACATTCAAACGGTTACACTTTAGATCTTTGATATTAAACTAATTTATATTTTAGATTTAGATTTTGGCTTTCAATGATTATAAAAAAGAAGATATTTGAGGTATAACCATTAAAAACTAAAGCCACATTCTCTCCAGCGCAACTTCTTCCCTTCACAGCGGTGCGCTGTCATTTCTTTCTAAAACCCAACCGTAACGGCAGAATCTGCACGATCGGTGATTGTTGTGAAATGTAGTCTATACTGTTGCTAAACTGCGGGACGCGTTTGATAATAAAAGGCTATTAAAAGTACCAAAATTGACGCAATAGACGCTGTTCCAAATGCAACGAGACAAGCAACGTATATTTTGGGCTTCGCATCTAAACGATCACATACACACAAATATGTCAAAATGGGCGTAAATAGTTGGGAGAAAATATGATGTGTAATAATAATGATTAGATCTGCATTTGGTCTTAAAGAGGCAGCAGTCACGATCTCACACACAGGAAATAGGGCGAAAATCCAATCGCAGTAAGTATGTTTATTATAAGGGTAATCTGTTACTCAGAAACAGTCCAGGCAAGGGTCAAAACCAAGGTAGCAATCAAACATAAACAGGAACAAGACAATGGGCAATAACAGAACTCAGAAGAGGCGTGAATATACAAGGACTCCGTGACACATACTAAAACAGACAGTGTTATATACACAGGGAAATGACAATGCTAATGGGGAATTGACTGAGTGCAATGATTAGTGATAAAGAACAGCTGAGTGCAATGATGAGACAAGGATCATGGGGAATGTAGTTTCAAAATGTGACTGACACCGTGGGGAAGGAGGACATCTAATGGACACCTGGAGAACACAAACCTGACACCGTGACATAACCCCCCCTCTACGGAGTGGCAACCAGACACTCCAAGACAACAAAACACAAAACACAAAACACAAAACAAGAGTCCAGGGCGGGAGGTGGACTGGTGGAGGATCAGGGGGAGGGATGGGGGGCCAGGTCCATGGAGGGAAACGGGGACAGGGAGTGACAGTTCATCTGGCGGCCAGAGCAGAGACGACAGTCCCTCGGGCGACCAGGGTGAAGCAGACTTTCCCTCGAGTGGCCAGGGCGGAGCAGGTCGTGCAGGTGGCCAGGACTGAAACGACAGTCCATCAGGCGGCCAGGGCGGAGACTCTCCCTCGGGCGGCCAGGGCGGAGACTCTCCCTCGGGCGGCCACGACACAGGAACAGACACCGACTCAGGAACAGGAACAAACACCACCGGCTCAGGCACTGGAACAGACACCACCGGCTCAGGCACTGGAACAGACACCACCGGCTCAGGAACAGACACCACCGGCTCAGGCACTGGAACAGACACCACCGGCTCAGGCACTGGAACAGACACCACCGGCTCAGGCACTGGAACAGACACCACCGGCTCAGGAACAGACACCACCGGCTCAGGCACTGGAACAGACACCACCGGCTCAGGCACTGGAACAAACACCACCGGCTCAGGCACTGGAACAAACACCACCGGCTCGGGCACAGGAACAGACACCACCGGCTCAGGCACTGGAACAGACACCACCGGCTCGGGCACAGGAACAAACACCACCGGCTCAGGAACAGACACCACCGGCTCAGGGACTGGAACAGACACCACCGGCTCAGGAACAGGAACAGACACCACCGGCTCAGGAACAGACACCACCGGCTCAGGAACTGGAACAGACACCACCGGCTCAGGGACTGGAACAGACACCACCGGCTCGGGCACAGGAACAGACACCACCGGCTCAGGAACAGACACCACCGGCTCAGGAACTGGAACAGACACCACCGGCTCAGGCACTGGAACAAACACCACCGGCTCAGGCACTGGAACAGACACCACCGGCTCAGGCACTGGAACAGACACCACCGGCTCGGGCACAGGAACAAACACCACCGGCTCAGGAACAGACACCACCGGCTCAGGGACTGGAACAGACACCACCGGCTCAGGAACAGGAACAGACACCACCGGCTCAGGAACAGACACCACCGGCTCAGGAACTGGAACAGACACCACCGGCTCAGGCACTGGAACAGACACCACCGGCTCAGGCACTGGAACAGACACCACCGGCTCAGGAACAGACACCACCGGCTCAGGCACTGGAACAGACACCACCGGCTCGGGCACAGGAACAGACACCACCGGCTCAGGAACAGACACCACCGGCTCAGGAACTGGAACAGACACCACCGGCTCAGGCACTGGAACAGACACCACCGGCTCAGGAACAGACACCACCGGCTCAGGCACTGGAACAGACACCACCGGCTCAGGCACTGGAACAGACACCACCGGCTCAGGAACAGACACCACCGGCTCAGGAACTGGAACAGACACCACCGGCTCAGGCACTGGAACAGACACCACCGGCTCAGGCACTGGAACAGACACCACCGGCTCTGGAACAGACACCACCGGCTCAGGCACTGGAACAGACACCACCGGCTCGGGCACAGGAACAAACACCACCGGCTCAGGAACAGACACCACCGGCTCAGGGACTGGAACAGACACCACCGGCTCAGGAACAGGAACAGACACCACCGGCTCAGGAACAGACACCACCGGCTCAGGAACTGGAACAGACACCACCGGCTCAGGCACTGGAACAGACACCACCGGCTCAGGCACTGGAACAGACACCACCGGCTCAGGCACTGGAACAGACACCACCGGCTCAGGCACTGGAACAGACACCACCGGCTCAGGCACTGGAACAGACACCACCGGCTCAGGCACTGGAACAGACACCACCGGCTCAGGAACTGGAACAGACACCACCGGCTCAGGAACTGGAACAGACACCACCGGCTCAGGCACTGGAACAGACACCACCGGCTCAGGAACTGGAACAGACACCACCGGCTCAGGCACTGGAACAGACACCACCGGCTCAGGAACTGGAACAGACACCACCGGCTCAGGCACTGGAACAGACACCACCGGCTCAGGAACTGGAACAGACACCACCGGCTCAGGAACAGACACCACCGGCTCAGCAGACGTGACGCGAACAAGCTCGGCGGTGGCCATCTTGTCCGAAGACACAGGCTCTGCGGACGTGACGTGAACATTCCTGGGAATTTCCAGGATCTTGAACAGCGTCGAAAAATAATCTAATAAGGTTTCAGCGGCCATCTTCTCAGGGGACACAGGCTCTGCGGCGGCCATCTTGTCCGGAGACACAGGCTCGACAGACGTGACGTGAACCATCTCTGGATCAGCAGACGTGCATCTCTTACCCCCTCTCTATCTGTGACGGTGAGACGGTGGCTCCAATCCATCCCTCACCATCCCAGAGTCGAAGGGGGGCCATGGTGGAGAGTGGTGTTGGACTACCTCTCGACCAACCACTCCTCTGCGACCTCCCCGGGTGCACACACGTCACACACTGCAGACCAGACAACACACACGTCACACACTGCAGACCAGACAACACACACGTCACACACTGCAGACCAGACAACACACACGTCGCACACTCTGCAGACCAGACAACACACACGTCACACACTGCAGACGAGACAACACACACGTCACACACTGCAGACCAGACAACACACACGTCACACACTCTGCAGACCAGACAACACACACGTCACACACTGCAGACCAGACAACACACACGTCACACACTCTGCAGACCAGACAACACACACGTCACACACTGCAGACCAGACAACACACACGTCGCACACTCTGCAGACCAGACAACACACACGTCACACACTGCAGACGAGACAACACACACGTCACACACTGCAGACCAGACAACACACACGTCACACACTCTGCAGACCAGACAACACACACGTCACACACTGCAGACCAGACAACACACACGTCACACACTCTGCAGACCAGACAACACACACGTCACACACTGCAGAGGAGACAACACACACGTCACACACTCTGCAGACCAGACAACACACACGTCACACACTCTGCAGACCAGACAACACACACGTCACACACTGCAGACCAGACAACACACACGTCACACACTCTGCAGACCAGACAACACACACGTCACACACTGCAGAGGAGACAACACACACGTCACACACTCTGCAGACCAGACAACACACACGTCACACACTCTGCAGACCAGACAACACACACGTCACACACTGCAGACGAGACAACACACACGTCACACACTGCAGACCAGACAACACACACGTCGCACACTCTGCAGACCAGACAACACACACGTCACACACTGCAGACGAGACAACACACACGTCACACACTGCAGACCAGACAACACACACGTCACACACTCTGCAGACCAGACAACACACACGTCACACACTGCAGACCAGACAACACACACGTCACACACTCTGCAGACCAGACAACACACACGTCACACACTGCAGAGGAGACAACACACACGTCACACACTCTGCAGACCAGACAACACACACGTCACACACTCTGCAGACCAGACAACACACACGTCACACACTCTGCAGACCAGACAACACACACGTCACACACTGCAGACCAGACAACACACACGTCACACACTCTGCAGACCAGACAACACACACGTCACACACTGCAGACGAGACAACACACACGTCACACACTGCAGACCAGACAACACACACGTCACACACTCTGCAGACCAGACAACACACACGTCACACACTGCAGACCAGACAACACACACGTCACACACTCTGCAGACCAGACAACACACACGTCACACACTGCAGAGGAGACAACACACACGTCACACACTCTGCAGACCAGACAACACACACGTCACACACTCTGCAGACCAGACAACACACACGTCACACACTGCAGACCAGACAACACACACGTCACACACTCTGCAGACCAGACAACACACACGTCACACACTGCAGACCAGACAACACACACGTCACACACTCTGCAGACCAGACAACACACACGTCACACACTGCAGAGGAGACAACACACACGTCACACACTCTGCAGACCAGACAACACACACGTCACACACTGCAGACCAGACAACACACACGTCACACACTCTGCAGACCAGACAACACACACGTCACACTCACTGCAGACCAGACAACACACACGTCACACACTCTGCAGACCAGGCAACACACACGTCACACACTGCAGACCAGACAACACACACGTCACACACTCTGCAGACCAGACAACACACACGTCACACACTCTGCAGACCAGACAACACACACGTCACACACTGCAGACCAGACAACACACACGTCACACACACTGCAGACCAGACAACACACACGTCACACACTCTGCAGACCAGACAACACACACGTCACACACTGCAGACCAGACAACACACACGTCACACACTCTGCAGACCAGACAACACACACGTCACACACTCTTCAGACCAGACAACACACACGTCACACTCACTGCAGACCAGACAACACACACGTCACACTCACTGCAGACCAGACAACACACACGTCACACTCACTGCAGACCAGACAACACACACGTCACACACTGCAGACGAGACAACACACACGTCACACACTCTGCAGACCAGACAACACACACGTCACTCACTGCAGACCAGACAACACACACGTCACACTCACTGCAGACCAGACAACACACACGTCACACACACTGCAGACCAGACAACACACACGTCACACTCACTGCAGACCAGACAACACACACGTCACACTCACTGCAGACCAGACAACACACACGTCACACACACTGCAGACCAGACAACACACACGTCACACTCACTGCAGACCAGACAACACACACGTCACACTCACTGCAGACCAGACAACACACACGTCACACACACTGCAGACCAGACAACACACACGTCACACACTGCAGACCAGACAACACACACGTCACTCACTGCAGAGGAGACAACACACACGTCACACACTCTGCAGACCAGACAACACACACGTCACACACTCTGCAGACCAGACAACACACACGTCACTCACTGCAGACCAGACAACACACACACATCACACACTGCAGACCAGACAACACACACGTCACACTCACTGCAGACCAGACAACACACACGTCACACACTCTGCAGACCAGACAACACACACGTCACACTCACTGCAGACCAGACAACACACACGTCACACTCACTGCAGACCAGACAACACACACGTCACACACTGCAGACCAGACAACACACACGTCTCACACACTGCAGACCAGACAACACACACGTCACACTCACTGCAGACCAGACAACACACACGTCACACACACTGCAGACCAGACAACACACACGTCACACACTGCAGACCAGACAACACACACGTCACACACTGCAGACCAGACAACACACACGTCACACACACTGCAGACCAGACAACACACATGTCACACACACTGCAGACCAGACAACACACACGTCACACTCACTGCAGACCAGACAACACACACGTCACACACTGCAGACCAGACAACACACACGTCACACACACTGCAGACCAGACAACACACACGTCACACACACTGCAGACCAGACAACACACACGTCACACTCACTGCAGACCAGACAACACACACGTCACACTCACTGCAGACCAGACAACACACACGTCACACACTCTGCAGACCAGACAACACACACGTCACACTCACTGCAGACCAGACAACACACACGTCACACACTGCAGACCAGACAACACACACGTCACACTCACTGCAGACCAGACAACACACACGTCACACTCACTGCAGACCAGACAACACACACGTCACACTCACTGCAGACCAGACAACACACACGTCACACACTGCAGACCAGACAACACACACGTCTCACACACTGCAGACCAGACAACACACACGTCACACTCACTGCAGACCAGACAACACACACATCACACACTGCAGACCAGACAACACACACGTCTCACACACTGCAGACCAGACAACACACACGTCACACACTGCAGACCAGACAACACACACGTCTCACTCACTGCAGACCAGACAACACACACATCACACACTGCAGACCAGACAACACACACGTCACACACACTGCAGACCAGACAACACACACGTCACACACTGCAGACCAGACAACACACACGTCACACACTGCAGACCAGACAACACACACGTCACACACACTGCAGACCAGACAACACACGTCACACACACTGCAGACCAGACAACACACACGTCACACTCACTGCAGACCAGACAACACACACGTCACACACACTGCAGACCAGACAACACACACGTCACACTCACTGCAGACCAGACAACACACACGTCACACACACTGCAGACCAGACAACACACACGTCACACACACTGCAGACCAGACAACACACATGTCACACACACTGCAGACCAGACAACACACACATCACACACTGCAGACCAGACAACACACACGTCACACACTGCAGACCAGACAACACACACGTCACACACTGCAGACCAGACAACACACACGTCACACACACTGCAGACCAGACAACACACACGTCACACACTCTGCAGACCAGACAACACACACGTCACACACTGCAGACCAGACAACACACACGTCACACACTCTGCAGACCAGACAACACACACGTCACACTCACTGCAGACCAGACAACACACACGTCACACACTGCAGACCAGACAACACACACGTCACACACTGCAGACCAGACAACACACACGTCACACACTCTGCAGACCAGACAACACACACGTCACACACTCTGCAGACCAGACAACACACACGTCACACACTCTGCAGACCAGACAACACACACGTCACACACTCTGCAGACCAGACAACACACACGTCACACACTCTGCAGACCAGACAACACACACGTCACACACACTGCAGACCAGACAACACACATGTCACACACACTGCAGACCAGACAACACACACGTCACACTCACTGCAGACCAGACAACACACACGTCACACACACTGCAGACCAGACAACACACACGTCACACTCACTGCAGACCAGACAACACACACGTCACACACTCTGCAGACCAGACAACACACACGTCACACACACTGCAGACCAGACAACACACATGTCACACACACTGCAGACCAGACAACACACACGTCACACACTCTGCAGACCAGACAACACACACGTCACACACTCTGCAGACCAGACAACACACACGTCACACACACTGCAGACCAGACAACACACATGTCACACACACTGCAGACCAGACAACACACACGTCACACTCACTGCAGACCAGACAACACACACGTCACACACACTGCAGACCAGACAACACACACGTCACACACTGCAGACCAGACAACACACACGTCACACACACTGCAGACCAGACAACACACATGTCACACACACTGCAGACCAGACAACACACACATCACACACTGCAGACCAGACAACACACACGTCACACACTGCAGACCAGACAACACACACGTCACACTCTGCAGACCAGGCAACACACACGTCACACACTGCAGACCAGACAACACACACACAACACACACTGCAGACCAGACAACACACACACAACACACACTGCAGACCAGACAACACACACGTCACACACACTGCAGACCAGACAACACACACGTCACACACACTGCAGACTCACATTGACAGTTATCAATGTCCGAGTTTTTCTCTAAGCCAGTGCCACCGAATGCCAGATCCCCAGTCACCAATAAGTGTTTGGATTTCTGCTGCTAAGGCATACGGCCATTCCAGACGGTGGCTTGAGGAGGGTTTATAAAGTTAGCCCAGGAACTAATAAGCATCGGAGCAGCCTATGGTCACCTCTCTGCTGAAGAGTTGATGCCTGACCCCACATCTATCTCTCTCATTTAATTTAACATTCAACAATATTACTGATCTGCCTGCATTGACAATGACTCGAACCTGAGAGATGAACTAATCAATTCTGTGTCCGGTACCGACTGCACAGCTCAGTAATGTGACTGTCACATGATGAACGGACGACTCGAACCCGAAGTCGAAAGACTCGAAACGTGAACTAATCAATTGTGTATCCGGTTCTACAGACTGCATAGCTCAGTTTATGAGGATCACGGGATGAACGAACACTAACAGACTGCGTAGCCTGAAGACACAGATAAATGAATGAATCATTTCTGTTTCTCATAATTTGGTCTTTTCCTTGCATTGCACTTTTTTTCTTATTCTAAATGTGATCAACATTTGTTGTGTTTGTGTAAGTGTAACATTTTAAATATTCTGCTGAAATGAACGAAATGACTTGAAAAAAGATTAGTTCATTTTGATGAACGAGATTCAAAGATCTGTGTCAGTAAAATGATCCGAACTTCCCACTACTTTGAAGAAGATGAAGTATAACAAACTTTAATAATCCTAGTCTGTGCCAGATGTGTTCTAGATGTAAACGCATTATAGTTGCATCTTTAGGGCCAATATTAAAGAGACAATAATGTAATTCAGGAAGTAGATGTGTGAAATTAACTCTAAATAGCTGGAAACACTACACAACACTATACAGTCATTTGGTGGAATCTGGAGCGATGAAGACATAAGAGAACACATGTAACCAATCTATTCAAATGATTTTGATACTGGAACATCACAAAGACATCGCTTATATTCACAGGCCAGTGATGCAACCTCAAACAACTGTATAAAGGACTTATGTGGAATCATTTTATTATGTTATTAGATTATTGTATTGCTTAACTTGTGTCTTCTGTCTTTTATGCAGTGAACAGTGCTTTAGTCAGATCTGTGTAAATGATGTCCACTCACATGAGACTGACAGCGCTCTAGAAAAGCTCTTTCTATCTGTTCTCCACTGATCGTAAGTAAGTAGTTCTGAAATAACTCTCCCCACGCCTCAAAGCACAGTTTCGGTTCACCAGGAACACGACTGGGGGGTGTAGAGACAGAGAGCAGGGCATCTTAACATCCTCGGCACTTGTGTTGAAGGAGGAATGGATAGAAAGCTGACAGACACAAGAGTAGCTCAGCATTCACTTTACTCAACTACACCGCTCTTCTTCCACACAGCTCTTACATCAGTTGAACATCTAAACACACATTATTGAATATTATAGCAATGCAATGGAGAGAAAACTCAACAGAGCTTCATCATTAGCTTTTTTTCATACTGAATTTTGAGTTACATGTATTACATTTTGGGATTTCAGCTGAGCACATTTTCCACCCAAAGTTAAACACTCTGCTAATGTGTGTGTTTGCCTAAGGTTCAGTGTCCCAACCATTGCATCTCCCGATACTGCCAAGCACTCATGCAGAATAGATAGAGATCTTAAATAACACGCTGTATGAAGTTTCGTGAAGGTAAGCGTCACAGTCTCTGGAGAATGTGTGCTAACTAGGGGTGTAACGATACCCTGATGTCACGATTTGATACATATCACAATACTGAACTCACGATACGATATTATTGCGATACTCCCACTCACATATGATAAAAGGTTAACAAAAAATGTACTGTGGATAAAAATGCTAAATTTGATATAACATTGTGGGTGTAAATGATCTTGGACTTGCTGCTGGAAACCCAAAGCACAGGACAATAGAGTCACCAGAGTAAAAATAATTCATGATTCTGAAGCTGAAAATACAGAATTATTGTAGACGAATATGCTTTCACTCTTTCACTGACTAGATATATTTAAAATTATGTTGGCCACTTTTACTGGTAACATCAGACATTTGGCATTATCAGGACCCACAAATATTCCCCCATTGCATTATTATGCATTATATTCAACATTATATGTAGTACTTTAATGTAGTACTGACACTAAAACTCTGAAAACTTGAATTTTTTTCTCACACAGTAGTTTTCATTTTGGGTGAATTATACACAATACAGATTGTCACTATCCACGATACATATTGTTGCATTTTTGTATTGCGATATATTGTTACACCACTAGTGCTAACTGTTAGCTAAAGCATGGCTCTGATCAGCAGAAATAGCCCTAGTTTTGCACTCTTTAATAGACAGAAAAATAGAGAAAAAGAAAGATCATGACAGAGAGTATCATGAAAGGAGGATGTTATATAAGCTGGGGTGTCTTATGTTGCATTCTATGTTATTTCATTGTCATGTATGTTACCCTGATGCTGATTGTGTCTTGTGTATGGGTGACTCAAACTCGTCTCCATACCGGCGTGACTCCGATCTTCATGACCTGACCTGATAATATTCTGAATGTTCTGATCCACTCTGACCTCTGACCTGTAATGCTCCTGAATCATAATCATAATCACACACTGCTCGCTCGTTGGCCAGAGGAGAACTGAGACTGAGTCTGGGTTTCTCACGAGTTCCTGTCACTGTCGCCTTTAGCTTTCGGCTTGCTTAGTTGGAGACATTTAATATTCAACAATATTATTGATCTCCTGCATTGACAGCATTATATGAGAACTGAACTGAGCTGGACGATGACATCACGGTTTTCTCCAGAGCGGCTATATATATGTATATATGAACTAAATTAATAACTTTTTTACAACAGAAATGAACCATCACTGAATTTACTTTAGCTGGACTGTGACACTATTTTCTTCTAGCTCTGCCGAGACAAACTTTGTTGCATTATTTGGTAACGCTTTAGATTACAGCCCACAAAGTACTGCGTAATAAGGTAACCTTCTGTTATACATTTAAATTAAACTGGTAACCACTGTGAAAAGACAGATGCTATAACAGAAGGCCACATGATGACTTACACATCATCTCAATTCTGTAGGTTTGTGTGATACAGGGAAATTAGCTGTCATGGTTTGTGGTGCAAGACAAACACACGATGAAGAAGAAGGAAGTATAACCAGCTTTAATAATAAACAAGGTGAATGTCAACTCAGATAAGCAGTCCAACACCACGAACACACGGAGGAGACACGAACATGAAACTCAAACAGAACTGAACTTATAGGTAGTGGAGATAACAAACCACACACATACACACACACACACACACACCTGAGCATAATGATGAGATCAGATGAATAACCTTGATAGTTATGGTGTAAATCACAAACAGAGTCCACATGGTGTGACATCAGCATAATATAACCCTTAGTGAAATATACAGTCACCAAAATGATATCCTATTATCACTGAAATGTGCTGTATTTTTTACAGTGAAATCTGGCAAGCACAGCTAAATTAAAGGATGTTATTAGAGTGTTCATGCTGATCACATGTGTGTGTTATATGAGCAGGCCCGTCGCGACAAGACAGGCAAACCAAGCAATTGCTTGGGGCCCCGAGCTGGCCTGGGGCCCCAAGACAACGACTGGTTAAGAATAAATGCAACGACAAACTGTGAGCGCCCCTTTGATAGTCAATGCAGTAAAGTGCAATGACACTGTTATCGGGATCCCCCTCAAGGGGCCCCCCCCCCTCAGTGGTCGCTGACAGCAGCCAGCCAATCACGCGATCTCTGCTGCCGGCAAAATACAAAACCTCCTCGGCAGTCATCATGAAGCGAATTATGCTTCAGGAAGAAAGAAAAGAAAGAAGTTAAAGGTAAAAAAATATAGTGATAAGTGATAAATTACACTGGATAAAATAGCTCTACTTGTCTTGTACAAATGGTGTACTTTTGCCGCAGGTAGGCTAGCAAAAATATGTTTATGTTAGCTATCTGCCTGACGGAAAATGCTGCTTGTAACGAACAGTTAGTGCAACTTTTTAGCGCAATTTTCCACCGGACAAAATTGCGATTGTTAACTCATGATTTCTGTTCTGTCTGTGCGCACCAATCTTGCACTTCTATCTACTCCTCAACCAGACCACCTAGAGACTTCGGGTTTTCGGCATTATGTTAAGGAAGGTCTAATCTCGGGAACGCACAAAAAAAAATCCAGGAAAAGATTTACTATCTCTTAGTGTTGTGATCCCATGACGTCAGAAAATTGCGCTAAAACACTGAGTTTTTATTACTTGTTTCATAGCTTATCTTAATGTGCTAGTGTCGGGATATAGGCTTCTGTAGTGACAGTTTATGCAAATATGACATTATTTTTAAGTTATCAATGGATCTTGAACAGTTACTTCAAGGTTACTGCAAATGTTCAATTGTTGAAAATGTTCAAAATTTTATGCACAGTATATGCAACTGCAGTATTTGCACTGTAAACATTTTTTATTTATATAAAGTGTGGGTGAACTATGGCTAAGCTGCGGTGGGGGGTGGGGGGGGGGAGGGAGGGTATTGGGGGGGCCTCCATGTCCATTTTGCTTGGGGCCCCCAAATTCCTTCAAACGGCCCTGTATATGAGCTGTGTCTGAGCCAGATGTGTTCTAGATGTAAACGCATTATAGTCGCATCTTTAGGGCCAATATTAAAGAGACAATAATGTAAGTCAGGAAGTAGATGTGTGAAATTAACTCTAAATAGATGGAAACACTACACAACACTATACAGTCATTTGGTGAAATCTGGAGCGATGAAGACATAAGAGAACAAATGTAACCAATGACTTATGTGTAATCATTTTATTATGTTATTAGATTATTGTATTGCTTAACTTGTGTCTTCTGTCTTGTGTGCAGTGAACAGTGCTTTAGTCAGATCTGTGTAAATGATGTCCACTCACATGAGACTGACAGCGCTCTAGAAAAGCTCTTTAACACATCTAATCATGTGATGTTGTAAAGACAGATTCACTTTGTAATTGTTGAACCTAATTATTAAATTAATAAAATCTGACTGCGCATATATAAAGACTAATTAGCTGAAGACAAACACTAAATGTGTGTAAAGTTCATAAGATAGAGCTCATGCGTTTGAGTGTAAACAGCAATAAAGCCTTTAATGTGCTAAAACTAGATCATCAGCAGTGCAGTGTGAACCTCTTCAGCTTTTAACTCTTTCTTGTGTAGTGAAACCTACAGACGTGTGTTTCTATCTCCTCCCCTTGTGTGTTAAACTCTATAAAGAGAGAGAACATCTGCATTCTCCACTCTCGCCTCTTCTGACACAGAGAAATCCACAGATTCAGTTTCTGCTCTCACAGTTTGAGTTCATCATGAAACTGCTTGTTCTTCTTCTGTTGCCTTGCCTCTCTCTGAGTGAGGTGGTGCCGGGTTTTGGTAAATGCAATCAGTTCTTTTTAAACAATGATCCTCCTAAATTCAAACCAGAATGGGGAAACTCAGTCAAGGAGATCTGCCAGTGTGTTTGGGACGAGAACGATCAGAAAAACTATCTTTATGCAACTTTGTACAGCACAGCATGGAGGATCCCCATCTACTCTGCGTATGTGTTCGGGAGCGCAAGTGTTGGAAGATGTGATGTTTGGTACATCGAACCTCAGGTAATTATTCAACTGTATATTATTATAGTATATTGGTCACACTTTATATTAGGTGTCCTTAACTACTATGTACGTATTTAAGAAAATAAAGTACATTATAGGCTTATAGTGTTGATGTTGAGGAGAATACGGGTAATATTAGCACAGGTTTACTGGTTTAAGGGGTTAACAGTGTCATTATAGATGTAATTACAGAAATGAATTACAAGTAGTTCTTATGCTATGGCAAGTGTCAAAATTTGATTGATGGCTTCCGGTTGACCTTGACCTTCCGGTTGTCCTTCCGGCCTATATTGTTATGGTTTGCCCTATTGACCTACCTATCCCTAGATCATGTGGTTTTGACAGAAGCTTTTGCCCTATTTGAACCTTTTTATCCCTAGATCATGTGATTTTGACGGGTGTTTGTATGACAGAAAGTTTGAAGGCGCTGTTAGGAAATGTGTCAGCATATCCTCCTGAAAAATCTACTGAAACCATTTAATTCAGTTTTAGACAAAAGAATAAAAAATCATATTACATAAACATTCCGTTCTTTAGGCCTATAAATGTATAAAATAAAAGAGTTATCTTGCTAATTTAACTAAAGTTGAAAACCATTCAGTTCTTTATAAAAGTATATAATGAAATGCTTATAAAATAAATATCTTATTGATCCAATTGTTTTAGATAAACAAAAGAATAAAAATCATATTACATAAAACATTCCGGTTCTTTATAAGTGTATAAATTAAAATGGTTATCTTGCTAATTTAACTAAAGTTGAAAAACATTCTGTTCTTTAAAAGTATATAAAATTAAAAATCTACTGAAATTTCAGTTTTAGATAAAAATAAAATTAATCTTAAGTCTGCTGACTGAAGATTTCATGAAGCACCAGCCAAATGGTGTGTGTGTGTGTGTGTGTGTGTGTGTGTGTGTGTGTGTGTGTGTGTGTCTGTGTGTGTGTGTGTGACAGGTTCCGGTAAATTAGCGTGCCGCCATCTTTCTGAATTTATTTCAAAGCATAATCGTAAAAGTTTAAATATGATCTTTTAAAAGACTGTTTAAATCTTTAAAGTTTGAATACATACACATCTTCTATTTATCTTTTAGAAGATTACTGTAATGATTTTGTTTAACGGTGACCTAAATTATAATTGTTATTAAACAATGTCTGTTCAAAAACTTTAGATGGTTAAAAAACTGTACTTAAGCGTCTTAAATCTCATTTATATGAAAAGATTCAATCAGCATTTTTTGTCCATGCGGGGTTTAAATTTTTATGGTGGGGGCTTTCCATAGCCATAATGATTTTTGTACCGTAACTGCATATTCAATCCCGTAGGCCTACACCTAAACACAACCATCACAGAAAACTACATTTGTACATTTTCAAAAATGAAATAAGTAAATAAATAATTTAATAAAATGTAAACAAAGTTTTAGCTAAATAAATATATAAATAAAAAACTTGTGTAACTTGTGTGGAATGATTTTAAGCATAAATGATCTCTGCTAGCGACTACGCCACCCTGGAATCTTGCCAGGAAAAATAAAATATAGTTTACTTAAGGAAACACAGGTTCGTCCACAGTAAGGCGGCAGGAGACGTGGGTACAAAAAAATATAAATTTGTTTTATTAAAGATATAATCAATATAAAAATGCACAAACATCAACAGCACTCAATGTAGACAATTTTGTGGTTCAACAAACACACATGGAGCGACCCGAGTCAGCGGGACAGGAGCCGAGGCAGAGCAGTGGATAAGGGCACATAAGGCCTCCACGACAAGTCACCTTTTCCGTACACCTGTGCATGTACACTCACACCAGTACACACACACTCACACCACTCAGCACACAACACTCGTGAGGGAGACCACCACCAGCAATCCGCCCCTGCTTTGTGCACTCAGCTCCTGGAACAGAAGTGTCACTGTTGAGACACACTCAGAATTGTCACTCCAAGAGACAGAAATTGGAGTAGAAATATTCACAGTTTCACGTTAAACAGATTACAAAATTCTGGGTCAAAATACAAAATAAAAACCAATACAAATGAAAAGGAAATTTTCCCCCCGAAATAAAGGGCTCACATGGAGGCACACACACTAAAATAGACACAAAGGACAGTGTTTCAGTCCTTTGTCCACAGCGGAGCAAAGCAACCACAAAAGGAGTAACGCAGCAAAGCCATAAAGCAGCAAAGCAACAGCGCCTCCAGAAGTAGTCCCACGCAGTCAACCGCACGGAAACTAATCGGTGGTGCAGATGCGACCCATTGGTCCGTACTACATCTTTTAGGTGCGATCTCTGGGGACCAACTCAGTCAGGCAGACAACATGCATGTGGGCTCATCCCATCTATCAGGTGGACAGCGTGCGCGTCGGCAATAATATTCCGGGCATGAAGTATAAACAACCATACTTTGACCATCAAGGGTACAACCTCAGCCGAATGCCAGCCGCGAAAGCTTGCATGTCGCCCTGGAAATAAGCTAATGTTAGCTACAGTATGCCATTGATCGGCCAGCTCACAACACCCAACATACCTGAATGACGACAGAAAATGACGACACGGGAAGGGGCGGTGCCTCATGACACCATACACTCTAATCAGCTCGTTTATATGCGCTACTACAGCTCACTGATAGGACGAGCTCAAATGAATTAATCAGCCACCTGCAGGCAGGATATATTTCATTAGACCTGCCACAATCGCATTTCCAGAGAGGTGAATGAACTGAAGCTTCAGGATATAGGGTGACAATGTCACAGTAAATCTAGTCTGCGTTCCAGAGTACATCCAGAGTTTATACTAAATTCATTTAAAAGTTTAAATGAGATATTTTAAAATTAAAAGACTGTTTAAGTCAAATCTTTAAAGTTTTATTAAAATCATATCTTCTATTTATCTTAGAAGACTTATGTATTATTTTTACTAAACATCGTCTGTTCAAAAACTTTAGATTGTTAAAAAAGTGTACTTAGGCATCTTAAATCTTATTTCAGACCTGCAAACTCCTCAGACTAAAAAAGGTGACAGTGTCGCCGGTTGGGGGGGGGGGGGGGGGGGGGGTATGGCATGTTTTTTTTTTTTGCTACATGCCATGGGATTAATCAATGCATGCTGATGAATAATGTATAATAATAATAATAATAATAATAATTAATCTGCATACACTAGTTTTGCACTGATGTAAAAAGACTGACAGTGACACAATAAGACCTCATGTTAGCAAAATGTTTTAATCTTTTAACTCTTAAAAAAAAAAACTATTAAAAAAAACATGTATGTTCTTTAATGTTTGATTATAATTTTACGGTCTTCAAATAGGGATGGGAATTGATAAGATTTTATCAATAATAATGCCACTGACGATTCTGATTATCGATCCAATTCTTTATCGATTCTCTTATCGATTCTTGATAGCACTGTGTGGAAAAATGTAGTCATATGCTTTTTTTAAAAAAACAAGTGGTTTTATTTATTTTAAAGTTTAAGCTTGAGTTAGCAAACTGTACTTTTTTATATAATGTATGTAATAAATATAACCTTATTGTAAAGTGTTACTGATTAGTTACACCGATTCAGACGTCACCTGAGTTCACTGCTGGAAAGAGCAGTTGTTTTAACCATTAAAATGAATCGGTTCAAAGGAGTCATTAGTTCGCGAATTGGACGTGTCGTGCGCGTTGTGTGATTATCCCAGCAGTTAGGACATGGACATCCAAGATTTGTGTAAACATAGAAAACATTTCATCACTGCATAGTTTTATTTCGTTTAATTAAAATGTTGTTTATGTCAGCTGAATGTCCGGAACGCTTTTCAGAGAAGATAAGGAAACTTATTTAGCACAATTCACACCCAGCACTAATTCAGAAAAAAAAAGAAAAAAAAAAAATCTCCGAATGCTCCACATGAAACTTTGGTCTTTCGACCTTTTACCACCGTGTCGATTTATTTTTATTAATATGTGCAAGGGAGAGAGAGCAACACAGCGCCTAGTTTGGAGACGGTGAAGTCGTTTACACAGAGAGTGCGCGCGCGCGACCGGCTCTCTCTCTCTCTGGTCATTCTTTCAGTTAAACATACGCCCTGTCACAAACGCAGCCGTTCATCTACATTACTCACCGATCAAATAAGACTTTGGTGGGACAAAAAATCACTTTGGTGGGCGCTAAAACAAGTTCAATGCAGGAAAATTCATGCGTGAGTTTCCATTAGACTCGCACAGGCGTCTCATCCAATGGCGAGCTCAGCCTCAGTTGACGCTGTGTGCTTCAAGATTCTGACGCAAGTGCTAAGATTCCAATTGGCCAAGAGAAAAAGTGCTAAGATTCCGATTGGCCCAGAGAAATGTCAATTATAAGAATTATCCAATAATGTTTCGCAATTCTAGCCTGCATGGCAGTTACTGTAAGAAACAATATACCCCCCCCCCCCCCCCCAAAAAAAACTCTCCGGTTCTACGCGATTCATGTAAATGACCCAACTGACCAAGAAAACGGCGATTGTCGCCGAAAAGCGACAAGTTTGCAGGTATGTTATTTATACAAAATATTTCAAACAGTATTTTTGTCCATTTTTGTCACAATGTTTTGTTGTTGTGTTGTTTTTAAGAAATCCTAGGACTCCACATTGCTCTTATTTAGACTAAGTTGTATCATTTGAAAAATCACCTCACAATTTCAGAGACGCAATGTGTGATAAGTAAAGTTGGTCTTGAGCGAATATGTAATTTTACTCGTCTTCAAAGCATGATCTTACTGGTAGCTATGATCTATTACACGTATAAGATCATTTTTACTTGTATCTCCCTAACTATCCTTAATCCGTGCGGAAACATTTCTGAGAATATACTATCAGTTATCTACTCAAAATATATGTAGAGGTTTAAATCCGGTGTTTAAAATCTGTCTGGTGGCTGCATGAACAGTCTTTGGGTAGAGCTATGGCAGGAAACATGCCCTTTGACCTCCTCGATTTTTTAGGCTTTTTTTTTTTTTTTGTTAAAGACCCTACAAGTTAGTCCTCCCAAAAGAATTTCTCCCATCTAGCGGTGAAATTCTATTTTGCATTTAAACAAATATTGCTCTCTAGCGCCTCGCTTTTTCAAATGCGGTAGCACATCGAGTTTAACTATACGTTCTACCGTTATGCTGCCTATATAATGATTTACACAGCCAAGCAATACAAAAAAGCTTGTCATTTAGACCGTAACTTTGACTTACCTGTCGAGAAGAAAGCAGGCACCCTTTCATTAGCTCTTTCCACCTGGGAAAAGCTATCCCGATATTTATTTACATCCCGATAAATAACATTTTTGCTTTTTGGCGACGAGGATTCCTTCTCCTGCATAACTATGATCCATCATTATATTGTACCGTGCAGTGCAGCCCTTCAAATGTGCCGGGGCAGTATCAACGCCTCTCATATGGTCTAGCGGTTAGGATTCCTGGTTTTCACCCAGGCGGCCCGGGTTCGACTCCCGGTATGGGAAGACATTTTTTTTTTTTTTTTTTTTTTTATATTGCCAATAAAATTCAAGTTATTCAAGTTCATCAATAATCATTTTTAGTTATTCATAGTCTTAGAGGCCTACACGAACTGCAGAAACAAGCAGAAGATATGTAAAAACTCATAAATGCTGTTTCAGTACTGAATCATTTTCACAAATACAATTATATTGAATTCAGAAAATTTCACTATGGAATATTTACTTTATCTATCATAATTTCAATTTAGTATGTCATCATTTAAATTTTCCATCTCAGAATTATGACGCATAGTCATAATTTTAATTTCAACTTTTTAAGTCATAATTTCAACTGTTTAAGTCATAATTATTAGTTAATTCAGAATTACAATCTTACGCCTTTTTAATGTAATACTTAAAACGTTTTTAAGTCATAATTTGGTAGTACTATTTTGATGGCTATTTGAGCTGTTGACTATAGTAGTGTCGCACCTGCATGTCCACTAACTCGCTTATGAGAGTCAGAGTGTGTAAAGTAAACTCTCATTATTGTTAGTAGACTATTAGTGGACTGGTAGGGTTAGAATAAGTTGAGATATAGTTGAGTTACTTATAGTCAGTAGAATATCTGTTTGGGAGCATCACAATAAAGAGTTTGCAGATATTAAGCATAGTCTATTTTTTCAGATGTTTAAATGACAAAATACCATTTTTTCAACCGAGTGAATCTAGGCCTTCAGAAGTCATAACTTCAGGGGTAGGCCAGTTGGCGAAAACACTGCGTGTGTAAAAATCAAATACTCTATTACACTTTTCAAAGGATAATCTAGCTTTAAAGTTAGAATAAAAAGTTAAGTGTCACAAAGTCTGACACAAGGCCATTAACTGGTTCTTTTTGTTTTATAAATGTATTTAGCTTATTTCTACAAACATCAACCTGATAAATATGGACTTAATACACGATTAAACAAGATAATCATGTTACCCAATACGTCTGACACAACATTTTTAAGATTTTTTTTTTTTAAATACAATCAAAAATACAAAATTAAAATATTTTTTAAATTTTGACAGTCCTACATAAATGCATGTTGATTACTAACTTTCAGACGTAGCGCAACCACACAATGCTAGATTTCTCTAACACTGCGATGTCTCACTCACAACGCACAACTTTGTGTTGGGTGATCCAGGCATACCTTTACTAAAATAAAATATTATGGAAGTCATTGTACTGTAATTGTAATTATACCATATTTTATTTATTAATATTATGTTGATTTAAAGTTTTTGTTTGTTTGTTATTAACTAATACCTTCATCTTTTAACTAACATCCAGCACAAAATTAAAGAGATGTATGAGCTGAGGATGTTCTCTGACCCCAAATAAACAGATAATAGAATGTTCACAATATACAGTTAGATATTCTCCTACTTAGTATCTTTGGGTGTATCTGTGTGTGTATTTTTAGACACCAGAGTGATGCAAAGTTCCACACCCTATGGACTAACTTTAAAAAAACAAAAAATTATCATACATAAATATATATAACATACACCAATCATTTCTTAACTAAGCAACTGTTTCTTAAATTATCAGACACTCACCACACTGATGTTAACATTACCATATATTGTGTTTTCTACCATGATTGTAGTAACTATTGTCCCACCATTCTTCTGGTCAATTGTGAAGTTAAGCTGATTAGGGTTCTGAATTAATGGACGTCCGAATGATGTAGAATTATTATTATTATTATGCTGTCGTTGTGGAAGGTTGATAGGCTGTTGATTTGTCATGTTTCCAGAATGTGTTTGAACGCTCAGCATTTGAACGTCACCATCTGTTAAAAAATTAACAATTAAATACACAACCAAAACCATGTAAACGTTATAGTAAAGCTTATTGAAGATTGAGAAACATATTGACAACTAACAAAGTAAATTATAAATCTTTTCCTATGTTTGATATTCTTTTTTCAGATTTTTTTCACTATGGACTTGATCCTTTTTAATGCTGTTTTCTCTCCATATTTATTCTGTAGTTCTGTCATGATTCTGCCATCTAGTCCTTGTCATTCTTTAATTCTTGAGGCAGGATCATGACAGACCCATGTTTTGTGTGCAAGCACATGGCCTTTTGTTTGGGCCATGTGCTTGTGTTGTCTCGTTCCTCGCCCCCCCCCTTGTTATCCTCATTTAGTCATCATTGCTTTACCCTTGTCACCTGTTTCCCTCATTAGTTTCTCCCTATTTAATCCCCTTGTGTTTGCTGTCCTGTGCCGGTTCATTGTCATTCACTGTGTGAAACAATCTGTGAGTATATTTATTAATGCAACACAACACAACATAATATAGAATTTATGGACAATTGGAAAAGTTTTTGGGGCAAACCTGACCTGTTGAAAAGAGATGGTATTCATCCCTCCTGGGATGGTGCTGCTCTTCTCTCTAGTAATATGGCTCATAGTCTTAGAGCTCAAACATGACAATCTGGGGCTCAGGTCAGGAAGCAGACAGACTGGCTAAACCGACCGTCTGCTAGCGGCCTCACGTTACCAAGGTCAGATAAATCCCATCACATAGAGCCTCTTTCACCTAGCTATCATCATATAGAGACTGTGTCTGTTCCCCGAATTTGGAAATCCAAAAAACGTTTAAACCTATCTAAGGTTAAAAATTTAATTGATGTTCAACAAACAAAAAACGCTATAATACAGATGAGCAAATGCTAAAGCTTGGGTTGCTGAATATTCGATCGCTTACTTCAAAAGCACTCATTGTTAATGATATGACTTCAGATAATAACCTAGATGTGCTGTGTTTGACAGAAACCTGGCTAAAACCAAACGATTACATTACTTTAAATGAGTCAACCCCACAAGATTACTGCTATAAACATGAGCCTCGTCTGAAACGCAAAGGGGGTGGTGTTGCTGTAATCTATAGTAATATTTTCAAAACCACTAAGAAATCAAGTTTTAAATATAATTCCTTTGAAGTGTTAGTGCTTAATGTAAAAATATATAGTATAAATGATAAATCACGTTTGAGATTTGTGCTGGCTACTGTATACAGGCCACCAGGGCACCATACAGACTTTATCAAAGAATTTGCGGACTTTCTATCAGAATTAATATTGACTGCAGATAAAGTACTAATTGTTGGTGATTTTAATATACACATCGATAATGAAAAAGATGCATTGGGTTTGGCATTTATAGACATTGTAAATTCAATTGGAGTTAGACAACACGTGTCAGGACCTAATCATCGTCGTAATCATACTCTAGATCTAATATTATCACACGGAATAGATGTTGATGCCGTTGAAATTCTGCAGCAGAGTGATGACATCTCAGATCATTATCTAGTCTCGTGTAAACTTCATTTAGCCAAGGCTGCAAAGCCGACTCCGTGTTTCAAATATGTGAAAGCAATCTTTAGTGGCAGAAGTGATAGGTCTATCAATAATCTTCCTGATCAGTTTCATCATCTCAGCATCCCAGATAGCTTAGAAGAACTCGATATTGCAACAGGAACTTTTAACTCTCTCTTTTCCAGCACTTTAGATACAGTTGCGCTTAAAGAAGATTAAAGAAAATAGTCCAACGCCGTGGTACAACGAGCACTCTCGGGCCCTTAAGAGAGCAGCCAGAAAAATGGAGCGCAACTGGAAGAAAACAAAACTAGAGGTATTTCGCATTTCATGGAAAGAGAGCTCGATTACTTGCAGAGAGGCTTTAAAAGCTGCTAGATCTGCTTATTTTTCAACCCTATTAGAAGAAAATAAACATAGGTATTTATTTGAAACGGTGGCTAAACTAATGAAAAAGAAAGCTTCAAGCCCAGAAGTTTCCAAGCAGCACCGCAGTAATGACTTTATGAACTTCTTCACTTATAAGATTGATAATATCAGTGAGAAAATTATAACTATGCAACCGTCTACTACAGTATCGCATCAGGGAGTGCATTGTAGTCTCCCTGAGGAAAAATTTGATTTGTTTGTTGCTATAGAAGAGGAAGAATTTACTAAACCCGTTAAATCATCTAAATCTACAACATGTATGTTAGACCCTATACCGACTAAGCTACTGAAAGAGATGCTTCCAGAGGTCATAGATCCTCTTCTTAATATCATTAATTCATCTTTGTCTCTAGGATACATACCAAAAAACTTTAAGCTGGCTATGATTAAACCGCTTGTTAAAAAAACGCAACTTGATCCTACAGAATTAGTCAATTACAGGCCGATCTCGAATCTACCTTTTCTGTCAAAGATATTAGAAAAAGCAGTATCTTCACAACTGTTCCTTTCTTGAAAGAAATTATATCTGCGAGGATTTCCAGTCCGGATTTAGACCGTACCATAGTACCGAGACAGCTCTCGTTAGAGTCACAAATGATTTGCTCTTATCATCCGATCGTGGTTGTGTCTCTCTATTAGTGTTACTCGATCTTAGTGCTGCATTTGATACTATCGACCACAACATTCTTTTAAATAGACTTGAAAATTATGTTGGCATTAGTGGAATTGCACTAGCGTGGTTTAAATCATACTTATCTGACCGTTATCAGTTTGTAGCAGTAAATGAAGAGATGTCTCATCGATCACAAGTTCAGGATGGCGTACCACAAGGCTCAGTACTAGGACCACTGCTGTTCACTCTGTACATGCTACCCTTAGGAGATATCATTAGGAAACATGGCATTAGCTTTCACTGTTATGCCGACGATACTCAGCTCTATATTTCTTCAAAACCTAACGAAACTTACCAATTCACAAAATTAACGGAATGCATAGCTGATATAAAAAATTGGATGACTCGTAATTTCCTACTTATAAATTCTGAAAAAAGAGTTTCTAATTATTGGACAAAAAACTTCCTCACGTAATAACCTAGAATACTGTCTAACACTTGATGGCTGCTCTGTTAAGTCTTCGTCGTCGGATAGGAACCTGGGTGTGCTCTTTGATACCAATCTTTCATTTGAAAGTCACGTGTCTAGTATCTGTAAAACTGCATTTTTCCATCTTAAAAATATATCTAAATTACGCCATATGCTCTCATTGACAAATGCGGAACAATTAGTTCATGCGTTCATGACCTCAAGGCTAGATTATTGTAATGCTCTACTGGGTGGTTGCCCTGCACGCTTAATAAACAAACTACAGCTAGTTCAAAACGCAGCAGCTCGAGTTCTTACCAGAACCAGGAAGTATGACCATATTAGCCCGGTTCTGTCAACACTGCACTGGCTCCCTATTAAACATGGCATCAATTTTAAAATATTGCTGATCACGTACAAAGCACTAAATGGTTTAGCTCCGCAGTGCTTGAGCGAGCTCTTAACGCATTATAGTCCTTCACGTCTATTGCGATCTCAAAATTCCGGCCAGTTGATAATACCTAGAATATCTAAATCGACTGCTGGCGGCAGATCCTTCTCCTATTTAGCACCAAAACTCTGGAACAGTCTTCCTACCATTGTCCGGGAAGCAGACACACTCTGTCAGTTCAAAGCTAGACTAAAAACGCATCTCTTTGACCTAGCATACACATAATACATTATAGACTTCTATAATTCAATATTAGGCTGCATAGATCAGGTCAGCTGGAACCGGGAACACTTCCCATAAATCCTGATGTACTCGTTACATCATAAGAAGAATGGCATCTACGCTAATTTCAGTGTCTTTGTTTATCCCGAGGTTTTCCCGCAGCCTGCCGGATCCAGGCCGTATCCAGATCTGATGAAGGACCTTCGCCTGGACCCGATGACAACGCAGTGCTGAAGTGCCAACTAGTCTCTCCCTATGGAGGATCCCTTTACCACTCTACAGATAAAGCGTTGTCGGAAAACTCAATTCGCATATCTACCCCGAATTTATCAAATAAAATAAAATTCTGTATCAAAAATAAGGAAACACCAGTACTTTGTTTAGGCTTGGTTTGTAGGGAATTACAAACCTGCGTACATATATTCAAACGCACATAACTATAGAACCAATTCTTAATGCGCATGTGAACGCCATCAGCGTTTCTCACAGGTTCGTGTTTAAAGTCTGTGTAGAGAGAATTGTGTCGTCTTAGCGGCCCCTAATTTAATAACAAATGATTGTTGCGACGGAAGCGAATGAATCATAACTAACCTTAGCTGGAAAATAACTTTACTAAAGAACCGCTATGAAGCCAAAACAATCTCTGTTACCATAAATTATACGTTTATCTCTGTAAAGCTGCTTTGAAACAATCTACATTGTTAAAAGCGCTATATAAATGAAGATGACTTGACTTGAGTAACCTGTTGAAATTCTTGTCTAGAACGAAGAGTTTGATCCTGTCTTAGCTGTTAGTTTTTTGTCTGAGTCTTAGTCTAGTCTTGTCAGTCCAAATTAGTCTATCCTGTCTTGTTTTGCCCCCTCGTGGGTTTTGTTTTCCTGTTTTTTCTGTCTAGTTGTATCAATAAACCGTGTAGATTGCATACTGTCTGCATTTGGGTTCATCTCCTCCACATCACCATAAGTTCCTCTACTGTGTCTTCCAACCTCCCTGTTGCTCTTCTCCAGCTGTGTTAACCAAAGACAAACAGTTAGAAGAATAAAATGTATGTACAATAGCAAAAATAATGTTGGTCATTAGTTGTTAGGGTTAGATACACCTGTAGACCCATTCATACGCCAGTTCAAAGTCAATGAACCGGCTGATGCTGCAGGAGTTAGAGCACATGATGGACAGTGAACAGACACACAGCAGGTTAAACCAGAGTTAAAACAATAGTCTATGTTAGGACAATAGTATGTTTACAGGAGCCGCTGAGAGCGAGTTCCAGCTGATAACGGTCATAAAGTGCGAAATAATGTGCAAGTAGCTAAACTAAACATTTCATATTTGACAGCTGTTTTGAGAAATGTTAAATAATGACAAAAATAATCAGGCAAACTAATCAACTTTTTTTCTAATTTCACCATTTTGACCTTAAAATAGACCTATATAATACATGTGATTTAATATGAGAGGGGAAGAAACAAATAACAGCCATTTTCAGCATATTAGGCATAAGATTAATAATGAATGTGTACATATTGTGAATTAATTTAATAAACATTTACCTAACATCCATAGCCTTCAGTAAATAAAGGTTAGACAAAGTTCCTTTTTAACTCTGCCCCCCTGCTCTAGTTAGATATTTTTATCAAAAATATGTTGATAATGATCAAAAACTTCAGTGCCCTTCGAAGGCACCATTTTAGATAGTTTGGCACGCATGGGATCTTTACACTTTCCCCCGGATATCTGTTTCCTACTGTTAGCTGTAATGTTAGTGAACTCTAGGGCTTCTCTTTGCTCATATACGACAGTATTTGCATGAATTGGCTTGATTTGATAAAATGATGGTTTAAACCATCTTCATGTGAGACATTTACATTATATTATTATACCGTCCTAGTTTTAAATAGCGCTAAAATGTATATTTTATATTTTAACCCTTTATGCGGATATAGAATGCCGCACAAGGTTCTCTGTTCTCTGGTTCTATGTTTATGTATTTAGGTCACCGTTAAACAAAATCATTACAGTAATCTTCTAAAAGATAAATAGAAGATGTGTATGTATTCAAACTTTAAAGATTTAAACAGTCTTTTAAAAGATCATATTTAAACTTTTACGATTATGCTTTGAAATAAATTCAGAAAGATGGCGGCACGCTAATTTACCGGAACCTGTCACACACACACACACACACACACACACACACACACACACACACACACCATTTGGCTGGTGCTTCATGAAATCTTCAGTCAGCAGACTTAAGATTAATTTTATTTTTATCTAAAACTGAAATTTCAGTAGATTTTTAATTTTATATACTTTTAAAGAACAGAATGTTTTTCAACTTTAGTTAAATTAGCAAGATAACCATTTTAATTTATACACTTATAAAGAACCGAATGTTTTATGTAATATGATTTTTATTCTTTTGTTTATCTAAAACAATTGGATCAATAAGATATTTATTTTATAAGCATTTCATTATATACTTTTATAAAGAACTGAATGGTTTTCAACTTTAGTTAAATTAGCAAGATAACTCTTTTATTTTATACATTTATAGGCCTAAAGAACAGAATGTTTATGTAATATGATTTTTTATTATTTTGTCTAAAACTGAATTAAATGGTTTCAGTAGATTTTTCAGGAGGATATGCTGACACATTTCCTAACAGCGCCTTCAAACTTTCTGTCATACAAACACCCGTCAAAATCACATGATCTAGGGATAAAAAGGTTCAAATAGGGCAAAAGCTTCTGTCAAAACCACATGATCTAGGGATAGGTAGGTCAATAGGGCAAACCATAACAATATAGGCCGGAAAGACACCGGAAGGTCAACCTGTCAAAATCACATGATCGAAGCGATAGGTAGGTCAATAGGTCAATCCATAACAATATAGGCCGGAAGGACAACCGGAAGGTCAAGGTCAACCGGAAGCCATCAATCAAATTTTGACACTTGCCATAGCATAAGAACTACTATTACAGCTATAATTACATTATAAAATATATTTCAGATATTTTATAAAATATAACTACAATTGTAAAAACGTGTATGTACACAAAAAGTGCATTGTATCAAATGATTATTTCAAATGTTAGACCATAGTAGTTAAAGACACCTAAATTAAAGTGGACCAGTATATTTATTTGAAATGACAATAATTCATTTGAATTTTGACTGAAACAGTTTGAGTTGTTTTTCTTCTCTCTCATGTCCTTTAGCTGGATGATGCTAATGGTGAGCCATGTATGGCACCTAAAGGTCGCAAAACCCTTAATAATCAGGCTGTGAATCATGACTATGATAAGTCTGGCTATGACAGAGGTCACCTCTACCCAGTTCAGCACACGTACGACCATATCTCCATGCTGGCCACCTCCACCCTGACCAACGCCGCTCCACAGGACCCAGATTTCAATCGGGATCAATGGAAGAAACATGAGGCGGCTGTTATTGAAGATCTGAAAACCTGTCATTCTGAGGCTTATGTGGTGACTGGTGTAGTTCCTGATCACAACATAAAACTGAATAATAAAGTTACTGTCTCAAAGTATTACTGGAGAGCCACCTGTTGTAGGAAGAACGATGTGATCACAGGGAAGGGTTACATTGGACCCTATGGCAATAACAAGATAGTGCAGCCATTATCAATTATAGACCTACAGACAAGGCTGGCCACATATTACGGTGTGAATAAAATTGTAATTTTCCCAGGCCTAACAGATGCTTGTATCTAGTTTAGGCTTTAGCCTATGAGCTAAAAGTGGATGATCTGGCATCTGCATCTCTGACTGGAGTTGGTAATATCTGGAATCAGATCTTCATACTCTAGATCATGACTTCATAATCCTGTCCTGCCTTTCTGTTATTTTAATGAAGATCTCCAGCCATCTTTGTTCACTTCACTGTTTCACTGTTACTGGATTAACATGTGTGTGTAATAAATGCTGGATGTATAATCAGTTACATTTAATAAAGACTGTGTGCAAATGTGTCTTAATGTGTTTAAACTCTCTCTCTCTCTCTCTCTCTCTCTCTCTCTCTCTCTCTCTCTCTCTCTCTCTCTCTCTCTCTCTCTCTCTCTCTCTCTCTACTTGTACAGTATTGCCAAAGCATTGGCCATTACATAAGCAATGAACAAATAATCAATAAAGTCAATAAATCAATCAGTAAACCCTAACCCTAACCCTAACCCCCTAACCTATAAAAAAAAACCCCAAAAAAACCTGTTTCATTGTACCAACATTCAGACAAGATAAGAATGATTCTGACTTTAGTTTTGTCCACTGGCTGACTCTTGTAGTTTGTGGCAGGCTGTTCCATATTTTGCTGCTGTTGTGATTGAGCTAGAGTTTTCTCCCAAAATATGATTTCATTTTTCTGAATTTGGTAATGTTATAAAATTTGGTTCTAGTTGTTGGAATCTAGTGAAATAGTCTAAAAAAGCAGTAAATGAAGAGATGTCTTATCGATCACAAGTTCAGTATGGCGTACCACAAGGCTCAGTACTAGGACCGCTGCTGTTCACTCTGTACATGCTACCCTTGGGAGATATCATTAGGAAACATGGCATTAGCTTTCACTGTTATGCTGATGATACTCAGCTCTATATTCCTTCACTCCCTGACAAAACTTACCAATTCACAAAATTAACAGAATGCACAGCTGATATAAAAGATTGGATGACTAGTAATTTCCTACTTCTAAATTCTGAAAAAACAGAGATTCTTATTATTGGACAAAAAACTTCCTCACGTAATAACCTAGAATACTGTCTAACACTTGATGGCTGCTCTGTTAAGTCTTCGTCGTCGGCAGGGCTGGACTGGGACAAAAAATCGGCCCGGGCATTTTGGCCCAGACCGGCCCACTATATGATCATAAACACCACCCATCTTTGCATGCCCTTAAATATATGCATACCATCTCCTATTCCAACCACTAATGCCATGCAATGAGTGAGTATAGGAACAAGTGAGCGTTAACAGATCTGCATCGGCATAGCAATACCAGTGTTCCTCTCAGTATTTTTGGTAAAACTGTGCTGGGTGGAAGTCGGTTCATCTAGGGGGGTTCTGGGGCATGCCCCCCCGTGAGAAAATTTTGTGCATTTTAATGTTAAATTCATCAATCTGGTGCACTTTGAGAGTTCAAAATTAAAAGCTCCAACCCATATTCAGTGTGCAAATTAAACAAAGAAAAATTCAAACCTCTTTTAGTTACAATGTCCATTTACATTACACCTACTACATAATAATAGTTATAATATTAATCCAATGACAGTAATAGCCATATTTTGTAAAACAAATGCACTAAAAAAAATAGGAAACTTTCATAATTATAGTAATTAATAATAATAATAGTTTTGTACCAATTTCTATGCTTGAAAGAGATAAGCACATGATCTTTTATTTTGACGCAAACTGCATCAAGCTTTTATTTTGGCGGAAAACATGGTTTACAAACGCGTCTCGTTAAATTTCTAGTGAATTGCGGTAATCGTCAACTATGCAGATGTGGAAATAATCTACACTCATAACATGGCCTAAGTGTTTTGAAAGTAGTTCTGCTTACCGCAGGCTCTACACTTTCTCATCTCTCTCCTGATCCTCCTCACTATCATGATCATCTGCCACAGGAGCTGATGAAGGTCAGAAAACATATATTTTGACACATAAAGTGTCTGCTTTAAGGGCCTGGTTCTATTTTTTCACGCTATTTCTCTGCACATTCCTTGCTTGCGTTTCTTCTCCATCTCGCAGACTATTTTGACAGATACACACTGACACTGCTGCACGCGCGCTCACTCGTTTAAAGTTGTGATTGGGCCAGCCTAATGTCACTCAAGAAAAGAACCAATGGGCCGCTGATCTACGTGTTTCATGGGCTGGTCTGTCAGAAAAAAAAACACAGACTTTTTTTGACCAATGCATTACACCGGCACAAACCCAGCGCCGCCAATTAAGCAAAACAAAACGAATGGGCCGCCAATGTACAAATTTTATGGGCCGTTAAAAAAACAATAACTTGGTATCCCTGATTACGCCTGACAGTTTGTCCTCTATCACTTTTTAACGGACACCCTGCAGCCAATCTGAATCGAGTATTCACCCAGACCATGGTATAAATTCACTATAACAAACGCCTCGCACTACATTATCCCTTACATAACATATGCCTATATTTAAATGCAAATATAAATAATTTCAGTGTATAATAAATGCATCACTAATCGTGCACCTGTCCTGACCATGCTGCTGGGTCCCTCATCTGCACCTACTGCCACAGCACCCTTTTCACTGCGGAAAAGGTCTGTTAATTTGGCGCATTTAGCTGCCTCTTGTGCCAACATTTTTTTCTTTTTCATTCTTATTTTTTCGGCCCCACCCATTTCATTCTCTTCTTTCCTTCTTTTCGCCATTTTTACAAACCCAAACCTAACCAAAAGTAAACTCCTTTGATCGGCGCCCGCGCCTTTGAGCCTATGCTTTGAGCCAATCAGATGTCAGAAAAAACGAGGATCAGTCCAAGTTGGGAGGGGCCGCTCGTAGCCTATCCCCCCTCAAGATTGGAAGTATTGGTTTGGCCGGTCTGAAACACACAGACACACAGCGTTCTGCTGCAGCTGAGCGGCCGGCCAGGCCGGTACGGTAGCTAATCATTTTTAAAAAATGTAAAAAAAAAATTTATAATTTGCCCACCGGCCGGTTCGGCCTGAAATGGACCGGCCGTTCGGGATTGTTCCCGGTATTCCCGATTGCCAATCCGCCCCTGGTCGTCGCTTAGGAACCTGGGTGTGCTCTTTGATACCAATCTTTCATTTGAAAGTCACGTGTCTAGTGGTGGTGGTGATGGCGCAGTGGATAAGACACATGCCTTTGGTGTGAGAGACCCGGGTTCGAATCCAATGACACCAATGTGTCCCTGAGCAAGACACTTAACCCCTAGTTGCTCCAGAGGCGTGCGACCTCTGACATGTATAGCAATTGTAAGTTGCTTTGGATAAAAGCGTCAGCTAAATGAATAAATGTAAATGTAATTTATATAGCGCTCAAGGACGCTTCACAATGCCCAAGCTCAAGGACGCTTCACAATGACAGTAAATAACAAGCAGTTTACAAATAAACGGACAATGGACATTTGCCCAGTCCAAGTAATGAGCGATTGCAGTTGCAAATCACATTACATTTGCAATACAAACATAAAAACAGAGGCAACAAACATTAATTACAGACAGCATGGTGGGCAGTTGGAGTAAAGATGCAATAGATTATTGGTACCTAAGTTAACATTTTGACTGTGTAATGTCAAATTAACATTTTCATGACTGATAATACTGATTAAACAAATGGGTTTTGAGTTTATGCTTAAATTCATGCAACGTGGTTGTTGTCCTGAGAGCCAACGGAAGAGAGTTCCATAGCTTAGGGGCTATAACAGAGAAAGACCTGCCACCCATAGACAACATAGCTCACAGAGGAGTTCACAGCCAGAAGATCGGAGAGTTCGAGGGGGAATATAAGGAGAAAGTAAGTCAGAGAGATAGGCTGGAGCAAGACCATTGAGTGACTTGAAGGTAAGCAGAAGAATTTTATAAGTGATTCGGGATGACACGGGTAGCCAGTGCAGTTTAAACAGAATTGGAGTGATATGGGCAATTTTTTTAGTGTAAGTTAGTAGTCTTGCGGCAGAGTTTTGAATATATTGCAAACGTGAGATAGAGTGTGCTGGTAGTCCAGAAAAAAGAACATTACAGTAGTCGAGGCGAGATGTGATGAACGCGTGTACTAGTGCTTCGGCGTCTTTTGGGCTGACATAGGGACGGAGTTTGGCAATACGGCGCAGATGAAAAAAGGACGCTTTACAAAGTTGACTAGTGTAAGCGTTGAACGTCAGTGCAGGGTCAAGAATGATACCCAAATTTTTGACAGTGGCAGATGGAATTATTGATGTAGCTTCGAGGTCAAGTCTAGGAATGTTACTTAAATTTTTTGTTAGAGATGGAGGGCCAGTGATTAATATTTCTGTTTTAGTCAGATTTAGACTGATAAAATTGGAGTTGAGCCAGGTCTTTAATTCATTAATACATGATGATAGTGATGTGGTCTGGTGAATAGAATCCGGTCGGCAAGCAGTATATATCTGGATATCGTCGGCGTAGCAGTGGTATTGAAAACCGTGGCGGCGAATAATTTGTCCGAGAGGCAAAATGTAAATAATAAATAGTAACGGGCCGAGAACTGATCCCTGTGGAACACCTTGTTTGAGAGTGACAGTGAGAGATTTGTAATTGTGCATAGTGATGTAGTATTTCCTATCTGTCAGATAGGAGGAAAACCAGGATAACGCGGCTCCTGAGATACCAATCTCTGAGAGGCGCATGAGTAGGACTTTATGGCAGACAGTATCGAAAGCTGAGCTGAGGTCGAGTAGTAAAAGTAAGGAAAGGTTTCCCGAGTCACCAAAGAGTAAGAGGTCATTGATAACCCTTGCTAATGCAGTTTCAGTACTGTGGTTTTGGCGAAAACCAGACTAAAATAAATCGAAACTATTGTTGAGAGATAGATATGACTGCAATTGAGTGGCGACAACCTTTTCCATGATTTTTGAGACATACGGTAGATTGGAGATTGGGCGATAGTTAGCGTACTCAATTGGGTCCAGATTTGTTTTTTTAAGAATAGGAGTAACTGCGTCCGTCTTTAGTGAGACTGGAACAGAGACAGAGAGAAGAGACATGTTTACAAGATGTGAGATAGGTGCAGAAATGACAGAGGTACAGTGTTTCAGAAGGGTTGTAGGTGCAGGATCCAACTGGCAAGAAGAAGAATTGGATTTCTGTATAATTTCACTAATCAAGATGGGGTTGGTCAACATAAAGTTATTAAGTGTTTGTATCTGAGCTTGCTCACAACTAGAAGTGGTCGGTTCATCACTAAAAGTCCCACATAAAGCATCCAGCTTTCCCTGAAAGTGTTGCAGAAAAGAACAGCACAAGTCGTCAGATTCTTGTAGACAGGCATTGTGCGCGGGTGCCTGAACAAGCTTATCTCAACTAGTATCTGTAAAACCGCATTTTTCCATCTTAAAAATATATCTAAATTACGCCATATGCTCTCATTGACAAATGCGAAACAATTAGTTCATGTGTTCATGACCTCAAGGCTAGATTATTGTAATGCTCTACTGGGTGGTTGCCCTGCACGCTTAATAAACAAACTACAGCTAGTCCAAAACGCAGCAGCTCGAGTTCTTACCAGAACCAGGAAGTATGACCATATTATCCCGGTTCTGTCAACACTGTACATTTAAAAATATTGCTGATTACTTACAAAGCACTAAATGGTTTAGCTCCGCAGTGCTTGAGCGAGCTCTTAACACATTATAGTCCTTCCAGTTGATAATACCTAGAATATCAAAATCGACTGCTGGCGGTAGATCCTTCTCCTATTTAGCACCAAAACTTTGGAACAGTCTTCCTACCATTGTCCGGGAAGCAGACACACTCTGTCAGTTCAAAGCTAGATTAAAGACACATCTCTTTGACCTAGCATACACATAACACATTATAGACTTCCGGGAACTCTTCCCATAAATCCTGATGTACTCGTTACAGCATAAGAAGAATGCCATCTAATTTTAGTGTCTTTGTTTATCCCGAGGTTTTCCCGCAGCCTGCCGGATCCAGGCCGTATCCAGATCTGACGAAGGACCTTCGCCTGGACCCGATGACAACGCAGTGCTGAAGTGCCAACTAGTCTCTCCCTATGGAGGATCCCTCTACCACTCTACAGATAATAGCTGGGAAGTGTTGGAAAGTTTTCTTTCATCGAAGCAGAGACCAGGAGACGTTGGGATCGCGTTCAACAGAAGTTATTCTTTATTGAGAACTCCGCTGTACGTGGCTGCAGGAATCCAACATTATCTAATTCTAATACAGTATGCATGGTGGCTATATACATTCCAAGGGGGAGGGATTACATAGAGGCGGAGACTCTGAATAAAGCATGCAAATGAAGTGGGAACACACCCTACTCTGAGAGCACTACCAGTCCAATTGAATCAGCATATCTATTCAAATGCTGATACTGGCCAGGAACTCCGGTTCCAAGAGCCATCCCAGAGCCATTAAAGACAAAAGGTGAAAGTCTCCCCTACAGCTAATCCAATCAACCTAACAATTCAACGTCTGGGCTCCGAAAGGTGAGAATCTCAGTGATCTGACTCATTTAAAATACAATAGAGAAAACAGGTCTGGCAGGAATATCTTGCTGTAAACTCAATAATCACTTTCTCAGTTTGTATTGGAATCTAAATTAAAACCTCAAATGCTAAAGTCAAGTCAAGTCAAGTCATCTTCATTTATATAGTGCTTTTAACAATGTAGATTGTTTCAAAGCAGCTTTACAGAGATAAACGTATAATTTATGGTAACAGAGATTGTTTTGGCTTTATAGCGGTTCTTTAGTAAAGTTATTTTCCAGCTAAGGTTAGTTATGATTGATTCGCTTCCGTCGCAACAATCATTTGTTATTAAATTAGGGGCCGCTAAGACGACACAATTCTCTCTACATAGACTTTAAACGCGAACCTGTGAGAAACGCTGATGGCGTTCACATGCGCATTAAGAATTGGTTCTATAGTTATGTGCGTTTGAATATATGTACGCAGGTTTGTAATTCCCTACAAACCAAGCCTAAACAAAGTACTGGTGTTTCCTTATAATTTTGATACAGAATTTTATTTTATTTTATCAATTCGGGGTAGATACGCAAATTGAGTTTCCCAACAACGCTTTATCTGTAGAGTGGTAAAGGGATCCTCCATAGGGAGAGACTAGTTGGCACTTCAGCACTGCGTTGTCATCGGGTCCAGGCGAAGGTCCTTCATCAGATCTGGAAACGGCCTGGATCCGGCAGGCTGCAGGAAAACCTCGGGATAAACAAAGACACTAAAATTAGCGTAGATGCCATTCTTCTTATGATGTAACGAGTACATCAGGATTTATGGGAAGTGTTCCCGGTTCCAGCTGACCTGATCTATGCAGCCTAATATTGAATTATAGAAGTCTATAATGTATTATGTGAAAGCTAGGTCAAAGAGATGTGTTTTTAGTCTAGCTTTGAACTGACAGAGTGTGTCTGCTTCCCGGACAATGGTAGGAAGACTGTTCCAGAGTTTTGGTGCTAAATAGGAGAAGGATCTGCCGCCAGCAGTCGATTTAGATATTCTAGGTATTATCAACTGGCCGGAATTTTGAGATCGCAATAGACGTGAAGGACTATAATGCGTTAAGAGCTCGCTCAAGCACTGCGGAGCTAAACCATTTAGTGCTTTGTACGTGATCAGCAATATTTTAAAATTGATGCGATGTTTAATAGGGAGCCAGTGCAGTGTTGACAGAACTGGGCTAATATGGTCATACTTCCTGGTTCTGGTAAGAACTCGAGCTGCTGCGTTTTGAACCAGCTGTAGTTTGTTTATTAAGCGTGCAGGGCAACCACCCAGTAGAGCATTACAATAATCTAGCCTTGAGGTCATGAACGCATGAACTAATTGTTCCGCATTTGTCAATGAGAGCATATGACGTAATTTAGATATATTTTTAAGATGGAAAAATGCAGTTTTACAGATACTAGACACGTGACTTTCAAATGAAATATTGGTATCAAAGAGCACACCCAGGTTCCTAACCGATGACGAAGACTTAACAGAGCAGCCATCAAGTGTTAGACAGTATTCTAGATTATTACGTGAGGAAGTTTTTTGTCCAATAATTAGAAACTCTGTTTTTTCAAAATTTATAAGTAGGAAATTACGAGTCATCCAATTTTTTATATCAGCTATGCATTCTGTTAATTTTGTGAATTGATAAGTTTCGTTAGGTTTTGAAATATAGAGCTGAGTATCGTCGGCATAACAGTGAAAGCTAATGCCATGTTTCCTAATGATATCTCCTAAGGGTAGCATGTACAGAGTGAACAGCAGTGGTCCTAGTACTGAGCCTTGTGGTACGCCATATTGAACTTGTGATCGATGAGACATCTCTTCATTTACTGCTACAAACTGATAACGGTCAGATAAGTATGATTTAAACCATGCTAGTGCAATTCCACTAATGCCAACATAATTTTCGAGTCTATTTAAAAGAATGTTGTGGTCGATAGTATCAAATGCAGCACTAAGATCGAGTAACACTAATAGAGAGACACAACCACGATCGGATGATAAGAGCAAATCATTTGTGACTCTAACGAGAGCTGTCTCGGTACTATGGTACGGTCTAAATCCTGACTGAAAATCCTCGCAGATATCATTTCTTTCAAGAAAGGAACACAGTTGTGAAGATACTGCTTTTTCTAATATCTTTGACAGAAAAGGTAGATTCGAGATCGGCCTGTAATTGACTAATTCTGTAGGATCAAGTTGTGTTTTTTTAACAAGCGGTTTAATCATAGCCAGCTTAAAGGTTTTTGGTACGTATCCTAGAGACAAAGATGAATTAATGATTAATGATGATTAAGAAGAGGATCTATGACCTCTGGAAGTATTTCTTTCAGTAGCTTAGTCGGTATAGGGTCTAACATACATGTTGTAGATTTAGATGATTTAACGAGTTTAGTAAATTCTTCCTCTTCTATAGCAACGAACGAATCAAATTTTTCCTCCGGGAGACTACAATGCACTGCCTGATGCGATACTGTAGTAGACGGTTGCATAGTTATAATTTTCTCACTGATATTATCAATCTTATAAGTGAAGAAGTTCATAAAGTCATTATAAAAGGAGGGAAATCAGTATTCTTCACCATGATGTTATGTAAGGAAGCATATCTGAAATAGATTCTTAAATTTGTAATCCTTCAGAGGGAATACGTGAAAAATCATGAAGATTGGGCACTTCTGGAAAAAGTTTTACATTTTTGGCAGGGTGTTAGGTATGGGCCTAAGGTTTTAAAAAAAAACATGGATACAAGTTGGGGTGGCCCTCTAGTGGCCGGTATCGATAAAAAAACAGAATGGTGCCCGCATTAAAGAGAAAAGATTATATCTCAACTTCCTTTAGTCTTAAATTGTTGTATAATGACACTTTTTGTACTTGATATGATACAAGGACCACATGTGAGGTAAGTGTACAGTGATTTTACATATTTTAAGGGTACACTGACTTGCCCACATTCCTCTGAGAAGTTTGAATTTGCCATGTTGATTACTGAGCTTGCTAGCTCTTGGCAGCTTTCTAGCTAGCTATCTAATATATGCCAATTCTGCTTAATTTCTCAATTGAAAGAAATTCAGCAGATTGTAACAATATTGAACAACCAAGGAAGTTTTGTTTTTAAATATATTTTAGTATTCGGTTTTGGGAACCCTCTCATAACAGCTGTTCTAAAACTCTGGCTAACGTCAGACTAGCTTACTTTTTTGCTAAAGCAAGGTAAAATTTACACCGATCTTGATTAGGCTACTGAGGTGGATAACAGTACATGGATTGAAAAAAACCCATGTACATAGGCATTAGTTACTTCCGTGATATACAGTTTATTACTCTAAACTGTATATCACGTATATCACTTGACTTGACTTGACTTGACTTGAGTATGAACAAGGTAGGCTTTACATAGTTTTACATAATGTAAATTCATTTAATACTGGGTAATAACATAAGAACACTTAATTTAAAGTGATAGGAAACTAGCTTTTACTTTTGCTAACTTGATGTGAGTAGTTCTTAGAACTCTCGTCTCAGAACTATTTTGAAAGTCCTTGGAAGGATTATCTAGAGGTGTATAAACCCATTTTCACCCACAGTGAGTTTAAAGTCAAGTCAAGTCAAGTCAAGTTTATTTATATAGCGCTTTTCACAATACAGATTGTATCAAAGCAGCTCACAGTATTAAATTAAAATAATACATCAATGCTTGTTTCTAGTGGAAAACGTCCACGTTTGGTAATGCTGATCAATAGTATTGTTGATTGATTAATTAAATTAAATATCCCCAAATATCCCCAACTGAGCAAGCCAAAGGCAACAGTGGCAAGGAACCGAAAAACTCCATCAGGTGACCTAATGGAGAAAAAAAAAAAAACCTTGGGAGAACCCAGGCTCAGTCGGGGGCCAGTTCTCCTCTGGCGTTTATGAACTAGAGGTCGGATTTAACTGTAAGATTAAAAGTATTATATGAATGCCTGGCTGAAAAGATGCGTCTTTAATCTAGTTTTAAACTGGGAGAGCGAGTCTGAGCAATGAACAGTATCAGGAAGACTATTCCAGAGTTTTGGAGCCAAATGTGAAAATGCTCTCCCTCCTTTGGTGGATCTGGATATCCTAGGTATGACCAAAAGCCTCGAATTTAGTGATCTTAAAGAGCGCGATGGATTATAGGGCGATAGAAAATCCGTTAAATAGACTGGAGCTAAGCCGTTTAGGGCTTTATAAGTCAGTAGCAATACCTTGTAATTAATACGGAACTTTATAGGTAACCAATGTAGTGATAATAAAATTGGTGTTATATGATCATATTTTCTTGATCTAGTAAGAACTCTAGCGGCTGCATTTTGGACCAACTGTAGCTTGTTTAATGAGGACGCAGGACAACCGGCCAACAAAGCATTACAGTAATCTAGTCTCGAGGTCATGAATGCATGAACTAATTTTTCTGCATCAGAAACTGATAGCATATTACGTAGCTTAGCAATGTTTCTAAGGTGGAAAAAGGCTGTTCTTGTAACATATGAGATATGATTTTCAAAAGACAGGTTGCAGTCTAGTATAACACCCAGGTCTTTTACTGTAAAGGATAAAGTAACAGGACATCCTACTATGTTAAAGTTGTAGTGTGAGAGGTTTTGTGGGCGGTTTTTTGAACCGATAATTAGTACCTCTGTCTTGTCTGGATTTAATAAAAGAAAATTGCGCGTCATCCAATCTTTTATATCTTTAACACACTCTGTCATTTTGGATAATTTAGCGTTTTCATCTGGCCGTGATGAAATATAGATTTGAGTGTCATCAGCATAACAATGGAAACTAATTCCATGTTTCCTTATAATATTTCCAAGTGGCAGCATATACAGTGCTATGCATAAGTTTAGGCACCCATGCTAAAGTTGACTAAAAAGAGGAATAAAAAATCATCTTTTGGAAATTGAACTTAATGCCTTAATTTAAAAAATTAGGAAAAATCCAACCTTTAAGGACACCAATTTTCTTTGTGAATGAATAATGTATCGTAAATAAATAAATGTTCTTCCTTAAAATACAGGGTGCATAAGTTTGGACATCCCTATGTTAAATTCCCATAGAGGCAGGCAGATTTGTATTTTTAAGTATTTTTTTTTAATTTTTAAAATATCCCCACATCATCACATATCCTGTTCCCTTGGCCTTTGGAATTAAAATATCCCCACATCATCACATATCCTTCACCATACCTTGAGATTGGCATGGTTGTATTTCAGTTAGCCTAATAGCTAGTTTGATTTGCATTGATGCAAATCAAACTAGCTATTAGGCTAACTGAAATAAAAACCATGCCAATCTCAAGGTATGGTGAAGGCTATGTGATGATGTGGGGCTATTTTAATTCCAAAGGCCAAGGGAACTTTATCAGGATGCATAGTATCCTAAAAAATTTTTTTTTTTAAATACTTAAAAATAAAAATCTGCCTGCCTCTATGGGAATTTAACATAGGGATGTCCAAACTTATGCACCCTGTATTTTAAGGAAGAACATTTATTTATTTACGATACATTATTCATTCACAAAGAAAATTGGTGTCCTTAAAGGTTGGATTTTTCCTAATTTTTTAAATTAAGGCATTAAGTTCAATTTCCAAAAGATGATTTTTTATTCCTCTTTTTAGTCAACTTTAGCATGGGTGCCTAAACTTATGCATAGCACTGTATATTGAGAATAACAGAGGGCCTAACACAGATCCCTGCGGCACTCCATAGTTTACTGGAGTTATGATCGATTTTTCTCCATTTAAATAGACAAAATGGTAGCGGTCAGATAAGTATGATCTGAACCAACTTAATGCTTGTCCTTGAACACCAGTATAATTTTGTAGTCGATCTAAGAGTATTGTGTGATCTATAGTATCGAACGCAGCACTAAGATCAAGTAAAACTAGTATTGAGATACAGCCTTGGTCGGATGCTAAAAGTAAATCATTTGTAATTTTAACGAGCGCAGTTTCAGTGCTATGATGCAGTCTGAATCCAGACTGAAACTTTTCATAGATGTCATTTTCTTGCAGGAAAGAGCCCAGTTGAGCGGACACCACTTTTTCTAGTATTTAAGACATAAAAGGAAGATTTGAAATGGGTCTATAATTTGCTAGATTATGCAGGTCTAATTGTGGTTTCTTAATGAGAGGTTTTATAACTGCCAGTTTAAATGTTCTTGGAACATGACCTAAAGATAAAGATGAGTCAATAATATTGAAGAGAGGCTCTTCCATTATAGGTAACACTTCTTTCAGTAGTTTAGTTGGTATAGGATCTAATAAACATGTTGTTGTTTTAGATGAAGTGATAAGTTTATTTAACTCTTTTTGTTCTATAGTTGTAAAGCACTGTAATTGTTTTTGCATCGTAATAATTGAGGCTGAATTATAAGGCGTGATTGAGGATTGAACGTTTACAATTGTGGTTCTGATGTTTTCTATTTTCTCAGTGAAGAACTTCATGAAATCATTACTACTAAACTGTAACGGAATATTTTGTTCAGGTAACATCTGTTTATTTGTTAGGCTAGCCACGGTGGTAAATAAAAACCTAGGATTGTTTTGGTTGTTTTCTATTAGTTTGTGGAGGTGCTCCGCCCTGGCCGCTTTTAGGGCCTTTTTATAACGTGACATACTGTCTTTCCACACGATTCTAAAGACCTCTAAATTAGTTTGTTTCCATTTACGCTCTAAATTACGGGTTTCTCTCTTTAGAACATGCTTAGTATTGTTGTACCATGGTGCTTTACTTTTCTCTCTGACCTTTTTTAATCTAATGGGTGCAACAATATCCAGTGTTCCAGAGAGAATGGTGCTTGTAGTGCTAGTTAGTTCTTCTAGTTCATCTGTTTGTTTGGGTTCACTGAGCAGCTGAGACAGATCAGTAAGCAATTTGAAAAATGATCTATGGTGGATGGAAGGATTGTTCTGCCTGGTCGATAACGCGGCGCCGCATGACATATTACAGCAGTACGTAATATGCAAGTTACCATGTAATGGTCAGTGACATCATCACTTTGTGGAATGATATCTATATTGGTTGGATCGGTTCCATGTGATATAATTAAATCGAGTGTATGATTAAAACGATGAGTTGGTCCGGTAACGTTTTGCTTGACCCCAAAGGAGTTTAATAAATCTGTAAACGCAGCCCCTAACGCATCATTTGAATTATCTACGTGTATGTTAAAATCTCCAACAATTAATGCTTTATCTACATTGACTAATAGGTCTGAGAGAAAATCTGCAAACTCTTTAAGGAAATCAGCGTAAGGCCCAGGCGGTCTATATACGGTAGCCAAGGCTAGAGATAATAGGGAAGTTTTTCTAACATCTAAGAGCGTAACATTTAGTACAAGTACTTCAAATGAAATAAACTTATAACCCGTTTTCTGAGTAACATTGAGAATATCTCTATAGATTGTTGCAACACCGCCGCCACGACCAATCAGACGGGGCTCATGCTTATAGGAGTATCCTGCTGGGGTAGACTCATTTAGACCGAAATAATCATTTGGTTTAAGCCAAGTTTCAGTAAGGCAAAGTACATCGAAGCTATTATCTGTGACTATTTCATTTACAATAACTGCCTTAGGTGTGAGTGATCTAATGTTTAGAAGACCTAGCTTTAGAAATGGTTTTTGTTTACTAATAGCAACATTTTCTGTTTTAATAACAATTAGATTTTTCCTAGATCCTGCAGTAAATTTATTATTTGATCTCATTAAATGAGGAATAGACACAGTTTCTATGCAATGTTCTACACTAGTATTTATATCAGTTAAATTGGTACAGCAGAGACTATGATTTGGACTTTTGGTTAGTTTCAGACATGGGTGACTTGATTCTGCTCAACAGCCTTCACCAGAGCTTCATGTTTGCTGATTAAAGCAAGGTAGGCCTACAGTTTAAACTGATATTGATTACTGAGGTAGCTAGTCATACAAATGTATCCCTGGAATGTATATGTAGCCAATTTAATTGTTAAATTAATTCAATTTAAAAGTCTCTAAATATTAGATGACATTTCAATTCTGATGTGGTAATCCTTTTATATTTCAGGTTTCCCCTCTTCATATGTCAAGTCTAAAGATCTCTCATCATGAGTGATGAAAATCTGTTAATTACAAGACGAGAAACAGATTTGGCATTGTGTTGCTTGTGTCAAAAAAATCTAACAAAGATTTGCGATGTCCATATAAAACTGAGCGTCATCTTAAAGCATATCAAACCCTTGAACATGATTTGACAGCATTTGCTGATGCTAATATCCCATTGCCTCTCAGAGTGACGTTGGAAAGTTTAAATGATGGATCAGGGATAGCCCTCACCTTGGAAAAACAACATTGACCATGAGATCTCCAATTCCCTCAGGGAAGCTCCTAACATCAGCAAAGCCATGTTCACACAGTTTGTAAGGGACAGAATAGAAAAAGCCACCAAGCCCCTATCTGATGTCATTCCAAGGGCCAATTTGTTCACATTCACGAACAGGCCACCCGTGGATCTGAAGAAGGGTGCCAGCAAGTTGGGGTCTGCCGAGGCAAATACAGCTCTTGTCACCAAGCTCTCCATGTCCCTACGAGCCCGTCCTGATCTGGACATCGATGACTTCTTCAAGCATGAGAATCAGCGTGAGCCTCCATTTTGGTCCGATCAAGGCAAGCTGCGGTCAGGAACCAAGTCAGGTATTCTTAGGTGCTTACCAGGAATGCCAGGTCTGTATATATCATATTTTCTGTTTGTCTTAGATAGGGTGAACAAGGGTTCGGCACCTTTAAGCTCTGCTTCTGCCGTAACCCTTTTCAATCGGCTAGTCTTTATTTAAAATCTTCTGTTCATTTGTATGATCTGCTGCTGCTGGTTGAAATAAACTCATTCATTCATTCATTCATTCAGGTCCTGGCCCCTCTCCATCAGCCAAAGAAGCTTCTGTGGTTGTGCTTGATATAGCAGCAGTAATACACATCATCAAAACCCAGCGTGCCAGAGTGTTTGGAGAGTACACTCAGATGGACTTGATGCCATACTTACACAGCCTGATGACTGACAAGACGACAAGAGTGGATGCAGTCTGGGACAAGTATATAGAGGCAAGTCTCAAATCCCAGACTCGTGTTAAGCGTGGTGGGACAGAAGGGTACAGAACACGAGTCTCCGCTAAGATACCTCTGCCAAAGGGAGCTCAATGGCAGAAGTTCCTCAAGGACAGTCAAAATAAAGATGAGCTATTTCAGTACATCAGTGACGAACTTCTGAAGACCACAGCTGGCTCAAAGTACCTCCTCCTCACAACAGAGGCTAGCTTGGTCCTGAGCAACAAACCTACTGACCTAGAAGCATTGTCACCATGTCAGCAAGAGGAAGCAGACACACGAATGATTCCTTTTACGTCATGCTGCCGAACAGGGTCACACCAAGGCTTACCTAAGGACAGTAGATAGTGATGTGGTTGTGCTGGCCATCAATCTGTTCCAGGAGTTAGGCCTCTCAGAGCTGTGATTTGGATCAGGGAAGGCATATAAAGATATTCCAATCCACCACATCTCAGAAATGTTGGGATCTCAAAAATGCCAAGCACTGCCCCTCTTCCACGCGTTCACAGGATGTGACGTTGTATCAGCAATGTATGGAATTGGTAAAAAAAACTGCATGGAATGCCAGAACCAAACTTCAACTTCAGACTTCTTACCCAGAAGTCATCGACACCCTCATTGTGATCACCCAAGACCCAACCAGCCTCACACTGGAATCAGTGCACATGCGAGTTCTTGAACGCTGGACTGTACTCATGTATAGTAAGAACTGCGATGTCAAGTCAGTCAATGAAGCCCGGAAGCTTCTTATCACTCATGGCCTCAAGTCCCTGGATTCAATCCCCCCGACCCAGCATGCCTTATATTATTTCAGCATGGGAAGCGTGCCCTGCATACTGCAGCTTTTGTCTGGAAGCAGTCCCTCTCCAAAACTCCAGAGATTCCAGACCCCAGTGAGTGGGGTTGGGAATGGAATGACAGAACCAAAGTCTGGGTGCCATATTGGACAGATCTGGAAGATGTCAGCAAGGGATGCTCACTCCTCCTCAACTGTGGCTGTGTGGTTGCCTGTAAGGGCAACTGTAAATGCCACCGAGCTGGACTTCGCTGTAGCACATTGTGCAAGTGTGAGGGAGGCTGTACTAATAATGATGAAGAGTGAAACAATTTTTTTTTTTTAATAAATACATAATAGTTTGTAACGGTGAGTTACTCGATTTTTTAAATGTTCACATTGGGCGCCAGACAGTTTAAATAACTGACAAACAATTTTATTGTCCGATTGCGGAAAACACAGAAAACCACAACAAGAGACTTGCTGATTTCATTAAGTCCATTCATATATTTTTTCACCAACCAAGAAAATAATTTAATTCACTCAGTGTCCAGCAGTAAGCTCTCAGAAATGAGCAAATAAATAAATCATTTCCCAATAATCCCAAACCAGTTCAAAATATAAGTAAATTTATAATAAAAACGAAATTAAATCAAATAATATTGTTAGTAACTGAGAGAGGGAATAACAATCGTTTTTAATGAGAGAGTGGTTTGATGTTTTAAGGAAGAGAGCGAGTTCAGTGTTAGGAACTTTTGAGAGCGTGGGGAAGACTAATTCTCCTTTTACCTTTCGAGGATCATACGTCGGAAAGTGTCACAGAAGGGACGATTACTCACAGGATAAACCTTGCAATTCTGCAGTTTCTCAAGTTTAACCTTTGGCGTTGGTTTTCACCCGCGGCGTCCAGGTTCCAGCTCGATCAGTCACTCAGTCATCGCATACGCGTCCATACTCCAGTATTCCACAATGCAGACGTTCAGACTTTGTCGACTTGAACAATAATCCAACACAGAGCACTTCACAATCACGCTGCAACAACGGCCTCGTTTTCCCTCAGACTTTTCCAGACGCGGATTCAACTTCCCAACCAGACTCTCCTTCCACTTCTCTACTTCCTTCTCTCTACTTCCTCTTCCTCTTCCTTATCGTTCTCTGTCACCCAAAACCACACCTCTTTTCTCTCTTTGTTACCATTTTTAGTTTCCGTTCGTACAATTTTTACTGACTATAATGAAATTGTGTCGTTTTTTTTATGTGTGTGTTATTTAATATGATAATAAATTAATTATTTGTTTCTTTCGACTTAATTTGTAGTGGCTCGCTACAAGTTATGTATGTATTGTTTTTTTGTGTGTTATTTGACTAAAATGTAATATTGATCCTTAACATGGTGAAAAGCCTAATATAACTTTTCACTGTGGCATAGTTCTGAAGTTGTGTTCATTTAAAGCCTCAACAATGGTCATTTTGGTCACAACATGTGATTTTTGACACTATAGTGATAGTGACCTGTCCAATCAACAAAGAAAAGCATACCTTGGAGGTAAAAATATGGGTCTAGGGCCCTGAGTAATATTTCATTGTGACTTTTTCAGAGATATTTACAGTTTATTTGAGCTAAATATGACTATGATTACACACACACACACACACACACACACAAACATATACATACAAGGACATTCCTTGCTTTAATTCAGAATATAAGTGATTCAAAATCTGTATATGATGTATTAAAGTATGCATGTTTGATTAGCTCTTTTATTGATGTAGTTATGTTATTCATAGTGTGTAGTTTGAACTATTAAGTGCCTATTTTAAAAGAATGTATCCCTAACAGAACACGGTCCTGTCACCGGACCCCTGTTAGACTGATAAGAGTTTTACGACCCCAAAAGGAATCTGCAGAGAGCTGCGACTGCTCATTCAGTTTCTCTTTGAGGATTTTATATGAACCATGTAATCCTACATATTCTATACCACTTGAGAAATATATATAAATATGTATGTAATTTTCTCATCTAATGACTTTCCTGCTATGTGGTTTTGCCTTTGTTTTCATGTAAAATGTTAGATTAATGTTTTAGACCCGTTTACATACTATGGGTAGACAAATCATATGTGTGCCATGTTAAGTCTCCATAAAGTCCAATCTTTGTTCCCCATTTGTTAATGTACATCACATTTTGGTTAACGTTGTTCCTAACTAGTTAGTTGAACTTTTAATGCTTGTTTAAAGAATAAGAATGTATCTCTATGTTTGTAGCTCTCAAGAGTATCGAAGAAAAATAATGTAAAATGTTTTTGAAATAAAAAGCCTGTTGAATTGCACTACTTGAAAAAAATAGTCATTACATTAACCATGCTTGCATTTTAATGCATTGTATTTTTAGGGCTTGCATTTTTATGGGCTTCAATTCAACATGGTTGAATATTTAAGCTGTGAATATTTCAATTAAAAACATTTCAAACACATTTTCATTATTAAAAATTCAATAATCCATATTCACCTTTCATATTTCACTTCCAAAATATTCAAACTGTTTAAAAATACAACCTATAATATTCAACAGGCATTTTTCGGTCCATTTTATTTCGCTTTGCAAATTCGCGTCCACAAATTCAGTGGTTCAAATTCGACAGTGAATTCAACATTGATATCCAGGAACTGCAGGAAAAGCAGTAGATTGCCGAGCATACTCTCCATCTGCTGTTAGCCAACCTCACCAGCAGGGGGTGCAAGCGTGTGTTGTTGACGAAGACCAGCAACAGTTAGAACAAGCCCTTCATTCATAAAATGAAAATGATTATCTGTGTCAGTATATATATGCGGAAAAGATGATAAAGACACAAAAGGTGTGTATATGTTTCATTCAATAACTTCATTGTTACTTTCTTTTGTCCTCGTATGAGTCTCGTCTCGTCTTTTTGTTTTGTGCTTTACTTTGTTTTTGTATTAGTCATATCTCCGACCGCTTGTCTTATTTAGTCTCGTGTTCATTCAGTTACACCTACGAGTGAAACGGACTTTAAGCTAATTTTTGGCAACTCTTACAAACCGTTTGAATCTCCCGCAACGGCAAGAGTTCCGGAAGAACCAAAGAATGCTTCAGCTAAATGGACACACCGAGACGGACCCGCACAGACGCTCGTTCCGGCTCGGCCACAAAGCTCAATGCAAGTATTAATCTTTTGCCAAGATTTAAATGCGTGAATGTCATCTACCCTGTTTAAGGGAATTTGATTCTTTGCTGGTTCTCAAGGTTCATTGTTTGCGATATGTTTGCCACGCTGTGATCTGTTTTTCCTGTCTTTCTTTATTTACTTTCGTTATTATCATATGTATTCTTTGTTAGATTTAGTTGTACTTTTATAGTTTCATTTATTAAAAACCTATTATACTCTTGATTGTCTCTGTTTGCTGCTCATGAAACAGAAGCCTCTTTAATGTGTACGATCTTAGCTACAAGCTTTATATATTGTGATAGCCTGCAGTTAATAATCTTATGGATCAGGAAAGTTATTTTTCGTGGCCAGGAGAATAACCTTTTCTGAGAGTTTATAAGAAGAATAATCTTCCTTGAGAGTCGATAAGAAAATCACATGGTTCGTTTGGCGGACAGACGAATTATTCGATGTGATATTTAATTTTGTAGGCATTCACAATTCGATCTATAGCCCTTATGTATATTCATAATTGATTGTAATTCGTTGTGGTTAATTATTTATATACAAATATATAAACACACGGGCTATGTATTCCCTTTTGGGGCGATTTAAAGTGTGTAAGTGATATCCAGTATGATTAGTTATAATTAATAATTGATCATTAATAATCAATAATTGTACATTCCCCTTTATTTGAGCTGGTGTTGTTACATGTACATGTGGAAGAACTGACAATAAAGCATACTTGACTTGATTTAAGACTAAAGGAAGCTGAGATATAACCTTTTCTCTTTTCGGCGGGGGCCAATTTGGATTTTATGGATAACTGCCACTAGAGGGCAACCCCAACTTGTGTCCATGGATTTTTGAAAACCTTAGGCCTATACCTAACACCCTGCCAAAAATAAAAAACTTTTCCAGAAGTGCCCAATTTTCATGAATTGCATCCTAGCTAACCTCGGTTCCCTGAGATGAGGGAATGAGTATTGCGTAAGGCTAGCTTACGCTATGGGAAAACTCCTTTTTTCAAGAATATTGAAGCCAAATCTTTAAAACGCAGTGCAGCTGCACAGCATATACAGATGAACGGAAAATACGGTCGTTGGCTGTGCTTCAGCAACTGCACGAACCTATGACGAGGCGACTCAGACGCGCAAACCAATCAGGGCACTCCGCGCCCTAGCACGCCAGAGCCCGCCAGAATGGGCGTGTCCAAAGGCTATAAAGTGCTCATTCGCCACCAAGGAACACAGGTTTAATCAAATGAAGCGATCCCCTGATCAAAGCACAGAGCACGGCGGGTTACGCAATACTCGTTCCCTCATCTCAGGGAACCAAGGTTACGTTAGTAACCGAGACATTCCCTTTCGAGAGGTGCCCTGATTGGCGCAAACCAATCAGGGCACTTCACGCCCTAGCACGTCAGAGTCCGCCAGAATGGGCGTGGCCAAAGGCTATAAAGCGCTCATAAAGCGCTCATTCCCCGCCCATTCCCCGCCAAGGATGGCACAAACCAATCAGGGCACTTCGCGCCCTAGCACGTCAGAACCCGCCAGAATGGGCGTGGCCAAAGGCTATAAAGCGCTCATCCCCCGCCAAGGAACACAGGTTTAATCGACTGAAGCGATCCCCTGATCAAAGCACAGAGCACGGCGGGTTACGCAATACTCGTTCCCTCATCTCAGGGAACCAAGGTTACGTTAGTAACCGAGACATTCCCTTTCGAGAGGTGCCCTGATTGGCGCAAACCAATCAGGGCACTTCACGCCCTAGCACGTCAGAGTCCGCCAGAATGGGCGTGGCCAAAGGCTATAAAGCGCTCATAAAGCGCTCATTCCCCGCCCATTCCCCGCCAAGGATGGCACAAACCAATCAGGGCACTTCGCGCCCTAGCACGTCAGAACCCGCCAGAATGGGCGTGGCCAAAGGCTATAAAGCGCTCATCCCCCGCCAAGGAACACAGGTTTAATCGACTGAAGCGATCCCCTGATCAAAGCACAGAGCACGGAGGGTTACGCAATACTCGTTCCCTCATCAAACAGACTCCAACCTCTCCACAACGGCCAAGACCAGAAAGCTGTGTAAGGACATCAGGAATAAAAAATACCTGCACAAGGCTGGGATGGGCTACAGGACAATAGGCAAGCAGCTTGGTCAGAAGGCAACAACTGTTGGCGCAATTATTAGAAAATGGAAGAAGTTCAAGATGACGGTCAATCTCCCTCGGTCTGGGGCACCATGCAAGATTTCACCTTGTGGGGCATCAATGATCATGAGGAAGGTGAGGGATCAGCCCAGAACTACACTGCAGGACCTGGTCAATGACCTGAAGAGAGCTGGGACCACAGTCTCAAAGAAAACCATTAGTAACACACTACGCCGTCATGGATTAAAATCCGGCAGCGCACGCAAGGTCCCCCTGCTCAAGCCAGCGCATGTCCAGGCCCGTCTGAAGTTTGCCAATGACCATCTGGATGATCCAGAGGAGGAATGGGAGAAGGTCATGTGGTCTGATGAGACAAAAATAGAGCTTTTTGGTCTAAACTCCACTCGCCGTGTTTGGAGGAAGAAGAAGGATGATATGGAAGTTTTTTCCTAACATAATTAAAATTACAATTAAAATGCTTAAAAAGATCAAATAATAAATCAAAGTCTCAAAACAACTGTTCAAATGATAAATCAAATGGTCAAAATATTAAATAATAAATCAAACTCTCAAAATGGCTGCATAAATTATAAATCAAATGCTCAAATGCAATTTCATTTCCTCATTCGGATTTGATTTTTAATTTTCATTATCAACCCAGTATAAACCTGTCATAATTAAATCTATAAGTCAATGCTCAAATCATAAATCAAATGCTCAAATTATAAATCAAATGCTCAAACGCACATCGAAAATGGCAAATTAAATGCTCAAACGCACATCGCAAATGATAAATCAAATGCACAAACGGAAGCCGGAAATGATAAATCAAATGCAAATGAGGAATGTCAATCAAGTAGTGTGGGCGGAGCTTTGAGACAGAACGGGCCGGGGTACCTCAGCCGCTATCTGTGTACATTACTGTGTTTACCTCATCGACGACATCGATTTTTTTTTTTTGTATATAAAATGGACAAAAGTTTAATAACTAAGCTTTTAAGGGATGCAGCAGAGGCCCTGGAGCAGAGCTCATTGACAACAGGTGAAGCAGTCGATTCAATAATTGACAAGGTAAACACATTTTCATGTGACACCTTTTATGTTCCCTGTATGAAATAAAAATGAATAAATATGACTAAAACCATATATTGCTATTATTACCTTCTTTATTATTTTTCACATGCAAGATACATGGGTGCAACATAACATTCTAATCATTATTAATTAACATACAATTTCAGAGGGCACTAATTAAATCAATCAATTAATCAAGTTAATAATGGTGTTATAAATTGGGGAGATGACCACACAACATTGCCACCTGAATTTCTATTTTTGCTGTCACATTCCAATAATGGATCCAAAAATGTATGAAGAAAACATGAGCTATAAAACTCAAGGCACATACCCATTTGGCATTAAAAAAAAATCTATTCTAAATTATAATTATTCTAGACAGTGGAGATAATAATTCCACATACAGGAGTAAGGTATAGTGATATAACAAGACTTGATACAAACAAAAAGCCCATACTTGTCCATGGACTATAGCTTTCTTATAATTTACTTGCCAGCAACTATTAGAACATCAAAAATAACCTATCCTGCAATTTCAGTTTAAACGAGCCTATTTCTTTCATTGGGCCTTCAGAACCTCTTTAAACCTTAATGTGGCATTCAAAACAAGAACAGACAAAACACCGACTACGCCACCCTGGGAATTTCACCCAGGGAATGATTTTACTCCCTTATTGCAATGATATTAATACAATTGAGGACACACAGGTACACGTACAATACAGCCAAAGACGATGTTCAATTTTGAATCAACATCTTTATTTCAATAATTTAACAATCATCTCTCGGGGAAGAGAAAAATAAAGAAAAACAAAAAAAAAACCCACAAGAATTAATTTATAATTGCTGAGGCTTACCGATGGAGGAGAAAGGAGTCAAAGGCAGTTAGAAATCCTAGGGAAAGTCCCACAGTAAACACAATCACACCACAGTGAACACAAAGGAAAACGTCTCGGTTACGGATGTAACCTTCGTTCCCTGAGTAGGGAACGGAGACGTTACGTCGGATGACGACGATTGGGGTTTCGCTTAGAAAGCCTGTCATCTTCGAGTATATAAAACGAGCCAATGGCAATGAAATGCCATGGGTCTGCGGAATTTGCATAGCGTATCTCCGCCCACCGCAGGGGGTATATAAGGAAGTACGCTGGCAACATGCAGATATGTCTTCGCTGAGGAGCCGAGACTGAACTCAGGCGTTTTTCAGCGATACAGCGGAAGTGGCAGGAAGACGTAACGTCTCCGTTCCCTACTCAGGGAACGAGGGTTACATCCGTAACCGAGACGTTCTCTTTCGTGGTCACTCCGAGTTACGTCGGATGACGACGATTGGGGTTCCAGTCTAATCACGCCACCTCGGCTGTCATCCAGTGCCCTGCGTAAGTCTGAGCTCCCTGTTGTGACACTAGCACGAACGAAGGAGTCCTACCTAACACAGGAATACCAAGGTACACTGGGAAGCATATCTCAGGAGAAATATGCAATTACGCCCAACCATTAAGGGGGGGACTTGGGAGACACATATGATCCAGAGGGATGCATATGGAGTATCACTGAGGTGTCCAGCCGCAGGTGGAATATTTAAACCCCAGGGGTGGCAAGGTGGCTTGCCAAGGGAAAGACACACGCTCAAAAGAGACTTACAGTGGAATACACATGTGGGGGTCGCCCAGAGGAGGGACCATGCACATGGAGGCACCTAGTCAAGCGCAAAAGCTGCGTTATGGCAGATAGGCATAACTCAGGCGTTGACGTAACCAGTGCTGGAGGAAACTCAGAGCTTATCAGACTCACCTGAGAAGATAATCGCACGTATCCCGTCCATGGAGAGGAATGGCGAGCAAGCGAAGACACCTGAGCAGAATCCAGTACCGGCTGGTTGAAGCGAGTACATGAGAAGAAACTGGCTCTACTCGGAGATTATAGAATCTCGCGAATGTGTTTGGTGTCGCCCAGCCTGCAGCTCTACAAATGTCTGTTAGCGAGGCGCCATGCGCTAGAGCCCAAGAGGAAGCCACAGTACGAGTGGAGTGGGCTTTCACACCAAGGGGGCATTGACGACCTTGCTGCTGGTATGCCAAAGCAATGGTATCCACTATCCAGTGAGATAACCTTTGCTTTGAGAGAGCCTTTCCCTTCAGCTTCCCACCATAACAGACAAAGAGCTGGTCTGAGGTCCTGAAACACCGCGTTCTGTCTACGTAAGCACGAAGGGCGCGTACTGGGCAGAGCAGTGCCAAGGCTGGGTCTGCCTCCTCCAAGGGCAGCGCTTGTAGGTTCACCACCTGGTCTCGAAAGGGTGTGGTGGGAACCTTGGGCACGTATCCAGGCCAGGGTCTCAGGATCACGTGAGAGTTAGCCGGCCCGAATTCCAGGCACGCTTCATCAACCGAAAATGCCTGCAGGTCCCCTACCCTCTTGATGGAGGCCAATGCAACCAGGAGCGCTGTCTTGATTGACAGGAACTTAAGCTCCACTGATTGCAGAGGCTCAAAGGGAGCACTCTGCAGGGCAGTTAAAACCACTGAGAGGTCCCAAGAGGGTACGAGGGGAGGACGAGGAGGATTCAGTCTCCTCGCTCCCCTCAGGAACCTGATGATCAGGTCGTGCTTTCCCAGAGACTTACCATCGACTGCGTCGTGATGTGCGGCACTGGCGGCAACATACACTTTCAGGGTGGAGGGAGACAGCCTTCGCTCCAACCCTTCTTGCAGTAAGGAAAGCACGACACTGATGGGGCATTTCGTGGGTTCTAGATGTTTAGAAGAACACCAGTTGACGAAGAGGTTGCACTTCAACGCATAGGCATGTCTCGTGGACGATGCTCTAGCGGAAGTGATGGTAGCCACCACCGCTGGTGGTAGGGTACTCAAACCTGCCTCGTCCCGTCCAGGAGCCACACGTGGAGGTTCCAAAGCTCGGGACGAGGGTGCCAAAGGGTGCCCCGTCCCTGAGAAAGGAGGTCCTTCCTCAGAGGGATTGGCCAGGGAGGTGCTGTCGCGAGGAGTACTAGTTCGGAGAACCAGGTCCGGTTGTGCCAATACGGGGCAACCAAAATGACCTGCTCCTCGTCCTCCCTGATCTTGCGCAAGGTCTGCGCAAGAAGGCTCACTGGGGGAAACGCATACTTGCGTAGGCCCCGCGGCCAGCTGTGCGCCAGTGCATCCGTGTCGAGCATGCCCTCGGTCAGGGAATAGTACAGGTCGCAGTGGGACGAGTCGCGGGAGGCTGCGTCCCCGAACTGATCCCAAATCAGCTGGACCGACTGGGGATGGAGTCTCCATTCTCCAGCGAGAGGCCGAAGCCGAGACAGCTCGTCGGCTGCCTGGTTCAGGTCTCCCGGGATATAAATGGCTCGAAGCGACCTCAGATGCTTCTGACTCCATATGAGGAGGTGGCGAGCGACTTGCGACATACGGCGGGAGCATAGACCACCCTGATGGTTGATGTACACTACTGTCGCGGTATTGTCTGATCGGACTAGTACGTGCTGACCCTTGAGCAGCGCATGGAAGCGGTGCAGGGCGAGACGTACAGCCAGCAACTCGAGGCATTTGACATGCCAAAAGGCACTGGGGTCCTGTCCAGGAGCCCGCGGCAGCATGTCCATTGCACATGACGCCCCAGCCCGTGGTGGAGGCATCTGTTGATACAACAACATGCTGGGAAACTCGTTCTAAGGGCACTCCGGCCCGTAGAAAACTGAGGTTCGTCCACGGGGTGAAGGTCTGACGGCAGGCTGGAGTCACTGGGACTCGGAGCGTGCCGTGTTGCCATGCCCACCTCGGGACTCGATCGCGAAGCCAAAGCTGAAGCGGTCTCATATAAAGCAATCCGAGCGGCGTTACTGCGGCTGCGGATGCCATATGCCCCAGGAGCCTCTGAAAAAGTTTCAGTGGAACCGCACTCTTGCCCTCGAACTGACGAAGACAAGTCAGCAGTGACTGAGCGCGCTCGCTCGTAAGCTGCGCGCACATGGCGACCGAGTCAATCTCCATACCGAGAAAAGAGATCCTCTGCACTGGGCAGAGTTTGCTCTTCTCCCAGTTGACCCGAAGGCCCAGACGAGCTAGGTGCCGGAGCACTAGGTCCCTGTGTTCGCAAACCTGGTCTCGAGAGTGAGCTAGGATCAGCCAGTCGTCGAGATAGTTCAGGATGCGAACCCAATGTTCCCGGAGGGGAACAAGGGCTGCCTCGACGACCTTCGTAAAGACGCGAGGAGACAGGGCTAGCCCGAAAGGGAGAATCGCGTACTGGTATGCCTGCCCCTCGAAAGCAAACCGTAGAAACGGTCTGTGTCGAGGTAAAATGGAGACATGGAAGTAGGCGTCCTTCAGGTTGATCGCTGCAAACCAATCCTGCGGCCGCACACACTGGAGGATGTGTTTGGCCGTTAGCATCTTGAACGGCAGCCTGTGAAGGGAGCGGTTCAAGACGCGCAGGTCGAGGATTGGCCGTAACCCACCGGACTCCTTGGGTACAATGAAGTAAGGGCTGTAGAAGCCGGACTTCATCTCGGCTGGAGGGACAATCTCGATCGCACCCTTCGCCAGTAGGGTGGCAACCTCCGCTCTCATGACAGGGGCATTGCCACCGACCATAGTGAAGCGGACTCCCCTGAAGCAGGGAGGAGATATCGCGAACTGAATCGCGTAGCCGAATCTGATGGTTCTCGCGACCCAGCGGGACAGTCTGGGAAGCTCTAGCCAGGCCTCCAGAAAGTGCACCAGCGGGGTCATACGAACCACAGACGTACCGTCGGTGGAGCAGCGAGGCGGAATGACCAGCACCGGCGAGGGTGGCATAGCGGCCCTGTGCGGGGGCACGGCCATTAACCGCGTCCTGCCGCGTCCTGCCTAACATATCGAAAGGAAGTTTTCATTTTTATGCAGATGACACTGTACTGTATTGCACAGCACCTACAGCAGTCCAGGCCCTCTCCCAATTACAAATTGATTTTAATATGCTTCAACAGAACATTTATGATCTGAAACTTGTTTTAAATGCTGAAAAAACAAAAGTAATGCTATTTTCAAATTCAAAATCCAAATTAAATCTGCCTTCAATCATCACTTCTCAGGGTAAGAAGATTGAATGTGTTTCTAAATACAGATATCTCGGTATTTTAATAGATGAATCTCTTTCTTTTACTTCTCATATTCAGCAGCTGTCAAAAAGATTAAAACTTAAACTAGGGTTTTATTTTAGAATCAAATCCTGTCTCTCATTCGAATCTAAAAAGAGGTTAGTTGCTGGTACTTTTATGTCTATTATTGACTATGGTGATGTTTTATATATGCATGCTTCGTCTCAAAGTTTACATGCATTGGACACTATATACCATGGAGCTTTGAGGTTCATCACTGGTCTTAAAGTCCTCACTCACCACTGTGAACTGTATGAACGTGTTGGATGGTCTTCTCTGTCAACACGGAGACTTCAACACTGGTATGTTTTTATATATAAGGCTATCTTAGGTCTTCTTCCATCCTACCTTCTGACCTACATCAGTGTAAAAAATATTGGGACTTACAATCTTCGGTCCCAGAATCTTGTCCTTCTGTCTGTACCAAATGTTAGAACTGAGCTGGGGAAAAAGGCGTTTAACTTTGCTGCTCCCTCTGCATGGAACAAGTTACAGAAAAATTTGAAACTTAATAAGCTTGTCTCATTGGTTACTTTTAAGAGGATATTAACTGACTTGGAAGCAGCCACATCTGGCTGTAGTTGTTCTGCATGATATGCTAAGGATTTGTGGTTGATGTATCTGCTATTTTAGTTGTTTTATGTTATTGTGTATTCTGTGTTGTATGTATGGTTTTACTGCTGCCTATCTTGGCCAGGACACTCTTGAAAAAGAGATTTTTAATCTCAACGAGTACTTTCCTGGTTAAATAAAGGTAAAAAAAAAAAAAAAAAAAAAAAAAAAAAAGAAAGAACTGAGCCCTAACTCTAAGCCGCCCGTCTCAGGAGTGCTGCTTAGCCAGGTGTTAGCCGGCTAAGGGGCAGAGACAGGCGGTGCCAGCCTCCAGCGACCTCCTCATGCTCAGGCCTGTGAAGGCTCGAGGGGAGGAGCCGCATGGAGGTGGCGTCGGCGGGTAACAGACTAAGGAGGCCACACGGACGGATGACCGTCAGTGCAGAAGCCTCAGTCCACTTCTGGAGAGATCGAAGACTGTTGGGCGCAGTCCTCAACCACCCCGCCGACCAAGCTGCCCGTCTCAAGAGTGCTGCTTAGACTGGCGTGGCAGTCCAAGGGGCGGAGACTGGCAGCGCCGCCCTCCTGTGACCTCCTCCTGCTCAGGGCCGGTGAAGGCCTGAGGAGAGGAGCCACATGGAGGTGGCCTTGGCGGGAAGCAAACTAAGGAGACCACACGGATGGATGACCATCAGTGCAGACGGACCTGAGTCTGCTTCTGGTGGCCGAAGCCACCCCGCCGAAGAGCCCAGCCTGGGACATGGGGGAGCTGAGAAAATGAATTCCCAGGCCCCCTCACATCAACCTGGCTAAGCCCATGTCTGGACCACTCTAGTGGACACCACCTGACCCAGGATCACGCAGGTACCGATGTCGCCCGAGAGCGAGGTCAGTAGTGTGCGCGGCGGAACGACCAGGCCGGGCATGGGAGGCATAGCGTCCCAGCAAGGGGGCGTGGTCGAGTTTTCCGCATTCTGTCAGTGTTGGCCAGGGAAGGACCAGCGTTCCACTGCGGCCGGTTCTGACAGAACTCCAGAGTCAGCACTGCCTCGAAGGCGAAGGCGACACACAGGACTGCATGCCTGTGTCACAATAGTGACAGAGAACATACAGACCAAGATCGTCTCACGATCAAGGACAGCGAAGGCGGAGGAAAGTCACGTGGACTCCCGCGGGTCGGAAGCGTCCTGATGCACATCCGGGAGGCCTACAGCGCTCGGGGGGAGGACGCCACTCCAACCGATGCTTTCAGCTGCCCGGGAAAGCATGGCCATCAGCTCTGGATCTGACTCGACTAACGCTGACACTCCCGAGGGAGGCAACGCAGTCGAATCCTCATTTCCAGAGGAATCAAGCCCGCCTTATGATGCTGTGAGTGACATGACACCATCTGCTGGAGTCCCGAATGAAAACACTGGGTCCCCGAGAGGAACCAGGCACACACGGAAGCCCCACGGTTTGCGATGTGGAGGGGGGCATGGCCCGAGGAAAGCTCGTCGGAATTATGCCAAACCATAACCCTCAGATCACCCTGGCCACCAGCCAAAGTATCCCTCACGTTTTTAGGAAGAGATAGATTGGGGTGTGGCAGAGGGGACTCTCACACAGAGATCATTGAGTCTCGATCTATAAACATCGCGATGGTCATGTTCCCGCAATGAAAACATGACTCATCCACGAGCACTGCCGAGCGTGATTAAGCCCAACACGCAAAACAGTGCTCGCGACCGTTAAACAGATGAGTCACGCGCCCACATACAGTAATACACGGGCGAACCGTCTTGAAAAAGACGTGCCGCGTGTAGCTCTTTTAGAGGGAGAAAAAGCTCACAGTGTGCTGAAGCGCCCAGGGAGAAACACACTCACTGTCGGCAGATCACTGCACAGATCAGCAGCAGGCAATGCGATCTCGCTGGAACACGCCGTCACACAAACACACTGAAGAGCCGCTCTTCTCGTAGAGTGAAGATGATACAGAATGGCTTATAGGAGTGAAGAAAACTCTTGGCTCCGAAGCAAAAACATATCTGCATGTTGCCAGCGTACTTCCTTATATACCCCCTGCGGTGGGCGGAGATACGCTATGCAAATTCCGCAGACCCATGGCATTTCATTGCCATTGGCTCGTTTTATATACTCGAAGATGACAGGCTTTCTAAGCGAAACCCCAATCGTCGTCATCCGACGTAACTCGGAGTGACCACGAAAGGGAACAAGAAAATCAACAGCACACCGGAAGGGGACACCACTACCCAGACACCAACACCACCATCGGCTCTCAGTCACTAATGAAAAGAGAACGAAACACGCACACTCCATTAACAAAGACTCACCAAAAAGAATAGAAAAATACAGCAAATCAATAACTTTAAATGAAAAGAACTAACAACTTATCACAAAATATAAACAATAACTGCCAGAACCAACAATGGTCCTAAAGAGTCAGTAGAAAACAACAAAAAAATAAAGAAAAATAAATAAATGTATATTAATTCAGTAATCAGAGAAATCAACCAAGGAATAAATACAATTTTAATCTAAATTGGAATAAAAAAAAAAGACAAACAAACTTCTTAATCAGCCAAATTATAATATAAAGCCCCAACCCCTTGAGCTATGTACAAACATCATAAAAAACAATAACCCACATAAAACAAATGGCACATACTGTTAGCCATGCAGCCGTAATTGCCCCGCAGTTATAATGGCAAGACGAGCACACCGCAATCTGCTCCAGTTGCTGTTACAAGGTTGAATACATACACAAAGCAAACAGTAGTTCAGGAAAACCAACGGTCCAGGAAGACGCCGTACAGGCCAAAACAGCGTAGGCAACTCAGCCGTACAGGCAAAACAGCAGCCAGCAAACCAATACTGTGTTGCTGGTGACGATCTCCAGCTAAACCGGCCTCATTCCTGTTATTTACACACAAATATTACCATTAACCCCAATTAATAAATATAAAATAAATAAATCCAACGCCATGGCATACATACCGATCAAACAGCATCCATGTACACCCGAGGAAGACGGCTCGACACGTGCCAACGGCACCAATAATGCAGGAAATCCATTTATTGGATGCGCTGAACTAGAGCCCGAAGCCATTTGTTTTGAGAATAATGGCTGGCTGATGAAGTTATTGGCTGGCTAGCCGGCTCAGCCAAAACCTAAATGGCTGCTGCAGCCGCCAAACTTTTCATAGCTGCAAATGGCTGAAGCTGCCACTTCATGTCTACAGATGTCAGGTCTATGTTATACTGATTTACTAGATCTCAATATTTCCAAGCAATGCATGGCTTACACTATATTTTACACTATATTTCTACTATATATATATATATATATATATATATATATATATATATATATATATATATATATATAATGTATATATATATAATGCAATACAATGTAATAAAGAAAACACCAGATTTTACTTTCACAACGTATGTACATATTTATTTTGTAGTCTTGTATGCTACTAAACATTTTCAAATAGCCTACAATGTGTTGTGTTTAAGCTAAATGTAACTTATGTAGGCTAAGTTGTATACAATAACTTGGCATTATCATGGATGAAGCTTATCATATTACACCTTGAAGGAGCAAGTGATCCATATTTGGATCCAACAGGATTCTACAGAAGAGAGAGAGCTTCCTAACGGTGCATGTGATGAGAGGGTGACGGCAGAGATCGCGGAGAAGTTGATTAAGAACGCAAACTTTTGTTGAATTTATGAGAAATCTACAGACGCAAACAGACTCGTGTAGTAAAATAAAGACCTAAATGTGTATTTCGGACTTTTTTTCACCACAAGTCTGAAAGAAGACATGTTATTGAAGACAAATATCCAAAAATCTCAAAATTGACCAGTAAAAAAAAAAACGATGTTTCTGCCTGCCGTGTCTCGCCTTAATATAAACACACACTGCAGTATTATTTTGGACAAAGTTTAGCACATTTCACTTCAATGTACACAGAAGCATGCGTTGTGAATTAGAAACGGTGGTTTGTTACTGCAATAATATCACGTTCAGTGCTATAAATCTCCGTTCCATAATATTTGGTTCATAACATCAATCTTTGATTCAGGTTTGTGCAACAGTGCCCTGAAGATTTAACAAAAGTCTGGGTAGGCCTAAGTTAAAAAAAAAAAAAGTAAGTAGGACTTAGGAAAGTATGTGAGAAGTGAGATCAAAATTACCTTGCTTGCTTCTTTCCACCATTTCACCTCAGTGCGAGAAAAAAATGCATCGCTTCGCTTCTTCTGTACGGAAAACGAGCAATTTTAATTGGTCGTCAATTCACTGTGAGTCTGTGTATCGTAGCAACGAGCACAAGAGACTGTGCGGTTATGAATCCAGTGGGAAAATAGATCTCGTGTATTGTTTATATTTCGTGTGTGTATGTCTCTATGTGATAGAATTATTATTTGATGCAAATAATTCTAGCCGGCTCAGCCAAACTTTATCAGATGGCGGCTCAATTTGGCTTACGAAATTATTGGCTGGCGGCGGCTGAAATTCTAAATGGCGCAAATGGCGGCGCCTGGCGGCGGCTTCGGAGTCTACGCTGAACGACAAGATGGAAGACTGGACCTCCACCGGAGATCTGTTAGCACAGCAGAGCACACGAAGGGGGCGACCCGGAAGCACAACACAACTTCCACCACTGACGAGCAGGAGAGGGCGTTAGAAGGATTACTCGCTATATTTATAGGACGGAGCCTCACACGGGGATTGGCCAAAAGTACGCCAGCTCATTACATGTTAACTCATACTTCTACATTAATAAACATTGCACTGAAATAAATTTGAAAAGCTGGATTGAATTGACAGATGGGGAAAAACTCGATTTGAATAAAATTAAATTAAAAACACTTTCAAGTTTCGGAAAAATTAAAATACTTTTTAAACCTTTCGGCTTCCCGTACATTCAGTTGTGCTTCTTGCTCATATTCAGGGGCATGTTCAAGTTCAAAAGGGTGCGCAACGTTTCCGGGTTGAACGTCATGTTTCCTGGAAACGGCGTGCACCGGTGTGCAACGGGGTTTGAGATGTGGGTGTGTCAGAACTACAGTCCAATCAGCAGCAACATGTGTATAAAGCACGCGGTATTAAAGTGAACTCGCACAATGGGTTCAAGGAAAGTAATGTACAAATGTGTTTGATGCAGCTCGGTATACGCAACAACTGAGGATATTAGAAGACATGTTTGTCGTAAGTTTTATTGTAAAAATATAGGATATCAACATTATGATGTAATTGTTTATATTTTTAGCTTCATTGCAAGTGTATGACATTTGGTATAGAAATAAACAATGGTAATTAAGTGCTTTTCCTAAAAATGAAAAAGAAAATACAGGGTATTAAAACAGTATGAACTACAAATAAAGTCAGTATGAGAGGCTAAATAGATGTGTTTTAGTGGCCCTGGTCTGATGGTACGTATGGTAACTCGGCAACTACGCATGACTTGTAGGCTAGTATGATTGCCTAAAGGGAACAGAATCGACTGCTTCACCTGTTGTCAATGAGCTCTGCTCCAGGGCCTCTGCTGCATCCCTTAAAAGTTTAGTTATTAAACTTTTGTCCATTTTATATACAAAAAAAAAAAATCGATGTCGTCGATGAGGTAAACACAGTAATGTACACAGATAGCGGCTGAGGTACCCCGGCCCGTTCTGTCTCAAAGCTCCGCCCACACTACTTGATTGACATTCCTCATTTGCATTTGATTTATCATTTCCGGCTTCCGTTTGTGCATTTGATTTATCATTTGCGATGTGCGTTTGAGTATTTGATTTGCCATTTTCGATGTGCGTTTGAGCATTTGATTTATAATTTGAGCATTTGATTTATAATTTGAGCATTGACTTATAGATTTAATTATGACAGGTTTATACTGGGTTGATAATGAAAATTAAAAATCAAATCCGAATGAGGAAATGAAATTGCATTTGATTTATAATTTGTGCAGCCATTTTGAGAGTTTGATTTATTATTTAATATTTTGACCATTTGATTTATCATTTGAACAGTTGTTTTGAGACTTTGATTTATTATTTGATCTTTTTAAGCATTTTAATTTTAATTTTAATTATGTTAGGAAAAAACTTCCATAGGATGAGTCCCAACCATGAAGCATGGAGGTGGAAACATCATTCTTTGGGGATGCTTTTCTGCAAAGGGGACAGTACGACTGCACAGTATTGAGGGGAGGATGGATGGGGCCATGTATCGCGAGATCTTGCCAACAACCTCCTCCCCTCAGTAAGAGCATTGAAGATGGGTCGTGGCTGGGTCTTCCAGCATGACAACGACCCGAAACACACAGCCAGGGCAACTAAGGAGTGGCTCCGTAAGAAGCATCTCAAGGTCCTGGAGTGGCCTAGTCAGTCTCCAGACCTGAACCCAATAGAGAATCTTTGGAGGAGCTGAAAGTCCGTATTGCCCAGCGACAGCCCTGAAACCTGAAGGATCTGGAGAAGGTCTGTATGGAGGAGTGGGCCAGAATCCCTGCAGTGTGTGCAAACCTGGTCAAGAACTACAGGAAATTATCTCTGTAATTGCAAACAAAGGTTTCTGTACCAGATATTAAGTTCTGCTTTTCTGATGTATCAAATACTTATGTCATGCAATAAAATGCAAATTAATTACTTAAAAATCATACAATGTGATTTTCTGGATTTTTGTTTTAGATTCCGTCACTCACAGTTGAAGAGTACCTATGATAAACATTACAGACTTCTACAAGCTTTGTAAGTGGGAAAACCTGCAAAATCGGCAGTGTATCAAATACTTGTTCTCCCCATTGTGTATAGATATATATATATATATATATATATATTAAGGTGGCCCTTATTTTTCAAGTATTGATTTATAATTGTCTGACCCCCTCAAGTTGTTCCAATACATGAAAAAATTATTCAGGCAAAATATGAGCTCATTTGAACAATATTTAGAGGTGGCTCGATGACGTTGAAATTTTGTATAATCAGTTATTATGCTCAATTTGTGATAATTACCACTTGCCTAATTTTATCTAAACTATTTAAATTACATACTTGCTTATTTAATGGCAATTCTGAATTTACACCTATTTTGCACAAAATATATTCTATGCATTTCTTGCAGAAGCATAAATTGTGTTAACGACGGGCTAACGAAGCCACTTTCACAGAAAAAACTAAACTAAAATCAAAAAAAATCAAAAAGAAACCTCCCCATGTTGTTGTTACCTGTTGTTACCGACCCTGAAGACTATACCAGTGGGGGTTATAGTATACCCCTGGCAGGTACTACCAAGCCAGGCAGTTTTCAGGTTAGAGGCCAGTCTAAAAGCAGCATTGCCATCACCCATTGGCAGTAGGATGATTGGATGAAGATCTGGTCAATATATTTGTCATACATATGAATGGTGTTTCTGCCTATATGCAAATTAGGACATATTCAATAAGTGTGGCACTCATGTGCATATTCAAATTCATTTCAAAAGAAACTTGTAATACAAAAAAAGTTACTTTTCATATACTTTTACTATGTAAAGTTTTATTGTGGTAGGAGTAAAGGAAAAAATTAAGCCTATTTGGGTGTATTTTGGCATATTCTATTAATGTATAGCTCATTTGCATATTCAAATTCATTTTCAAAGAAACTTGTAATACAAAAAATGTGACTCTTCATGGGTACTTTCATTGTGTAAAGTTTCATTTTGATATGAGTAAAGGAAAAAAATAGCCCCATTGGGGTGCATTGTTGTCTGGCCTTATTGGCACACATCTCAGATTGATGAGAATTTAATACATTTCCTCAACTAGGATTTCTTAGGACTTTTAGTATGTTGTTCTGGACACCTCATAGAAATTATCTAAGCTGCAAAAAAATATTTTACAATTAGTTATATTTTTGGCTCCAAAATTAGTTACTTTGCCTGGACTAACTGTGAAAAGATGCGTATCATCAGTTCTCTTACGAGAGGTTCTCTCGTATTGCGTAAGCTTGCTTACGCTGCGGGAAAGTCTTCTTTTCTCGAGATACTGAAGCCAAAATTATCCTTAATTTCATTTTTTGTCAACGCAGTGCAGCTGCGGGCAGCTGAGCTAGAGCGGCATACTGCGCGCTCATTGGCTGCCGCGCGGCAACTGCTTAAGCCTACCAGTGAGCCTGGCGTGACGTCACGCCCAATGAGGGCGCGCGCGCCCTCGCGCGTCACAGCCCGCCAGAATGGGCGGCGTCAGAGCGTATATAAGGAAGGCTCGTAGGCTATATTCTCTGATTTCTGTCTTTTCAGCGAAGCACTCGCATCGCTGATCTCGGAGAGGAAGCCGTCGCCGTTGTCCTTTAAGGCCCAGCTAACGAGCCAGCTTAGGTCAGCCTGAGGAAGCCGGACGATTTTCGCCGCCTTCAGCCTGCCGTGCCAGCTCAGCTATCCGGCGAATATCCTTTGCAAGCTCTTTTGTGTGTGTTCTTGCTTCCGCAGCACTTTTCTAAAAGAGCAGAGGCGTTGTTGCAAATGCCTCGCACCACGTGCGGCTCATGCCACTCCGCGCTCAGCGACGGAGACCGCCATCTTAACTGCGCTCTCTGCCTGGGCCGGGACCGCTTTCTGTGAAGAGCTGCCGATGTCGACCCTGCGGGCTCGACTCGCCCTCTTCACGGAACCTGCTCCAACTGTCCTCGGGCCGCGTAAGAAGAAACGCCGCTCGCAGCGACCACCGGAGCCCGAGACTCGAGCCAAGGCCTCGCCGGAGCCTCTCCCGCGAGCCTCGCTCTCTCCTTCTCCGCCCCCGCTTCCCGACGCGCAGCCGACGGCTCACGCCCTCGATGCCGTCGCCTCAGGGGATGAAGCGGATGATGACGCGCTACTGGACACGTGCTCACTAATGGCGTCGGACAGCGAGGAATGGTCCGGTTCTGTCCGCTCCGCCTCCTCCACCAGAGCGTCCAGCAGGACTCACGCCAGTGTGGACGCCGAGCTTCTCCGCCTCCTCACGGCAGCAGTCGAACACCTGGGCCTCGAATGGTCCCCGCCAGCGGCGACCCCGCCCAACAGACTCGACGGGTGCTTCCTGCCCGCCAGTCGACGAGCTCCAGTGTCCAGGCCAGCGCCTTTTCTGCCGGAGCTTCACGAGGAGCTTACCAAATCCTGGGACGCTCCAGTTTCGGCCAGACTCCGTTCTCCGGCCTCATCTACTCTCTCTCGCGTAGACGGAGCCAAGGAGAAAGGGTATGACCGGATCCCACCGGTCGAACCAGCGGTTGCAGCGCATCTTTGCCCCCCATCCGCGAGATGGCGCTCAAAGACTGCCCTCCCGTCCAAGGCCTGCAGGACTACTTCGGCGTTTGCCAGCCGCGCTTTCTCCGCCGCTGGGCAAGCCGCCTCAGCCCTGCACACAATGGCGGTTTTACAAGTTTTCCAAGCCGACCTCCTCAGCCAGCTCGACGAGGGAAAACTTGATAAATCTGCTTTGACCGACCTGCGCAGTGCGACGGATCTCTCCCTTCGCACGACGAAAACAGCAGCCCAAGCGATCGGACGATCTATGGCTTCGCTGACTGTCATTGAGCGCCACCTCTGGCTAACGCTAGCCGACATGGGAGAGCAAGAGCGGTCCGTCTTTCTCAACGCCCCGCTCTCACCCGCCGGCCTCTTCGGCCCCGCGGTAAGTGGCCTCGTGGACAGCTTCTCGGAAGTTCAGAAGGCGTCACAGGCCATGAACCTCTTCCTGCCCCGCCGCTCGAGCTCCGCTGCAGGCCGCTCTAAAACTCAGCCTCCTGCACGCAGCCCCACGCGGCGCCCCTCCCGACCTCCAGCATCGCAGCAGCGTCAGCGCGGCCGACCCAGGTCCCGCTCCACCAGCCAACACAGGCCGCCACCCCCGCGGGGTCCCCGGCCTAGAGTTTCACTGAAAACCGAGCCTGCGAAATCCTCCTAGCACTCGCAAGGAGGAAAAGACGGTTGAGTCCCGCCGCGGCCGGACCGCCGTCGAAGCTAACCTGTATCCCTCTGCCAGTCCCCTTGATAAAGGCTACTGCAGTAGTGTCCACCGCAGCCAACGAGCCAGTTTCTCAACTCTCTCGCCTGCACACAAACACCGTTTTTACGGCGACCCAGATAAATCGAATAAAGAGTGTAAAATCTGGTCATCCGGCTCACGCCGTCAGTGCTATGAGTGTAGTAAACATGCCCACACCCCAGTGTTCATCACTACACACAAGCACAATCCCCCCTGTGTACCCCACAGAGTGCACTCACATAAAGCGCGCTACGGCCGCTCGAGTGTTAGCTGTAGGTCACGTGCCCACAACCCAGTGCTCACACCTACACAGTGCCCGCTCTGCCTCACACATTCGGGGACGAAAGCACTCCACCGCCGGCTGTGCGTTAATAAAGAGTCCTGTGCCCGCTATACAGCACGCACGCTCTCATGTACACACTCACGAGCCCGCCCCGCTTCCGCGCCGCGAGCCGTCGCTCAAAACGCTCTCTCACAGCGTCATTCAGCCGGCTGCCGCTATCAGCGAGCCCCCGTCTCCCCTCACTGTCACTGCGCGACTCGCGCACATACCGCCACAGGCTCCCCGTCCCGCGCTGTGCGGCGGGCGGGACCCGGAGGCAATCCGACCCCTAGCTATGAGTGCGAATGCATGGAAAGCTATTCCGGGAATGTCGGAATGGGTATTAAACACAGTGATAAAGGGCTATTCGCTTCAATTCGCTCGCCGCCCCCCGCGTTTTCGCGCCCGGGTCGAGACACAAGTGAAAGCAGATGCAGCCCATCTGCTTCACACAGAGATAGCGAATTTACTGCACAAAGGTGCGATAGAACGGGTTCACCCTCTGGCTGCCGAGGCAGGCTTATACAGCCGCTATTTCCTCGTACCCAAGAAGGGCGGAGCGCTCAGACCTATACTAGATCTGAGATATTTGAACAAAGCGCTCGTGAAACGACCGTTCAAAATGCTCACGACCGGTCAAATCCTCGCGCAGATTCGCCCGGGGGACTGGTTCATCTCTCTCGATCTGAAAGACGCGTATTTTCAGATTCAGATTATTCCCCGTCACAGGCCATTCTTGAGATTCGCCTTCGACGGTCAGGCATATCAGTACACCGTCCTGCCGTTCGGCTTGTCCCTGGCACCCCGTACTTTTACGAAGTGCATGGACGCGGCCCTCGCACCCCTGAGATCGAAAGGGATGCGAATTCTGAACTATCTGGACGATTGGCTCATTATAGCGCAGTCAACAGAGGAACTAGTTTCTCACAAGAAAGCGCTTCTCGGTCATTTGGAAAGCCTGGGTCTTTCCGTGAACTGGGACAAGAGCTCTCTAACCCCCAGCCAGTCTATCACTTTCCTGGGTATAGATCTGGATTCGGCGGCGATGACGGCCAGACTGTCAACACAGCGCGCGCGCCGTGTTCGGCACCTCGCCGCTTCCGTTCAGGTGGGAAAAGTTTTTCCCCTAAAAACCTTTCAGAGGCTTTTGGGCCATATGGCGTCAGCCGCAGCGGTCCTGCAGCTGGGTTTACTTCGAATGCGCCCGCTTCAGTGCTGGCTAAAGTCGGAAGTGTCCCGCAAAGCATGGATTTCGGGCCGTGCACCAGTCAGAGTGACTCAGCGCTGCGTCTCAGCCCTGCAGCCCTGGCTGGCGGCCGAATGGTTTCAGCGGGGAGTGTCGATGGGGGTCATCGCACACCGCAAAGTGGTCTCGACAGATGCGTCCAACATGGGTTGGGGAGCGACTCACGAGGGCAGTCCGATTTGCGGCCGGTGGTCGAATACGGAGAAAAGCCTTCACATAAACTGTCTAGAGATGCTGGCGGTCGAGAAAGCGCTGAAGCACTTTCTACCACTCCTACGGGGACACCATGTGCTAGTCCGCTCGGACAACATGTCAGTAGTGTCTTACGTGAACCGCCAGGGCGGAATCAGATCCAGAGCCCTGCGCGCTCTCACAGAGCGCCTCCTATCCTGGGCTCAGGGCCCGCTGCGCTCCCTAAGGGCAGCTCATGTACCCGGTCGTTTCAACGACGGCCCGGACAGACTGTCCAGGGACAACGTTCCCCCAGGGGAATGGTCTCTACACCGCCAGACGGTCCAAGCGCTTTGGCATCGCTTTGGCAAAGCGGAGATCGACCTCTTCGCCGCGAGCGAGAACGCTCAGTGCCAGAGGTTTTTCTCGAAACACGAGGACGCGCTGGCCCAGACCTGGCCCAGCGTTCCGCTGTATGCGTTCCCCCCGATCTCGATGCTGCCTCAAGTGCTAGCGAGGATCAGGGAGACGAACTGCGCAGCGCTCCTCATAGCCCCGCGCTGGGAAAACCAACCATGGTTTCCCGAGCTAATGAGGCTGACAGACACAGCCCCATGGCCGATCCCGGTGAGGAGAGATCTTCTCTCTCAAGCTCGAGGATCGATTCTGCATCCCCATCCAGAGCACTGGTCTCTGCATGCGTGGGAAATCAACGGATATTCGTTGATCTGCCAGAAGGGGTAATTAACACGATCACGCAGTCCAGAGCCCCCTCGACGAGGCGGCTCTATGCGTCTAAATGGTCAGTGTTTAACAAATGGTGTGTGAAAATGGGTTCTAATGCTCAGTCCTGTGGAGTCCCACAGGTATTGAACTTTCTCCAAGAGATGTTGGACGCGGGCAGGTCCCCCTCCACGCTCAAGGTTTACGTCGCGGCCATAGCAGCGTTCGCCGATTCGGCGCGCGGCCGCTCACTGGGCAGGGATGAACTCATCACCCGTTTTCTGCGCGGGGCCAGGAGGATGAACCCTCCCCGGCCCCCGTCAGTCCCTATTTGGGACCTGTCCCTGGTCCTAGAGTCCCTGAAAGTGCATCCGTTCGAGCCTTTGGACTCTGTGGAGTTGAAATACTTGACGCTTAAAACCGTTTTTCTGCTAGCTCTGGCTTCAGTCAAACGAGTGGGTGATTTGCATGCGCTGTCTGTCAGCGCGTCGTGCCTCGAGTTTGGACCTAACGACTCGTTAGCCATTCTCAAACCGAAGCACGGCTATGTCCCCAAAGTGTTAGGTACTCCCTTTAGGGCTCAAGTCATTACCCTATCGGCCCTGCCGTCATCCGGCAGTGAGGAGGGTGTCAACCGCCTTTGCCCGGTCAGGGCGTTAAGGTGTTATGTCACGCGCTCTGCAGCCTTCAGGCTCTCAGAGCAGCTTTTCGTTTCGTTTGGAGGGCGCGCTAAGGGTCGCGCCGCCTCGAAACAGACGCTATCCAGATGGATAGTGGACGCTATTGCGGCAGCATATGCGTCAAAAGACCTGCAATGTCCGTTGGGCGTACGGGCTCATTCCACCAGAGGCATGGCCTCATCGTGGGCATGGTCCAGCGGGATTTCCATTCATGACATTTGTATGGCGGCGGGCTGGGCGTCCCCCTCCACTTTTGTTAGGTTTTATAACCTGGAAGTTCCCGCTCTGCAGGCAAAACTTCTGTCAGTCTAGTCGTATTCATGTCCTGCCCATATGCGCAGGTTGTACTATTGACTAGCTTGTCTGTTGAGCTGCACGCTCAGGGTCAGTATACATAGACCGGCCTTGCCGTTCTTGCGTTCCCTAGATGTGCTTATGAACATGTGTTGGCCCGCACCGCTGGCCACCTGTTTTTCACCTCTATGCTCTTCATAGAGTCATATGTGATTGTTAGGCTCGCACGGCGTGGACAAGGGGTTCCCGCAGCGTAAGCAAGCTTACGCAATACGAGAGAACCTCTCGTAAGAGAACGATACTCGGTTACTCACGTAACCTCGGTTCTCTCTAGAGAGGGAACGAGTATTGCGTTCCCTGCCGTGCTTGAAGCCTGTAGCTCGTGTCGCTTCATTCGACAGAAAACAGAGAATATAGCCTACAAGCCTTCCTTATATACGCTCTGACGCCGCCCATTCTGGCGGGCTGTGACGCGCGAGGGCGCGCGCGCCCTCATTGGGCGTGACGTCACGCCAGGCTCACTGGTAGGCTTAAGCAGTTGCCGCGCGGCAGCCAATGAGCGCGCAGTATGCCGCTCTAGCTCAGCTGCCCGCAGCTGCACTGCGTTGACAAAAAATGAAATTAAGGATAATTTTGGCTTCAGTATCTCGAGAAAAGAAGACTTTCCCGCAGCGTAAGCAAGCTTACGCAATACTCGTTCCCTCTCTAGAGAGAACCGAGGTTACGTGAGTAACCGAGTATCGTTATCTTACAATAGTCAAATGTATGTTGTGTAAGATATATTTGGTTAAATAATTAATATAGTACTCACATTGAACTGTGATCAAGTAATAGGCTATGTGATTTGATGCATTCTGCAAACTGTGTATAATATCGAATACAATGCTCAATGCTAAACGTTTTAGAATGAAGAATTTTGCTGACTTGTAGAATTGCCTACAAAAACAGCGAACTTTGATGTGTTTGAGCTACCTCTAGATATTAATATTTTTGCCCCATTTTTTTTCTGGGGTGTTTTTAGCATAAATGGAACAAATCTAGCGGGTCAGGCTGCAGAAAAATGGAGGGCCACTCTAATATATATATGAGAACTGTAGTTCGAGTTTAACCAGGACCCGATATGTATCGGGCCCAAAGGTTTATGCTTACACACTTTGAATTGAAAGAACCCTAGCTTGCAAGCGGGAACTTCCAGGTTATAAAACCTCATAAATGTGGATGTGCCCTTAGACTCATAAGCCAGTGCGATAGCATCAACTATCCAGCACAATAATCTCTGCTTTGAGACGGCGAGCCCCTTGGTGTGGTCGCCAAAGCATACGAAAAGCTGTTCCGACTGTCAGAATGAGGCAGAACACTCCAAATAAACTCTGAGAGCCCTGACGGGACAGAGTAAATTCGCGTCTCTTTCATCCTCGGTGAGGGAAGAGCTGCTAGTGAAATAACCTGTTGAGAGCACTTTAGGAATATAACCATGCCTTGGCTTGAGGATGGCTCTGGAGTCGTTAGGCCCAAACTCAAGGCAGGACACGCTCACTGATAGCGCGTGTAAATCGCCCACTCTTTTGACTGAAGCGAGCGCCAGTAAAAGAGCGGTTTTGAGCAAGAGGTGCTTCAGGTCCGCAGACCGTAGCGGCTCAAACGGGGCACTAATGCTTTCAGGACCGTGGAGAGGCCCCAGATAGGCACAGAGTGGGGTCGCGGAGGGTTTAGCCTCCTTGCCCCTTTAAAGGGGAAATGAAGCAGTCAATCAAGTTTACATGATTTACAAGATGGATTTCCACTATAATCAACAATTATATAAGAAACATGACAAATGTAAACATATAAAAGAAAAAAAAAAACGTTATATCTTTCGCGGCCAGGGCACCACCATTGTGCAGTATTCTAACATGTGACGTCACGGGGTTGGTTGGCTTTAAAGGCTCTGGGCAGTGAAAGACAGATATAGAGAAAGATAGAGATAGCAAAAGAGACAGTGAAAGATAGAGATAGTGAAAGACAAAGATAGCGAAAGACAGAGGTAACGTTAAGTTAGTGGAAGAGACAGTGAAAGACAGGTAACTTAGCTTAGTGGAAGATGGAGACTGAGGAGCCACGGGACAGAAGAAGACAAAAGGGAGGCCACTATTGTATTGCTCCTGGATGTAAAAACGAATTTTACAGGGTCAAAGCCAAGGACAAAACGGAAAACTGTACTGCTGCGCTGGCTAACGGCTCTGAAGAGAGAGAGCCCTCCGAAGGGCGCTGACTCCAGGGTTTGCAGTGAACATTTTCTGGAGGAGGATTACATTGAGGAGAAGACCTTTGAGTTTGGTAAACTAGTTGTTCGCCGGACCAAAAGACTAAAGCCTGAAGTTGCTCCGTCTGTCTTCAATTTCACTGCCTATAATGTGTGCTCTACTGACCGCCCAACATACTCTGACAACAGCGGGACAGACGCATCAGTCTGCCATAGGGAAAGGGCGCTAAAATGCGCCAGCCAGGCAGGGAAGAGACAGGTAGGGCATTCAGCAACCCACAGAAGTCAGCATCAAAGATGCCCACACCAAAATCAAATAAACAATATTTACCAACATCTATTAAACGTAGATGATCATCATGAGCATCTCTCAGTCCAAACAGCAGCACTCATAAACACCTGTTACCCCTTCCAACCCAAAACACGTCCCCTAGCCTAAATATTTCCATAGCAGCATATGATTTATCTGATGTATCAATATAACAGCCAAAATGACTCCAAAATTCAAAATAAACAACCATTAAAAACACCTGGGCCTGAAAGCATTCAGCTAAAACTTGCGTCCTGATTTGATTCACTAGCCAGAGAAGGTCAACACAGTTGATGGAAACCTCGAAGAAATATTTCTTACCGTGACTCCAGCTTTCCATAGCAGTAAGGCTTACACTTCACTCCAGACTCCAAAAGTTTTACCACCCCTGAATTGGCTTGCAACAAAATAAGCCTTTTTGATTGGCTGATATATATATATATACACTCACCCAAAGGATTATTAGGAACACCTGTTAAATTTCTCATTAATGCAATTATCTAATCAACCAATCACATGGCAGTTGCTTCAATGCATTTAGGGGTGTGGTCCTGGTCAAGACCATCTCCTGAACTCCAAACTGAATGTCAGAATGGGAAAGAAAGGTGATTTAAGCAATTTTGAGCGCGGCATGGTTGTTGGTGCCAGACGGGCCGGTCTGAGTATTTCACAATCTGCTCAGTTACTGGGATTTTCACGCACAACCATTTCTAGGGTTTACAAAGAATGGTGTGAAAAGGGAAAAACATCCAGTATGCGGCAGTCCTGTGGGCGAAAATGCCTTGTTGATGCTAGAGGTCAGAGGAGAATGGGCCGACTGATTCAAGCTGATAGAAGAACAACTTTGACTGAAATAACCACTCGTTACAACCGAGGTATGCAGCAAAGCATTTGTGAAGCCACAACACGCACAACCTTGAGGCGGATGGGCTCCCAGATAGCAAAAATCATCTGGCCCAGATCTGGCCCAGACACTTCGTAAGTTCTGGGCCAGATCCGCGCAACGGACTCGGGCCGGTGTCTTTTGGCACAACGGGCCAACACCGGCACGGATCCGTTTTTTTCTCATCTGGACCAGAACTGGGCCAGCTCCGGATTCCTTTATGGCGATTTGGCCCAATTGTGGGCCAGATCTGGTCCACCTCTGTTCTGGATCTGGTCCAGAATCATGCCGGATCAGGGCCAGCTCATTTTGTTTACAGTATACATATCTAGAATTTCATGAATCTTCTCATTTACATGATCTAATCTTATGGTCTAATGCCACTGATATTTTTTCTGTTTTTAACACAAAATGCTTAGGCAAAAAAAAGTTGAATTACTTTACTTTTTTACACTAAAATACCACCTGATAAACTTGTGTCAGCACTAACTCACAGCCACTACTTCACAGTAAACATGCATTCAAAGAAAAATTATTTGGACAATAAATTTGACATACTCAAGGGCTTTATCTTTTGATAAATGTTTTATTTATTAAGCATATTAAAACAAATTCACAAAACAATGAAAAACAGTGTCACTGCATCTTTTCTTTTTATTTTGGATCATTTTTGCACAAGTACTCAAAGTTTATATAAAACACTTAAGTCTCTACTTGCCGTTAACGGGATAGTTCACACAAAAAAATGTAAATTCTGTCATTAATTACTCACTTTCATGTCGTTCCAAACCCGTAAGACTTTCATTCATCTTTTGAACACAAATTAATTGAGATCTTTTTAATGAAATCTGAGATTTCTTTCCCTCCATTGACAGCTACGCAACTACAAGTTGAACAGTAAAGAAGATTTTTAGCTAAAAATGTGGTCCTTGATGATTCGTATAATGCAAGTCGATAGCTACAGTCAGTTTGAGAGTTAAAAAAACATTACAGGGAAAACAAAATTAATACCTGTGGCTCCTGACGATTCATTGAGGTCGTATGAAGCAAAACAATTAGTCTGTCAAAGAAACTGAACATTATTTACAACATTATTACCTGTAATCCACAGCTTCTGCAAACAGTCCTGTCACGGCAGTCTTGTTTTGCCTGTAATGTTTGTTTTTTACTCTCAAAGTGACAGTAGCCATTGAATAGCATTATATGAATCACCAAAGACCACAGTTTCAGCTAAAAATCTTCTTTACTGTTTAACTGAAAAACAGTCACCTATATCTTGGATGGCTTGAGGGTGAATAAATTAAGAGCAAATTTTCATTTCTCAGTGAACTTTCCCTTTAAAACAGTGACACAATCTCAGAACTTTTCTCAATGTATATTTGAAAGAATGTTTTGAATGGGTATTAATGTTGTGTAGTGACATAAGCCTCATGAATGTATTATTTATCCCAAAAAATGTGGCATTGATCAGAGGTAGTGAAAAGCTGCAAAGACAAAACATACAAAAATGAATGGCAACACTTTACAATAAGTTTCATTAGTTAATGTATTAACTAACATGAGCCAAACATTTGTTACAGTACTTATTCATGTTTGTTAATGTTACTTAATAAAAATCCAGCTGTTCGTTGTTTTGTTCATGTTAGTTCATAGCGCATTAACTAATGCTAACAAATCACCTTTGATTTTAAAGGTCCCATGACATGAAATTTTCACTTTCTGAGGTTTTTTAACATTAATATGAGTTCCCCTAGCCTGTATATGGTCCCCAAGTTTCTAGAAATTTCAATCGGTGTAAATCGAGCTTTTGCTATCTTTCTCTGCCTTTGAGAAAATGGAGGCTCATACGCGCTGATCTTGAATCTCCTCTTTATGACGTCATAAGGAGAAAATGTTTCCTCCCCTTTCTCTGCTTTGCCCGCCCAGAGAATATTTTCCGCCCATGAGAAAATGCGATAGGAAGTAGGAACGCGCGCGCGCGATTTTAGTTTGTCCACGAGAGATATTATGGCTTTTGAGCGAGCGAAGCATAACAATTGCTCAATAATTGGATGTACAAATGAACACTGAAGGGTCAATACAGAGCTGGGCTTGCTGAACGTCTGAAACTAAAGTCTGGATCACTCTCTTTGGCTCAGCTACACACCTCGGACAAGTAAGTCAACAAATTATATATAAGTGTGTTGCTTTACTGTTTATGGTTACCTGGCTTGTTACACGTAGAATGTGGCTGTAACATTAGCTATGCAGCTATGCAGTTACTTGCGCTAATGTAAAGGTAGACAGCAGCAAGTTACACACACTGTAACGCGAGTGTTGTACATTTCTTTGTTATTTGGATAACCGTTTTCCTGTTGGTTATATGGCGCGCGCGATATCCTTATTTCAAGATCGCAGAGCTTGATGTAATTTTAATAAGATAATTACAGACGTTACAGATCTCTCATGAAAAGGCAACAGTATGTTAGCGTTAGCTACATGATAATAACTGTAAACCATCCGAATAAAGTACCGTATCCAGACATAATATTTTAAACTAACCATTCGGAAACGTCCTGCTGGAGCCGCTGAGTTGCAACTTCTTTATCCGTTGCTTCTCCATCCGGATCCGATTCTGGGTCAAACTGAAATGCTTGAAAGACTGCGTGTCTTTGTGCCATTGCAATTAGTCTAGTAGCCAACTAGGTGAACCCGGAAATGTTGAGTACACCAAAGTTTTTTTGCATAAATGTGAGGTATGGGTCCCCAACATACAGAAACTGTCGGATGCTAATTCGCATATGTTGAGCAATTTGCATAATTAGCATAATTAGCATTATTAGCTTAATCGTCCATTTTTAGCAGATATTTTACACTGTATGGCCAATTTCTACAATATGTGAGTGGTTGTAGAGGTTTTAGAGGATGCTGATTTCATTTTTGGCATTTTCAGATTTCAAAGAGCTAATTTTATTACATATTTTGATTTATTTAGGCAAATTCTGATTACTTTCCGTCATAATTTTAGGTTCTTTTTATGTTATACAAAACAACTTACAGAATCTTGAGTGCTCTTGTGAATATTGATGCATTGTTTAGGGTGTGGTGAGGCTGAATCCCCTCCTGATACTTTTGAAGATTCAAAATTGCTTTTTGGATAAACGATGAATCTTTGTTAGGCTGAATGTTATGCATTTCTGGAGGGAAAAGCAATGCGGGTATTTGACATAACTTGGATCCTGCAACTGTACTATACATATTGATGGGGTAGCTCTTTAAGACACCTAATGAGATGACATCACCTAAGCCCATCACCATGTGTGATCAACAAACTATGTACAAATAGTCACTGTATACATGCCATTCAAGACAGGCCACGCAAGTCGCTAGGGCAACTCCCGATTGGCAGAAGGGCTGTCCAGGTTGGTCCGCAAGTCGCAAGATCCAACGGGGACCTAGTTAAAACTCCGCCAGATGCAAGACTGTTAAAACTGAGTCTGGCCAACCCGGGTCAGCCCGCCACACCAAAGGCTAACCAAGAGGGCCTCACCTCCACACCACACAAAGCACACACTGGCTTCCACCTTCAGGCAAACTTCTATGCCTCACAATTAATTAACAAAGGGCAGCCTCATCATCTTCACTATCCTCGTCTGTCCTGGTGAGTCGAGCAATGGTCCAAAGACACTTATATTCTTCATTTTAGACACACCTTCATCACTGTGACGATCTTGCACAACATTGTAGGCTGACCAGTCCAGGGGAAGAGGACTGGAAGCATCATCCTAGAAGCATCCTAGAATGGAAGCATCATCCCTCCTCTGTGCTCTAGAAGCCCTCTCTCGGATGCTCTCTTGGACAGTAGCTGTTCTTGGCACTTCTTTCAGAGCGGGTGGAGTCAGCTTCTTAGGGCCTGTATAATGTTCAATGGCAAGACTGCTGTTAGCTACCGGACAGAATTTCTCAGCTTGGAGCTTTGTCAGACGGGGAACTTTTAGTGACGTAATCCCACCGTCTGGAGTCGCCACTCCAAGGAACAGGATCCCTGCAGGATTTTGCACAAACTGAGTGGCCATGGCATATCTTGTGCGGCAACCATTGGGTGTGAAGACTACAAGATCAAAGTTATCACCCCAACTGTGAACAGGGCCAATGCACCTCTTCAGTCCATACCCGCAGGTACTTATACTGAAAAAAAATATTCATTGAACTTAATCAATTTTAGTTCAACTTGATGCATTTGTTTAAATGTAGGTAAAATAAATTGAATGCAACCACTAAATTCAACGAATCATTTTTTTCAGTGTATCTGCATCATCTGAGGCGTATTTGGCAGCTGATTTCCAGAACCCGGAGGACCTCATCATATGTTACAACAAGACCATGCTCATTTAGGTCCCGAACCAGTTCTGAACTACCTTATGATGAAGTTTTACAGCTAGCCCCAAAGTTGTGTGATTCCAGCTTTTACGGATGTGCTGATGCATTGAGCAAGTGTGAGTGCTGGTTTGGTCACCGTTTCTACCCTGGACACAAGACTGGAGACAAGTCTTAGGAGAGTTGGACTTGTATATTGAATGACCCTTTCATGCCTAAAGCTGCCAAGGTCGTATTCACGAGGCAATGGAATATTCTGGACCTCTCCCCGCACTTTTCTGACAAACTTGTCGACATCATCATCGTCATCATTGAAGAGGCCAGTTTGTCCTACTAATTTGAGTTATTTAGCAATGTACGGCCTAAAGCCAACAATCGTCTGACATCCTTCAACTCTCAGTACAATAACGGCATCACCATAATAATCACACAGGTGTGCTAGCATTTGTTTCCGGCACAAACTCCCAGAATTAGCTACAAAAACATCATGTAATTTGGAGACAGTCCAAGTCACTGACTTGTTTGCACTCATGTGGTCTATGACCGAAGCTAGGCAGCTGTCAATTGGTTTACTAGCAATTGCGTTAGAGTCAATAGGTACATTCCTGAAAGCATTGTAACACTTGGAGTGATACTGAGCATCAGCTGCAGGTAGGTCCATGATGCCATTCACCCGTAGCTTCACAACTTCTGCCCAATCATCCTGCTGTTCATTAGCCTGGCAAGCCAGACCTACATCAAGATGTTAGGTCTGGCAACTCACCATTGGCACGGTTCAATCCGAGGGGCGGGGTAAACGGTTGTCTTTCAGATTCCCTCTGCACGCAATAGGATAGCGCTACAACCAACTAGAGCGTTTGCCCACCAGCGGAGCTAGTTGATAGATTAAACTTTTGCCGTATCTGGTCGGCAAAACTACAAACACATCTTCCTTTTTTAAGAATGACTTAAGTGCCGTTCTTTGTTCTTTTCTCAGAGAAAAGCTTAACTCCAAGTCCTCCAGAGTCGCGGCCAAAGCCGATTGGAAAGACCGCTGTTCGCCAGCAGCAGCCGTCATTCTTTGTTTTCAAGTAGCAGGGAATTCACACAGAACCGTCACAACTCTGCCGTCATAGTTAAGCCTGCCCACCAACTCTATACATGATTTGATTGGCCTGACTAGAGTTTGTTTTTTCCAGCTTGAAAGTCAACGGAGAGTTGCTAAAATAAATTTTGCCGCCGCTAGGGTGCATCTAGATTTCTAGGCTAGCCATTCATCACATTTAGACAAAATCCCATCTTTCAAGGGTGGAAGGCCTGGCCTATCTAAAGTCTGACATTTTTTAACTGGATTCCACCTGTTAGGATTTTTAGAGTCTTTTTCTTCACAAATAAGACTGCAGAACAAGCACTGTTTTGAATAATCAAAGGCAGAGAGTTGAGAACGAATGATTCGCTTTCCTGGCTGACTCTGACATGAGTCTGACTTGCGTTTGCTCACGTTTCTAGAGCTAGTAGTATATGAGCTATAGCAAGATTTGTGACATAGCACAGAAGCTGATGAAGCACCATCAGTAGCAATAATGTTTGACAAAGTCTCATGTATGGCTGTGTCTCCGAGCTCTTAATTAGTATAGTAGTGATTCCTTTGGACCCAGATATTTTAAAGTTGCCAACTTTTTCACTGCATGGAGCAAACAGACACTTCTTTCCCGACATTTCGACTTGATCAAACCATCTCTCTTTGTTTTGAAAGTACTTAACCCTAGAGTTGAATGGTTAAATAATCCTCCACAACAACTTGAAAAAGCAGCAATAACACTGAATATCGACTGTTTTTAATCCTTTCCTTATCAAACCACAAGAAGTCTGAATTAAAAAAAAAAGAAGAATCCGATATTTTTAAATAATGGTAACTAATTTTAGAACACCAGATTCACAAATGGATCTGACTAGAAATTCACAATGTATTGAACAATACGGTCACTATAATTCTGTCCACCTTTTATCTTAATGTGAAAACATAAGTAATATTAACATTAAAATGTCAACATTAAATCCCTTGACTGACTTTTACGAATATTAAGGTGATATAAGAAAAAAATATTTGCAAGCTGAATTTCGACTTAAAAACTAGACTATGCTCCCTTGCTTTACAACATACTTATTACAACTACACCAGCTAGCTGCAACAGCTTATTTGCATAAAAACATAACTGGACCTCAAGAAATGTAAACAAATTTAGGTTGGCAACATTCACATCAAAGAGCAAGAGCTCTTGTGATTCTGAAATGTGAGATTGTTGTGTTTACCATGAAAATAACCTAAAATTTTGGCCGAAATGAATAAAAAAATTCTAAATTTATCTAAATTTGTTATAGAATTACCATTTTGAATTCTGAAAGTGCCAGAAATGAAATCAGCATCCTCTAAAACCACTCACATATTGTAGAAATTGCCCATACAGTGCAAATTATGTGGTCAAAATGGACGATTAAGCTAATAATGCTAATTATGCTAATAATGCAAATTGCTCAACATATGAAAATTAGCATCCAGCAGTTTCTGTATGCTGGGGACCCATACTTCACATTTCTGCAATAAAACTTTGGTGTACTCAACATTTCCGGGTTCACAATGGGGCTCTATGGGCTGGCTACTAGACTATAGTATTGAGATACAGCCTTGGTCAGAAGCTAAAAGTAAATCATTTGTGATTTTAACGAGCGCAGTTTCAGTGCTATGATGCGGTCTGAATCCAGACTGAAACTTTTCATAGATGACATTTTCTTGTAAGAAAGAGCCCAGTTGAGCGGACACAACTTTTTCTAATATTTTAGACATAAATGGAAGATTTGAAATGGGTCTATAATTTGCTAAACTATTAAGATCTAATTGTATAGCTGAAAGATCTATAATGGACAATGTTTTTTTTATTACGTGATATAATTCATATTAATCAGTTTTATCCTGTTGACCTTGGAGTTCTGTCACTAGATCAAGAAAAAGCTTTTGATCGTGTTGATCATCAATATCTTTTTATTGAGTTAAAGTATTTTGGGTTTGGTGACAGATTTATATCCTATATTCGGTTGTTGTATTGTAATGTTTCTGTTATGGTGAAAGCAGGTAGTGGATTAAGTGGAGAGGCATTAGACAAGGATGTCCACTTTCCGGGCAATTATACAGCTTGGTTATTGAACCCCTGTTGTGCAGATTGAGGAGGAATCTTGAAGGAGTTGTAATTACTAATTCAAATGATAATTTTAAATTATGTTTTTATCACAAGTCAAAAGGATATTACAACCTTAAACCAAACTATTGGAATATATGAAGAAGCCTCTTCTGCTAGAGTAAATTGGTCTAAAAGTGAAGGGTTTATTATTGGTAGGTGGGAAGGTACTGGTTTTCCTCAACTCCCGGGTGGGTTACAGTGGAGACAGGACGGATTGAAAACACTAGGAGTATTTTTGGGGAATGATCAATTTCAAAAGAAAAATTGGGAGGGTCTGCTGGAGAAGGTGTCTGCTAAATTGTCGAAATGGAAATGGCTATTGCCACAATTGTCCTATAGGGGGAGAGCTCTGGTTGTCAACAATCTCGCCGCGTCGATGTTGTGGCACAGGACTATAACTATGGAGCCTCCTGAGGAACTTATTTCTATGATACAAATGTGGCACGATGGTCAGGCGGAGAGCAATATGAGAACTAAGACAAGCAAAAGCTCACATGAAGATACTCAAAGTCTTAACAGTAGCCAACTACGCCACCTAGGGACTTTCACCCCAGGATATACTAGTACTCAGAAAATCTAAACCCCAGGTTCGTTCTTTCCAGAGAGGACTGAGACAGCTCTGCAAATTAAAGCAATTTTTGTTTTATTGCACATGACAGTCACTAATAAGTACCTTCAATACATTTACCTCTTACATTACTGACACATTCCAGAAAAAGGTTCTTGCACATGACAGTCACTAATAAGTACCTTCAATACATTTACCTCTTACATTACCGACACATACCAAAAAAAAGGTACTTAAAATAAAGAAAAGAAAAGATTTAAAGACTACGGGCAGCACTTGGGTCATCAAAAGACACTAACAGGGAAAAAGAATCCTGCCCCACCTCAAACAGTAATCGCTCACTACAACCAACCACTCACACTGGTGTTGCACACTAGAAAGGGAATGAAAAACTCACACTCAAGTGTTAAACACAATACCCCCAAAAAGAGAGGTGGGCAAAGTACCCTTTTTACTATTGGCCACAGGAGACCCGAGCGCTTACATGAATTACAAATTATATAAACAAAGAAAGAAAATCAAATCATACAGATTATAACAATTACTAATAAAAGAAAATACCACAAAACAAAGACATTAATGAAAATAAAACATTCAACATAGAAACAAAACAGTCAAAATAGAAACAAAACAGCAGCGTAATCCGGGGCCGTGCGTCTTGCCATTAACGATAAGCTTACACCGCTCAGAGCTAGAAGCAAGCCTGTTATGCACGTTCCTTCCGACTGCGTTTTCAATGATTCTAACACGACTGTACAGGTTCTCGCTGCACTCAAATTGTGTAGTGACTGATCACGCAATGAGCAGACTAAATGCCCCGAACCACACGACTCCACTAGGAACAGGCAACCAGGATGCAAAAAGTAACATCCCCAGCCATTTGAATGCTGCATTTTTATTTAGAGTGCAATCATGGTAATTAGTCACCAGACGGTTACCTGACACCACTAAATTTACTGGGCAGATAATTCAGTTCTCCACCAGGGGGAGAAACAAAGGGAAATTCCCAATCTGCTACAATCCACCCCACCCATTTGCGTCGTCGTCCCGACGATGGACCACTTATTACAAGTTCCCAGCCTTGACGGCTACATCACAAGATCACGGAGGCACTCGACACACAAGGCCTCTGCCTCGATGGCTACATGACGAGAACGAGTGGCACACACGTTCTCTAACACGACTGCTAAAAACACGAGTAAAGGCACTGGTTACAGGTCCTCTGCCGTTACAGCTACTCAAGAAACAAGTGATACACGAGTCCTCGAACATGACAGCTAAAACACGAGTAAGGCACTGGTTACAGGTCCTCTGCCGTTACAGCTACTCAAGAAACAAGTGATACACGAGTCCTCGAACATAACAACTAAAACACGAGTAAGGCACTGATTACAGGTCCTCTGCCTTTACGGCTACTCACCGAGAAACAAGCGATACACGAGTCCTCGAACATAACAGCTAAAACACGAGTAAGGCACTGATTACAGGTCCTCTGCCTTTACGGCTACTCACCGAGAAACAAGCGATACACGAGTCCTCGAACATAACAGCTAAAACACGAGTAAGGCACTGATTACAGGTCCTCTGCCTTTACGGCTACTCACCGAGAAACAAGCGATACACAAGTCCTCGAACATGACGGCTAAACCACGAGTAAGGCACTGATTACCGGTCCTCTGCCTTTACGGCTACTCACAGAGAAACAAGTGATACACGAGTCCTCGAACATAACAGCTAAAACATGAGTAAGGCACTGATTACAGGTCCTCTGCCTTTACGGCTACTCACCGAGAAACAAGCGATACACAAGAGAGACACACAAAACACAACAACTTCACAACACCCCTGCCCAACCTAATGGAGCCTACTGCTGTTTTGTCTCAAAAAAAAATAAATAAACAAAATTACATTAGGTAGAACGTCTCAGCCTCAACTGGGAAAGTATCCTGCCGACTACGCCAAAAATGTGGCAATACAGAGAGCCAAACAGTACTGAGGAGGTTATAGTCTAAGTGGAACCTGCCCCAAAAACACCGACTACGCCACCCTGGGAATTTCACCCAGAGAATGATTCTTTATTTCCTAATTGCAATACTATTAATCCCTTAAGGACACACAGGTAAGTAAACAATTCAGCCAGAGACGAGGTTCAATTTTTAAAAGAGATAACAAATTTTATTCAATAATTTAAAACAATTCAAAACACATTCATACTTGCTGCTGAGGCTTACCAGTGGAGGAGAAAGGAGTCACAAGGCACGAAAGAATCCCAGGAAAGGTCACCACGTGAACACACACAAACACTGAAAAACACAGTGAACACAAAGAAAACGGGGTAGACAACACAGCACGCAGGAGGGGGATACCACCACCCAGACACCAACACCACCACCTTCGGCTCTCAGCAACTGAAACAGACACACACGATCAAGGGAGATTCACTCAACTCAAACAAAAAAAAAGACAAAATAAACATGGATTAAAGTACAATGAAACCTTGGACAAAGAAAACGAATTCAGTAATAAGACAGAAGAAAACAAAATATAAATAAAATCTATTAACTGGATTAGTTTATCTAACGAGATAAACTAAAATCACTGATAAAGAAAAAAACTAGAAACACAAATTAACTAAATTAAAAACAAAATAATAAAAAAGAAATATAAACACTTAACTCAAATTATAACTGTAAAGAGCCAACCCCTTCAACTGCTTTCAAACAATTAAAACACTGGCCCACATCAAACTAGAGGCTTGCACAGTCAAACGTACGGCCGTGAGTGTCCGGTGGCCGTGATTGCCCAGTGGCCGTGAAGGCAGAACGGGCAGGCAGCGATCGAGTAGAGTTGATGATACAATGTTCAAAATCTGCATTAAAAAGACAGCTGTACAGTGGTCAAGTGCGTTAGAGTTGCTGGTACGTAATGTTCAAAACACACAAGGAAACAGCCGTCCAGGACGAGCAGGTAGCGCGATCGAGTAAAGTTGCTGATACAATGTTCAAAATATACACGTTAAACAAGCAACACTCCAGGACGGACGTGCAGAAATCAGATGACGTTAAGGTTGATTGTACAATATTCAAAATGTGCGTTAAACAAACAGCAATCCAGGCAAAACAACAGCTAGTGAATGAATGCTCTGCAACTGAAGTCGATCTCCCGTTGAACCAGCCCGGTTCCTGTTATTTATTAAAAAAATGAATTAACCCCAAATCAAACAAATAAATCCTGCACTATATATCCTACATACCGATCAAGCAGCGTTTTGTATCACCCAGGAGGAGGCAGCTCAAAGGGTACAAACAGTACAGGCAGCTTTCAGTAACATCCGCTTTTGAATGCGTTGAACGACGGAGTGAAGGACTGGCCCGCCAACCGGAGATCTATGAACGTTCAATGCATAGTAAACATAACAGCGGCTGATAACAATGGAATAAAGGCAGCAACAGCAGAGCCACTACTTTACCTGTAGCACAGCAGAGCAACGCATGGAGTGAGTGACCCGGAAGTATGACGCACTTCCGTCACCAGCAAGCAAGAGAGCAGTCAAGAGGCCCACTACCTGTATTTATGGGGGGAAGCCTGTGGCAGTGATTGGCCAAAAGAGTGCCAGCTCGTTACGAGTTAACTAATACTGCCACAATCTACCCCACCTTTTGCATCGTCGCCCCGACGATGACCCCAAGACACTCACCTCTAACGTGAAACACTAGTAGAGCGAACACTGAGGGAGACCCTTGCTACAAGTCTTCTTCACATGGCTGGTACACAACAAGAAACGAGAGATACTTGGTACAAGTCCTCTTGCTAAACGGCTAAACAACAAACACTAGAGATACTTAGTACAAGTACTCTGCCATTACGGTTACACAACAACACTAGAGATACTTAGTACAAGTACTCTTGCCATGACGGCTACACAAGAAACACTTGGTACAAATGCTCTGCCATTACGGTTACACAACAACAAACACGAGAGACCCTTGGTACAAGTACTCTTGCCATAACGGCTACACAACAACACTAGAGACACTTGGTACAAGTGCTCTGCCATTACGGTTACACAACAACACTAGAGATACTTGGTACAAGTCCTCTGCCATTACGGTTACACAACAACACTAGAGATACTTAGTACAAGTACTCTTGCCATGACGGCTACACAAAAAACACGAAACACTTAGTACAAGTGCTCTGCCATTACGGCTACACAACAACAAACACGAGAGACCCTTGGTACAAGTACTCTTGCCATAATGGCTACACAACAACACTAGAGACACTTGATACAAGTGCTCTGCCATTACGGTTACACAACAACACTAGAGATACTTGGTACAAGTCCTCTGCCATTACGGTTACACAACAACACTAGAGATACTTAGTACAAGTACTCTTGCCATGACGGCTACACAAAAAAACACGAAACACTTAGTACAAGTGCTCTGCCATTACGGCTACACAACAACAAACACGAGAGACCCTTGGTACAAGTACTCTTGCCATAACGGCTACACAACAACACTAGAGACACTTGATACAAGTGCTCTGCCATTACGGTTACACAACAACACTAGAGATACTTGGTACAAGTCCTCTTCACATGACGGCTACCCATCAATCCATTCTGTTAACCCTATGCCTGATCTTCCCCTAAACATAGGACATTTTCGGTCACGGGGCACAAAAACCAATCTCTCAGTTGTAGGGGCTCTAGCCACAGGTAAAGCAGTAGGTAACACATTAGGGGGTGCGGAACTAGGTCCAGGCACGGCCGCAGCCCGTTCCAGGCGCAGCCTCTCATTATCTGCTCTTAACTGCTCAACTAATTCCCTCAACTCCTGTAACTCTTCCTCCATACTTATCCTGCCCAATAAAGGGGAAACTCTACCGTTAGGAGATAGGAAAGCGGAGAAAGAACACCAGCTGCTGTTTTGCCTGTAACACAGAACAAAGAAAATGTGAACACTCTTGGACAAATCAAAATGCACCCAGGACCACAAAGGAGCAGAAATAACCAAATGCAACAAAATTGAACACGTCTCGGCTTTAAATTGTAAACCCTGCCGACTATACGCCAAATTGTGGCACGATGGTCAGGCGGAGAGCAATATGAGAACTAAGACAAGCAAAAGCTCACATGAAGATACTCAAAGTCTTAACAGTAGCCAACTACGCCACCTAGGGACTTTCACCCCAGGATATACTAGTACTCAGAAAATCTAAACCCCAGGTTCGTTCTTTCCAGAGAGGACTGAGACAGCTCTGCAAATTAAAGCAATTTTTGTTTTATTGCACATGACAGTCACTAATAAGTACCTTCAATACATTTACCTCTTACATTACTGACACATTCCAGAAAAAGGTTCTTGCACATGACAGTCACTAATAAGTACCTTCAATACATTTACCTCTTACATTACCGACACATACCAAAAAAAAGGTACTTAAAATAAAGAAAAGAAAAGATTTAAAGACTACGGGCAGCACTTGGGTCATCAAAAGACACTAACAGGGAAAAAGAATCCTGCCCCACCTCAAACAGTAATCGCTCACTACAACCAACCACTCACACTGGTGTTGCACACTAGAAAGGGAATGAAAAACTCACACTCAAGTGTTAAACACAATACCCCCAAAAAGAGAGGTGGGCAAAGTACCCTTTTTACTATTGGCCACAGGAGACCCGAGCGCTTACATGAATTACAAATTATATAAACAAAGAAAGAAAATCAAATCATACAGATTATAACAATTACTAATAAAAGAAAATACCACAAAACAAAGACATTAATGAAAATAAAACATTCAACATAGAAACAAAACAGTCAAAATAGAAACAAAACAGCAGCGTAATCCGGGGCCGTGCGTCTTGCCATTAACGATAAGCTTACACCGCTCAGAGCTAGAAGCAAGCCTGTTATGCACGTTCCTTCCGACTGCGTTTTCAATGATTCTAACACGACTGTACAGGTTCTCGCTGCACTCAAATTGTGTAGTGACTGATCACGCAATGAGCAGACTAAATGCCCCGAACCACACGACTCCACTAGGAACAGGCAACCAGGATGCAAAAAGTAACATCCCCAGCCATTTGAATGCTGCATTTTTATTTAGAGTGCAATCATGGTAATTAGTCACCAGACGGTTACCTGACACCACTAAATTTACTGGGCAGATAATTCAGTTCTCCACCAGGGGGAGAAACAAAGGGAAATTCCCAATCTGCTACACAAAGGACATTTGTTATTTTTTTCTGGAGTGGACAGCACTGGATCCGTGCAGCTGCACTTTATATACCAGTTCAAGAGGGCGGTCAAGGCTTGGTGGATGTGAGGAGTCGGATCCGGGCCTTTAGGATTCAAGCTGTGCAGAGACTTCTTTACAAAACGGATGTGGTATGGGCCAAAACTGCCAGTGCGTTTTTGAAGCGGGCAGGAGGACTTGGATTTGATAGACACCTGGTTTTAATGAAACTCGAGGAAGTAAGTCCTAGGAAAATCAGAGCTTCCACCCTTTTATAAGTCTATGCTGCAGACATGGAGAACTGTTTTTAGAGTGGAGCGAGATATGGGTGACCAAGGACATTGGACTCCAGAGGAGCCGTTGTTTTTCAACCCAATGGTCCAGACTAGACTGTTGTCCTCGGTGAGCGTGAGGAGATGTTTGCTGAGGAATGGTGTTCAGAAACTTGGACATCTCCTGGATGAGAAGGAATGGAAATCCATCAAGGCACTTCAAGAGATGACGGAGTTAAAGTCCTTGCGTCTTGTTTCAAAATTGAAAGAAGAAATCTGTAACGTACTACCAAGCAGCTGCAGGACTTGGATAGGACTGAGACAGGCACAGGACACGAGAACTGGTCAAGATTTTCCAGAAATAAAAATTGCACCTGTCATAAATGAAGAAGATGAAGGTGAAGTTGAAGACTCGATTTTATTTTTCAGGATTCCTCAACTAGACCTTTTTAAAAATGTGTCTAAGAAAGCAATATACGGCACTACAGTTAAAGTCACACATCAAGATTCTTTGAAGAGGCAAAAGGCTTCTAGATGGCCTTTTGTGTTACAACCAGACTTTCTGGTGCGGGACAGGTGGCGGACCCTGTATAAACCCCCTGTAGAGAAGCGCACTGCTGATCTACAGTGGCGGGTTATTCACGGGGCCATAGCTACGGACCGACATGTGGCACACCTGGATCCGGCAGGAGTTGGGGAATATAGATTTTGTGGGGAGCAGGAGGATCTCGAACACTTGTTTTTAAGGTGTAACAGATTACAAGACCTTTTTGTTTTGCTTAAGACTTGGTTTAGAAGTTTTAATGAGGATTTTTCTGATAAAGTGTTTTTTTGGGGGAATGAAATATAGTTTTTTAATGAGGAGGAAAATATGTTTATTAAATTATTTGACGGGAACAGCTAAACTTGCAATTTGGAAAACAAGAAAGAACAAAGGGTTACAACTTGCTTCAATAGATCCTGAAATGATGTTCAGTCCCTCCAGGATTTCACGATTTTTTTGTGTGATTTTTGCGATCAAAATCACTCATTTTGTGGTGGTAATTTCCAGAAATTTGTGAAAAAATGTGCGATTTTTATATTTTATAATTAGGACATCTCATTTACCATAATAGTATTATGTCAGATGCACAATAGTCATACATGACACAAATCACAAACAAAATGCATAAAGCTTGTTTATTTTGGTCTAATCAAATTAACTTTTAAAACAACCTATGGACAATTTTTCTACCTTACCTATGTAAATATTAACAGCAGGTGTAGTAATTTATACTGTAGAACTGTGTGTAAATCCTGAGTTGAGGCTTCTCCTGAGTTGCAGTAGGCAACCAGTTACTTATAGTGCGGCGTTTTGCATGGCGTCCCCACTAACGCAATACGAAGTGACAGTTCGAAAGGGAACTACATGGTAACTATCGTAACCTCAGTTCCCTGAGACTAGGGAACGAGTATTGCGTAGCCGGCCGCACTATAGAAACCTGGCGAGTTGTTGCTTCAGTCGTTAAACCTGCTAAAATGGCATTTTTCGGGGACTAATATCATAGACGGTAAAAGAATAATATGGGCTAAGGCCGCACCCCCTTGGCGGGCTCTGATGTGTAATGGCGTGATGCTAGCTCAGCTCATTGGCGCACATTTCAGAGGCGCCCGCGCCATTGGATGTGCAGTTGCCGCAGCACAGCCAATGAGTGAGCCAGACACTCACTGTGCAGCAGCAGCCTGCGTTTACATTATAGGCTTCAGTAAATCGAGGAAAAGGAGTTTCCCCTTTTCCTGCAACATCTGTATCCACGTAAAAATGCATTGAAACTTTAATTAAACTAGAGATATTTCAATTGGGTGATTATAATTTAATGTTTTGTGAGGTCTTTTTCATTTTTGTGATTATTTTGCGGTTAAATTAGGAATTATGCAGGATCGCAAAAAAATGCGACATTTTGTTGATTTTGCGTTGTATTCAGCGATCGCAGAATCGCGAAAAACTGGAGGGACTCGATGTTTAGAAAGCTGGTCGAGGGAAGACTGAAAATCTAATTCGCTTATTACAGACTTACAAATAATGTGGAGTTCTTTTGTGATGTATGGTGTTTTGATGAGGTACTATGATCAAAATGATGGTACAAAACCCTGATTAGTCGTCGACTCTCTCTTTTTGTGACAGGCATCGATGTGTCTTGCCGCTAGTATGATACAATCTCTTTTTTCACCTAATAGGTGTTGAAATTGTGTTTTGTTGTTCAATTTTAGGAAGTTAGGGCAAAGTATTTCAAGTGTTGTGTAAAAAGTCCCTCTAATGTCCTCATAGTTGGGACAGCTGGTGAGAAAGTGTTGCTCTGTCTCCACCTCTCCCTGGTCACAGTACAGGCAGCCAGTTCTGCCTGTATCTCACACACACACACACATATATATACACACACACACACACACACACACACACTTCTCTCTGAGAGCACAGAGAACACAGTCTCTGTTCACACACACACATTTAAATTCTTTATTTGAATTAGAAGATAAGCATATATCATGGCATAATCCAAATTTGACAGAAAGGTGTACACCTGCGCCTCCATAAATAGAGGCTACCAATCACTGCTGATACAGAGCAATATCTCGTCAGTGTTTTGGCCTTGTTCTTATATCTAGTCCGCAAATCTGCAGGCCTCTTACACACAACTTGTGCACATGGCCTAAACTACCAAAGATGAGGGCAATAACTTTACAGGAGTAGCCAGAGTTATTGAAAACATTGTACCATGGTTGATATATCAACAGTTTTGAAGCATAGCAGGTGTCCATATAAGCATCAAAAGAGCAACCAATTTATATTATTGTAACGGCTTTGGTGTTTATTAATTACAACTATGTCCGGTGTATTTTGGTAAATGATTTATGGCAGTTTCCAATGTAGCGCACTGTTCGTGTGGGGTAGAGAACCAGTCTGTCTTGATCTTTTCGTTAACATGGATTGTGGTAAGGTTGACATTGTCTCTGAGCTCCTTCACTAGGAGTGCAACAATACGTGGCGCGCGATGTACAGTCCTTTGTAGGCAGAGCCGCCGTTAAGGATGTGCGCGATCGTCTCTCTTTGCCGGCTGTGATGTTGCAGGCAAACGGCTCATGTGCAGATGGAAACCATGTTGCTAAGTTGGACTTTGTTGGCAGTACCTAAAGACGAGCTTTAATTGTGAATCTGTGGATGTCGTCTTGTAGGGCTGTGTTCTTCAGAACTGTGTGTGATGCGTTATGGTCGGCACAGGGCAGCAAGGCCAGTTGTCCTCGTAGGCGTAGGCCTGTCCAGTGCTGTCTCATACGCAGATGAAGTGATCGATTATTGTCCTTCTGATGTTCTGAGTGTCGAAGAGTTGGATGTTGTCGCCAGCTGATGATTGCCTCTGCCATGATGGTTGAATCCGTGACAATGTTCTTGTTGACTTCCGCCGACTGTCCTGCTGTGTTCCTCCTGTTGGATATTAGCGCGGTTGCAGAGGTCGTTCAGGTCCAGCCAGTCCGAGCGCACGCCAAAGCCTACTGTGTTGGTGTCCGATTTTCCATTGGGTTTTCTTCTGAACCCGAGGAAGCTGGCATCATCTGATGTAGAAAGAGGGAGCTTGCGTTTCCCCAGATGTAGTAGAAGTGAGGCTCGGGCAAGCTCACGCACGGCTGCGTCATCATTATTTAAAGGAGACATATCATGCTTTTAAATTGTTCCTTTTTACATATAAATCATACATTTGTAGTCTATATAAAGCGGAACTGCAATGCTTGGGTCTGAATTCCTCATTATTATAGCTCCACAGGCCCCTTTTCTACCCCTTTTCTGATGTGCGTCTGAGAGCAACTCGTTTTGGTGCGGTCTCTTTAAATGCAAATGAGACACTTCATACCCCGCCCCCTCTCCAGGTTGTAGCGGTGACACTCGGTTCAACTCCACCCCGTTCGGCCATTTTTGTAGTTTAATAGCAGAGATACGATTATCTAGCGGCACAGAAACTTTTTATTCACACGTTATTAACAAAATGTCAACAACGGAAGACTTGTCCAGCCAGCCTTACATGTTCGAGCCAGAGTCGGAGCCGGAGCGAGATGAAAATGAAGACGACGAACCTGCAGAACAACGTCTTCATATGGATGTATCGCAATGGTTTGTTACTGTATTTACACATGAAACTTTGGTCTTCCGACCTTTTACCACCGTGTCGATTTATTTTGATTAATATGTGCGAGGGAGGGAGAGCAAGAGAGCGTCTAGTTTGGAGACGGTGAGACGGTCTTGTTTACACTTTCGCCTGGCTCCGAAGAGAGAGAGTGCGTGCGCGCGACCGGGTCTCTCTCTCTCTCTCTCTCTCTCTCTCTCTCTGCTCACAAGCGCGGCAGTTCATCTACATTAGACGGTGTAATGAAGCGTGTGGGTTACTACATCCAACAACCGAACATTTTAACTTACCCTCTCTTAACTTCTGCATCCTTTAGCTTGGTCTACAAAACTGCAGCGAGAAATAAAAATGGCGGATTGCTCGAAGTGGTGGGCCGGAAGTCAATGTCCTTATTTGGCAGTTCCGCTGCAAATACTGTGACGTAATAGTTCAAAAACGTCATAGATAACAGAAAAATCGGAACAGGTTGAAAAATATGACCAAAACAGAATATAAAGATATCAACGAAGCACCTGAAGAGAATAATTTCATCTTTTCTGTACTTTTAAACACTCCAAATATACAACAAAATGCATTTAAGGGCTAAAAAAGTGCATTTAGCATGATATGTCCCCTTTAACGTCCTTAACAGGGGCGGCAGCACACACCCACTCTATATGAGGGACGCCCAGCCCTCCCTCTCTGGACCTGTGGAACAGGACGTCTCATGTCGAGTGTGCATTTAGTCCTATCCAGCGTCTTGCCAGGCCTACAGTCTTATTATTCAGCTCATTTAAGATGCATTTAGGGATATGTATGTTTGCAAAGAGATGCTGTATTTTGGAACAGGGGCGTAGCCACGGGTAAAAAAATGGTATCTAAATGGAACCTAAAAATGGATGCAGAATTATTTTTTATAGTCTCAATAAAAAATGTTTTACTAAACTTGGACTATTGTTGTTTACTTAGAAAATATATATTTTTAAAATCAACCCTTTCACGCGTAAGTTACAAATATTTTAACTGACCCCTTGTTTCCATGACGACGCGTCATGATTGTCACGTGACACAACGTCGCCACAATAACTAACAGATGTATCGCTATTCGTTTTATTTCGTTTTTCCTTTTTTATTAAAAATATTCACGAACTTGCTTACCATGTCAACTCTCTGATATTCCGATTCTTCGTTTAAAAAACTTTATAAATGATCTTGATCTATAACGAGATGAGCGCTGCAGTTCAGAGAGTCCTGTCAGCCGGATTAACAGCACCTGAATTGCACAGTTTCTCCCGAAATACATGAAGTAAGTGGCAGGTTAAACTGGCAGAAGAATAGAGTAAATTCTATTCTATAATAGAAATAGAATTAAAATAAAATAAATAGAATAAAATAAATTCTATAATAGAGTTCCGCTATGTGTGTCTGATATATGAATAAAACGTCGGCAAATTACATTTGAAAAGATTGTTAATTTTTTTTGCTGCTTCCATAGACATCAGTGTGTATTTTACAAACTACAAATGTATTGTTTTACTAGTACTTATGTGTATTTAAATGTCTGAAACATAAAATAAACATTATGTGGTTGAAAACACTGCATATTACTGTAGTTGTGATATGACAAGCGCTGAGCGCGTCCGTCTCTGGCTCAGTGCCAGCCAACGCGCGAAAGCACAGTTTGAATCTGGCAGCTCTGTTACGTATCAGAACATATAGTCTAGATGGAAATAGGGGTCCACGCGCACCCCCCGGCTTTTTTTATGCCACCTGATTTTTTCAAATCTTTAAAGTGTCTATTTTCAGAATCTGCCAGGTACCAAGCTGAATTAATGTCCCAAAGGCTTCATTTTTAACCCTTTGCGGAACCCGACCGGAACCCGACAAATCAAAAAATTATATAGAAAGTGGCATAACATTTGAAGTAAACAACATACAGAGACAAATGAACATATTTTCCCATACAATTCTGACCCCAGGAATTGAATGGAATGGTTATTTTTGACATTTGAAAACATATTGACCCTATTTCTGGACAAAAATAGCAAAAAATGGCCAAAAATGTGTAGAGGATCAACTATATTTTCATTTTCTCAAGCGCATAGGGTGATTTCTTTTTCACAAACTGTTATTTCTTTATCATTCAAGTGTCTATTTTAAAATTAAATTGGGTACCAAGCTGAAATAATGTCCAAAATGCTTTATTTTTAACCCTTTGCTGCACCCGACCGGAATCCGAAAAATCCAAAAATTCTATAGAAAGTGGCGTAACATTTGAAGTAAACAACATACAGAGACAAATTAACATATTTTCCCATACAATTCTGACCCCAGGAATTAAATGGAATGGTTATTTTTGAGATTTGAAAACATATTGACCCTATTTCTGGACAAAAATAGCAAAAAATGGCCAAAAATGTGTAGAGGATCAACTATATTTTCGTTTTCTCAAGCGTATAGAGTGATTTTTTTTTTCACAAACTGTTATTTATTTATCATTCAGGTGTCTATTTTAAAATTAAATTGGGTACCAAGCTGAAATAATGTCCAAAATGCTTTATTTTTAAACCTTTGCACCAAACCCGAAAAATCTAATGTGATATAAAGTGCCATAACTTTTGATGTAAACAACTCACAGAGACAAATGGACACATTTTTCCATACAATTCTGACCCGGGGAAATTGTTATTTGTTATATTTTAGAACATCTTGACCATCTATGGTCAAAAACAGCAAAAAAAGAGCTAATTTGACACCATTTTTATTATACTAATAGCAGCCTGAAATGGGGTTTATTTTAACCTTTTACTGCACCTATCCTGAACCTGAAGAAATTGAAAATAGCTTTATTTTTGAAGTAAACAAAACAAAGCAAATTAACTTAAAAAGTTTGGTAATGTTGGGGCTTTGCAGTTGGCAGTTGGTGGCTGTCGGTTGGTACCTGCAGTACCACTGCTTTCTCTTTTGGAACAATTTCAGTACGTATTTGAAACTATAATTAAGATATACCTTTGTAGTCATAACCAAGTCATAAGTCATTTTTCAACAGTTTTTACTATAATCACAGGCTTTCGGAAAGTGAAAAGCTGTCATATCTACACAGTATCCGAGATATGAGACTCTGTTAAGGAGCCAGTTCACCATACCGCATGATGGATATTTGAGAACAGATTCCATTAACATTAGAGGACTTACCTTTGAATACAATTGGCTATCACCAATACTGCTATAAAAGCTTTTCAGGGAAAATAGATTGTTTTACAAGTGCCAAAGGCTTCTACATCTGGAGAATCATCATTGAAAAAGGACTCTTTGCGCCATGTCAAATCTCTGTCAATTCAATCTGAAGGATAGCCTGGAAATCCAGACCTAAATCTAAAAGATTAATGGTCTGGTGTCGACTAATGCAAATCGCCCGGCTCGAGGGGCGGCACCAAGCGTGCATTTGAAAATCTCACTGCACGCAATTGGATAACACTACGACCAATCACAACAATAACACGCTACCAGCGGAGTTAACTGGTAGATTAGACTCTTGCCGTATCCGGTCGGCAAAACAGCAAAAACGTCCTTCTTGCAGAGGAACGATTCGAGCACAGTCTTCTTTTCCTCTTTTAGATAAAAAGCTAAGTCTAATTCGTTCATTGTAGCGGCCAAAGCTGTTTCAAACAACTGGTATTCATCCATAGCCATCTTGCAATGTTTACTAATGACTTTGACGTCACAGCGCTGTCGTCATCTGTTAAGCTCGCCTCTGGCCCGCCTATACCAGATAACCCAATGTGATTGGTGCAGCTCCGATCGAGGGGCATATTTAATGAGCATCATTACTCAACACCAGAGTATCTCGCTGAGCAAATTCAACTTGTGCTCTCGTGAGAACTCTGGATTACCAGGGTATCTGAAGGAGCTCCAAGAAGGTGTTCCTTCTTGTTTCCCAATCATTGCATTTTCTGTGACAAAGCAAAATCCAAGTTCAAGGGCAAGACTGAAGAGCTTACAAAGTTTCATAGTTGGAAACACAAGGAACCAGCCTGGAAAGTTATTGAACCTCGGGCACAGGAATTAAAGAAATAGGCTCTTTATCGCAAGGTATAGGACAAGGACCTTTTTGCAATGGAAGCTAAGTATCATCTATCATGCAGAAACAACTTCAACACAGAGTACCAAATCCATGAGCATGGAAGGGAGAGAGCAGAAACGGCAGCAGACAACATTGACAGTCTGCAGGCCCAGAAGATAGCAGCACATAAGTCCTATTTTGTGTTAAAGGATTACATTCTTAGGAATGTGATTGAATGCAAAGAGGTTGTCCAGCTAAGACCCAACTTGTACATGAAGACATTGGAAAATCAAGGTTCCCTTTCGAGACCGGTCACTTCATATTGCATAGCTAATACGCAGTGGCAAACTCCTTTCCTCAAGAATATTAAAGCTAATAATTTAAAACGCAGTGCAGCTGCACAGCGAACACAGCAGAGCATCTAGCTCGCCCATTGGCTGTGCTGCAGCAACTGCACAACCTATGGCCAAGCGCCTCTGACGTGATGGGCGCCAAGTCATCTGATTGGGTCGCACGTCAGAGCGCGCCTAAATGGGCGTGGCCTTAGTTAAGTCAAGTCAAGTCAAGTATATTTGTATAATGCTTTTCACAATACAGATTGTATCAAAGCAGCTTCACAGTATTAAATTAAAATAATACAACAAGGTTTGTTTCTAGTGGAATTTATTCATTGATAAAATAAAATAAAATATCCCCAAAATATCCCCTTAGTCTATAAAGGAATCCCATTCTGGCCAAATAGCAGGTTTAAATCGACTGAAGTGACAAATCCCGACAGATTGTAATAGTGCGGCAGGCTACGCAATACTCGTTCCCTTACTCTCAGGGAACCAAGGTTACGTTAGTAACCGAGTACGTTCCCTTTCAAGAATGGTCACTTCGTATTACGTAGCTAATACGCAGTGGGGACGCAATGTAACATGCCGCACTATTAGCAAGTGGCTGCATACAACTGGATCCTAGGGAAGCACCCCGAGGTTCACAGAAACAAGCCATAACAAACCCCAACATAGTGACAGTAACCAGTCGGGTTTCATGAATAAGGGGCTGGAGTATAAGGGTCGCTCCGAACATAAGTCCCAGGACAATTGTGCTAATGGACAGTAATAGGTAGACTAATAAGATTGGACCCTAGCTGGAGTACTGACGATGCAGCGGCCATGAGACCGAGAAGCCTCTGAAACTTCCTGAGGGGCATGCACGCACCTACCCTGAAGGACCCCTTATAGAGAGAGCGCACTCTGGTGTGAGCCGCGCTCTCATCATTGTAGAGTCGATAACTGTGCCCAGAAAGATTACGTTCTGGCTGGGTAACAGTTTGCTCTTGGAAAAATTGACCCTGAGCCCCAGGCATTCCCATAGCTGAGGAGCATAGATCTGTCTGTCAATAATTCGGTCTTAAACTGACACATAATGAGCCAATCGTGGAGATAGTTCAGCACGCGCACTCCGTTGCCTCAGGGGAGAAAGTGCTGCGTCCATGCACTTTGTCAAAGTACGGGTTGCTAGAGACAGACCGAACGGTATGACCGTGTATTGATAAGCCTACCCCTCGAAGGCGAATCTCAAGAATGGCCTGTGATGGGGCGTTATCTTAATGTGAAAGTAAGCGTCTTTCAGATCCACCGTAAAAAAAACAATCCCCCGGGCGAACCTGCGCGAGGATTTGTTTGGTAGTTATCATTCTGAATGGCCATCTCATGAGAGCTTTGTTCAGATGTCTCAGATCTAGAATGGGGCGAGTGCCACCGTCCTTTTTTGGTACAAGGAAGTAACGGCTGTAAAAGCCTGACCGGCTCAGCGCGGGGGGACTAATTCTATTGCCCTTTTTTCTAGCAGATTTTGCACTCAGTTGAGAAGCACGTGAGCCACGCCACTTCTCACCGAGGTCTCGATGACCGCCTGAATCCATGGGGGTCTGCGAGGGAATTGGAGCAAGTAACCTCTCTTTATAATGTACAATACCCATTTCGACACTCCAGGGATGTCTTGTGAACCGCTCAGTCTCAGTGTCCGAATTAGCCTAGTTCCGGTAGCAGCAGCGCTAGCACCAGACTGTGAGAAGGCGGGGTCAGCTGGGCCTGTCCACTCTTCCTCAAGCGATGGAGAGGCTGTCGTCGTGTTTTTCGTACGATCTGCCGAAGGAGACGAGACCTGTCGCTTGAAGGGAGAGGGGGCATTGGTCTGCCTGAGTGAACAGGACCGGCGAAGTAGAAAGTGACTGAGAAAGTGAGAAAGCTACAGTGTCGTCGTCTCGAAAGAGAGCTAGCCGCGTCCACAGTGTTGAGATGGGCAGGCTCTTGCAGTGAGAGCAGCCTGCGGCAGAGAGTGCAGCTTCAGTGTGGGTGGGTCCCAGGCACGTGGCGCACTCCGAGTGCCCATCTTCCTTGTGTATGCGTGCTCCGCATGAGGTGCACGAGGGGCGAGGCATTTGAAACAATGTTCGCTAAATTTGACTCTTTTAGAACTGAGTGTCGCAGCAGCGAACACAACAGTAGCAGTAAAAGGATATAGCATTTTTCTCGCCGGATGGCCACAGAAGATAAGCGGCTTCGAGGTAAGTTAAAGGCGCTGTCTGCTGTATGCAAGGCTTGCTCTAGCTGTTATTGCTTGTTTCGACGGCGAAAGCTTCAGAGGAGGTCAGAGTCGTGAAGAGTCGCTGAAGGAGATAAAATCTGCTATTTGGCCAGAATTGGCTTCCTTTATTAGACTAAGGCCACGCCCATTTAGGCACGCTCTGACGTATCAGATGACTTGGCGCCCATCACGTCAGAGGCGCTTGGATGGTTAGTTGGATGGATAGTTTGTGCAGTTGCTGCAGCACAGCCAATGGGCGAGCTAGACGCTCTGCTGTGTTCGCTGTGCAGTTGCACTGCGTTTTAAATTATTAGAAATAAATTATCAAAAGAGAAAGCAGTGGGAGATGGCGGTCTGCAGGTACCAACCGACAGCCACCAACTGCCAACTGCAAAGCCCCAACATTACCAAACTTTTTAAGTTAATTTGCTTTGTTTTGTTTACTTCAAAAATAAAGCTATTTTCAATTTCTTCAGGTTCAGGATAGGTGCAGTAAAAGGTTAAAATAAACCCCATTTCAGGCTGCTATTAGTATAATAAAAATGGTGTCAAATTAGCTCTTTTTTTGCTGTTTTTGACCATAGATGGTCAAGATGTTCTAAAATATAACAAATAACAATTTCCCCGGGTCAGAATTGTATGGAAAAATGTGTCCATTTGTCTCTGTGAGTTGTTTACATCAAAAGTTATGGCACTTTATATCACATTAGATTTTTCGGGTTTGGTGCAAAGGTTTAAAAATAAAGCATTTTGGACATTATTTCAGCTTGGTACCCAACTTAATTTTAAAATAGACACCTGAATGATAAATAAATAACAGTTTGTGAAAAAAATAATCACTCTATACGCTTGAGAAAACGAAAATATAGTTGATCCTCTACACATTTTTGGCCATTTTTTGCTATTTTTGTCCAGATATAGGGTCAATATGTTTTCAAATGTCAAAAATAACCATTCCATTCAATTCCTGGGGTCAGAATTGTATGGGAAAATATGTTAATTTGTCTCTGTATGTTGTTTACTTCAAATGTTATGCCACTTTCTATAGAATTTTTGGATTTTTCGGGTTCCGGTCGGGTGCAGCAAAGGGTTAAAAATAAAGCATTTTGGACATTATTTCAGCTTGATACCCAATTTAATTTTAAAATAGACACTTAAATGATAAAGAAATAACAGTTTGTGAAAAAGAAATCACCCTATGCGCTTGAGAAAATGAAAATATAGTTGATCCTCTACTCATTTTTGGCCATTTTTTGCTATTTTTGTCCAGAAATAGGGTCAATATGTTTTCAAATGTCAAAAATAACCATTCCATTCATTCCTGGGGTCAGAATTGTATGGGAAAATATGTTCATTTGTCTCTGTATGTTGTTTACTTCAAATGTTATGCCATTTTCTATATAATTTTTTGATTTGTCGGGTTCTGGTCGGGTTCCGCAAAGGGTTAAAAATGAAGCCTTTGGGACATTAATTCAGCTTGGCACCTGGCAGATTCTGAAAATAGACACTTTAAAGATTTGAAAAAATCAGGTGGCATAAAAAAAGCCGGGGGGTGCGCGTGGACCCCTATTTCCATCTAGACTAATAAGTGTGTTTATATTGTGTAGAACAAAGGAGTGTGCGCATGTTTTCTTTTTGTTCTCCCTCCCTGTCTGTCAATTTGCGCTCATTTGAGTGTCACAGGTGCAGCTGATTAGAAGGGCGGCGCTGATGGTCTTCTCGTGTGAATATAAGCCGTGTGGAAGGCTTGCTCATCGAGTTCCCCCTCCTGCTTCACGCTGTTGTATAGTGTGTGATTAACCCCCAATTTCCACCAGATGCGTAACGGCTGCGGAACGGCTCCGCTGCGTGACAGCTCCGTGTTCCGTCGTCCGTCAATACCCACCAGGTCCGGAGTTGTTGCGGAACGGCTGCGGCCATGACTGACAGCTGAAGTCACGAGGACCCACGAGATCTCGCTAATTCACGTATGATCGCGCGATATGTAGTTTCTATAAACAGAACGTTATGACGAATGGTATATTATGACGTTTTCAAGGTGTAGTGTAAGGAAATATGATCCGCCATGATCACGGTGTATTTTATTTTGAAAATTAACCGGATCTTTTATTTTGTTTTGGTTTGTTCTGTTTTTTGCTCGACTTCCTGTCCTGCGCACTCTGCCCTGTAGTGCTGCGGAGCAAAAAATAGAAGCTCTGCGTATCTGCTCCGGAGGGCTGCGGATCGCCGGAGTCGGAACGCAGCTGTACCGCATTCAGTGGAAATACACTCATTGACTTTAATGGAAACCTATTGACTCCGCCGCCGTGCCGGAGCCGTAACGCAGCCGGTGGAAATTGGGGGTGAGAGTTGTGTCCGATACAGTGGTACGGAAAAGCCGGTTGGCTGTCGTGTGTTTTTCCTTTCCTCAGAGTAAGCTGCTGGTGTGCGGCATTCCTGACTGTTAGCGGACGGTAATTGTGCAATCTTATAGCTTTAACTAAAAATATTGAGAGGTCTGAGGCCCTATTTTCCTTTAACTTTTTCTCCTGTTTATTGGCCAGCAGGGAGGCAAGAACTGTACTTTTGTTATTTCTAATTCCAGGTAAGATGACTTAAAAATTAGTTAGAAGACCCGTTTTGTTTGTTATTTTGTGGCCGATTGAAACCTCTCATTTTTGAATTATAACTTTCCTTTTCACAACGAATGAAATCTTATTCCTATATGTAAAAATAAATCCTGATTTTCTGCTGACTACACAGTGTCGTTGTGTGTTTACGGGAGCAGGAGATGGAACTCACCTTTTAATAGGTGTCGCTCTGTATGTTAGTGCATGTGGCACGTAACAACATTCTAAATCATATTCTCAGGGGCACAGAAATAGGAATCCAATATATGGTGCCATAACGCTCAAAATGTTAAAATATAATTTACATTTTAAATTATTTTCGTTAAAAAAATATCTGCCGACATTTGGACTGCCAACCAATCAGAAAACAGCTGTGACCCTAGCAGCTCCCCAGAGATGTTTGCCACGCATATAAACAGAGAATTTTTGATTGCACAGCTAGCAATATGTCGCAGAGCTCCCTGCTTAATTTTTTTAGCAAAAAACCTCAGCTTGATGGACAGCCGGACACAAGGCCTAACGTTACACCTGATGAGGATGTTTCTCCCTCCTCGGGCCCAACATCAACAGATGTGACTCCTCCTGCACTCCTGGCTACGGAAAAAACTGTTGAATACGAAGACACAGTAATGGCCTCCATCTCAGAGCTTAAGCCTACAAACCTTTCTGCAGCAGAAGAGCCTGCATGTCAGCCAAAACGGTGTGCTTTTCCAGTCACACAAACAGTCAGTGGAAAGAGGAGGAATTTTTCTGCTAAGTGGTATGACTGGTACACTTGGTTAGAGTACAATATTACAATGGATGCTGTTTTTTGCCATTCCTGTCGCCACTTTAACACTGATGCCAAGGAGGACAGGTTCAGCAAAGCAGGACTGAGAGACTGGGGGCATCTTGGTCAGTTTTGTATAAAACATGAAGCCAGTAAAGCCCATGCTGCTGCTGTGGCCCAAACGTGCCGCACAAGCCCTGAAAAGTGAAGCCAAAATGTCTCGATCGCCCCCCGGTGGCTGGTCCTAGTATAGGTCATAAGCCCCGCCTCCCCATGTTATTCAACGGGACGTGAGACCAAATATATAAAGACACTTCAAATATCTTTTTTCCAAAGGTGGTTTCTTTCATTTGCTGTCTTTTTTATCACACTGATGTAAGTTCAAGTGTCTGTTTCAAAAATAAGTTGGTTTTTAGTTAGTTACGTGATGCGGTGGTGTAACGTCATGATTGACAGCTGTTATTGACAGGTTCTCGAGCGAAGTAGTCACTGAAGCACCAACGTACATTTTTTTCGGGATCTTCGGAGGACTGAGGAGATTGTATTTACATTATTTTAACAAGCCTCTTGTCGTACTGCAATTATTTTTTTTAAATGTGTGCAGAATCCACTCTCCCTGAGTGCATTCTGCGAGAGTGAGGGCGGAGCGTTGATTTCGCGGCTTTACTTCCTGCTCACTACTGCGCAGGTCTGGTCCCGAGATCGCTACTGCGCAGGTCTGGTCCCGAGATCGCTACTGCGCAGGTCTGGTCCCGAGATCGCTACTGCGCAGGTCTGGTCCCGAGATCGCTACTGCGCAGGTCTGGTCCCGAGATCGCTACTGCGCAGGTCTGGTCCCGAGATCGCTACTGCGCAGGTCTGGTCCCGAGATCGCTACTGCGCAGGTCTGGTCCCGAGATCGCTACTGCGCAGGTCTGGTCCCGAGATCGCTACTGCGCAGACTCAAGTTCCAATATGTCAGCGCCATATCAGGACTCTGGCGGCTTCAGTTATCATCAGTGGAAGAGAGCGAAGGGGCGTCGTCCATCTTTTTTTACAGTCTATGCTGTGGCCCGACACAAAGGTTTCATGGAGATAAAAAGGGCTGGAAAAGGTGACATCATTCATAAGGTAACAAAAGCATTTTACTGACCTGATTGAAAGAAACCGGGCACATGTCAAAGTTATCATTGACATTTTACTTTTCTGTGCGAAACAAGGGATTGCACTGCGTGGTCACAAGGAAGACACAGAAAGTCTTAACAGAGGAAACTTTTTGGAGTTGTTTAAAGTGCTTTGTAAATATGACCCTGAGATAAAACAACGCCTTGATGAGCTTCCAGCTAATGCAAAAATGATGAGCCCAGATATTCAAAACGACCTCCTTGAAACTGCAGCATCACTTCTCAAACGAAAAATCTGAGCAGAATATTGCATGCACAGGCTGACACCTATTATGCCATTTTAGCTGATGAGTACAAGGACCTCTCAAAGAAGGAACTAATTGCTGTTTGTGTGAGGTATATATTTAATGGCAATCTAAGAGAGAGAGCTGTCGGATTTGTGGCAACAGATGATATGACATCCTCTGGCATCGCTGGCAAAATTTTGGAAGTACTAGAACCGCTGCAGTTGGATCCTGAATTGTGTGTGGGTTTCAGTTTTGACGGAGCGACAGTCATGTCAGGTTGGAGAGCTGGGGTGCAGGTGCTCCTCAAAAAAACTTTCCCCCATGCAGTGTATGTACACTGCCACTCGCACCGCCTGGATCTTGTTCTTTCAACAGCCTCAAAAGTGTCTCCTACTGTGGTCACCTTTTTTGATGTTATAAATTCACTGCACCATTTCATGACCGGAGCCAACAGACACGCACGGTTTCTGCAGATCCAAAAAGAGCTACACCCCGACAAACCCTGTCTGGAGCTTGTGCGCTCCACGGATATTAGATGGAGTTCAAAATCTGAGTCTGTGAGTCGAGTCTTGAAGTTGTACGACGTCATATTGGAAACACTAAGTGAGTTTGCAGAAGGTTCAGGCCAGACCAAAATAGATGCAGAGTCTCTTTTGCAACAAATACAGACCAAGAGGTTCATCTTTCTCGTTGTTGCATTTTCTAAGCTGTTTAGTGCAAGTGAATTTGCGACAAAAGGCCTACAGTCCCTATCTGTTTCTGTTACTAGCTACGTTTACATGGACACAATCAGAATGAAATCAATCCGATTGATGAATCCGAACAAGGTGTTTACATGAATGATAAATAAAGTAATCGGGTTGATGTGCGCGTTTATGTCACAAGTTTCAAATCGGATCTGATGTTTTGACATGCGCACACTGCACGAATATACAGAGTTTCCCACTTTTCGCGCATAAATATTCTCTTCTATTAGTTCTTAATTTGTTTTAAAAAGCAGACGTAATATTAATTCATCTCTGGTCATAATTTAGAGCATATTAACCGTTTTGCCGTGCTGCTTATTGATCACGCAGTAAAAATGCCCCTCCTCGCGGCCAAAACCAGACGTCTGTGGATGAGAATCCAAAACAAGGACAGGTGGGACGTTGTCCTGCTTCACTTCACAGACGCGCGAGTGAAATGAGAATTTTAGAATTACGGGAAACTTATTAATATGACACTTTATTAAACAGGAAGAACAGCTCGTTCCGCGCGTCATACGTCATTACGCTAGTTAACGTCATTGCACATGCGCAGTCCTTTCAGTTTCGGTTTTCAATCCGATCAAGTGTTTACATGTTCTCTCCATCGGATTACAAAAGGGATAAACCACCCCTTTCAATCCGATCGAAATTTCATTCGGACCGAGCTCAGTCGGATTGATTATGATGTTTACATGAAGGTTTTTTAGTCCGATTGAGCCGTCAATCCGATTATAAGTGACCATGTAAACGCAGCTACTGACTCTGTCCACATAATTGAGGGTTTAAAATAAACTTTTACTACATTTAGGAATAACTCAGATGGGGAATTTGAAAGAATCATTGGGCTTACTGATGACGTCATGAAGAAGAACGATGTGCACAACTGGGACATAGTGGATGCACATAACAAAAAATGACCTGCCAGGCTGTCCGACTCGCATGTGACCTCTACAGTGGGCAGGTGTGTGCCCATTAGGAGTGACTTAGATTTGCAATCCTTGTGGATTTCCATTCTTGACAGACAGCTAATGGAACTTAACAACCGTTTTCAGAGTGACTCCTACGGAATAATGAAGGCTGCTGCCTCCTTGCTGCCCGGATCTGACGCGTTTGGTCAGATGGAAATATTACAGGCACCAAGCAAGCACTATCGACTTAGAGTGGAAGGTCCGGAATTTACAGTATTTGTGCAACTGCTCAAATGAAAGGTGGATGGGGGTCACCCATACCCATCCTTAATTGAAGTCTTAGACTCATGTGAGAAGGACGTTTTCCCCAACATGAACAGTTTACTGCGTGTTTTGATCACATTGCCTGTTACAAGCTGTTCTGTGGAGAGCTTGTTTTCAGCAGTGAACCAAATCAAATCCAGCAACAGAGCAACCATGCTCACAGAAAGACTAAATAGCCTCTCGTTGCTGACATTTGAACGAGAACTCGCAGAGACACTGGACCTGGATGATATAATTGAGGCTTTCAAGGCCAGGCCACGCTGTCTCGCCCTTTAAGCAGCTAACGGGCACTTATGTTATTGGTGATCCTGAGTGTAATGTATAGTTATATTTTATATAGTTTTATGGTTATGTGGGCCATGGTTATATGGCTATGGTTAATAATTTTGCACAGTAATCTGACAATAAATGTGGCACACCCAGATTTTCATATGCACACCTAAAGTCTCTTTTCTGGCTACGCTACTGTTTTGGAAAGGGCTTCACTCATACACACACCTCTCTGAGAGCACAGTGAACACAGTCTCTGTTCACACACACACACACACACACACACACACACACACACACACACACACACACACACACACACTCTCTCTCTCTCTCCTCTCTCTCTCTCTCTCTCTCTCTCTCTCTCTTCTCAATTTCAATTCAATTCAAATGAGCTTTATGGTCATGACTTGTACAGTACTGCCAAAGCATTGGCCATTACATAAGCAATGAACAAATAATCAATAAATTCAATAAATCAATCAGTAAACAATTGCATGAATACATTTATATGAACAAGAAAAATAAAAATAAAAACACCTTTGTACATTTGTACCAACATTCAGACAAGATGAGAGTGATTCTGACTTTAGTTTTGTCCTCTGGCTGACTCTCGTAGTTTGTGGCAGGCTGTCACATATTTTGCTGCTGTTGTGATTGAGCTAGAGTTCTCTCCCAAAATATGATTTCATTTTTCTGAATTTGGTAATGCCATAAAATTGGGTTCTAGTTGTTGGAATCTAGTGAAATAGTCTGATCTAATGCTGTGATAGTGATCAGTGTATCAGGAAGTGTTCTTCTATCTCCACCTCTGAACACAGCCTCTGTACAAACACACACACACTCTTTCGGTGACTTTCTTATTTTCAATAAAACATCTAAACCTCTGTTCATTCTCAACAAGAACTTTTGGAAATTTGTGAAAGAAATGATGAGGGTATAGGGTGTGCCTCTGCGTGTCGACTTTGAGCGCTGTTAATTCACAGTAACTTCCTCTATTCTGACCAACTCAGTGTTTAACCCTGTGTGGCGAGGCAGAGAGCCAAACAGTACTGAGGAGGTTATAGTCTAGGTGGAACCTGCCCCAAAAACACTGACTACGCCACCCTGGGAATTTCACCAAGAGAATGATTCTTTATTTCCTAATTGCAATACTATTCAGGGCCGGCCCGAGGCATAAGCGAACTAAGCGGCTGCTTGGGGCCCCCTCGCCACCAGGGGGCCCCCAAGTGAGTTTTTTTTTTTTTTTTTTTACATATTAATTAAATTAAACAAGTGACATAAATGAATGAATGGATTAATAATTCAAGACAAGAAAATTCTGATTTCATGATCAATATACCTGCCTACAACTGCTGCTGTGTCTGCCAGTGTTTGAGTCATGCGCGATCGCGTGCATTGACAATTCGTGCGCAAAGTCACGATAATGTTAAGCCATGTCACAAAAATTTGATTTGATCAATGATTTATCCTTTAAATTTAATGATATTCAGAACAGAACAAGAATAAAAAAAATAACTAAAAACAAGCCAAAACGAAATAATTTAAAGCGAAAGTGAAAGCGGCGTTAAGCTCACGTATCTCTCTCATTAGAATCAAAATGTTTTAACATTCGCGATGGATTTGGATGGTAAACTATTCTTTATTAAAGGCTTCTTTGTACTTCACCCACGTTCCAATATCGAGGGAAAAAAATCATTCTCTTCACATGCGCAAAAATGTGCTTGAAATCCAATATCAAGGGGAAAAAAATCACTCTCTTCACATGCGCAAAAATGTGCTTGGAAACATCACAGTTGAGCGTTGCTTAGGCTATGCAGTGCTGAATAAGAATTGTAGGCTTATTTAAACAGAGCAGTGTAATTTTTATATGTTAGGTTGACTATTTTATTATTATATTTTATTACGGCTATAACGAATAGGCTGCGATGTCAAGATTGCAATGCTTGAATATGTTGTGTGTGTGTGTGTGTGTGTGGCACGGGCGCGATCGAACAGTGGAAACATAAAAACATACTCCGTCATGTTCATACAAGACATCATTCAAACTGCAGTGTTGCAAAACGTTTGAGGATATTTTGCAAATAAGTTTTTTAATATGTTTTGTGACACTTTGTTCTCAGAAGTTTCAAAGAGTTAGTAAAAGAAAAGAAAAAGTAAGAGTAAAGAAAAAGTTAAAACATTTTTAAGTATCTATTTTTTATTAAATATTTATTTTGTATTAATACATAACCTCATTGTATTAATTTATAATGTAACATTATAGAGTGACATTGTGTCAATAATCGTCAAGCACAGGTGACTCCGCGTGGTGGGAGGGGGCCCCCAAATCAAATTCTGCTTAGGGCCCCCAAAAGGCTCAGGCCGGCACTGATACTATTGATTCACTTAAGGACACACAGGTAAGTAAACAATTCAGCCAGAGACGAGGTTCAATTTTTAAAAGAGGTAACAAATTTTATTCAATAATTTAAAACAATTCAGAACACATTCATACTTGCTGCTGAGGCCTACCAGTGGAGGAGAAAGGAGCCACCAAGGCACGAAGAAATCCCAGGAAAGGTCACCACGTGAACACACACAAACACTGAAAAACACAACAGTGAACACAGCAAAGAAAAATGGAGTAGACGACACAACACGCAGGAAGGGGATACCACCACCCAGACACCAACACCACCACCTTCGGCTCTCAGCAACTGAAACGGACACAAACACACACGATCAAAGGTGATTCACTCAACAGAAAGAAAAATCAATGTAATATTTAAATGAAGAAAACAAACTGAAATAATCTTAAATCACAAAATAACCAAACTGCCAGAACCAACAATGGTTCCAGGAGGCAGTAAACTAAAAAAATAAGATATAAATTCTAAGACACTTCTCAATAAACAAAGAAAAACAAAATAAACATAGATTAAAGTACAATGAAACCTTGGCCAAGGAAAACGAATTCAGTAATAAGACGAAAGAAAACAAAATATAAATCATTAACTGGAGTAGTTTATCTAACGAGATAAACTAGAATCACTGATAAAGAAACAAACTAGAAGTACAAATTAACTAAATTGAAAACAAAATAATAAAAAGGAAATATAAACACTTAACCCAAATTATAACTGTAAAGAGCCAACCCCTTCAACTGCATTCAAACAGTTAAAACACTGGCCCACGTCAAACTAGAGGCTCGCACATTCAAACGTATGGCCGTGATTGTCCAGTGGCCGTGATTGTCCAGTGGCCGTGATTGTCCAGTGGCCGTGATTGCCCAGTGGCCGTGATTGCCCAGTGGCCGTGATTGCCCAGTGGCCGTGATTGTCCAGTGGCCGTGATTGTCCAGTGGCCGTGATTGTCCAGTGGCCGTGATTGCCCAGTGGCCGTGATTGTCCAGTGGCCGTGATTGCCCAGTGGCCGTGATTGCCCAGTGGCCGTGATTGTCCAGTGGCCGTGATTGCCCAGTGGCCGTGATTGTCCAGTGGCCGTGATTGTCCAGTGGCCGTGATTGCCCAGTGGCCGTGATTGTCCAGTGGCCGTGATTGTCCAGTGGCCGTGATTGCCCAGTGGCCGTGATTGCCCAGTGGCCGTGATTGTCCAGTGGCCGTGATTGCCCAGTGGCCGTGATTGTCCAGTGGCCGTGATTGTCCAGTGGCCGTGATTGCCCAGTGGCCGTGATTGCCCAGTGGCCGTGATTGCCCAGTGGCCGTGATTGTCCAGTGGCCGTGATTGTCCAGTGGCCGTGATTGTCCAGTGGCCGTGATTGCCCAGTGGCCGTGATTGTCCAGTGGCCGTGATTGTCCAGTGGCCGTGATTGCCCAGTGGCCGTGATTGCCCAGTGGCCGTGATTGTCCAGTGGCCGTGATTGTCCAGTGGCCGTGATTGTCCAGTGGCCGTGATTGTCCAGTGGCCGTGATTGTCCAGTGGCCGTGATTGTCCAGTGGCCGTGATTGCCCAGTGGCCGTGATTGCCCAGTGGCCGTGATTGCCCAGTGGCCGTGATTGTCCAGTGGCCGTGAAGGCAGAACGGGCGGGCAGTGATCAAGTAGAGTTGCTGGTATAAATGTTCAAAACGTACACATTAACAGCTGTCCAGGGCGGGCATGCAGCGATCGAGTAGAGTTGGTGATACAATGTTCAAAATCTGCATTAAAGAGACAGCTGTACAGTGGTCAAGTGACGTTAGAGTTGCTGGTACGTAATGTTCAAAACACACGAGGAAACAGCTGTCCAGGACGAGCAGGCAGCGCGATCAAGTAAAGTTGCTGATACAATGTTCAAAATATACACGTTAGGTAAGCAACACTCCAGGACGGACGTGCAGCAATCAGATAACGTTAAGGTTGATTGTACAATATCCAAAATGTACGTTAAACAAACAGCAATCCAGGCAAAACAGCAGCTAGTGAATAAATGCTCTGCAACTGACGTCAATCTCCAGATGAACCAGCCCAGTTCCTGTTATTTATAAAAAATAAATTAACCCCAAATCAAACAAATAAATCCTACATCATGTATCCTACATACCGATCAAGCAGCGTTTTGTATCACCCAGGAGGAGGCAGCTCAAAGGGTACAAACAGTACAGGCAGCTTTCAGTGACATCCGCTTTTAAATGCGTTGAACGACGGAGTAAAGGACTGGCCCGCCAACCGGAGATCTATAAGTGACCAATGCATAGTAAACATAACGGCAGCCGATACCAATGGAATAAGGGCAAAGACAACAAAGCCGCTACTTTACCTGTAGCACAGCAGAGCAACGCACCCGGTGAGTGACCCGGAAGTATGACGCACTTCCGTCACCAGCGAGCAAGAGGGCAGTCAGAAGGACTACTACCTGTTTTTATGGAGGGAGCCTGTGGCAGTGATTGGCCAAAAGAACGCCAGCTCGTTATGAGTTAACTCATACTGCTACACCTGCTAGAGTTGCTGTTGGTGACACTGTCCCACTGTGAAGTGTTGCTTTACATGTGTGAAATGTGCAAGAAGTGCATATACTGTTAATCACACTGGCTCAACACACATCTGCTTTGAACACAGTTTATAGGCTTGTAGGACTGAAAATAATCCAAGATATTTGACAACAAAAAACATTTGCTTTACTGTTTTCCACCCCCTCTTTCTACCACAAGGACCATTTGTAATTCCTAAAGGCACAGAGGGGCTGATAGTGATAAAGGCCTGTAGTCCAGTCATTTTATTAAAAAAGGTTGAACAAATTGCAACAGAAGCAAACTCAACTGATTTTGTATCCTCAATATGTCCTGAGTAAGTCCAGAAGAATCCCATTAGGAGAAAGTTTCAAAAAAAGACCTAAATATAGTAGCCTGACTTCGTCATACTCATATTCTAGTCGGAATGTGAGTCTGATACCGCTCCATAGGGCTTTGATTATGGGGCGTGTCTCAAATGAACCAGGAAAAAAAATAACTCTGCACTCAATTGGATAGACCTACAACCAATCAGAGCAACGGAGTAAATGACGCATGTCCTTCATTCATATTTTCAACCAACAAAATGTTGCGGCTCTCTGTTCCTCTTTTAAAATGAATGCGCTGTGGATATCTTCTATAACAGACGCGATGGCGGAATCTACACATGATGTTTCATAAACAAAGTTCGGGAGGAGCACGTACAAATAATCAATCCAATATCAACTTGTCATCAAACAATACCATGTCTAACGTTACCCTATATCAGCAGAGGAAGCATATTCACTCTGTCAACTTACCTAACACTCCTTGACAGTTTTTCAGCATCCCTCCACCACCCCGAATCCTCACTCTTTTCTTGTCTTGTTCTCTCACAACCAGGAACACGGGGGGAGTATGGCTACCGAGCCCACAGCCCTCTCCTCGGACAGCACGTCATATACGCATTTATTCTGTCTGACTTATTTGTAAGTGTGAACTCGTGAAATCTCACTTCTCCAGCGGCAGTCATCTTTGTTGTAAACTAATTCAACCCAAGCGCTCTTTGGTGACGTGGGTGATTACGTAACTGCAGATCATCTGTCCATCATCAATTAAAGCCCGCCCTGGCAATTTGATTGGCTCTGCCTTTTGGGAGCCGAGCATAATTACTCCTCAACGGATCGAGTCCAGACCGAACTTTCCGACCAAAAAATGTTGTGGGCGGGGTTCGGGCTGGCACCCAGGCTATAAATATCGCCTATTCATACGCCTATTCATTGTTTTTCTTACTTGAATAGGGTAAAAATTTTAACCTTTAGATATCACCATGAAAATAACTGAGTTGATTACTTACATCAAGACAAACAAAAAATGTATTACAAGTTTGTTTTAAATTGTTTGTTAACATGGACAAACGGTGCATAATCTAATTACGCATGTGCTAATTTGCATAAATACCACAACAGGTCTAAACATTGGGTATAGCCAGGGGAAAATGTCTTGTTGAATCTTGTTGACACATAACAGTAAAATACTTAATATTAAGGTCTGAATGAACCCATTACGGCTACCCATGAGCATTAATACATAGAGGCAGGAAGAAGTACTTTAAACCAGCCTTTATTAATTATTATTGCAGAGATGGGGTTTGGGGCTGGGTCCGTGGGACATCATTTTTACAAGGTTTAACATAAACGACTCTGGGTAAATGCGAATTAGCTCAAGGATATAGGGAATTTTGGAAATATTAATAATCATAACTCATGGTCATAATTCATAAGTCGCATGTACATTTATTTTATCAATTATCGAGATTACCTTGTTCTGTAACTGGTCTGGTCATCAGTCATTCGTCCAGCGAATAAATGTAAGATCATCACAGTTAAGAAGGGGTATTTACAAACTCCAAGAAAGTTTTATCTTCTGGCTACTAACATCAAACTTTCTGAGTTTATGAATTAAGAACTACTCAATGTAGTCTATAATATCGAGCTTGTAGCTTAATTAGATCTTTTGTTTCATTGACTTTATAATGGTGGGTTTTCAAACACAGAGACAGTTAAAAGTATAAATGGATTTTAATAAATGCAAAACTAGAGAGATTATATGAGCTACAAATATAAACGTACGTAAAAATGCAAACAATAAAACACACAAACATTTAACCAGACAAGAACATAAGACATAAAGTGATCAGAAAGAATGAAAGAAAGAAAGGAAGAAGGATAATATAGAGAGAAGGGAAAAGCTAGTAATTATTACATACAGAAACCTAAGTTCACGAGACACCTGGAATCAGCTTTTATCAGATAAATATACTTGCAAGTTTGTTCTCTGTTCGGGTGATGCTGAGAGGCAGGAAAGCGCGGACGGTGTCCTGTTTCTGCTGCGTCTTCCGGTGTTGCGGGAAGCTTAAAAAGGCTCACTGAATGTAACGTTACCGAGAAAGTTCAGATCATTTCCCTACATGACGCGGGGGTATGCGTCCCAGAGAGAGAGACCAAGGCAAGGCCTGGTCCAGCTGGTTCCGTTGGAGGAGCAGCGCTGCGCGTGAAGGTCAGAGCGAGAGCCAGAGATGAGAGAGAGCGAGAAGTGGAGGTCTCTTCTTTTTAAAAGACATCTGTTTACGCCCTCTTTTTGGGACAACAGCAAATCAGATCTTCTGATCTGAAGCGGGAAAAAGTTTCTTTGTTTGTGAAAGAAACGCCTACTTTGACTTTGTCGTATGAGAGATAGAATTTGTTTTTCCTCTTAAGATTGTACACACAGAACAATACATTTTACTGTAATCTCCTATGTGTGACTGGTTGAATTAAAACAGGACGGTCAGACAGATACCAAGGATGACAGGTAAAGATAGGAGAAACATTACATTACATTACAACGTTACATTCATATGCATAATTACACACAAATAAAGTTTGATTAAACACACAATAAAATTGTCAGTGTTTCCGTTATGGCAAGTGACGACACTTGAGAAACACAGGAATACATATCAACATTGCTATTGGATCACGTGTGGAAATGTCTGTTTCAAAGTTCAGAGTGTGTTTGTGTGTGTGTGTTGGAATGTCATGAGTCTATAAAGGGGGAGTTCATGCTGAACTGGGGGGATACCAGCCACACGGGCGCTGGTAAATTACCCCGTGGGGAATAATTAACCAGCGCTGTCTTCCTAAGGATAAAAAAAAGATGTGTTCGACACCCTCATGATTCACTTAATGTGGAAGGCAGCTGGCCGGATGTCATTGTCGCTACAAAGGTAAGATTCATGTATTTCCCAGTTACGTGTACTCCATGTCCAGATGGAGACCCAGTCAAATTGTCATTTGTAACATGAGTAACCTAAGTTAGCTATGTAATGAGCAAGTACCAGCTTGCATGATAGGGCTGTGCAGTCTAACGTTACCCATTCACAAACATAGCTAGCTTAATGTCAGGAATACACTGATCACCTGTCTCTAACAGTGTCATCTGGATCTGACACAAATAACAATGCAGATTTTGGTGCCACTTAAATGTCTATCCTCTCTCTGATGCTCATAAACTTACGTTAGAGGCAACATAAACATTGCCGCATGTGAGGCTATTTAACACTACACTTGAAAGCAGGTAACGTTAGCTAGCAGCTGGACAAAAACGGTTAAAATGCTGACAGGTAAACTGTGTTTCAATGTAGAGGATCCCTCTGCCATTGTCGGAAAAACAACACAGAGCAGACCTTGTGCTGCATTCAAAGTGATTGTAAATTACCCTTTTCCCATCCAGAGGTTGTTTTTGTCATTTAACAGGAATTTACTTTACAAATAGAAAATGGATGATGTGTCAGGATAGTTATAGGCTGGGACCATGGTTCTAAGCTCCCTCTTGGTGGTACTCAGGCAGTTGATTTCTTTTATCAGGACAGAAGAGTGATGACCCTTTATCCCCTGATGTGCCATCAGTGTTTCCGCACACTAAGTCCCCTGAGAAGCGGCGAGCCCTGGGAAGTCTAGGGAAGTATGAGGTCAGAGAGGCAATGAAGAAAAAAAAGCGTCAGGAGTCGTCCAAACGCGAAGCTGCCAGGGCGGAATGGCGGAATAGCACTTGGGAGAACTTCGACTCGGCGCAGTAATATCATCACTCCTGAAAAATCTGGATGGATCTGAGGATTTTTCAGGAGTGATGATTACTGAGCCGAGTCGAAGTGCTCCCAAGTGCTATTCCGCCATACATTATAGTTATCATTTTTACCCGCCTAGAAAAGCGCCACGTTTTATTTTGTGTCACCATACTTGGTCGTGTAACTACTCGTGTAACTGGATTTAAATAGGGAAAACGTGGAGGTGTTTGGTCGCTTCTAACTTCATCTCTGTTTGGATCCTAATTGTGGCATTACTCAAGTGGAGAGAAAAGTGAATCACTAATAATTTTATCCGACTACGCCACCCTGGTGGAGCGCCAGGGAAATAACCCCAAATAAGGACACACAGGTAAGTATTACCATTTGGAAGGCAGATAACTTGAGACGTGAGGGGCAGTACAAAAATACACTTTATTGTAAAATCATAATCACCAATAAAATTCTCTCGTTTTCAGGACTCTCCCAACATGACAAACCTATTCTCACACAAAAATCGCTGCAAAAGATGCTTTCCAACAGGTTTTATCGTAGTTTTTGTCCAACTCCATTGATTTGTATTGAAAGAGCTGTGTGAGGTACGGTATTACTCCGCCACTTCTTCTTCTGCTTCTTCTGTGTATTCAATGAAATGCCAGTGGTTTGCTTGCAATTGGCAAAGGTGCATTATCGCCACCAACTGGGCTGGAGTGTCTATTATTCAAGCTCTCAATGGAAGAATCTACGGTGTGTGACGTTTGGAAAAATAGATCCACAGTTTTACAACGAATGGTAAAACACCTGTTGGAAAGCATCTTTTGCAGCGATTTTTGTGTGAGCATATCAGTGAACACCCCTGACCACTCGGTGAGTTTCACGTCTTTGTAAACAAAAGTTTAATGCATTTTAGGAAGGATATGTTCGAGTGCACCTATGCAGCCATTCTGTAGGTGGGGGGGAAAGCGAAATAAACCTAAAATTCTCGGGACAGCAGCATGTGTCCAAATTTTAATCTTAACTGTTCTATTTCATCAGAAACGATCTGTAAACAGAGCTTTAAAGGGATAGTTCCAGCAGTTTTGAAGAATTATCGGCCAATTTCAAAGTTGCCATTGCTGTCTAAAATTTTAGAGAAAGTTGTTGCTAATCAACTTACTGCTGTATTAGAGAACTTGGAATTGTATGATAAATTTCAGTCAGGATTTAGGAAGAGACACTCGACTGAGACCGCTTTAGTGAGAGTTAATAACGACCTTCAAGTGGCATCGGATGCAGGCCTATGTTCAGTGTTGGTACTTTTGGATCTGAGTTCTGCCTTTGATACTGTGGATCACAATATCATGATTATGAGATTGCGCGAGTGGGTCGGCGTGTCAGGAGTGGCCCTAGATTGGTTTAGCTCATATCTTACAGATAGAAGTTTTGACGTATCTATTGGTGATTTTAAATCTGCCTCGTCACCCCTGCTTTGTGGTGTTCCACAGGGTTCTGTGTTGGGCCCAATATTGTTTATTTTATACCTGTTGCCTCTGGGTCAGATCATACGAGATTTTAATATTTCCTATCATTTTTACGCAGATGACATTCAGCTTCACTTTACCTTCCGGCGAAATGAGTCATCCAAACTTTCGAGGCTTTTAGATTGTATAGATGTCATAAACAGCTGGATGGCCGAAAGTTTTTTGCAGCTGAATCCAGATAAGACTGAGGTTTTAATTGTAGCACCAGATAATGCTATACCTCTGATTATACAGGACATTGGACCTTTGGCATCTGCTGTGCGGCCTAGTTTAAGGAACCTTGGGATTATATTTGATAAATCCTTATCTTTTGAAACCCACATTAAATCCTTGACCAAATCTTGTTTTTTTCATTTACGTAATATTAGTAAATTGAGGTCTGTGGTCTCTCAGTCGGAAATGGAGATGCTCATTCATGCTTTTATTTCATCCCGTATTGATTATTGTAACTCACTTTTTTCTTCACTCAACAAATCTGTTCTTCATCGACTACAATCCATTCAAAATTCAGCTGCTAGGTTACTTACCCGATCAAATAGGCGCACCCACATCACCCCAATACTCTGTTCCCTTCATTGGCTTCCTGTAACTTACAGGATCCAATTCAAAATTCTCACCATAACATATCGAGCCTTATATGGCCAGGCACCTTCTTATCTTGCGGATTTAATTCATTTTCATACACCTCTCCGGTCCCTCAGATCTAATAATCAAAATCTGCTAGCTACGCCACGAACTCGCCTAAAGACAGGTGGGGATAGAGCTTTTGCCGCTATCGCACCTCGTCTATGGAATGCTTTACCGATCAGTATTAGGTTTGCTGAGAATGTGGACAATTTTAAGAGACAAGTGAAGACTCACTTGTTTAAGTTAGCTTTTGGGTGATCTATGTTGTAGATGTTGTTAATTTTATCTGTTTCAAGTGTTGATTGTTGATTTCAAAGTGTTTTATTATGTTTTATTGTCTATTGTAAAGCGCCTTGTGACCCATTGTGTCTGTGAAAGGCGCTGTATAAATAAATTTTACTTACTTACTTACTTACTTAGTTCGCCTAAAAATGAAAATTCTGTCATCATTTACTCACCCTCAAGTTGTTTCAAACCTGTATGAATTTCTTTTTTCTGCTGAACACAAAATAAGATATTTTGAAAAATGTCGGTAACCAGACAGTTGATGGACCCCATTGACTTCAATAGTATTTTTTTTTCCTACTATGGAAGTCAATGGGGTCCATCAACTGTCTGGTTACCGACATTTTTCAAAATATCTTATTTTGTGTTCAGCAGAAAAAAGAAATTCATACAGGTTTGAAACAACTTGAGGGTGAGTAAATGATGACAGAATTTTCATTTTTAGGCGAACTATCCCATTAAGTGTAAAATACCGAACTTGTCCTTTAACAAAAGAAACCAAAATTTACAAAAAAAAGATATTGAAAATAACCCGGCACCAACAAAAAGAAACGTACTCGGTTACTGACGTAACCTCGGTTCTTTCTAGAAGAGGGAACGAGTACTGCGTAAGTATCTTACGCTAGGGGAAAATCCCTTTTCCACGAGATATTGAAGCCAAAAATTATCCTTAATTTTGTAATAATGTAAAACGCGTTGCGTCAGCATGCAGACATAGGCAAGACGGCTCGTGTGCCTATTGGCTGACCTGCAGCAACTGCAGCAGCCTATCGAGAGAGGCCTCTCGTGACGTCAGATCCAATGAGGGCGCTTCGCGTCCACTGCGTCACGTCCCGCCGAAACAGGAGTGGCTTAGGCCTATAAATATAGCTTCGACAGGCTGGTTTAGCTGGTTTTTCATCGCTGAAGCGAACCAGAGCGTGTGCATGCACAGCAAGATACGCAGTACTCGTTCCCTCTTCTAGAGAGAACCGAGGTTACGTTAGTAACCGAGTACGTTCTCTTACGAGAGGTCTCTCGTACTGCATAAGTATCTTACGCTAGGGGAACCCAATGTAAAACGCCGTGAGTGCTGAGATCCAACACCAAAGTCCCAAGGGCAGGTGCCCGGGGCTCATATAGTGCACGATCACCAGGGAACTCACAGAGAGTTTGGGAAAAAAGGGGGCTAGAACAGCATTTTTCCCCCCCTGATTTAGTAGCGTCCTATAAGGCGCAAATTATATAATAGTATTCCATACAGATAGGGTGAAAAAACTCGGCCTGGACTGATGAACATTGTGGGACTTACACAATGCCCATAGAGCTATTCAGTCGATCAGCGAGCACCGCTCAGCAGTTTCAGTATTCTGAACAGAACAGACAATACTGAATTACCGACAGCAGCTTAGCCTGTAAGGCGGGAACCTCTAGGTTATAAAACCTTATAAATGTTTACCGGGAGGCCCAGCCTGCCGCCATACATATATCTTGCAAGGCAATCCCACTGGACCAGGCCCACGACGAGGCCATGCCCCTCGTGGAGTGCGCTCTGACACCTAATGGGCACTGCAGGCCCTTAGAGACGTAAGCCAGCGCTATAGCATCAACTGTCCATCTGGATAGACTCTGTTTCGATGCGGCTAGTCACTTAGAATGTCCGCTGAATGAAACAAAGAGCTGCTCCGTCTGTCTGAAGACAGTCGAGCGAGACACATAAGCCCCTAATGCCCTGACCGGGCAAAGGAAGCTCGCGTCCTTCTCCTAGTCAGAGAATGGCAGGGCTGACAGGGAAATGACCTGCGCCCTAAACGGTGTGTTGAGGGATTTTCTGAAAATTAGAAAAATAATGTTATTAAGTCATCGTAGCTCTTTGAGTGCCCTTTTCATTGGATTTTTTCTCTCATTTCCCTAAGAATTGTAAGTACTATAGATGTCAGTACCCAAAATTGGCCTAATCTTAATAGCACATAATATTCTCTTGTATCATATTCTATCACAGATATCACAGAGTAGAATAAAAAGGTGTAAATGAAATATAACAGGAATCATTTAAAAGGAACATTAGGAATAAATAGGCAAAGGACCTACACCATACACCTGGGATTAAAAATAGATAAGGGCACTCAAAGAGATTGAGGGATGCACTCTGTCATCATGTTTTCGTACATGAGATAGAAGTATGTTTACACAGGAAAGTAATGTACTTTGTTTACGGCTTATCTGTTGTTGTTGTTGTTTTGTTTTGTTTTTTTCTCTTGTTTTTTTGTTTAAAAAATGCTTTGAACATTAGCGTGTTTTATTTTATATTTTCTTCTCTCATGTTCAAAATAAAGATTTCAATCAATGTTTGTAATTTAATGTTAATAATTTGTAATTCTGACTGTAATAATTATTCCAATGATAAATGCATTTCTTTGTCTTGTGTTTGTTTCTTTTATGTGTTTTTTAAGAAAACAGGGGCCCTCTACATTAGAACACAACATGTATTGCATACATTTCCATAGTTGAAACATAACAGTTCAAAGCACATCTAATTTCTTTACTCACTTACACTATGGTGAAATTAAAAACAGAAACTGTATGTTTGTGTCATTAGGTCACACATGGCTGTTTGCAACTGTTGAAAATCTGCAAAGGTCAGGGTAACAGATCTGCCTAATTAGGTTTGTTTACTGGTTTACTGGCTATGATGCACCTACAAATACAGAAAGTGGCATAAATACATTATTTTTACATGAATCTTATTGTGATGTTATTGTTTAATGCTGCAGTGACACCATAAATGCACCTTGTGAATACATCTTAATCACTATGCTGTGTTTAACTAGAATCTTAACATAGGCTACAGCGAATACAATCACAGATAAGAAGAGGGCTAGATGTTACAATTATATATGTGGTTACTACTGATCACAGACTCTCCGTGATTTACTGCATGGATTGACGTGTGATCGATAATTAATGAATGCACTTCTCAGAGCTGGGATGCGTCCAGGCATCCATTAAAAAGCCACGGCCGACCATGTCCTCAAAAATCATAGGCTACGTATTGTATAAATCTTGACTTAAGTAAAGAATAGATGTTAATACAAAATAAACCATAGATTGATGTCTTACCTTTGCCATTATGAGGTACCTCCCCCCGCCGTTAACATAGCATCGCGTACCTGTAACCCAGCCAGCTACAAAGAACTGGTAAGCATCCAGACTTTTAAAAGCTTTGAGATCAGCACCAGTGTATGGGGATACCCCGTTTACCACATAGTGGTACAAATCGTGTGGGCTGAAGTCGGGCAGACTCGGCGATTTAATGAGGTCCGTGAAAACTGAGGGAGGAAGAAGGGAAGGGTCGGTATACCTACTGCTCAGCCTGTGCGTCCAGTGATTTTTTCCGTCCTGCATGGCGTCGTCATGTGGTCGTGGTCACGTGTTTGCAAGGGGTCTATATCTCTGCATCAGTACATCGAATAGGGATGGTGGTTGACTCTTTTGACTCATGCTAACAAACAGGACTTCCAACATGCTACACATACTAGCAGTGGATAGATCCATGCTAATAATGACTAACTAAGTGTTAAAACATGCTAAGAAGTCTATAAAAGCTCCATAGTAACCATCTGTGACAACTACAAACTGCCCAGCAACCGGCCAGAACACGCTAGAAACTGCCGATTATTAAACATTTTCATAATTATTATTATTTTCTCCTGGGCTTTTTTCTCGAAGTGAAAGGGAGTCGGAGGGAAAGATGTTGTTGTGGCCGAGAGTGAACGAGCCGGTGGATGCTGCTGTCGGACCCGAGCGCGAGGTGCCAGAGGACGCCATTATTGTTTACACAGAGGGGCGAGTTTGTTTGTTTGTTTTTTGTTTTTGTTTATTCTGCTACTTATAAGCCTTATGTAGAGATTAATCAGAGCCAATATATATCCGGGAGGGGGAACTCAAGAGTGTTTAGTGCTTGTATAAGGACTTGGTTGGGATACATGTTTGCACTGCAGTGATAATTGTCTGTATGGTATATGTATTTGATTTTTATTTTTTGGAGTTTTATTGTATGTTTTTTTCTTCTCCTTTGGAGTTGTACTCTTCAAGTCTAATAATAGAAGATAGTTAAGTGTATTGTGGTGTTAGGATATATTTTCTTTATTTAAATTGTTGTGAAGTGTTTTTTTCTATTCTTTTTTTTCTAATTTATTTTTAGACCATTTCTTCTTTTTATATATGAGTAGGCTATTACGTATTCATGATGATATTTTACCTGAACTTTCTGACTTTGAAACCTTTTGAAATAAAGACAATTGTGAGGAAGTGTCGACTCCGTGCCATCATTGAAGACTCCCCTGAGTTATAGAAAAGTGGATGGTCCTTAACTGGTGCCTGTATGTGACACAATACTTGATCCATTAATAATAACACTTTCTTTTCTTTTCTATTCTATATCTTTTTAAAAAAACATTACATATACTGCGCTAGACTAAACTGGGATGTAAGAAAAAATTATGTGAATGTTGAAGATCTCAAAAATAAAGTTTATTACAGCATAGCAGTGGCAAAGTACACAAAGCACCTTGGGTTCATCGTTTCAGTTTACTACTCTAATGTAAATGAAGTTGCTCTGTTATACCAGCTGTGGTCTGAACATCATGCTAAAAGAGGCGTGGATGAAGCAAAATTGTTCCTCTTGAACACTATATCAGTGCGTCTCAAATCTTTTCTCAGCCAAGTACCCCCTGACCGGCCCCAATCATTTGAGATAGAGATAAAAGCTATGACTACGATATAGTGATGTGCCATCATTATGAGATTTATTAAACATTGTAAATGAAAAACATTTGCAATAATAAATATATATTATATATATAATATATATACAGATGGTGCCCAACCAGAATGCGACTTTTACCGCCGCCGTTCCCGCGGCGGCAAAATTGGGATGTGTATTTGCTGCCTTTTACCGCTGAGTGGCGCTGTAATCACAGACTTTGAAAAGTGTCAGTTTATTCTCTTTAATGCCGTAATCTGCCGCGGCAGTAATCTGAGCTGAGGTCACAGATAAATTTAAGATAAATATTGTGGTTAAACGAATTCAAATTCATTTAATTTAAACAAAGTAGACACACGTTAACATTGTGTGCCCAGTTTTTCTATAATTTAGAAAGGCTATGTCAATAGGTTACTTGTCATTTACTTCGTGTTATTTTAATGTGTTTGTAGATTTATTAACTGAAACATAACAGTGAAATAAATTAAAATAATTTACCGTAAAATTAAAACATTTTCAGGACTTGCAGTTACTAACCGATGTTAGTCGGTTTAAGCATTATTTCTTATATTCAGAATTAGGCTTACATGTTGTTATGATTATCAGTTGAATTCTTTAATCAACCACAATGCCTATTACTACTGCCACAGCAAAAATAAACCAGTCGAATTTCAAAGTCGTTCGCGAAATTACTATAGGCTATACCGGGCAAGTGACAGGGCAAAACAGCAGCAACTGCGGCATTTTAAAAGGTAAGCTTCCTATCTGTTTATTTAAAAAAAAAAAAAAAAATCATTATTTGAACAAAAATGAGACTGATTGAATATGTTAAAATATAAACAAACAAAGCAGAGAATAAAACAAACTTTTAGGGAAAAAATATAGGCCTATTATGCTCAGAATTGGTAAACATTAATGAAAGCAAAATATGTAAAAATACATTTCAAACAAAATAAAACAAAACAAATTCGTGGCCGAGTGGTAGGCTATAACTTACGTTTCAAATCCCGAACAAACATGGGCTACTTTTTTATTATTAATTTGATTTGATAGTTCTAAAATATTGCTACACCATATTGTTTTTTTCTCCTATAGCCTATAGGCTATTAAATATTTTATATTTTTAAAATAAAATTACCATTCATTTCCATTTTACATTAGGGACAATCTTTTTCCAACAGAATGGCTGAATTAACATCTGCATAATAATAATAATAATAATAAATAAATAAACAGCATTTCCGTTGTTGATGCTTAAATATGCATCTGTTTATTAAAGTCAATCATCTTGTTTAATTATCAATTGTACATTAACATAAATTTGCTACATTCCAGTTGAGCCGCTGCACGCTATGACATATCTGATGAAGGAAGACTGTTAGCCGATTGCACCAGAAAATGAAGATGATGAAGCTCGTCTTTAATCTGCTAAATTATGTTTTTTTGTGTGTGTGAATCATTCACGAGATTGAGATGACTGACAGTTATACCCGGCCATAGCAACGGTAGACATTTTCCAAAACAGATCGAACAAATCAGAAAAATACTTTCAATACAGTATTGCTTTCAATTAAAAAATAAACAATGAAAATGTAAAAGAAAAAGAAAATTAATTAAGTTTGAAAACCCATCGCACATTTCAAGGTATGAATAAAGTGTCGGGACAGTTTATTTATTTAAACAGGGTTGCATCGATTCGATAGAGTTTATTCCCTTTGCGATGCAAAATAAGAAACATTTTAAATTTATTGTCAAAGAAATTGCAGCTAAATTAAAAAATGAAAACGGTACAAAACGAAAAAAAAGTTCAAAGCAACATAAATTAAGAACAGGCGTTTTTCTTTGCCTCTCTCGCGCTGGATATTTTTTTAGTAAGTTTGGTCTCCCTCACTGCGCGCGGCGGGTCTTTCTCGAAATTAAGCATTTCAGCGTAAAAAACACCATACAGCTGATAATACTGTATATGTCGCTGTGTGTCATCCACACAAATCACGAAAGAAAAAACTGTAACAAATAGCTTTTGTTCCTTCAAAGATACAACACGCCTTGCTGAATTCACCTACAATAAAACGAGGTGGGTCGCGAATTAAATAGCTCTGTATCTGCTAAATTGAAATTGTGTGTGGAAAACCTTTAAATACAATCAATAAAACTACAATATATAATTTAATAAGATATAGGGCCTACTGTACATAGGCTATGGACTTTTGGAGATTTTGAGATTAAACCTTAAAATAACTTTGCCTTTGCCTGCTCATCAGGCTGGCTCCGACACTCTCCATATGAAAGACGGAACATTAACACCTCTGTCCTGCACCCCCACGATAAAGCAACTATTGCCTTCTCCAAACCCCCCACAGCCTAGCTGAGTTTGCAAAACAAAACAAAGAGTTTGCCACTCGTTGTGGTGTGCCAAAACACTTCATTATAAACTTCAATATTTCATTCAAAACAATCTCAAAACGCTTTGTGACATTTTGAAAAGCCGTGGATGCATTACTGCCACTGGAACCATGAACGCAAATACTGGTTCTGATTTTATTGTTTGTCGTTTAAACGTCATATATATATATATATATATATATATATATATATATATATATATATATATATATATATATATTTATATATATATATATATATATATATACAGAACTGCTTTTGAAATTACGATTGGAATTATTATAGGCTACAGAAGTAAAGTCATTGTATAATATTTGTTCCTTAGTGTAAAATGGAAATGCATGGTGATTTTATTTTGTTAATAGGCTATAAGCAAAAAACTATGTTTTAGAACTAGACAAATCTCTCTGCATCAACAATAGACTATAAAATGCATTAATAGGCTAATATAAAAATATCAATAGTCTAAGTTAGTTCGGGATTCGATCCCGTGTCATCTAAATGATCGTAACGTAAGTTCAACCACTCGGCCACGATTCACTCGTTGCGACATGTGATGTTCCAGTGTGTGTTCGCTCACACGAGCGAGAAGCGCTCTTCATTCAAATGAACGCGCCGCCGCGTTTGTCGAACACTAATTCAACATGCCAGAATAAAACCTGGCTTTGGAACAATGCATAGCGCCACTCGTCGTGGTCTGTGCCAAAAAAATTATAATAATTTAGTTTCATTTATTTCAGTGTTAGTGTTTGAGTTAAAAAAAAATCCTCTACAAATTATATTAACACAAAGTCGGCTGTAAGAGTCCTTTATAGGCTAAGTAAAAAGCAAAGGGCTTACAGTCTTAACATTTAGGCTACTTTGCTTAAATTCGATACATTTATTTTCAGTAGGGCCTAATAAATGTAATTTCAGTATGCTTTACCAACGCTATGTATTCAATTAAAGTTCCAAGAGGTCTGGTATATATTTCCTTCCCAGCTGACACTAATATGCAAGTGCACAGCAAAAATCACAACTTGTGCTTGCTGCGAACGCAACTTATTTAAGGTGTCTCAACTGTACACAGTCTACCCTACAGTGTGAATTCGTTACAAGGTTTCATTTAATTATTTTTTTTCCATCTATGTTGAATATGAAAAGTGAACAGCACGAGTAAGATAGGATGCATTAGGCTATATCGAGAGATGGATATGGAGTGGGTCAGACATGATTTTGACCACTTCATTAAGTTTTGTTCAGTAGAAAACCTTTCTTTAAAGTGAATTTCGTTTTCTATAAATTGTATCTTAATTTTAACCAATTTTTCATCAACCAATTGCCTGTATTTAATAAGTAAGAGAAGCAAATATAACAGACACTAATCATGGAGGCGCCCGCGCGGTCACTTGCGTTGCACGTCAGCTGGAGCGCATCTCATCCTAACTTAACGAAACTCAGCGTATGCCTCACACAGACATGATAAATACATCAAATACACAAAGCTTGAAATGCCTTCAAACGAAATAATTCAAAACGAAAAGAAAAGGCTACTCTCTGATAATCAGATTATGTCTTTATGTGCATTTATCTCTAGGTGCGTTCACTACAAATATGGCGATCGTCAAGAAAACACTAGTTTATTGATAAAAATCAATGCACGCATCACCGGATTTACAAATACACATCTTGCTTGTTGCACGCACACATATTAATTCGACAAAACGATATTATGATATAACAAAATATAATGTTGAAATAACATTATTATTAATAATACATCTTTTAGAATATTTGATTAAATGCTGATTGTTGCGCTTGTTCAATTTAATAAAATTAAAACTTTAATTGTGATAATTCAAATAATTGAAAATTAAATATTTAGTGGCCAAGTTTTGCTAATTTATTATATAGGCTATTATATGCCTATTGCCTATATTAAGTAGGTCATATTAAGACAAGGCATATATTAAGTTATTTTAGCTGTTATGAGAAAAAATAAATCTAACGAAATCTAAAATCTAAATCTAATAAATCAAAAAAAAAATTTTAACGCCAATTCAACATGCCAGAATAAAACCTGATTTTTGAACAATGCGTAACGCCACTCGGCCTGGTGTGCCAAAACACTACATTTTAAACTTCAATGTTTAATTCAAAACAATCTCAAAACGTGTTGTGTCATTTTTTTAAAGCAGTAGCCAAGCCAATATAGATTAAGGGCATTGAAACCAGGATCTTAACTAAAACGCGTTCCGCGTAATCTCTCAAAATTTATGCCACACTACTCCATGTATTTTTTTTTTTAAGGACTGCTTTTGAAATCACTATAAATTACTATGCAATTGTATCGCTCACGAGAGCTCTTCATTTATCTAATTCCTCAATAGAATAGTAAAAATATTCAGCGTCATTGCTCCTAATATCGTCTCTATTTTTAACTTTTGATTCTATTTTTTCAGTTCTAAAATTGATTCTATCTTTAGTTCTATTCTGTTGTAGCCTTATAGGCCTATTTATATATATGAAAAATATGCCTATTAGGCTTAGGGTTTTATATTTAACCCACTTACATTTTAAAATACGGCAATTGCTGCTGATTTGCACAATGTCCCTTTGCGCCACCTGGCGGTCATTTCGGGAACGACTTTGAAATGCGGCTGGCTTATTTTCGCCGCGGTGATTTCGCCGCGGCGGCTGGCGCGGCGGTAATAGGCATTCTGGTTGGGCACCATCTGTATAATATTATAAGCCGACAACCGATCATGCAGTTTAAGTACCCCTTGACTGGCCCCAAGCATGTTTGATAAAAGAAACATATATAAATTATATATATATATATACAGTGTGTGTATATATGTTATATACAAGATGTGTATAACATTTTAGCTCAAAAACACTTGTAATAATAAACAACAAACTAAGTTGCACTTATAGTTTAGTGCGAAACTTGAGCTTGTGCTTCACTGAGGATCTTGGTCATCCCCGGTGGCAGAGAGAACACCGCAGTGATCAGACTCTTTTCCAGGCCCAGTCTGTTTCTCTGCTTTGTTTTGATCACAGTCATTGCAGAAAATGAGGCCTCACACAAATATGTGGACTAACTCACAGTCAGGTTGGCCAAATGTTCTTCAATGATGGACTTCACTGGTGCTCTCTCCACATCTTCCCTGGAGAGGAAAGCATCCACCTGAGAAAAGCAGGTGAGTTAACCCTAACTGTTTCCGCAACTCTGCTTTCTTCAGAAAGCCACCCACCTTGTCACACAGGTTCAGAACGTGGGTGTCCTCGCCCTGCAAACACACATTTGGCTCATTCAATTTGCTGAATATATCTGCCAGATAGCACAGCTTTGCAAGCCAATCTTTACCTTCAAACAGGGTGGCATATGGAGATCTTTGCTCTGACAAAAAGGTGTGCACCTCCGCCCGTAGTTCTCCAACAGCCTGTTCAGCATCCTCCCTCGAGAAAGCCAGCGCACTTGTGTGTAGCAGCAGTTGTGTGTGTTCAGCTCCAATGTCCTCACAGAGGCGGTGAAACAGTCGTGCATTGAGTGGCCTTGACTTAATGAAGTTAATTACCCACAACTTGTTCAACAGTATCCGCTCCCATTCTTTCTATTCTGCGGGAAACGGTATCATTAGACAAAGGCACCATTTTTTGTCCAGCATTGTCTCAGTTAATACAGCAGCGGCTGGGAGTAACAGGTCCTCAGCGATCGTGAACGGCTTTTTTGCTTTAGCCACGAGCAGTGACACCGCATATGACGCCTGTAGTGCTTTGGCTGATGTTGTGGAGACTTTTCGCATTGTTTCCTGCGATGATCTAAACTCAGCAAGTTTTCTCTTGAAAAATTCAGGTGGCTTTCCAACATGACACTGATGTTTGGTGCTGAGATGTCTCTGGAGGTGCGCCGGTTTCATCGAGCTGTTAGCTAGTTTCTCCCCACAGAAAAAACACAATGCCTGGGGAGGGTTGCCGTTTGTTGCCGTGAATCCCATCAAAACATTCCCCTCCTGATATTGACCGTCTTTTGTTGGCTCCACTTTGGCTTTCTTTTTCTCTTCATCCTCCCCGTTCTCTGCTGTAGTATTGCTACTTTTTAACCAGGATTTCATTTAAATGTCTTTTTATTTAAGCGACTGGCTTCCCGCTCGGCGTGATTCAAATTCTTCTTCTCTGATTTAGGCAGTTTACAATCACATTTAAAATAGAAACATTTTATATAAAAATGTGGTTTACATAAACATTTTATTAAACTTATTTTCGTATGATATTTTTAGTAATCATGGATGATTTTGGATATCTTTTAAATTAATTAATAATTTAAATCGATGTTTTTTTAAATAAATTTCACGTACACCCTACAGTACCGCAGGCCCGGCTCCAGATATGAGATGGAAGGTGGGCCAAGTGATGTTCCAGGTGGGCCGGGTGTATTTTTTTTAGTTTTCTTTTTTTTACTATTTAGTAACACTATAGCTATTATATATATATATATATATAGAGAGAGAGAGAGAGAGAGAGAGAGAGAGAGAGAGAGAGAGAGAAAATAATAAAATAAAATAAAAAATTTCCATTTCCTTTAAATTCTCACTTGTCGGGCTTATGCTACTCTGAACAATGCCTGAACTTATTTTTAATTTTTTTTCGTATTTTGAGCACTTCTTGCGTTGTTTTTTGCATCTTCACGATGACTCGCTTAATTTAGTCCTAATTAGTAAGTCACTTTGGACAAAAGCATCTGCTAAATGACAAAATGTAATGTAAATGTAAAAATGTTTAACAGGTTTATTTTTACATTCTCTCTATATGCGTTTGTAATATATATATATATATATATATATATATATATATATATATATATATATATATATATATATATATATATTATAATATTATAATTTTTTTTTTTTTTTTTTTACCCCTTAACAGATCCTGTACAGTATCAATTAAGTAACTTTAGATTTTTAGATTTGATAAAAAGGGACAGGCCGTTTAAAATAACTATTTACATCACTATACCATTTGCAACAGCTTTTTGCTCATTTTAGAAAACTGTTACAAACTAAAAATGTTAATTTTATCTGAAATGCTGTTTTTCTTAAGAATTATTCTCACGTCTGTCAATGTAGTATAACATTACAGATTTGTGTCCATTGTTATTTTTTACATTTTTATTTTTACATTCTTATGTAGCCTATATTTAGATTTTTATTTTATTTTATTATTATTTTATTTTTTTTACCACATGACAGATCTTGTATCAGTTTAGTAACTTTAGATTTGAGGAAAACGGGGCAGGTCTTGAAAAAGATCTACTTCATCACTATAAGTTACAACATTAGCTTTCTACTCATTTTAGAGAATTCTGTTACAAACTCACCCATGTCCAGTTCATGTGTTATTGCTTTTTCATGAGCTAATACAAGGTTTTCCTCTCAGAACAAGAAATCTGTGCATGTTGTGTTTTATTAGGCTACAGAGTGTGTGGTAACTCTTGATTACAAGTCATAATGAAGATTCAAACTTCGCAGGGAGTTTGATTGACAGGCGATCTGACCAATCCGCCATCTGCGTCCGACAAAGCAGTCAGGAGAGATAGTAGATTAACGTCGGAGGATTTGAACTTGAAAAACGGAGTTTACTGACGTCTTTCCGCGGTTAAAACAACATTCTTTCTGATGTTCATTTATGTTTATTTAATACTATAAATGAACTAGAAGGAAGAGATGATCGGTTCACTATAGGCTATAGCTTTAACTGAGGCTCTACAGCGATCTGTCAGACACATTAAAAAGCCACAAAACGGTATTTAATGTTTAAATTGCGTTAAAAAATGACCAAATTTGAAAGTTGAGACTTTGTTTCATATTAAAAGTACCCTGCTCTGTCCTGTTTGTCAGTGCGTTGTCAGTGTTCTCTCTGCTCCGCGATGTAAGTTTCACTGCATAGGAACATGGTGCGTGTGTGGCGTGAGAGCAGCGACTGAAGATTGAACAATTTTGTGATTGGCTGTTATGTGGTGTGGGGCCAAGGTGGGCCAAGCTTCTGATTGGGTGGGCCAGGCCCACCCTGCCCCCCCCCGTGGAGCCGGGCCTGCAGTACCGCAACGTACCCCCATTAGCGAATCACTGCTCTACATCAACACTTGGAGAGAGAGGGCACCTTTTCTAGACTGTTTGTGGGAGCCAAATTAAGAGTATAGCCCTTAAAGACGTTATGCGGAAGCAGATATTAGCGACACCGTTTGATGGCGTCGGTGGCTTGCCGGTTGTAGACAGGAGCGCGCTAATCACACACGCCAAGCAGATATAGTTTTTCAACGGAGGAAGGTTTAATGAAACAAAGCCTTTTATTTCTTTATTTGATTTCAGGTTCAAGGTATTTTATTGTCATTCTGTACATGTTGACACATGAGAACGAGATATGTACTCGGGTCCAGCAGCGTACTAAAAAAAAGACTAAAGGCCATTGCACACTGAGTCCGAAATTTTTGCATGCGTTTTTTCGTGTTCGTCAGCCTTAAAATTCGTCACGCACAGAAACCTTGCACACTGAGTCCGATGCGTATTTATTAAACCTTTGCAGAAAAAAACGCAAAAAATACTAAATTGATTCGTCAAGCAGTGAGGATGATTTTGTTGCCCTCCTTCTAAAAAGAGAAAAAGAAAGAGGAAATATTGGGTCCATCCAATCCTGAAATTGCGCCGAGAGGAAGGAGTTTCACCTCCTTATCAAGGATTTGCGAAATTATCCCGAGCGATTTAAAATTTACCTCAGAATGTCAGTGGAACAGTTTGAAGCTTTGCAAGCGATACTGGAGCCACATATTAAAAAGAAGACCACCAATTTCCGTGAACCAATCGATCCTGAACAGAGACTGGCACACGCACACACACAGACACACACACACAAACACACGGCCGGCGGAAGCGCTGGGCAGACAGAACAGCTGTAGCTATACAGGTTATATTTTATACCCAAATAATACATGGGTTTTGTCGTTCGCTTGTATGGTGGCTCTGAATTGTGAAAACACCATTCAAAATGCTTGCTACGGATGTGAAAAACGCAGAAAATCGAACCTGATCCGAATTTTTTTTTGACGGACGAAAGTTTCGGAGGCAGTGTGCAAGCGTGATTGACATAACGTGAGGTCGTATTTATTTTTTAACGTGCGAAAATTTCGGATGCGAATTTCGGACTCAGTGTGCAATGGCCTTAAGTTTAAAAATTACTTAGTGAACTAGAAATACCTGAAAAGTAAAACCTATATGATAAATAACTAAGCAGCAAGTTCTTAAAGGCAGTGCATCAAATTCACACATAAACCAGAGCATCATGACAAGGCACAATGAATAAGAGGTATTTGTTTGGAATACCATGGTATTTCCTTATTTGTTCTTTAAGTATTCCTTTGGATATTACATTGGATGTAATCACATATGTCAATCACACAACAACTGTAAAGCACAACTACACATCCAGTAACTTCAAGCAAATCTCAAGTATCAAGGGTAATGTAAGTAAGCATCCATTTGTTATTACTCAAATGCTTGGACGATAGAATATGGCAAAGTGTAGAAAACAAGAATGCCATTACACTGTTGTTTGCTGATTTTTTTTCCTCAGCTTTCAATACACTGCATCCCATTATTTTAGCAAATAAACTTCTTAATGAATGCAATGTTAGTCATGGACTGGTCTCATTGATTTTAGACTTTTTAACAGGCAGGCAGCAAAGGTGTCATGATCCTGGTCTCTTTTCCTCTTTCTCTGTCTCCCTCTTGTGGTCACACACTCACTCGCACACACAATCACGCACACACATCCACTTCTCCGCTCATTATCTCTTTCAGCTGTTTCCCCTTTCGTTCCCTTCTCCTCACCTGTTCCCTTTTTCTCTTGATTGTTTCTGCTTCTTATTCTCTCTTTCTAGCCCTGTCCTGTTGTCGGATTATTCAATGACCTCACGTGAGAAACGTCTGCTCCCTATACCTGTCCTATCCTAAATTCTGCTGTGAGTAACACTGCCATCAGACTGTGAATTATCCAGCTGTGCCTGTTTGCAGAGTACCTGTTCTGTGCCTGCTCACTGCTGCTCGTCCTTTCTGCTGTCTCGCAATCCCTGACTGGCTGTTTGCATCTCGGGGTCCCTGCCTCTGTCCTCGTGGAAGTTGATGCTGATTTTCTAAAGATCCAGTCGTCTGGCAGTTTCTGCTCTGGCTCTGATTAATGCCTGTGATTTGTGTTCTAGTTATTCATTGAGGACAATTTTCTTTATTAATTAAAGACTGTTAACTGCATCCCGCCCTGGTCTTCCATCATTCTTACCATAACAAAAGGGTTTTATTAGACACACTTAATACACCTATTAGATCTCCTCAAATTTTAATGAGGTTTTATTTAACAAAGTTCGGGAGGAGCAGGTTCAGATAATTAACCAAATTATGCACAGCTGTTGATTAATCAGTAATCAACTCAATGACAGAGTATAAATCACAGCAGACCTATCTCTGTTCATTGAAAGTTTGTCAGCATCCCTCCTCCACCCCATCTCCTCACTTCCAGTTCCATCTACACTTACCAACTGGGGGGAGTACTCTGGGTTCGGGCCTAACTCCGAGCTCGGAGCCCTCCCCCCGGACAGCACGCCAAATACGCATAAACTTATTGTATTAATTATATGTAGATGTGAACTTGTGAACTGTCATTGATTCTCTTCATACTTTATACTAATGAGAGTCGAAGTTCTCAGGATAATTGTCATGTTGTTAAATATGCAAATGAGACCATCCTTGTATCCCTGCTATCAAGTTCGGAGTATGATGATAGTTTTGCCCTTCATGAATTTATTATGTTATGCAAAGGAGTGGAGTTATAACTGAATATCTCTAAAACAAAAAAGATGGAATTGACTTTAGGGGAAGAGTGCTCCAAGGTTGTAACCCGTGTTCATTCATGACAAGACTTCACTTGGAGTAGAGGAGTACAAATGCCTTGGAACTATTTTTGATAAATACCCAAAAGTTATATCAGAAGAGAATCAAAGAAATCTCATCAAAGAATTTATGTTCTAAGAAAACTGAACTCATTTTGAGTAAAATATCTATACTGAAAACTTCTATAGCACTTTATTGAGAGTATTTTGAGCTTTTCATTTCTATGCTGGTTTTCCCTCACTTAAAAGCGTAAGAATCATGTGCACATTTTAGTTAGGACCTGTTCAAAAATGACTGGCATGCCTCTGCAAAGTTTAACTGAGTTTTATGAGCAGCAAGTGATAAGGAAAGCCAGGAGTGTTATGGGCATTAGCATGCACCATCTGAGATAATGCCTTCGGGTCGGCAGTTCAGAAGTATTGAGTGTATGACCAACCACTACAAGTTCACTTTTGTGCCAGATGCTATCCGGCCTTGTCATTTGAAAATGTTAAAGTATTGTTAATGTGTTTTTTTGGTATTTTTTAATAACTGGATTTATTTTGAAACATGCTGTACTGCATATCATAATTTATATACTGTATACTGTATATTTAGTTTTAGATTATAATATACACACATATATATATATATATAGTGTAAGAGCCAATTCAATATGCTTTCAATTTGTATAATTATTATTCTCAGCTTATTTCTGTTTATTGTACAGTGCTATAAGAATTTACTTGAAGTTATCCTGTACTGCATTTACTCAAAGCTGACCTTGTATATTTTACTTGAAGTTTTCTTTTTATAATTTACTTGAAGTTAGCTTTAAAGTCATACATCTACATCAATCCGGATGCATTGGAAAACGCCAATTTCATTTTAAAATGCTCTCCGTCCACTAGCGTTTCTGACGTTTCAGTGTGGATGAGAATCTTTCGCCTAAAAACGCTGAATTCACCTTACTCTGCATGAGTAAAACATCACAATAGCTCACTGAGATGATACAGAATGAAAAATAAATAATATAGTTATCACGTACTTCTTCTGACAGGATCATTTTATTTAGCAAAATATCTCAGCATTCACTGATGAGCCCAGGTCGCACTCAGTCACCATATGTCTGGTCTAAATGAAATGAAAACGTATTAGTGTGGACAAGGCCTAAGGAAGATATTATATGGATTAAAAACATGTAAGAATAAAAAGAAATTGGAGCCATACTTGAGCGCTGTTTGGAAATATTGGCTGAACGAATTTTAAGGATTGTGCATGTTTTTGCATTTTTGTGTTTGTGAAAATAAATGTGCAACACTTTAACGGATTAAGAAAAAGCTGGTGTTGATCCTTGTTTCTATACCTCAAGTAAGATAACTTATCTCTGACAAAGTTTGATAAAAGGTCTGGCGAAGATTTTCTGACATTTTGAGGTTCTGCACAGTGACATCGTGGATATCATCCTTCTTCCATTTTTGGATATATGGTCATTTTCGAACATTACTTATTACTTAGATGTAATGTCTGATGACAAGGCTTATTTAGATCAGGTAAACTGCTATGAATCTAAGTCGCAGGCAGTGAAGCATTTCATAGACAAGGTGGAAGACTGGATTGAAAGGGTAAAAATTAAGACCGAAGAGGTAGAACAATAGCTGTGTCCCAATTCAGGGCCTGCATCAGGATGCACCGAGACCTGTTTAAAGGGGAAAGTATAGCCGATTGCGTCATCGCGAAGCGACGAAGGCTGTCCCAATTCAAAGGTACTTCGAAGGCTCCTTCAAAGCGTCCTTCTTTTCCCGTGAATGCAGGATACATCAGAAGGATCCTTTGCAGTCTTGCCTACCCTAGAATTCATTGCGCCGGAGACGAAATGCCAGATTACACTTTTAAATGTAAGTATTGGGTTTCAATTTAATCGGGAAATCGAATGCATCTAATGATAAAAATGAACGAAAAAAATACAACAAAGGTTCAAATGTTGCCTTATATGTTACCAGTATGTGATTTGATATAGGTTAGTTTATACTGTTTAGACTTTATTACGCACTTAAATTGACCATGGTGAACTTTTTTAGACATTCTAGAACATTTCAACTGCGTTTTGTTTTTAGGCAGTTATAACTATATAGTTATTCTATAACTTTAATAAAGTTTTATATATAAAGTCCAGTACAAATGTTACTGCCGCTCGTCACAACTGTCACCAGTTGCTAGGCGACAAAACCAGACCGTCCCATTGCATTGAATTGCATCAAATAACCAGTGGTGGAATGTAACGACATATTGAAGTACTTTAGATTGTTATTCAACTCCACTTAATCTTAGAGGCAAATATTGTACTTTTTATGAAAAACTTAGATTTTGATATTAGATATTGTTTGAAAAAATATGAACAGTATATAATAGAAACACTAAAAATATGTCTTATAGATCAGGGATAGGCAACCTTCGGTCCTGGAGGGCTGCTGTCCTGCAGTTTAGCTCATAGAATGGTTTTGCATGTTAAAATATTTTATGGTTTGATTTTTGAGTATGTGAGTTAATTCTTAATTTTTCTTCCCTCTTTCTGAGAACATCTTAGTGACTGGCAGCCCACGCCTGAGTCAGCCCTACAAACCTGTTGGTGGACAGTGGAAATATGCATTCATCCCAGATGATGTCCCACTGAATTGGGACACAACTAATGTGATGCAGAGGTTGGGTTTGCTGACAGTGCTTCTATGGTTGTGTCTTCCTCAAAGATAGGTCTCTTAAAGAAAAGGTCTTGCAGTCAGGTAGCATCAAATGTTTATTCCACTTCTTCTAGACTGAACATTAAAACAGAGAGGGCAGAACTGTTGGCATGTGCTAGTGCTTTACAGCAAAAGCAAGAGCTTGAGATAGAGGAAGCTGAACTCAGAGCTAAAAAATTAAATCTAAAGCTGCAAACTGAATGGAGGCTGAATAACTGAATAATCAGCCCATGGTAAAAGAGTTTTTACATCTTATTGAGTCATTTAATTTCACCCAATTTGTCTGAAGTCCTACCCATAAACTTGGTCATACTTTGGATTTGATTTTATCCCTGGGTGTTCCTGTTTTGAATGTAGATATTGAGGATGCCTGTTTCTCTGATCATAATCCAGTTGTTTTCAATATTTCAGTTTCTAGTTCATTGTAAGCCACTAGGCCGGTATGTCCGTTCTATAAAACCTTCAACAGCCAGTGAGTTTTCAAATGCTTTTACAATATCTTTAGTACTGCGTACCCCAGGGTCTCTATCTTTTGTTCTGGGTTTAAATGATACAGTGTCACTACACAAGATCACTACAAGATCACTACTTTCATGCCATCTGGTCTTGCCCCCCAGTTACCAAATTTTGGAAAGAAATCACAGGAAAATTATCTGTCTACCTTAAACGTAATATCCCGGCAAATCCGTCATTATGTCTTCTAGGAGACACATTAAACATAACCCCCCCACTAGAACATACTTCACCCTTACTTCTGTCTCTAGTTATCGCCAAGAAAACAATTTTGATCAATTGGAAAAATAAAAATAAAATCAGTATTATACAATGGCAACAGCTATTAATAGATCATATTATCAAAGAAAAACAGACGGCTATTCTCAAACACAAATTAACTAAATTTATACACATTTTTGGTACCATTACTGAATCACTAAACATTAATGTGTCCTGAGAGATGAATTGGTGCCTCACCATTTATTTATATGACGTAAAAGACGTACACAATGCAAATCAATGATATTTAATATCCTCTGAATATACTTATAACCTGTATTAAAGGAGAACTCGGCAACTCTAGCGAACTCTAGTCACTTCTTCGCTGATTTTCCCTTTTGTTGTCGCATGTTTTCCCCACGAGCTCCCCCTACAGCTGTGGGAGGGCGTATATTTCACAACACGGTCGTAAAAAACTCACTTGCGGCGGCCTCCTTCCCCCTCTCTACCGCTGCTCATGTGCGTTTGTTTTGATCGGAGCAAGCCAACTGTATCGCGTGGAGCTATGTCTACCGAGGTGGGTAATCTGGTAATATATCATACATGCGTGTGTGTTTATGTCGAATTGCCGTAAAGCAATTTGTGTTTCGCGCTCGTTCTCGTTCTCGTCCTCGCTTCTCACGAGACTTCCAATTTCTATCTTGCCGGGACGGTAGTCCCGAAGTTGCAAGGTTGGTTTTCCGCCTGGGAACGCTGGGGGGAGCGGGGAAAGTCACCAATATCACCAGAACAGGTTGTTTAACCATCCAAATGATTTCTAGACAGTTTTATTTAGTTAAAAAAGTTACCAAGTTCTCCTTTAATATATCAGGAAATGTAAAGGATAAAGATATCTGATATATCCATGGTACTGTTTTGCATTTTAATTCTGCATTTTACTAGTTAGTACATTACGTATGTGTAAGGCATGTGCGTATGCCTAAGACATTATTATTATTATTAATATTTTTTATTATGTATACGGGTATATATAACTATATATGTAAGTGTGTGTATGTGAGTGTGTATATATGCATGTATTGTTATATATTATGTTTGTAAGTCTATATATGTATGTATGTATGTATGTCGCAATTACTTTAGATTACCTTTAACCGTCGCTATATGATTTGTATGAAGGGCTTTAAAGGCATGAACCACACATATATCTAGCTTATAAATATCATCAATTATTATTATGTATTACTATTATTATATATATGTATATGTATATATGTATATTATTATTATTATTATTATTTTATTTTTTATTTTATTTTTTCTTCTCTCTCCTCTTCTCCCTTTCCCTCCCCTTTTTACTCTTCTCACTCTATACCTTGGTCTCCTGTCCATATTCTCTACTCCTTTCTCACCCTCGACAAGGTCATGACAGGAACCAACGGGTCTGTAGACCAAGACAATGATACCTGGCTTGAAATGAATACCCTGCTATGACTACAATTGTTGGTCAAATATTATTATTATTATTTATTTTTTTTAAATCCAAGCGCATGCTCCAATGATCCGGAAGGTCCGGCCAATGTGTTTTGGTGAGCCCTTCCAATACATCTCTTGAAACGGTTTTACCCGAGTACAGGCAGAAACGCGACCGGGTCATGTACAAATGATCCAGAAGGTCCGGCCAATGTGCTTTGGTGAGCCCTTACAAGACCTCTTGGAGTGGAAGGTGCATGTGCATCTCTTTTCTCTGCATATGCCTCTTATTATTTTTATTAAGTTAATTTTTTCTTCCCTTTTTTTTTTTTTTCTTTTTTTTTTTTTCTTTGACTGTATGTATGTATATGTATGTGTTTATAGATATATGTATGTGCATATATATGTATATATATGGGTATATGTAGCAGATACCGGTTCGCTCTTTGCCTTCTGTTTTATGTTGTTTGTATATTTGTTTATTTGTCTGATCATTTGTTTTCCTTTGCATTATGCACTTTTTTCTGGTTTGTCATTAACAAGCTTATTGGTCCGACACTTGGTATGGTATGGTATACTTTATTGTCCCAATGGGAAATTTGTTTTAGGCTCACAAATACAACCACTGCATCGCCACACATATAAAACATACACAATACATAAATAGAGAAGAGAGGTACACATTTACACCCAAGTAATTGACCTACTGTATACACTGAAAGTGATTTACATCCTGCCACTCAATACACTGGAAAGTAATTGGAATCAATCCCCTCTATACGCTTGGAGACAATTGGCATCACACCACACTATACACTGGAAAATAATCGGTGTCACGCCGCTCTATACGCTGAAAAATATTTGGCATCACGCCACTCTAAACAATGTAAAGTGAATAACATCGCTCCACTCTATACACTGAATACTGTAACGTAGTTGGCCTCACGCCACTCTGTACACTTGAGAGGCACAAAAAAAAAAAAAAAAAAAAAAAAAAAACTTAGAACTTATTATTTGTACTTTATATTATTCAATAACTTAACAGCTGAAGGGATGAATGAGTTCTTGAACCGGTTTAGTCTACAGCTAGGCATTCTTAATCTCCTCCCCGATGGCAACATTACAAACTCAGAGTGCAGGGCATGTGTTGTATCATACAGAATCTTATTTGCCTCCCTCAATGTAGATTTTTCATATAGGTTCTGGAGATAAAGAGGTTCTGTTCTGCCCATGATCTTCATGGCCGTGCGAACAAAACGACCAAGCCTAGATTTCAGATGCACTGTTAAATTACCGTACCAAAGATGTATTCCATAACTGATCACATTCTCCAATACAGCCTGATAAAATAACAACATAATCTTACTACTAACACCATAAAGTCTAAGCCTTCTCAAAAAATACAGTCTTTGTTGTAGCCGAGTGCACAAAGTATCTATATGAACTTGCCATGTAAGAGAACAGTCAACGTAAACACCAAGATATTTATATGAGGACACTTGTACAATAGGAACATCATGAATATGTATAGGGCTATGGTTGCCGATTGACTTTGGATCAAATATCATCTCCTCAGTTTTCTTCACATTTACAATCAGATGGTTGGCATCACACCACTCTATAAACTGATCAATCTCAGAGCCGTAAGACAAAATATCTTGATCCTTATATAATAAGCTCAGAATCGCAGTATCATCACTAAATTTCACAATATAGTTGTTACTATTATTCCTCACACAACTGTTTGTATACAATGTGAAGAGAACTGGGGAGCTAACACACCCTTGCGGGGCTCCTGTACTAATTTCATGAGAATCAGAGATCTTCCCATTAACCCTGACCTGTTGGGTTCTATTTGTTAAAAAAGAAGAATACCATTTAATAATGCAAGGATTTACATCCATCTGTTTTAGTTTCTCCAATAATAAATACGGTTGCAAAGTATTAAAAGCTGAACTAAAATCGATAAAAAGTAGGCGTGCATATGCTTTTGAATCGTCCAGATGTTTAGATACTAGATGGGTGATACTTCCTACTGCATCATCCGTACTCCTGCCCTGTCTGTACACAAACTGCCATGGATCTAGTTTCGACATTACTTCACTTTTCAATAAGGACACAATGTACTTCTCGAAGCATTTCATTATTATTGATGTCAACGCTACAGGTCTAAAATCATTGTTCTCGGACGGATGTGACTTTTTTGGAATTGGGATAATCACAGCTTTTTTCCAGAGCGCAGGAACTATGTGAGAATCCAATGAACGCTGAAAGAGTGTACACAACACTGGAGTAAGTTCTGCAGCACAGGTTTTCAAAAGCTGTGAAGAAATCCCATCAGGTCCCTTGGATTTCTTTGTACATAACTGCTGAAACAATAGTTGCACCTTACAACTGTCTACCTGCAGTCTAGTGCCCGTATCATCCGGCAGAGAACCTATCACAGATCTGCATTTATCAGAGAAATCATGAGTTTGAAACCGCAGATAGAAATTATTAAGTTCGTTAGCTTTCTGTAAATCGTCACTTGTACATATAGGTGGTCTATTTGATGCCATATTAGTAACAGCTTTCATTGTATCCCACATTTTTTTCGAATTTGAAGTGGATAAATTACGCTCAATAACATCTTTCTGTCGTCCCCTTGCTTCTTTTAAATGATGATTAAGCTCTTTTTGTATTAATTTCAACCCAGCAAGATCATGGTTTTTAAACGCAACCTTTTTCCTGTTAATGCAATTCTTAATTTCTTTAGTTATATAAGGTTTGTTGTTTGGATATATAATAACATTCTTTTTAGTAAGTACATTGTCCACACAAAAATTGATATATTCCGTTATTGTCTCAGTAGTCGTATCAATGTCCATATCATTAAAAACATTCCAATCCGTACAGAGGAAACAACCTTTGAGTCTCTCAGTGGCGTCGTCCGACCATACAGTTACTTCCTTCATACGTGGTTTACTACGTTTGAGCATAGTCTTGTATGTAGGAATTAGATGGATAGTGTTGTGATCGGAGTTAGCCAGCGGTGGTTTCGCTCTGGCCTCATAAGCCTTTTTAATGTTACCATAACACTTGTCAAGGGTTCTGTCCTTTCTCGTCCCGCATTTTATATATTGTTCGAAACCAGGCAAAAACAGTTCAAGCTTGCACTGATTAAAATCACCTAAAATGAATACGGGAGCCTCAGGGGAGCACTGTAGCTGTTGGTGAACACAATCCGCTATACACTCTGCTGCTCTTGCTGCGTTTCCACTAGGAGGGACGTAGGCCGCACAAACAACGACGCTACCAAACTCCCTCGGTAGATAAAAAGGTCTCATTTTCAAGCACAGAACTTCAGCATCAGGACAGCAGATTGAGTCTTTAATTGTATACTGTTTACACCAAGCGTTACTCACGTACACAGCCAGACCGCCGCCTCTGATTTTCCCTGACTGTGAAGTCCTGTCTGCCCGTACCAGCGAAAATCCTTCCAGCTCCAGAGCAGCGTCCGGGACATCGCGGTGCAGCCATGTTTCCGTAAACACCATCAAACTTGAAGTGCGATATTCAAAACATGCTTTGGAGTTAGCTCGAAGTTCCTCCATTTTACCATGCAGTGATCTAGCATTGCACAGTATCATCGATGGTAAAGGTGGTCTATTTCCTCGTCGTCGAAGACGCTGCCGTATTCCGCCTCGTTGGCCTCGTCTCCTATGCCTTCTATTGCGCACAGATGACGATCTCACGCAAACAGGCAGGTTCAAAGGAGGTGTCCCAACATGGCGTAGCGCCAGCAATGCATCTCTGGTGTAGCTAATTGACGTCCATGTTGTCACACCTGTATGTAGTGTTTGGCACCATGCAAGATATCCCAATACAGCGGCCACTAGACACAGCTGAACGAACATTGTCGTACGGATATCAGCGTTAGAACAATAACATTAAAAATTAAAAATAAAAAGCTAAAAAACAGATAAGAAAAGAACAAACAACAGACGAATGCAGTAGAGCAAGAGCCCGGGTCGCAAGCAGAGCTGCGCCACCGGAAGTAGGAGGAAGGAGGAGGAACTTGTTTTTCTCCGCATTTATATTTGTCTATACTTATTTTTTGCTGTTGCTTTCTTTATGTATTTATATGTATTGTATTGTTTGCTTAATAAAAATAAATAAATAAATAAATGATACAGTGTCAATGTTCAGTTCCATCTGTAATGAAATTATGGACATGTGTGCTCCTTTTAAAATCAAAGGTGCAAAATCCAAACCACAGCCATGGCTTAATAATGATACTCGTTGCCTCCGACAAGTGTGAAGGAAAGCAGAGAGGCAATGGAAGAAAGATAAGTTGCAGGTGTCTTATGATATACTGAAGGATGCTATGATTAAATATCAGAAGGCTGCAAAAACTGCAAAGACAAAATATTTCTCTGATCTCATTAAGAAGATTCCTAATAATCCTAAAGCGTTATTCAAGACAATAGACTTGTTTTAAATCCTGACATAACAACAGTCCTTGATATTACTCAGATAACATGTGACAACTTTTTAGAGTATTTCATTAAAAAAAATGATGCTCTTACAGCTGGTATTATACCTTCAGGCCTCATCCTTGATTATGTCATTCCACCCTCATTAGGACATTATTTAAGTGAGTTTAAACCAATTTCATTTCCTGATTTGGTGGACTTAGTCTACCAAATGAAGCCCACTCAGTGTTCTTTAGATATTGTTCCCCCGCGCCGCCTCGTTCAGGTGTTAGACGTGGTTGGTTTAGATCTTTTTGTCAATAGTGAACTCCAGCTTATTGAGTGGTGTAGTATGCAGTGGTGCAACCCCTTCTAAAAAAGCCCAATCTGGACTCATCTGATTTAAAGAACTATCGGCCAATTTCAAAATGGTCTTTCCTGTCAAAAATTTTAGAGAAGGCTGTCTTTCAACAGCTTTCTACTTATTTAAATGGAAATGGTATTTTTGATAAGTTCGAATCGGGATTTAGGGCTCAACACAGCACAGAGTCAGTCCTTCTCAAAGTGTCAGACGATTTGTTTTTGGCTGTCGATTCAGGAAAGTGTGCCATTTTAGTTTTAATTGATTTGACTGCTGCATTTGATACTATAGTGCATGCTATACTGTTGGGGCATCTAAAAGAGTGGGCAGGGATTGAAGGAAAAGCTCTTAATTGGTTTAACTCATATCTTTCTGGCAGAACTTTTTCTGTGGAATTAGGAAATTTTTCATCTCCTTCTGCTTTAATGAAGTGTGGGGTTCCACAAGGATTGATATTGGGTCCAGACTTATTTTCAATATACATGCTTCCATTGGCTGATATTTGTAAGAAACATAATGTATACTATCATCTTTATGCTGATGATACTCAGCTCTATCTCTCTATAAAAATGGGGGATAATTCAGCCTTGCAGTCTCTTTGATTGTTTTAAAGATATTAAGGAGTGGATGTCAGCTAATTTTCTCCACTTGAATGAATCGAAGACTGAAGTGATAGTGTTTGGCCCTCCGAGTTCTTCCAAGCATATAATTAATCAATTTGGCCTTTTTAAATCAAAGGTACATAATCAAGCTAGGAGTCTTGGTGTTCTTTTTGATGCCGAGTTAAAGTTTGATACGCATATAAATTCAGTGGTTAGAGGTGGCTTCTTCCAATTAAGGAATATAGCGAAATTGAAACCTTTTTTTGTCTTTTAATGATTTGGAAGTTGTTATGCACACTTTTATTACATCCAGATTGGACTGTTGTAATTCAGTGTACTATGGTATTTCTCATGCATCACTTTCACGTCTGCAGTTGGTTCAAAATGCTGCTGCTTTTAGGCTTTTAACTGGGACTAGGAAATATGCGAGTATAACACCTGTACTAGCATCCCTTCAATGGCTTCCAGTCAAATTTAGGATTAGGTAAGATGTTGTAGATGTAGATGTAGATAAGATGTTATTATTTGTTTTTAAGGGCTTAAATGGGATGGCACCAAGTTACATTAGTGAACTTCTTCAGATACATACATCCTCTAGGCCAGAGGTCCCCAACCCCCGGGCCGCGGACCGGTACCAGTCCGTGGGACATTTGGTACCGGGCCGCACAGAAAGAATATATAACTTAACGTATTTTCCGGACTATAAATCGCTCCGGAGTATGTCGCATCAGTCAAAAAATGCGTCATGAAGAAGAAAAAACATATATAGCCTAAGTCGCACTGGACTATAAGTAGCATTTATTTAGAAATGTAGCCTATTTCACACAAAAAACAAAACAAAAAAACAAAACAAAACAAAACAAAAAAAAATGTTACGGACAGGACAGTTCTCCGTTACGGACGTGACCGCTCTGAAAGCGGCACTAAAAGACTGCTTTAAAACTTTCACAGAGACCTCAAACAGAAAGCAAAAAGCCTGTCTTTAAATTTAATTTCGTTTTGTATTAATTGTATCTTTATTTTGTCATAAAACACAAAGCGGAAGCAATGATGCAAGTAACTCTTTATTTGATGGGTCAGAAGACACAAAAAACAGTTCAGGAACTCGGGTGGGCTAGTGGCGCAGGGACAAGATGGTCAGCGTGCTGGTGAAGAGTGGTGACGGTGAATCCAGTGCAGGTGAACATCCAGACGAGACGAAAACCATGAAGACACTGAACAGGAACTCGAACCAGAAACAGGACTGCAGACAGGCACACGATGAACACACACTGAGGACACCAAACAACGATCTGACAAAGAGAGGACAGTGCGATGAGTCTTTATAGGTGAGTGAATTGACAGCAGCTGGTGCGGGGAATGAGATCAGCTGGCGCGCTGATCAGCTGGAATGAGCGGCCACGCCCACTCACACACACACACAGAACAACAAATACACGAGACACGAAGAAAACAGTGAATTCATGAACCGTGACAAATTTTAATCAACGTTTCATCAACCAATTGCGTGGATTTAATAAGTAAGAAGTAAATATAGTAGAAAATATTTAATCACGACACGGAGGCGCCGGCGCGTGAACTGGAGCTGATCTCATAAATGAACCGAAACTCAGTGATAAGGTAGCCTACTTGCCTCACAGACCTGAGATATAGAAAGCTTGAAATGTCTACTTTTAAATAGAACAATTCAAAATGAAAGAAAACTGACTGTTCTCTGCTTATGTAATTCGTATGAAATGTGCATTTCTCTCTGGCGCGTTCACTAGGCCTACTGCGAAGATCGAGTCAGCATCGTCAACTTCATCTTTGCACAGAAAACACTTGTTTATTATTAAACAATTAAAATGTCTCCTGCTATATTTTACATATTCATAATCATTAATTTTGCCGGTTCTTTGTGACAGCTTTTAGGTGCTTTATTGGCAGTGCCACCCTTACAACGCATCAGCACCGTAAACATGGAGATTTTTTTCTTTTGGGGGGCATTTTGTTTGTGTTCAGGCTTTCTCAGTTGTCTTTAGGGCGCGATGTTACGAGTACACTGCTAATAAAATTGCGAGTAAGCCTACACATTGGATTCACGTTTATTATTATATTTAAAAAATACCCCAGTTTTTATGCCGGCCGTATCATTTTATTTTGTTGTATTTATCCGCCACACCTTAAAGGCTGGTCCGTGAAAATATTGTCTGATATTAAACCGGTCTGTGGCACAAAAAAGGTTGGGGGCCGCTGCTCTAGGCCTTTAAGATCTGTACAAAGGTTTCAGCTAACCATTCCTAAGTCTCGACTAAAATCAAAAGGAGACGGCATTCTCTGTTGCAGCTCCTTGTTTATGGAACAGTTTACCCATCCATGTTAGATCTTGTGCCACCCTTGATGCATTTAAATCTCATTTCAAGACTCATCTCTTCTCTCTTGCATTTGATTGTAATTCATTTTTGTAATTGTTTTATACTTTGTTTATTGTATGTGCTGGGCTATATGTAAAGCATGTTGGCCAACGTGTGTTGTTTTTAAATGTGCTATATAAATAAATGTGATCGATTGATATTGTTTGAAAAAGGCTGTTGCATGGTTCCTCAAATTAAAAAGCCTGCTAAGGATACTGGCGGAGAAAAGATAAGATACGTCCCACTGTGTCAGGCCAAATGGGTCACAAAGTCACTTAATTAAATGACTTCCAAGAGGCGGAAAAAGAGATTATCCGCTACAGCCAAAATCGCATGTAATGCACCAGCACCCTGTACAAGTTGTCTCCAATTATACAAGACAGCATTCTAAGAGTAGGCGGCAGGCTATGCAAATCAGTTTTGCCAGAGGAGTCCAAAAACCCAGCTCTATTTGCAAAAGACCATCATGTATCTCACCTCATACTCAAATCCATTCATGAGGAACTGGGCCATAGTGGCCGTAACACATGTTATCTTACAGCAAAGATATTGGATAACTAAAGCCAATACTGCCATAAGGAAGATATTTTCCCAGTGCACAGTTTGTAAACGGCAGCATGGCACTGCAGGCCATCAGTTCATGACATACTGCCATTCTTTGCCGGATCGGGTATGGGTCAGACGAGGCCGATCCATATCCGATATTGTGCGTATGCCGTATGCTATTCTGTGTTGTTGTAAAAGGCACAAAAACATTATAAAGCATCATAGAGTTTTCGTGCACTATATTATAAGTGTTCTAAAGCCATTATATAGTATAATGTGAGGTAGTGATGAATACTTAAGTCATTAAATTCATTCTCCATTCAGCATCAAACAGCGCGTCACTTTCAGTTACGACAGTTAACACGATGAAACTCTCTCCAAGATGATTCAGTGTTACTATTATTACACTTGATCTGTAGATAAAGGTTGATGGTTTCGCATAAAACAACTTTATTTTGCTGGACATTATTGCTGTACCTTAATACTTTCTACCGGGTGTCTGTTAGATCACAACACAGGAGTAGAGAGCACTAAAATTGTTCTTCACGCGCAACTGTTAAAAGAAAAGGCTCAATAAACTATTGCATAGATAGATACTGTATAATACACTACTGTCAGGGATCCACCAGATCTGCACACTCCACCCACTCGTTCACTCTCCTGTTCTCATACTGATTCACCACAGCTGCACCTCATCATCACCTCATCATTCACTCCCTTTAAATACAACCCTTCACCTTCTGTTCATTGTCTGGTCTCGTCATTACATGGATGCACAAGACTCACTACCTGTTACTTACCTGATCTACCAACCTGAGATACTCATCTTCATTCTTCATTCCGATCTGCCATCTGCCATCTCCGTTGATCATCTTCATCATCCGTTCTCCACTCTGGTTTCCACTCCACCTGCAAAGACATTCATATTACTATTCAGTAGGGATGTAACGATACACGTATTCGTATTAAACCGTTCGGTACGAGGCTTTCGTTTCGGTACGCATTACAAACCGAATGGTTCGTTGGACCATTTTTCCTGCCGAACAACATTTCGTTATTTCAAATGTAGGCGCGCGGCAAGCGCGCTCATAATCGACCACAACATCAAATGACAAACGTAATGAAAGCGGAACGAAACTGCGCTACTCCTTATTTTGTGCTTCACGGACCGTTTATCAGTTTGGACCAGTGCAGCGCGAGCCGATCGATGTTGATCAAGCGACACTGTTACTACACAGCGCTAATAAGAGATCCAGTGAAGAAAGCATTTGAATTCGCCACTGAAGTAATAACATCGCTGCAAGATCTAGTGAGAAGCATTCACATTTCTCCGTTATTTACGGAGACATTGTGCTTTCAAGTAACGTTACGTCGGTTTTATTTCGACATTATGAATAAAATGGCTGCCCTCAAATGTTAATCTGAAATAAAATAAACCTTTGTTTATTACTACTACAATATTACATCTGTTTTTGTTTTATATGCTCCTAAAAAGAGTCAAGTATAGCTCCATCATTGCTCAAAGTAAAAAATGACCATACTTTATGATGTTAGTTTTAGTTTAAAAAAAAATTAAATCATGGAAATTTATCTGGCATTTCTTTCTTTTTGCTGTATCGAAAACGTACCGAACTGTGACACCAGTGTATCGTATTGAACCGAACCGTGAATTTTGTGAACCGTCACACCCCTACTATTCAGCTAAGTTCTATCTTCATCTCAAGTTTGCATGACCTACTCACCATTACATCTGCTGGTTCCATGCTTCTGTTCTCAATAAACCTTGTTTTATTTACTCACCTGTTTGAGTCTTCTCTAAACCTGACACTTAGTTTCAACCTTTCAGAACTTTATTTTCAGTTTTGAATCATGGCAGGATATTAATCCCATAAATTTGTAAATCAAGAGGTCCTCGAACACAGAGAGGCTGCCGTCAGGGGAGGGGAAAAAGTCACGTCAGAAATCCCCAGTGCATGCAGCACGCTGGACATCGCGACATTACATAACAGTAAACAAACATTCAGAACTTTGCCAGTTTCAGAGCCAGCAGGGATACTATTTCGATTAAGTTTTGCACGGACGTTTAGGATAGTGTTCAGCGTGCTACACCAATAATAATGTTGAATATATTCTGACATTGCTTCGGTTTCTTTAGTTGTGCCCTGTCTTTTGGTTTGTCACTATGCATATGTGTCCTGTAATTGTTTATTTTGTTGATATTTTTCTAAACTGTGTACTTGATGCATTTAATAATTTGGAAACAAAGCTAGCTTTTTGAAGCTTTCCAAAGCAAGTTATATATTTTTCTGAAACTAGATTCCGGTTGTGCAGTGAATCACAGATAAATGAGTACATAAAGCCTGTGTCTCAACACTATTGACCTTGTTCTTGAGTCTAGCCTTCTCTACGATTTGAGTAATGTTACTGTTAAAGGTGAGCACATTCAAATGCTTAAGACAGTTTGACTTCCAAGTGATAAGTAAGGCCTATAGTTGCCTACCTATACAGTTGATACATGAAACATCCATTTTTAGCAACGTTATCACACTCTTGGCCTTTATTAATGTTCTTGTAAAAAATGCCGAAATACATTTTTGAGATATTTAAAGCAATTACACTTTTGAGGGTACAGTCCTAAATCTGTTTATATTTGTGGTGCAACACATATTTACATAAATGCTGCCTTTTTCCGATATTTGTTCAGGGCCAGCTATGGCTACGTCTTCAAATACCCCCCCTCCCACAAGATGATGGTCTGTGGATGTTTCTTCAGAGCCGAGGGATTCCTGAGGAAAATATTCAGAAAATGCAGCAAGATCATGTACAGTAGGTGACAGCACATTCATTCCTGCAAAATATTAATTTTAATTGTTTTACATTTTACTGAATCTCAGCAGATTATACAAGTAATCATCATAAATTGTAACCCTATTACATTTAGTGCCAGTGCTTCCAATTTCTTTTTTATGCCAAGCACATCTGCCTCCCCCAACAATGCATTCATCTCTTCCCTATTCTAGCCCTGTAAAATAAGGTTTATAGGTATCTTTAGGAGTCAATTCACTCTATATTTTGGTCTCTACCCTACATAAACAAGTAACAGTAGTCAGACTGTAACAGTAACAGTGCAGTAGCATCACCATTATACATTCAGGCAACATGCTGACTTGTATGTTTGAACTAATAAATAAATACACAAAATAAAATATTGTGCCCTTACAATTACTGCTTTCCATTTTGTTGTGATTTGATATTGTTTTAACAGGATGTAGTAATGTTTAGATGCCAGCACAGGCCTTGGTCGGGAGCTGAAGTATGGAATCAATATGGAATAGCAATATTATGGAGTACATAATAGCAGTAATATATGGGAGAAGTGCTTTTCTTGTAATTGAGGTAAATGGTTATATAATTAAAGAGGAATACATGAAAGTAATCAGTCCCCTGCCTAACTTTGATGTCAAGGATTTTCACTGTTAATACACTGTATTTTCAGCATCATTATGTCACTCAAACTTCATTGTTATGATTACAACCATTTTTTTAGACAGCAGTTTTTGTTTTAAATTACTTAATATTTTAGCTCCTTTTTATTCCCATGCGAAAAAAGAAACAAGCAAGTGAAGAAAAATAGAAATAAATTGCTGATTTGTAGCTACTGCTAAGAAATTAATTTTCACTCATATGGAAATATAGCCATCTCTTAGATTTAAGATAACCAATATGACTTACTGTATTGTTTTGTTTTCATTACAGATTGACAGCTCGGTAGTTGGAGAACTAGATGATGCCACTATGACTGCTTACATTCCAGCATATGGTGATAGGATTGCTACAAGGCGTTTCTGTATGGAAAAACAGAGAAAAGGTGGTGATGATCTAAAAAGGCTGTCCTTATTTGAAAAACTTAGAAGAAAGATGGGCACATTGACAAGCAATAAAGACACAGATCAAGATTTTGAGGAGGAGCATTCTATGCAGCCAACAAAGATACATCTGAGAAATAACAAAAGGGCCATGAAGATGACAAGGAAAATAGAACTAGGATGGATACACGACAAGAAACAAGTGAGAAAACGCAATGGTGGAGGAACCAGAGTTCTTGATATTTCCAAGAAAGCCACAAAAACAGAGATTCTATCACAAGTTAAAAAGCTATTTTTCCCCCAATGAGAAATCAAGAAAGGGAAAGTGGGAAGAGTTCAGTCACAACATTGTTGACTTTCAGGAAGCCTACCTTGATGAGGGTGTTCAACCCGTTCTCATACCCAAGGCGTCACTTTCGACCATGCTTCAATATCTGACGCTCAAAGCACCCTTTAGCGTCCATATGAGACGCATAACCCTACCACAGACCTAAACCTACCCAACCGAAGCGTCACATATTGACGCTAAAGGGTGCTTTGAGCGTCAGATATTGACGCTTCCGAAAGCGTCAGTTACATGACGCCTAAACCTACCCATAACCGAAGCGTCACATATAGACGCTAAAGGGTGCTTTGAGCGTCAGATATTGAAGCATGGTTGAAAGTGACAAAAAGTGACGCCTTGGGTATGAGAATGTGTTGGGGTGTTAGTGTGGGAGAGCTCTATGAGACACATAAATTGGGGATTTTAAGATTTTACTTGTTCACAGAGCACCTGACAAATGGAGATGAAGTGTTCACAGAGATGACAGAAGGAACTGATGAACAGACAGATGCAGCGAGGCTAAATGAGCGACAGAAAAACACAACAGAAGATAATGAGCAGCTGACACAAAAAACACATGACAGTGAACAGCAGACACACACTCTGGAAGCTTTTGTCTCTACTGCTGTAGAGATTGTTGATCTTACATCTTTGTGTGATACTGTACATCGGAGGTCATTTTTGGCCCTTTGCAAGGTGGACCATTTTTAGAAGATCTTGATGACACAATCTTACATGAGCCTATAGAAGAGGCACAGATAAACATCAACGCCTACAGCTCAACTCCTGCCCAGTGCTGGCCCATTAAGTCCTACTTATGAACTTTTGCATGTGACAGTGAAACTCCACAGAGTCAATCTCTCGGAGGAACTGATTTCCCAATTCAAGGATGAAGCGATGATGTCCTACCCTGTGAAATACAGCTTCATTCATGAAATGGGGGCAGATGCTGATGGCGTGTCCAGGGATGTATATGCTGCCTTCTGGACAGAGTTTTTAGACTGTGCAGCAGAGGGTGCAGATGTGAGGGTGCCATCACTATCCCCAAAATGGCAAGAGGAAGAATGGAAATCCGTTGGTAGGATAATGGTCAAGGGATTAAAGGACCATGGATATTTTCCTTCTCGGCTGGCTCAAGCCTTTACAGCAGCAATCACATTTGGTGAACACACTGTCTCACCTGATTTATTGTTTGGCTCACTAATGTTGTATCTTAGTCAGTCTGAGCGCGATCTCTTGTCCACTGCTTTGCAAGACTCCCTTGATGGTGATGATGAAGATGAGCTTCTTGATCTTATGGATCGCATGGGAGTAAGAACAGTACCAACACAAGAGAACTTGAAAGCTGTGCTTCTCCAAGTGGCCCACAAGCAAATAATCCAGCAACCAAAATATGCTCTGGATAACATTGTAGCAGTCGCAGGACCAACTCTCAGGAAGTTCTTCCCCAGTGTGCTGGATATGCAGAAGATGTATGAGGATCTTAAACCATCAACCCGAAAGGTATTAAAGTTGATCACAGCCTCTCCAGCTACTCCAGCAGAGAACCAAAGTTTGCGATTTTTACATCAGTACATCAGGGGATTGGATGAGATAGGCCTCCGGAAGATGTTGAGATTCGTGACAGGGTCTGATGTCATCTGCGTTAAAGACATTCAAGTCATATTCACCCCTTTGGAAGGGTTATCAAGGCAGCCTATTGCACATACTTGTGGCCCAACTTTAGAGCTGCCATCAACTTACAACAGCTATCCTGACCTCCGAGCTGAAATGGAGGCTATACTGTCCAGCAACTTCTACGCAATGGACATTGCATAGAAGTGTCTCACTCACTCACATGTACACACTCTTCCCTCTTGACCAGTTATAGCCTTATCAGTGCCATCTGTTTACCTTTAGATAGTGTGTGAATGTGAGACAGAGCACATAGGGGAAGTAATTAACTCAGGTGGTGCATTATGAGCGCAGGGTGATTTATTTTTTATTTTATGTTTTTCAGTTTTATCCAGAATGTCATTACCAAACTTACTGTGGAAACATGTTTTCTGGCTGATGAACATTTTGTTGATGGACTCCGAATATATTTAGCCCATAGAAACATTTACACATGATAACAAGATACAATAATCAGTTTGATTTATTGATAATGATACAGGACCATTCAAATGCCATTTAGGTTGCCCTGTTTGCATTGGGCCCAAAGTGTGTCAAATCCCATTTGGTCATGCTGAATAGTTCCACCATGAGGACAAATTTGCCATTTTGACAATGGCAACATGTTTTGCAACGTTTCATATGCAGTTGCTGTTATTACCAGACTTAAACTGTCTGTAGAAACATATTGAGTGGCTGAACATTTTGTTAATATACTTTAAGGTCCACTTAACCAAGAAACAATTATAAGCCTTTTACACAATGTATGTTATAAATGCATGTGGATACATTTTCATTTTTAAGTGATTTAGATACATGTACCAATATTTTAAATGTACTTTTATGTAAGCCATCATTTCTGTTAGCAGTTTAGGAGCATACTTTTTGGGACAATTTAAAAGAAATGTTCTTGTAAAGTTGCATTTTCATTGAGAAATTAAAATTAACTTGGACCCTGAGGTAATGTCAGCTCATGTTAAATCTTAATATTGGCAGTGTTTGGAAATCTGTTCTAACACACAGCACTGTACATTATAGGTGTTCTGCTTTTTACAAATAAAAAAACACAGGTTTCTCTCTTGTTTTGTACAGATGTTTTTAAACAAATCGGGTCTTTACTGCAGATAACACACATGGATCTTGTCTCACACAGTAGAATTACTGAGTTTTGACAGCACTCTGCATTCACCAGCACTCTTTAGACAACATATTTAAACAGTCATCTCTACATTACCAAATTTACCAAATAGGCCTATTTCCTACATACACAGTAAAACTGAAAACTGAAAAGAAAAAATGTTGCACTGCACTGGTTTAGCATGTATTTATATGATGCCAAATAATTGTGTAAAAAAAGTGCTTTATGTGCAGCCCAGAGACACATGATAACAAGATACAATAATATGTTTGATTTAAAGGCCATCCAAACATCATGTAGGTTGCCCTGTTTACAATGAGCCCAAAGTGTGTCAGACCACATCTGGTGATACGAAATAGTTCCACCATAAGGACAAATGTGCCATTTTTGACAATGGCAACATGTGATACCCTTCATTTGCAGGTACAGGGTTGTTCCCAGTTCTGTGGTTGAGATGTACTTTTTACATAATGATGAATAAAAAGAGATGATATGGAGCTCAGTTGGGAGATGTCAATTATGAAAGAGTTGTCTATTATTGATTGCTTAAACACAGTACTTCTGTCAAACATTTACACTGAATGTCATGGTATATAACCTTTTCCATCCAAACTGCAATTCTGTTGTTTTTTTGGCTCACATTCAGTCATTTGATCCAGTAGAACAACTTGTGATTATTAAATTTGGGTACGTATGTAAGCACGTAAGAACATGTAAAGATCAATGGCTTCCTCTGGAGAGGTTGGTGGATGAAGACTGTTTTCTGCCATGGCAAGGCAACAAATGTCAAACACTGTATTATCACAGGGATATGGTCCTCTCTCACGACAGTCCTCCCTACAAGCCTGCATCTTCTGTTGGGATGCCTCTTTAAGGTACTCTCTAGCACCAAAAAGTTGGGGTAGGGTGTACATCATCACTGGACGTCCACCTGGAGACACAGCATTTCTGGATGGGCGAATTCTGTGAGTGTTCCAGAGGTGAACAACATCCTGCAGTTCTCTCTAATTATAAAGAAAAGAGTGGGACAGTAAGAAAATTAGTCCACACCGTTGCAATACCACCTGCAGGCAAAATAAATGCTTATGGTCCAGTATGATACAGTAGAGCCGTTTCTCAAACAGTTTCATGCATGTTAAATTCTATATTTGAAAACAATAATCCACTAATGCAGAGAAACAATTTTCTTTCACCAAAATGTACATAAAAGTACCAGAATGAAATGAATAAAAGTAGGCTACTCATAGTGCGGTACATTTTCCTTGTCAGTGTTTTACTATTATGATGTTTTTGGGTTAATATTAGATAGCAGTTTGTGCAACGTCCATATAACAGGATTAATATTACAGCTGCAATAATGTTTGTGTTGCATTTTATTGTTGTAGATGTAGGCTGCTGCTAATTCTAACTACTTATACTGAGATCCACTTATCTCTTAAAAAGTCAACTATATGTAGGAAAATTGTGATCTACAAATTCATTTAATAATCTAATTAAATAACTAATGGTTAACGCCCATTTGCTTCTGTTATGGAACAGTTGTTAGACCTATGAAATGAGATAATTATTCTGCATGGCACAACATGTTGGCGTATTGACTAAATCTATAGCTGAATAACATATCACAATTTACATGTCTAAAGCACATTTCTTACCTCTATTATTTCAAGACATGTGAACTGTATTAGACTTTTGTCTAGGAAGTCACCGGAGAAGTCATCAGAATCTTTTAGATCTTGAAATAGGTTGATCCAGAATTGTGCATGCTGCTTCCTCAAAAATCCCCACCAATGCTCTATCCGTTGGTTATGATTGCTTGAGCCATACAAATAGCAATTTCTCGAAAAGTCGTCCGTATGATCATGTCTCATGAACATCTGCATCTGTTCCATGTAACAGTTCTCTGTCCCTAAGTCTGAGCGAATTCGGGTGGCTGTCCCATTCCTTGATAACACCGCATCAATAAAGTATCCAGCGATGACCTTGGGATCACTACTTGTAGAGTATGCATGTAGCCATATCATCATTCGTGAAAACCCGTCGATTGCACCATTGATGCAGATCCCATATGGTTTGAGTTTATCATATGAATCAACATGCCATAAAAAGTTCGGGCCTGGATTATGATACAAACGTCGCCGAAGACGATTCCGGCGCCTCAGTTGCACTCCATGGGGATCCAGTATTTTCAACAATTGCCTGATTGTCTCTTGTGTTACCACGTAGCCAGCCTGAATGCATTTCAGATGCATCATCTTATATCCGTGAAGCATACCATATCGGTTCAACTGATCCTGGAGAAACACAGCAATGTCAAGCAGAGCAGAATGTTCTTTTCGTCTGAACAGGCGCAAAGTCTTGAGGTGTCTGCGCAAAGTTGACGCACTAATAACAATACCATTTATATTACTTAAAGACAGCAGTATCTCCCAATGTCTCAAACCCAAAGTAAAATAAAACCGGATTAAACTTGAAAGGCGGGACATGTTTACTTCCATGCAATCCAGCTAAAATAGAGAAATTCAGAAAAACAGAACAAAATATTTTTTTTTATGAAAAATGATCTCATAATTCTGAGATAATTAACTCAATAATTCAGAAAAACAGAGCAAATACATTTTATTTCAAGAAAAAATTATCTCATAATTTTGAGATAATTAAGTCATTAATTCATGAAAAACAGCAAAAACTTTTTTTTCATGAACAATTATCTCGTAATTCTGAGATAATTAACTCGTTAATTCAGAAAAACAGAGTAGATTTTTTTTCCTCAAGTGAATGCAATACGCTTCCGTACAAATTCGTGTTCACTTCAGCCTTGTTATAATCAGATTCAGCACATTCTTCATCTTCAATCCTCAGCAAGATGAAGAACGCGCTGAATCTGATTATAACACGTCAGCACGTCAGAAACAGAGGACAGGGTGTGTGTGTGCGTGTGTGTGTGTGTTCATCTGAGCCTCATAGAGAGCCTAAGTCCCTCCCCTTCCGGTGGAACACCACGGGACCTTACTTCGGAAAAATATTGTATGGTAGTCAATGGCGCGAGACAACAAATATTTTGATCTCGTTTGAATTGTGCCCTGAATTACACATATGATGTTTGTCAATTTAAAATATACATTTTAAAGTCAAGAAAGTCGCAGCTTGATGTAAAACTGCTGAGGTATAAGACTTTGAAAATACGTAATTACAGAGACTACAAACCCAAAAGGCGCACATGTGACGTCATACCTTTTCTCTCAACGAATGAAGCTAACTTTACTGAAGCTAACGTCTGTTTCTATAGTCTCACGCTATAATCATAACGTTACGCCGTCATGCCTGAGTGTTTTGTACCAGACTGCACACATACGAGCAACGGATCTTATGACGTACATAGTGCGAGACGAGAGATGTAGTTCATTGAGCGATTTTCACATAAAACTAAATGTTACTCTTCTGTTTAATGACAAACTGCGACTTTCTTGACTTTCATAATTATCTTTTAAATTGACAAATATCATATGTGTAGTTCAGGGCACAGTTCAGACGGAATAAAAAGATAAGTTGTCTCTCGCCATTGACTTCCATACATATTTTTTCCGAAGTAAGGTCCCATGAGCCGGAAGCGGAGGGGAGGGACTTAGGCTCTCTATTGGTCTGTCTCTGCTCATCAATGTCAGAATATTTGAGATGACCAATCAAATCAAAGTAGGCGGGATTTATGTTCACAGAAGCGTGTGCATGTGTGTATGTGTGTGTGTGTGTGTGTGTGTTCATCTGAGCCTCATTGGTCTGTCACTGCTCATCAATGTCAGAATATTTGAGATGACCAATCAAAGCGAATCAAAACCATGACCAATCAAAGCGAAACTAAACAAGTCACGACACACTTTTACCAGAGTAAAAACACAGTAAACAAAACAAACTTCCTAGCAACACAGAGCCGCGCTAAAATCTACTGGGAAAAGTAAACACTCACAGACTGATGATCTCTCCTGTTGTTCGACTGCTTCTCTAAACATTTTATATTTGACAGTTTTTTTAGATCATAAATGCTAAACAAATGACAAAAATAATCAGGCAAACTAATAAACTTTTGTCTAATTTCGCCATTTTGAACTGAACATAGGCCTATGACTTATGTAGGCTAATGCAGGCACGGATCTTGAAAGCCCTCCCCATGTTTGGGTAGTGTGTGTATGCATGTATCCACACATGCACAGGTTCAAGTGCTCGATGTTTGCAAGCACACATGTATAAATGTGTACATGAACATAATGAACATGCTCGTGAAAACTACATTTTTCTCTTATTTTCAATCTCTCCCATTCACTTTCAATGGCCGGCAATTTTTGACCGAAATGAGATGCCTACTCTCAGATAGATGAGGCCTACGAATAATCAGATGCAAATAGAAATATAAAACCAGTCCTAATTGAAAGAAAACAAGTTGACAAAAAGATTGAATCCAATATTGGGTGATGATATAGCATAACAAGTGATTTATAAGCAAATTTTTATAGGCCAGTCATTTTTGACCGGGAACATCAAAAGTGTTGTATGGTTTTGAACACAACCTGAGGGTCAAAAAACCTGTAAAACTGGGCAAGGTTTTAAACTGATTAACTTTTAATGTAATGATTAGTTTACTGTCATTGTGAGGGGACAAGAAACATTAACAAAGCCGTTTTCATCATGTTAGGCACAAGATTAATAATGAATGTGTACATATTGAGAATTAATATAATACAATTTGTAGCCTTCAGTAAATTAAAAAAGCTCAGCTTTAGGAAGGGAAGAGACAGGGCAAGATGAGGAGACTGAGAGAAAAAGAAAGAGTGATGGAGATGAGGAGAGAGCAGGTATTGACAAGTAATTGCCCGCTGACATGGGTTTAAAGCTATTTCTGATCCTTTTATTTTTGGCTTTCAAACGTCTTGAAATGCACATATCAGAGAAATACAAATTTGAACCCCCTTATGACCTCAAATGTAGGACCTCAATAGCTGCGTTTCCACTGTCACTTCCAGGGCTTGAAGTGAAATGAGCCCCCCTTCCTCGGGGCCGACGGCAGGATGTTCTGGCCCACTGAATACATCAGGCCAAAGCGGGCCAGCTCGGGCTGGAGAGTGGTTACGAACAGAGGCGGGGTTTACCTGAGTCTGGAGACGCCAGCGCTGCATGATTCTGTCAGCATTAAAAACTTTTAAAATGATTTATCTTCTCATCTCTTTATACCGGACTATCACAAATACAGCAACTTTTTTTTTGCAGGAGCTTCCTCTGTTTCTCTGAATGAAATATCACTGTACTGGGAGAGAGTGCTAAAGCTCCTCAGGTCGTATTTTTGATCAGTTATGATCAATGTATCACTTTTTATTGTAAACCTGTAGTAAAACATTGATTCTTTGGTTTTGAATATTCAAGTAAACAACAAAAATCGCTTTTATCATGTTTCATACCTGTTAACATTGAGATTTGAAAAAAAGGGAAATTTTCAGGGTCGCCCTAATTGATTTTATTGGTCATGTGAATCACACCAAACACTGATCCCTAAACCTACGTCATTGTAACCTCAACCAATGAAATCAGCTGCAGGGCGGGATTTACGCTTAGCTGGTTTGCGCCCAGTGGGATTTATATATATATATATATATATATATATATTTTTTTTTTATAGAAAGATAAAAAATACGGGAGTATTAATTTGAAAATGGAATGATAGCGGGATAGCAAGGTAAAATACGTGAGAATCCCGGGAAAAACGGGAGGGTTGACCGGTATGATGTTTGTTTTGCGATCACGCTGTTTCCAGTGATTTCTTTCTGATTAGTTTTCTGATAAAACTTCCATTTGTTGGTGAAATGATGTGTGTGTGTGCCGTTGTTCCAGAGAGGCGTGTTACGGGTGTGTGTTAGTGAAGCGCTGTAGAGCTTCTGGCCCGACAGTGAAACACAGTGTGTTTTGGGCCCGGTGCTCCAGGCCCGAGGCTATTAGCCCAGCACGGCCCATTTAAAGCCCTGACTCGCACTGGCCCGACAGTGGAAACACGGCTAATGACTATAAAGCTCTGTCTACGGCCCTGTGTTAGGCATAAGATCTATAATGAATGTGTACATATTGTGAATGAATTTAATAACCTAGCTTTCCTAATAGCTTTCAGTAAATGAACGCGTCTGAGAAAATGATTCATGATATGATAAATCAACCTATCAGTTGACCCTGAGTTTACTTTCTTCTTTGACACAGACAAAATTAAAATCCTATATCAGTCAAAGCTCAGCTTTAGGAGGGGAAGAGACAGAGCAAGAGAAAAACAAAGAGAAAAAGAGTGTGATGCTGATGAGGAGAGAAGAGTAATCAGTTGTGTGACATGGGTTTAAAGCTGTTGTTATCCAAATTTTTTGGCCTTCAAAACACCTTAAAATGCACATATGTAGATCAGAGAAATCAAAATTATACCCTGAACCCCCCCTAACTAGCCTACCTCACATTCGGGACCTCAGTGATGATAAAACCCTGCCATCTGCATGTTAATGTAACTAGTTAATAGTGAGCATTAGACCCTAAACTAGACCCTTTTTTAAATCATACCCTCATTGAGGGTTGAGCTCCCCTAAAATGAAAATCCTAGAATATATACCTGTTTAATTTATTTATTATTTAATTTTTTTGCTTGCTTTTAGGTTAATGCAATACATGCTTAAATATAAGATGCTTGAATGCGATGTGATTGTAAAGTACCTGAAAGTGATTGTTTGTAAGCAAACACAAAGGTAGCGAGAGAGCGCACAGGGGTGAAGAGATGATGCTAAACCCACAAGCGGAGATAAGAATGATGAAGACTACAGTAATGGAGAAGAGTGTAAGAACAATGAAGAGAATAGTGTAGTGGAAGGCGGAAGGACATCCATCTGTCCTGTATAACGAAGCATTAAGTGAATAGGAAAGCCAAACCCTATCGAGGGACGCTTGATGCATGCTTGACTAGAGAGCCCTTAGCTTAGCTGATTTTAAGTTTTTCAAGTGCTTTTTGTTGTAACCAATAAAATAAGTGTTTTCATTATTACGATAGCCTCCTGTGAGAACTACAAACTGAGCCTCAAAAAAGCTCAAGCACAAAGGGGTCTTCTCCATCACTCCTGAAGGACTCTAGCCTGCGGGCGGGGGGGTAGCTCATGGTTTAGGCCAGATTTGACTATCCTTACCCTAGCTGATAATCATATGCTTAAACGTGTAAGATAAAAAGACACACATGATGGAGTTGTGTATTTTGTCCACATCTACAGACGTGTGTTTCTATCTCCTCCCCTTGTGTGTTAAACTCTATAAAGAGAGAGAACATCTACATTCTCCACTCTCGCCTCTTCTGACACAGAGAAATCCACAGATTCAGTTTCTGCTCTCACAGTTTGAGTTCATCATGAAACTGCTTGTTCTTCTTCTGTTGCCTTGCCTCTCTCTGAGCGTGGTTGTGAAGGGTTTTGGTAAATGCGATAAGTTCTTTTTGAAGGAAGATCCTCCTAAATTCACACCACAATGGGGCAAATCAGTCCAGAAGATCTGCCAGTGTCTTGGGGACAACAAACAGCAAATTTATCTTTATGCAACTTTGTACAGCACAGCATGGAAGATCCCCATCTACTCTGCGTATGTGTTTAAGAAGAGCATAAGTGTTGGGAGGTGTGATGTTTGGTACATCGAACCTCAGGTAATTATTCAACTGTATATTATTATAATACTGTATATTGGTCACACTTTATATTAGGTGTCCTTAAACTATTATGTACTTACTTTAAAAAATAAAGTACAATATAGGCTTATGATGTTGATTTAGTCCTGTAAACACTTGTGCTGTTATTGAGGATACGGGTGTCACGTTTCTGTGTTTTGGTTTAGTTATGTTATCTAGTTTTCCCCTGTCTTTTGTGCTTTTGGTTTAGTCCTGTTACTTAGTTTCTCCTATGTTCTAATTAGTCATGTCTTTCACCTGTGTCCTGTCAATCACCTTGTTAATTATCCTGTTAGCCCCAGTGTATTTAAGCCCTGTGTTTTCCCTCAGTGTTTGCCGGTTCTCGTCTTTGTATGGTTGTGTTTTCCTGGTGTTTTCCTGGTGTTTTCCTGGTGTTTTCCTGGTGTTTTCCTGGTGTTTTCCTGTAACCTGAGTTTGTGAATAAACCAGCTGCATTGAAATTCTGTTCCCTCGTCTTCAGCAACCTGCACAAACCTGGCAACGGGTAATATTAGCACAGGTTTACTGGTTTAAAGGGTTAACAGTGTCATTATAGATGTAATTACAGAAAAAAATACAGCTATAATTTACATGCAGGTATTTTATAAAATATAAGTACAACTGTAAACATTTTTATGTACACAAAAAGTGCACTGTATCAAATGATTTATTAAAATGTTAGAACATAGTAGTTAAAGACACCTAAATTAAAGTGGGACCAGTATATTTATTTGAAATTGTAATAATTAATGTGAATTTTGACAGTCTGAGTTGTTGTTTTTCTCTCTCATGTCCTTTAGCTGGATGATGCTAAGTCTGTGGCATGTATGAGACCTGAAGCTAACATACAGAATATTGGTAATAATCAGGCTATGAATCGTGACTATGAAGGACAGGACCCTAATAAGCCTAAGTATGACAGAGGTCACCTCTACCCAGTTCAGCACACAGACGATCCTCTCTCCATGCTGGCCACCTCCACCCTGACCAACGCCGCTCCACAGGACTCAGATTTCAATCAGAATCAATGGAGGGATCATGAGAAGGCTGTTAGTAAAGATCTGAAAGACTGTGATAAGGCTTATGTGGTGACTGGTGTAGTTCCTGATCATAACATACCACAACTGAAAGATAGAGTGACTGTCTCAAAGTATTACTGGAGAGCCACCTGTTGTGTGAAGAAGAAAGGTGTGTACATAGGGAGGGGTTACTTTGGACCTGATAACAATAATGCAGTGCAGACATTATCAATTATAACCCTACAGAAGCAGCTGATCACAGATTACGGTGTGAATGATATTGTAATTTTCCCAGGCCTAAAAGGTGGTTGTAACTAGTTCAGCCTTTAGCCTATGAGCTAAAAGTGGATGATCTGGCATCTGCATCTCTGACTGGAGTTGGTAATATCTGGAATCAGATCTTCATACTCTAGATCATGACTTCATAATCCTGTCCTGCCTTTCTGTTATTTTAATGAAGATCTCCAGCCATCTTTGTCCACTTCACTGTTTCACTGTTACTGGATTAACATGTGTGTGTAATAAATGCTGGATGTGTAATCAGTTACATTTAATAAAGACAGTGTGCAAATGTGTCTTAATGTGTTTAAACCCTTTATACAAGCACACATGCTGCACATCTGAAACATTCTTGCTGGAGAGAGGAACAAAACAAGGATGCCCTTTGTCCCCTCTCTTATTTAATTTAGTTATTGAGCCATTGGCGGTATCAATAAGAACGAGCGAGGAGATAGAGGGCATTGAAACAGAGAGCAGTTCCCACAAGATATCGCTTTATGCCGATGATGTACTTTTATTTTTGAAGAATCCTACCAAATCCCTTTACTAACAAAAATGATTGAAAACTTTAGTAAGTTTTCAGGATACAAAATAAACTACGAAAAATCCTTAGCTTTTCCGCTTGGCGATAGAATAAGCTCATTAAGCTATCACCCTTTTAAAGTGACCACAAAAGGATTTAAATATCTTGGTATATATTTTAGTGCAGATCTTTCAAAATTGATAAAACATAATCTTTTACCTGTAATAGCAAAAATAAAAACTGACCTTCTAAGATGGACTAATCTCTATTGGACCGCATAGCCATAATCAAAATGAATGTTCTCCCTCGCCTGTTGTATGTTATCCAAATGCTACCTATTTATACTCCATCCAAAATGTTTACAAAAATACACAGTGCGGTAGGAGTATTTGTGTGGAATAACAAAAGGCCAAGGATGGAACTTCGAAAGCTTCAACTACCAATCAAAAAAGGAGGACTTGGCATCCCATTACATTTTATCATTGGGCTGCACAACTAAAATTCATGGCAGAATGGATTAAAAAAAGCCATTTCTGCTTTCCATATTTAGAAGGTATAGGTCTGGATAGGGTTCAATTAGAACACCTTCCGTTTATATGTTTCACAAAAATATATAATAAGATTAAGAAAAATTATATATTGGAAAATATCTGTAGATCTCTCAGTGCTGTTCGTAAATATTTTGGGCTTGACAAATATTCATTGTTGGCTCCCATTGCTAATAATCCAGATTTTAGACATACCTGTATCGATGCTGGTTTTAATGAGTGGAGAGAAGCTAGTATCATAAGAACGTCGACATGAAATCATAATTGACCCTATTTACTTTGTTAGCGCATATTACTAGTCTTGTAATTAGACTTACTAGTCTTATTACAATAGTTTGCCGTGGTAATCTTTAATCAAAGTCTGAAAAGTTACTTCCGGTCTGGAATGGCGTTCCTTCTCTGATGACGTCAGTTTGATGGCTTGGGTTGGGAAACGCTGAACCACTCCCTCAAACCGTCAGTCTGCTATGAGCAGAGATGGAGAGGAGGAGCGCTGAAGTAAAACCCTGCCCTCTGTTCAATATTCCCTTTCACTGGGAGATACGTCACAACATTGGAGAAAAGTCGTTTGCAACTTCCGGTTCACGCGGACTTTAAGTCTTTTCAACAATTACAGTATGAGTTTAATATTTCTCAAGCCCACTTCTTTCGATATTTACAAATGAGAAGCTACCTTAGTTCTATTGAATACTATAAACAAGGTGGGAAAACAAATGTGCTTGATAGCATTTTATTAAAGGCAGCTGCATTGAAAAGTAAAACAATGACATATATTTATGACCAAGTTACAGCAAATAATAAAGGTTTAATAAATATTAAACAAAGTTGGGAACTTGACTTTGGTGTTACACTGGAAGACCAGATATGGAGCAAAGTAGTAGATCACAGTGATGCGCGGGTTGATCCGAAATGAGCGGGTGCCTGCGGTCACCCGCGGTTACGAGTCATCCAAAAATATTTTTAATTATATTCGGGTTGCGGTCGGTCGGGTCGTTTGAAATAAAGATGCTAATTAAACCTTTGTAATTTATATAGTACTAGAGAGCATATGAGCGGAGTGGAGTGGTGAGAATCTCCGCTCATCGCTCACGGAACGGTTCACCCCTCCGCTCCCCCGCTCAAAGCTACATCAGGCCGCTCCGCTCATCATCGCTCAGCGCTCAACGAGGTTTGCTCCGCGCTCCGCGCTCCACTCAAATCGCCCCCCGCTCGCTCCAAAAAAGGAAAAAAAAATCTACATGTATATCACTTTTAGCTTAGACCACAGCCTTACCTCCCAAAGAACTAATGAGCAACAACAACATTTTTCAAATAGAAATGTTTTATTTCAAATTACAAATTAGGCCTATGTAAGAAAAAATAGCCTACAAAGTCCTGTAAAATTAAACGAATAAATGGGCCTCATAATATAAGTAACAATTATATAAACAAAAATATAGCTTACATAAAAATTTTAAAAGTAAATTTACTATTAGGCCAGAATTTTGATAAGTGAACTTTTGCGCAACGCGCACGATTAAAATTTAAATGGGCTTATCCTATATCCATTGTAGGCCTACACACAAACTGCTGTAAAATAAAACGAATAAATGGGCCTAATAATATAAATAAAATTTATATAAACAAAAAATATATATAAAAAATATACGTAAACGTTTTAAAAGTAGACTAAATTAACTATTAGGCCAACATTCTTATAACTGAATTTTTGTGCAGCGCGCAGGATTACAATTTAAAAATGGGCTTGTATCAATTGTTTGAATATTACGCTATATTTAATTTACACTTTGTTACATGTTACCGTACTCAATTTGCTAACCTTTTGCTTTCTTCCCAGCGTGTTCACATAGCACACTGCATGTTTTCGAGAGATGTGTCTTTTTAGATTCCAAAATGAATCTTTACTGACTGAAACGATTTCTCCACATTCGTTTTCTTCTACCACATTAGTTAGTTTTATATTATAGTACACCTGTATGACTTCTTACTTTCCTTTTTGAAGTAGGCTACTTTTTGAACTCCATTATTGAGCCGAGTTTTGACTGAAAATAGAATCCATCTTGCAGTCATCAACAGTAGACTGAGTCAGGCTTGACTGAGCATGCTTCAGAATCGTGGTGTGCGCGGAGCGAAATTGGAGCGGGAAATAGGGCGACGCTCCGTCCTTTTAAAAATGCCGCTCTGCGCTCTGTCCAAGATCCGCCCGCTCGGGCTCCCCGCTCGCTCCCTCTCCACTCCGCTCACATGCTCCACAATTTTCTATGAAATACATACCTACACTTTATTGGCTGAATAACTGGCGCGAAGATGACGCACGAGCTCAGTCTGCAGGTAGAGATGGAGGCGGCAAGAGAAAAGGTGAAGACTGGGGAGTGGAAGCTCCGCAAATACACACAAAGTGTGGGAGACATTTGCCGAAATAATGAAAGATGATGACCAAAGTGCTGGCTTTGTCATGTGTACTTCTTGCTATGCATTTACTACTTTTAAAAAATGCGGGTCAGGAAGCGGGTCGGGTACAATATTTTCTTCTTTTTTTTTTGCGGTCCGAGTTGCGGGCAGGGCCGGGTTTCCCGATAACGATGTATCTTAGCTCTTAAGAGCGCTTTCTACGTGCAAAGTTACGAACGCTCGCAGCAATTCCACGAGCGTTTCCCAAAAATGCACTTAACATGAACGCGCGAGAACGCGCTCTACGTGCTACTTAAGAGTCGCTGTCCATTTGCGAAGTGCTGAAATATAACCTTATATGGAATCGTATTCTGAACGTTTAACCTAATAATTATCATCTGTTGTGGATTAGCAATCAAGACAAGTCTATAATCTATATAAAGCACCCAGGGCCGGAGTGGGACTCATTTTCAGCCCTGGAGTTTCATGCCTTAGACCGGCCCACTTTAGTTCCGGACTGACTATTAAAATATTGTAATTAAACCCTCAGTATATAAGGCCCAATCTTTCAAGGGCTATCTGGCCCTTCCCCCTACCCCTCCAACCAAAAAAGAATTGAGACAACCCTACCCCTTCACGGGAACGTGCAAAACGGAGGGGTAGGGGCAAGGGGTGAATTGGGATTGAGCCTAAGTCTGCAATAGTGCACTGTTCTGTACAGCCTTGTAATTCATTGAATTTTTCAAAAATATAATTTTCTATTCACAGAGATGAAACAAAGATGTAATTTTTAACAGATTTAAAGGATTTATTTTATTTATTTTTTTGTTCATTCATTTAATTTTGATAAAAATTATTAGATTAAATTATTTATATTTTTTTGTTTTGTTTTGTTTTCTGACCTTTTTAATTATTTAATTTATACATTAATTTAACCAACAACAAAAAAGAGTAATAAAGTGTACAATAAAGTACAATCAAAACCTTATATTATAATCACATACATTTGAATAAAGTTCAAGGTGTAATCTGCCGGTTGTCCTGCAGGTGTCCTCATAAATCTGTCTTCTTACGATGCTCTTGGGGATGTACGATTACTCCAGAGCACTCGTAGATCTACGAAGATTTTCAAGTGCTACTTAAGCTACGATGCTTTTGGGAAACAGACCGTAATATTAAGATCAGTCGTACGATCGTTTTTACGATCAACTTAGGCTTACGATGCTTTTGGGAAACGCAGCCCTGGTTAGTTGAAAACGTCGGTCGGGTGCGGGTTGTTTATACTTTGACCCGCGCATCACTGGTAGATCATGCAAGACAAATTACTAAATCAAACAAATCATACACTGTAAAAAGTGCATATGGCTTGTCATTAGTTTAAAGAACTTTTTATACTTGATCTGACTCAATAAATTCACTTTTCTGGCTTGTCGTTGGTCTAATGTAATTGAGTTTAGTTGTCTTGAAGTAAAACAATTTGTTTGGGTGTAATTTAAACTAATTGCTTTAAATCAAATTACAATTTTACGTCCACGTCCAAACCACGTGACTACTGACGTCATCAAGCTTGGGTCGAGAGAATTTTCTGTTCGGCCGCCATCTTGTTTTGCTGTATGAAGACCGTTGCGGATACGCAATTTCCACAGTATTGGTGAGTAATCCTAAAAATAAGTTTTCATTAAGTTTTATCACCGTTGATATACATTTGTATAATATTAAAGTAGAAGTCAATGCACTCATGCATGTGTTTGGTTGAATATCTTTTATTTTGGTCAGAGTCATCTGATATTTCAAGTACAGTTAGCTAAGTTATAACTGTCAGGCCTAATAACGATGGATAGCCATTAATAAATACTTAAGTAGTAACGTTAGATAATTTGTGGACTTTTAATTAGGCCTACATTATTTATTTGGGTTTTTCATGCATCGAAAATTATAAGGCGGCCGCCTCCGTCTAATGTCGTTCCGATCCAGCTGTCCTCAAAACTCAGACAGGCTCAGATAGGCCTGTCGCGATAAATAATCAGAAATATATATCTTTGTTACTCAGTCATTCACAAATTCTGATATAATTATTTAGGTGGTGTAAAGCCTTTTAATATCTTGTTGTGAGGGACAGAAGAAATTTTACATCGTTAAATTAAAGTTTGCGCAAACTCGACTTCCCTCCGCTGCAGCTGTCAATCATTTGATCCATTCAGCATTCAAACAGCGCATCGCGGTAAAACTCCTCGTCTACCAGATTTAATAATCGTGACAGCCCAAGTTCAGATACCTATTTTCCAAGCAGGATTTTACCACCTTCAACTCATTTTGATCCAGAAAAAACCCTAAAATAGTATATAATTGTTACTATCGATAGAGATTGTATATAATACATTGCGTATCTGCATTTCGTTCATTGAGTGGATTGCATAAAGTTTCTGACATTCGATTGATGTAGAAACATTGGTGAATGAGAAAAATAAAGTAGCAAGAGTGGTTAATACTTTAAAATTAGTCAAGCAACAGTTAAGTTGGTGTGATGATCATGCTTCAAATCAAATGACAAGTTTGCAATTGCATTCTGTTTAAGCCACGTGACCACGGACAAAATTCTTATTGACCATCATCTTCTTTTGCTGCAGGATAACCTCATGGTGGACACAAAATTACATATGGTGAGTAATCTTACAAATTAAGTTAAGTTTGTTTTTATCATACATTTATAATCACATGAGGATCAGTTAACTGATTAATGCAAGTGTTTTATCAAATAATTCAAAGTTTGAATTCAAAGTGGACATCAGAGAATTTACACTTATCAATATATTGCACAGCACTGAATTGAGTTATTTTTAGTGTCATATGGCGTTTGAATGGTCATAGATATTTTATTTTAATTGAAAATGTCTACCTTGCCAAGTATTCACTTTAACACATTTGGTTGTGTCTTAAACATTTGCCAAAAAATCTGTCTTTGTTGGTATGTGTGTTAATTCTTAAAGTGACAGTAGCCTCATATATACATACTACTGTATAACCTTAAAATAATAAATATATGGTAAATACTTGATTGATCAATTACGTTGTTGACGTTTTAACACACTGCAGTAGGTTCCGATTACGTCATAAAAGTTTAAACATGCATACACGCACGCAATGACCTATTACATATGTTACACAAAATACATTATTTTATGAAATCTGTATGACATTACATCTTTGCAACTTTGAAAAGAATTATTGATAAACGTTCAAATTACACCAATTTATTTAACGTATTATTTATAAATATCTAAACTTGCAAAATTTTTGGCTCTTAGGTGCAAAAGCATATCCATGCATTTTAATATTCTTTATGAAAGTTGGTGATTGCTGTGTTTGTCTTTTTTAAGATACAGATGTTGAAAGACAACAGTTTGGAGTCATTGTAGTCCAGTCAGAAGATAAAGGTAAGTAATTGGTCTCTTTTTGGTAAGAGCAGTTGAATTTATGAATTGGTTCTCTGAGTAAGAATTGTTTCCTTTTTTTTTTTTTGCTTGTGTCTCTTTCAGATTGGCCAGAAAGATGAAGCACAGAGAGAACTTGGACAGTTTTTGTGCTCTGTGAAAGTGATGGTCTAAGCACTCCCCTGGACATCAGCATTGTCATTGATGGTATTGAGGTTTTACATGAGTTGTCCTCAGTTGCATCTGCTTGTGCCATGATGTTTGGAATCACGTACTGAGAACTTGAGGTATCCTGAAGTACTTAAATATATCTTTGAGGCCTTTCAAAAAATTGTCATGGACATAGCGAAGATGCAAATGGATTTTAAAGGGTTAATTCATCCAAAAATGAAAATTCTGTCAGTATTTACTCACCCTCAAGTTGTTCCATCCCTGTAAGACTTTCGTTCATCTTCTTGACATGTTCACAAAAGCAACACAACACATGCGCAAGAACTGAGAAGATGCCGCAGATGGGTCTCGATGTAGTGTTTGAAATGGTTCTAAAGTGTGCATTTACTGGATGTCCGAATCGCGAAAAACCAACGAGAAAACGTATAAGTTCCTTGCCAATGCTGCTAAATGAATGGCTTACCTTTCAACCTTTTCCCATCAAATGATCGTGAGCGTCATCTTCTCAGTTCTCGCGCATGTGTCGTGGCGCTCTCGTGAACTCACTCAAGACCCAAACTGAAGAAAATTAATAGTTGAATAAAGTCGTAATTTTTGTTTGTTTTTTGTACACAAAAAGTATTCTCGTCACTTGATAAACTTAAGGTTGAGCCACTGTAGTCACTTGGACTATTTTAACAATGTCTTTACTAACTTGTCTTGGCCGGCAGAATGAAATTACATAGCAACCTATGAAGGAGTGAGACAGCTTTCAGAATCAGATCTCATTAAAAATATTTTAATTTGGTGAACTAACCCTTTAAATGTTCCTGCATGTCATGTCTTTTAAGGAGCTTTCAATGTTGATTTGTTTCAATGTTTTTTTTTTTTTCAATGAATTGATGTTACACTGGATGATTTATCAATGCCATATTAAGGGCTTTTCAATGTTTTCTGTTACATTCAATTAATGCAAGATAATCTGAAATGTCGAGTGACAATTTTACTGTAGCAAATGGAATTGATGTATACATTTATTGATGGATGTTTGTTTGTTTTTTGTACAAAATTACATTGTTGACGGTTTTATTATTGAATGTATTTTTTTTATTTATTAAGTCATGCACTAAAACGGTTTCAGTATTGACTTTTGTAAATCAAATGAATTCTTCATCAAATGTTTTTAGAAATAGTGGAAATTCTGGTTTCTGTGAGTTTGTTGGAAGATTGCACTAAATAAACAGTTAAATGTTTGATTCCAGAGTGTAAAAGGCTTATTTTTTCAGACAAAATTTCGGTGATATTTCATGTTTGTAATTTTTTGTATTTAGTTTGATATTTAATATATAAAAGTTTTAACAATTAAGTTAATCCAAATAATAATTTATAATTTAATGCTAATTAAACAAATCTCTTTGGTTGAAAGAGTATTTTTACTTTCAGTTGACTATGGAAATGTGATTTGAGTAAATGAATTTTTTTAAGTTGAGATAAAGTAAACCGATTACTTGTAACAAGTTGAAGTAATTTTTTTTACTTTGATCCAACGACTCATTTTTTTCAGTGTATGAAGTACAATATAAAATCATTAACAAGCTGCATGTGACTCCTTTAATTCGAAATAAATATGACACATGTCCAAAATTTTGTTTGAAGTGTAAAAGGGATACAGGAACTTATTTCCACTTAATATGGACCATCATTCTGGTCTTCGGTTGTTCAGGAAATTGAAAAATCTTTTGGGATTAAAGTGCCACTGGATCCCAGATTGTGTATCCTTGGTGTAAACAATTGTGTGCTGGAAACAAAAACAATATCCATAATGTTGTATGCTGCTCACCTTTCCATACTTCATGTTTGGATTAAAGAACACACTCCTACTTTAACTCTTTGGCGTGAAAAACTCTTGTCACTGTTACCATACGAAAGACGGCATAATGTACTGGACGGAACTCTGGATACTTCTGTAAATGACTGGTCTCCCCTTAAAGACTATTTTTGATGTGAATGGCAAGCAATAACATGTATTAATATGGATTGAAAACAAGAAGTGTACATTTATTGGATTCAGACTGACCCCCATGCTACATCTAATAAGTGGGTTTTTAACAGCGACTTAAACACAGCCAACGACTTTGCTGATCTGACAGAGTGCGGGAGGTTATTCCACAGTGTAGGACCGACTCGAGAAAACGCTCTGTCACCTTTACGTTTAAAATTTGTTCTTACAGTCACAAGGAGATTTAAATTTTCCGATCTCAATGACCTGGACGGAATGTATACAGACAACAACTCAGAAAGGTATGGTGGTGCCGAATGATGTAGTGCTTTAAAAACCAGAACAATGATCTTGTAATGCACTCTATACTCGACTGGCAGCCAACTTAAGGATCTCAATAAAGGTGTAACATGGTCCGTTCTCTTCGCTGACTTAATCAATCTGGCTGCAGCATTTTGGATGTTTTGCAAGCGTGCCAGAGCTTTTTTATCAATCCCAGCATACAGTGAATTACAATAATCCATTCTCGAGAAAACGACCGCAGAAATAGCTCTCTCAAAATCTGTTGGAGATAAAAATGGTTTGGTTTTTGCTAAGAGCTTTAAGTGAAAAAAACTAGATTTAACCACAGAATTTATTTGTTTATCCATTTTTAGCTCAGAGTCCAAGATAAAACCAAGGCTTTTGACCTTTTCAGAGATTGCAACTGCCGGGGGGGTATCGTTTAGTCGCTCGGACACTAAGTGGGAATTGGGGCCGAAAACTATCACCTCAGTTTTCTCTTCATTTAGTTTTAAAAAATTTGCTGCCAACCAGTCTTTCACCTCCTGAATACAAGCTAATAGGTTACCAAAAGTATTACTATTTGACTGTTTTACCAAAAAATTAATCTGTACATCATCTGCGTGAAAAGACATATTGTGTTTTCCGAAAAATAGAACCAAGAGGTAGCATATATAGGTAGCATATATAGGTAGCATATATAGAGAGAATAAGATAGGAGCTAAAATTGAACCCTGGGGAACCCCACACAATAACAGGGACCTCCGGGACATGCAATCTTTTACACACACAGAAACAGATCTATCAGCAAGATACGAATTAAACCACTTAAAGGATTAGTTCACTTTAAAAAAACTTTTGCTGATAATTTACTCACCCCCATGTCATCCAAGATGTCCGTGTCTTTCTTTCTTCAGTCGAAAAGAAATTAAGGTTTTTGATGAAAACATTTCTCCATATAATGGACTTCAGTGGGCCCCAAACGGTTCAAGGTCCAAATGACAGTTTCAGTGCAGCTTCAAAGGGCTTTAAACGATACCAGACGATGAATAAGGGTCTTATCTAGCGAAACGATCGGCCATTTCCAAAATAAATAAAAAAGTTTAAGTTTTATAAGCACAAATGTTCGCCTTGCTCTGTTCTGTGATGCACGTTCGTGACGTCACGTAATACGCAATTACGTTGAAAAGGTCACGCTTGAAATTTTCTTTTAGGCTTTTTAATATTAAAACACCCAGGATACGCACACGAAATGGGCATTTTAAACGATAAACTGACACAAAGACATTTGAATATGTGTGTATGGTCCTCCTTCCGCACATTTGTAAACACTGACTCGGTACTTCTGTCTACGTCAAGCGCGACCTTTTCAACGTAATTGCGTATTACGTGACGTCACGAACGCAGTGGTTCAAATTAAAATCAGTGTTAAACAAATAATTGAAAATTAACTGGATCATGATGCTTTAAGTAATTAACCGAATACATTAATCTACAAATTACATTTAACAGATTTTATCATATGTGTGATACAATTTAAAACCAAGCCTCTTAACATTGTAAATTATAAGACAGCACTTTTTAAAGGTATAATGGAGGATTTTTTACTTCCGGGTGGATCACCTATACTATTGGTCCTCCTAATTGTCAATCATTCTGGTGAATCAATCAAACTTATTCAAAAAGTGGAGAGGGCAGGTCTTATCTAAAATTCGGAAAGATCCTCCACTATACCTTTAAGTTATTATTGTTACGTGCTTAACTGGTTGATGTTTCTCTGAGATTTGCTCATTTCTTTCTAAAAGGTATTAGTTATTCCCAGTGCTTTATGCATATAATGTTTGTCCAGCAAAGCTCTGGTAGTATTTTCTAACAACTAAAATACTTTCTTTATGTTGTTTTCATTTTTCACGAGCTCTATATTTTAAGATGTACTAGGAGTTGATAAATCACATTCAGTTGATGTGAAGGGCGTATGTCAGCGGTGTCCTGGTCCTGGAGGGTCAATGTCCTGCAAAGTTTAACCCAGTAAACACTCCTGAACCAGCTAACCAAGTCTTCAGTGTTACTGGAAATATCCAGGCTTCACTCTCAGAAAAACAGGGTACAAAAGCCGTCACTGGGATGTTACCCTTTTAAAAGTACCTTTTTATTAGTAGTAGCCTTTGATATGCACTCTTACCTTGTGAAAGGCTCCCAGCGCAGTCACAGCTCGTGTTCCTGATGAACTGTGCTGGAATAGGCTGGAGGTAAACGTGGCCCTCCAGAAGCGGGATCGGTCACCACTGGCTTGGGTTAAATGTTGTTAAATCTATAAATGAATCTGCACAGATGTGTGTGTGAGTCAGTCAATACAATGGAAAATGTAATGTGCAAAATGTTATTTAATCTTCACAACAATGCATGCAACCAAACCTGAACATGATTTGAGAGCGGCAACACGTTAACACATCCACACTGGGGGACGCTCACCCAAAACACACACAACCCCCAGAAGTCATCCATGGGATTGCTCTCAGTTACATATTTTGTCAAAAAAGCAAAGACAGCTCAATGCGGAGCAGACACACAGAAATGAAGACGCCATAAAACATCCACAATGCAGAACGAATACAGAAACACACACATATAGGCCTACACACATATAACACCATGTTCAGGTTTGACTGTATTGTAAAAAACAATGATACTTCAGTTATTTGACCAAGATTATTTTTTATTGTTATAATAATGATTTTATAATGTCTAACACAAATCTAAATGAAAACTTGAAAGATGAATACCTTCAGTATGTGGCAGACGAGCCAGTGAGTGATGCGCTTCTGCCATCTAGTGGCTGTCCTTGAAATTACATATTTTAATATTAAATGTGTTTGTTTTCCAGTAGATGGCAGCAATCTTCCACTAGAACACGGCACACTGTCCGCGCTATCTCCATGAGCGAAAAAAAAAAATTAAATTAGATATAAATTATAACAAATGCAAATACATTTTGCATACGAGAGTTACATTATGCATGTTTAAAAAAATACACTTGTTATTAGTCCTATGAGTTATGAGCTCAGTTTGTAGAAATAATACTGGCATTCAATTAGGAAGAGCACACAGCAGCTTCTGGTGTCACACACACACACACACTCTCTCTCTCTCTCTCTCTCACACACACACACACACACACACACACACACACACACACACACACACACACACACACACACACACACACACACACACACACACACACACACACTCTCTCTCTCTCTCTCACACACACACACACACACACACACACACACTCTCTCTCTCTCTCTCTCTCTCTCTCTCTCTCACACACACACACACACACACACACACACACTCACACACTCTCTCTCTCTCTCTCTCTCTCTCTCTCTCTCTCACACACACACACACACACACACACTATAAGCCATTCAAATCATAAACAATAATGTCTATAAAAGCAAAAGTCTCCCCTGTTGAGACATGCTCACTTTGTCATGCTTACTTTCCATTCCCACATATCAACAAATTTAAACAAAATCTTAAAATCGAGACAACTCAATATCTGACAAAGAAACAACATGAAAAGAACATTTTTTTTTATATTACAGAAGAGGGCCGAAGAGACCGTCCACCTGAGGAGAAGACTGCAGAGAACTGAGGTGATGATGATGATGATGATGATGATGATGATGATGATGATGATGGAGAGGAAGGAGGTTATTGTCAACATGGAAGACAGAGAGTTCCAGAAGAAAACCAGAAAGAGTTGATCAGAGAACATCAGCCAATAACAGTCATAGAATAATCTCAGGCACAAACGGTCCACTTCTGTAAACCTAAGGCATTAGCAGGCAAAGAGTCATGGACTGAGACAGATTTGGCTTAAAGGTGAAGATGCTCTAGCTCTGGGTCACAGAAGATCCACTGAACAGGACAATGACATTCACACACCTTCAACAAAAGGAGACATCATCATACGGGACGAGTGGGTCCCTAAATCTGTGCCGAAGAGATGTTTGATGGGTCCACAAGAGGCAATCCTCCACTGAAGCACAGGACCAGCTTCACTCCAGTCGCGGACACATTTATAACATCGAGCATCAGTCTGAGAGACTGGGGAGACTGAGTGAGAATCTGACCCTGGATGGACTTGGGCTTCGCACAGACTACAGTGAGAACTACGCCTGCTTCTGTTCCCTATTCAAAGAAGAACCAAGACTAGAAATCCAATCACAGTTAACTCAGTGCCATAGACGCCTGAACTAACTGCATATTTGAGGAATGAGGACAATGATGCAATCCCACCTTTTATATTGTAATGAGATCAAAAAGTAATCTGATTACATATTGCACGTTGCTTGTAATGAGATACTTGTAACTGTCTTTCCGTCTTCGGCGTTGATGCCTCAGTCTTCGCGGATGGTTTACGTAAGCCGCCAGTCTGCAGATCGAGGAGTTAATCACCGGAATCTTCGCTCTTTACGTGACGGGAGTCCGGTAACATTTATGATTCCTCTCTGCAATCCTCCTCCGATACCACTCCCACTCCAGTGACAATGGCGTTGATTAACGCGAGATCTCTGGCAAATAAGACCTTTATTTTGAACGATATTTTTCTTTCTCATGAAATTGATTTTTTATTTGTTACTGAGACTTGGCTTAATGCTGGTGAAATGACTCCTCTCTCTGAACTTTCTCCTCCTGGTTGCAGTTTCTTTAGTACCCCTAGGTCTGTTGGCCGTGGCGGGGGTCTTGCAGCTGTTTTTAAAGACCAATTTAAGTGTAGACTTTCACCTTCTGCGTCTTTTTGCACTTTTGAATCTCAGTTAATATTACGCTGAATTCTTTTAAATCTGTGTTATGTGTTTTGATTAGAGGTGGGCGATACTCCAAATTTTGGTATCGATCCGATACCAAGTAAATACAGGGCCAGTATCGCCGATATCGATACCGATACCAATACTTTTTAATTTTAAAAGCATGCACTTGAACTTGTATGCACTTTCCTGTGCTAGAGCAGTGTGTCATGATTTATGAGGTGAATGCATCATTAATATGCTAAATCTGAAAACGTTTTCATGACTACTAAATATTTTGTGATTTGTGCTCTCAACTCGCCTGTAATTATTAGTCAGTGACTTTTACAAAACTACCCTAATTATAGTAAAAGTACTATTGTACACTAGCCTACTGTTCAAAAGTTTGGGGTCTGTAAGATTTTTAATTCTCTTCTGCATTTATTTGATCAAAAATACAGTAAAAACTGTAATATTACAATTTAACATAGGCTATCTGTTTTCAATGTCATACTAAACTGTAATTTATTCAATTGATCAAAGCGTAATTTTCGGCATCATTACTCCAGTTATGATGATAATTAATTTTAATATGCTGATTTACAGCTCAGAAAACATTTCTTATTATTATCAATGTTGAAAACAGTTTCATATGTTTTTGTGGAAACCATGATGCAGAATTATTTGATGAACCAAGTTGAAAGAACAGCATTTATATGAAGTAGATTTTTTTAACAGTGAAAAACCCTTGACTGTCACTTTTGATCAATTTAATGCATCGATCCTTGTTGAATAAAAATATTAATTTCATTAAAAAAAAATCTTACTGTCCTCAACATTTTGAACCGTTATATACACTTTTGCTTTGTTTATTGCAAAATAACTCCCGATTGTTTCTCTGTCATCTAAGGCTTCGTTTCCCAAACGTGCCTGTGAGCTCAGCGAAGCACCAGCAACGAACGCTCTCTGTGATTGATTGGTTTCGTCTTGTATCCAGATGACTAGTAGAAAAAGTTCTATCCTACACAATTATCCGCTAACATTCGCTTATTTTTCCACCTAGAAGCTTATTTTACGCACTGAATTGCATGCTAAATTAATAAAAATTACTGGTAAAAAACACACACATTTGGATCGATATTTTTATGTGAGGATCGATTTTCGATACCACGTCAGTATTGAAGTATCGATATTTTAGGATCGATCCGCCCACCTCTAGTTTTGATTTATAGACCCCCAAACTTTCATGGGGATTTTATTCAGGAGTTTTCTGAATTTTTATCTGGTATTATCCCTTCTTTTGACAATATTCTAATTTTGGGGGATTTAATATCCATGTGTGCTGCCCTTCAAAGCCGCTGGTCAAAGAATTTTTAAATTTATTAGAGTCATCTGATTTTTTACAATGCGTTTTGGGTCCAACTCATGAGCGTGGTCAAAGAGCTGATAAATTGGCTAGATCAAATTATTTCTCTGTCATCATTTCCAGAAACTGTAATAATTCTAGAGTACTTTTCTCTACTGTAAATGCTGTTTTTCACCCTACTGTTACTCCTTCACTCACTCCTTCTGCTGACATGTGGAAGAGCTCTTAAACTTTTTTATTGATAATGTTGATGGAATTAGATCCCAGATTTCATCTGTTGGCAATGATTTTATTGCTTCTGTTGACCCTCCGAACCAATTAATCAGTTTTATGCCTGTTTCTTTGCAGCAGATTAATGATATTACTGCTCATATGAAGCCCACCAGGTCTCCTGGTGATGTGTCCCTTCTTCTCTGTTTAAGAAAGTACTTGATTGAATTGGCCCAAGTATTCTGTCTACTATGAATACTAGTTTGTCATCTGGTGTTGTTCCGGTTAGTTTTAAGCATGCGGTTATTCAGCCCCTTTTAAAAAAAAACGGCTTAGACCCTTTTGACTTGAGTAGTTATCGTCCGATTTCAAAATTGCCTTTTATTTCTAAGATACTGGAAAAAATTGTGAATGCACAGCTTAATGACTTTTTAACGAGGAATAACATTTCCGATAGATTCCAGTCAGGTTTTAGAGCTGGTCACAGAATCTGCTCTTCTGAGGGTCTCTAATGATATCCTGCGAGGTGTTGACTCTGGAAACCGTGTTGTTTTACTCTTGTTAGATCTTACAGCGGCATTCGATACAGTTGATCATAACATTCTCATTGATCGTCTCAGGGATCAGGCTGGTATTCAGGGCTTAGCCCTCAAATGGTTCTCTTCCTATTTGAAGAATAGGACTTTTTCAGTCAATTTAGGGGATTATTCTTCTTCCGTTGCACCTCTTGTGTGTGGGGTTCCTCAGGGCTCTATACTGGGACCAATTTTATTTTCCCTTTATATGCTCCCTCTAGGTTCGATTTTTGAGAAATGTGGGATTCAGTATCATCTGTATGCGGATGATTCTCAAATTTATTTACCACTGAAGCATGGGCATAAATGTGCCATTCAGTCTCTTCATGCATGTCTGGCCGAAGTTAAGTGTTGGCTTGCAAATAACTTTCTCCAGTTAAATGAGGATAAGACCGAGATGATTTTATCTGGAAATAAGGGGTGTGTGGATGATGACTGCCTGGGGTTGTTTCCTGGGAAAAAACTGTCTAGCGTGAGGAACCTTGGTGTCATTTTTGACTCGGAGCTTAAATTTGACCAGCAAATCAATGCTGTCGTTAAGAATAGTTTCTTCCATCTTAGATCAATATCTAAATTGAAATCTATCCTCTCTTTTGACGATATGGAGAAGGTTGTTCATGCCTTTGTGTCATCCCGTTTGGATAATTGTAATGTGTTGTATCTGGGTGTGAGTCAGGCTTCTCTCTCCTGTTTGCAGCTCGTTCAGGACTCAGCTGCCAGACCTTTAACGGGTGCTAAGAAGATAGAGCACATTACTCCAGTGTTAATTAAATTACATTGGTTACCCATACGATACAGAATTCAATACAAAGTGTTGTATGTTTTTTAAGTCTCTGCATGATATAGCGCCTGAGTATGTTACTGATTTAATCAGCCGCTGTCAATCCAGTAGATTTCTGCGCTCAAATGATCAATTGCTCCTCATGGTTCTGTGATCCTGTTTATAATGTAAAGGTGATCGGGCGTTCTCTGTCGCAGCTCCTGGCTCTGGATGACCTTCCTCTGTCTGTAAAAACGTGTCCTTCATTGGGTGTTTTTCAGAGTGCGCTTAAAACTTTTTTTTTTTTTTTAGCATTTGATAATGCTTTGCAAGTTGTGTATGTCATATGTTTGCATTGTTTTTATGTCTTTGTTTTTATTTTCTCTTTTATACCTTCTGTACAGCACTTTGGTTCCACTTGTGGTGTTGAAAGTGCTTTATAAATAAAGTTGAGTTGAGTTGAGTTGAGTTGAGTTGAGTTGAGTTGAGGAACATCAAAAAGTAATCTGATTATGTATTGCATGCTACTTGGTATGAGATACATGTTACATTAAAAAGTAATCTGATTACATATTGCATGTTGTAATGAGTAATTACCCCTAACCATTACCTGCCCCTAAAATCTGATGGAAATTATGGTTTGAGGAGACTAGGTAACCCTACAAACAGAACTCTAATATATGATTGGTTGATAGGAATGTTGTCCCAGGATTCAGGAACATGTCCTACTTACAAACATCACACAGTTCTCATGCTTTCGCTAAATAAGGCAGAGATGATCCTGAAAGGCAGGAGATGTGAAGTCTAGTGTGATTAACCTTTTAAACTCCTCCACCTTAGAGGAAGCTCCACCCGCCACAGGAAGACATGGAGCGTAACCTCCTGCACACACACAGCGGCGTAGACAAGACCCAGAGTACCTGAGCCAGACAGCATAGAGACGTTCAAGACACGACATATCTACAGGACAGAGGTGTAACGAGTGCCTGAAAACCATACTGGAGTAAAAGTACTGATACCTTACTGTAAAAATGACTCCATTACAAGTTACAAGTCACCAGTTCCAATACGACTCAGAGAATCTGATTTGAACAGTCCTTAAGTATTTTACTCATACTGAACATTGATTTGTAATATGAGAAATCATGTTTACTTTCTAAAATCTAAATAAAACCGAACACCTGAATATTGCAATAAATAAAGGTCAGCACAACAGCCTCTTAAACGTCTACAAACTCTCGAGTCTCAGTTCAGCTCAAGTGCACAAAAAGGCCATTAGTACACCAATATCCTTCAAAAAGCTCTCATCAATATAGTGGATAAATAAAATAATGTTAAGTACAAATGAATAATCAAAGTCTACTTGCACTGGATGTGCTGGTTTCGGCCTCATCATGACCTCATTATGACCTCATTTCCTAAATCAAACACCTGTGATTCACATCTGCCTGGTAATGCGCTCTCCTGCATGTGAAGTAGCCTTGTGGACAGGGTTGTGTGAGTAAAGGCGAAACACACAGATGTAGTTCCTCCACTGTCCTGTAGATGGAGATAGCGCTTCTTTATAGCAGTGATAAACTATAATCTGCTGCAGGGAAAGTGAGGTGCTGTGCAGAATGTAATGTGTAATTGCACTACTCTTCACAAATGTATTGGAGTAAAAAGTACATTTACTTCTTCAAAAATGTAGTCAAGTAGAGAGTAAAAGATGCTAATATATTTTATACTCAAGTAGCCAAAAAGATACTTAAATACAGTAACTAATTACATTTCCTCCAGTACTTTACGCCATTGCTACAGGAACAGGTTTGTTGGTCAGTCAGTGCACTGCGTAACGTATGTGTTCTGAAGCGGCCAATGAACGATATCAAACACAAAACACTTGCTGGTTACATAACTCTATTGTTCTGAGACTGTTCTTCTGAAACATCTCTGTCCTCATGACTCTTTCCTCTGGACTCTCGCTCGGGTGTAGAGCATTTCATCCTCGGATAGGAAGCTCTATTCCCTGCAGCGAGACCTCGACAGCAAGTCTCACCTCTGCTCACAGATATGCTCTCACATCATTAGATGTAATGTGTTTTTTGCAGTGGGATACACACTATACACACACATTGGCCCTCATTTATCAAAAGTGCGTACACCAAATTTCCAGCGTACACCTGGCGTACACCCAAAACCACGTTGACTTTGAGATTTATCAATATGGACGTTGGCGTACGGCACGCTCAAATCCTACGCCAGCTCAGGAGGTGGTGTACGCACGTTTTGAGTGCGGGAATGCGCAAAAAAACAATTCCTAACACCACAAAACGCACTGACAAACTAAAAGATATGATATATTATGACCCACTGTAAAAAAACAACAACATAGTAATTATAAACTTCAGTGTTTATTTTTGTGCAACATGGATGTTTGGAACATCTTCAATGTTTCATTTGTGTGACTTTACCAAAGCATTGGAATTGTAGGCATATGTATTCCTTAAGTTGCGAGCCTGTGCGCTTTACCTGACGTTTCAAGCCTTGTTTATAGTTTCGCCTGGCTCCGCAGCGCGAGTCTCCGCAGACTGCGCACGCACCTCCCCAAACGGACGAGGCGTTTATACTCGACGCGCTCGCCGTTGTACTATTCTTTGAAAAGATGGTTAGGCCAGGGTTAGGCCCGGCAGGTGCGCACGGACTGGGTTTAGTAATGAAAGGCTTTCAATGACCAACAAAATAATTCAGACTGACAAAATAATAAAAATGCCATTCTTCTTCTTTTAAATAATAATAATAATAATAATACAAATAATAATAACGACATTCTTCTTCTAAATAACAATAAGCGTCATTAATAATAAAAATCTAGAAATCAATTTTGTTTCTTTCCACTTCCTTGGTTTCGCTTTCTCTTTCTCAAAGAAGTTTCTCTTCTTTGCCGTCTTCCGTTAGTCCATGGGCCAGACCAGATATTGGTACCATCTGGGTGGGCAAAACCATACCTATACTAAATTGTTTATAGGGTTAATATAAGTTAATTATAATATGATAACCTTTCCACAGGCCCAGCTTTTTATACTTTTTTTAGAATTAGTCATTTTCCTACTTTTATGTATTAGAATTATTTTTGAAAAATACACAAACATCCAATACCGTAATAACAGTGATCTAATATTAATCCCAAGCAAACTAAAATATATTGTACATATTAATAGGCATAATAAAGTCGATATCTTTAAATTGAACATTGTTTTGAGATGTAAAAAATATAAAAGAAAAGAAAAATAACATGTATTGTCGACTAAAATGAAATGTACGGAAGATTTGTTCTTAATTTTTGTATAATATATTTGAATTAGTTTTGTTATCAGGTTCATGTGGAATATATTAGGTTTCAGCTTTGTAACACAAGAAAAGAAGAAACATTGAATTTCAGGTAAATATTAACACATATGCCGAGAAACCCCATTATATTCCAAAATCTGTGCTTATATTGGTCACAACCTTCATTGCTATTATATTGCCGTTTTCTAACCACAAAATAAACACACACCCAGCTAACAGGGAACGTTCCCTGAACATTCACTAACGTTCTTTAAAAGTTGTGTAAATGTTAGTACAAAACATTATTAAAATAATGTTTTCGGAACGTTCATATAACGTTATTAACGTTCTTGTCTTTATGACATTATTTGTGATTGCTGAACTCATGACGTTGATAGAAAACGTTTTTAGAACAACATTCTCAAATATCTCAATATCTCAAAATTGGTGGGAGATGAGAGGTTTGCTGTAACGCGAGACACGGCGAGACTTGGCAGAATACAACATGGCGTGCTTCTGAAGCAAGCAAACAAACAAACGCTTAATTAATGATAAAAAATAACAATATATCAAGTCAAGTAAGTAATTTATATCTAAAAAAACACATTAAACTTGGCAATCCTGGATCATAGGGAGGAGGATTTAGCCAGCTTGACGAGCTTTATTGACGAGAGCTACCAGTGGGTCGTTATGGGAAAATCCAAGAGGAGTCGGAAAGACTCCCCCAGGGAATCCTCTCCGACATCACCAACCGGGAGCGACACAGCGGATATATTTATATATACATTTATATAGCGCTTTTAACAACGTAGATTGTTTCAAAGCAGCTTTACAGAGATAAGCGGATAATTTAAGGTAACAGATATTGTTTTGGCTTTATAGCAGAGTTAAGTTATTTTCCATCTAAAGTTAGTTTTGATTGATTTGCTTCCGTCGCAACGATCATTTGTTATTAAATTAGGGGCCGCTAAGACGACACCATTCCCTCTACACAGACTTTAAACGCGAACCTGTGAGAAACGCTGATGGCGTTCACATGCGCATTTAGAATGGGTTCTATAGTTATGTGCGTTTGAATATATGCAGGTTTGGAATTCCCTACAAGCCAAGCCTAAACAAAGTACTTGTCTTTCCTTATAAATTTTGATAAAGAATTTTATTTTATTTTGTTGCTTTGGGGTAGGAACGCGAAACGAATTTTCCCGACAACGCCTTATCTGTAGAGTGGTAAAGGGATCCTCCATAGGGAGAGACTAGTTGGCACTTCAGCACTGCGTTGTCATCGGTCCAGGCGAAGGTCCTTCATCAGATCTGGATACGGCCTGGATCCGGCAGGCTGCGGGAAAACCTCGGGATAAACACAGACACTAAAATTAGCGTAGATGCCATTCTTCTCATGATGTAACGAGTACATCAGGATTTATGGGAAGTGTTCCCGGTTCCAGCTGACCTAACCTATGCAGCCTAACATTAAATTATAGAAGTCTATAATGTATTATGTGAATGCTAGGTCAAAGAGATGTGTCTTTAGTCTGGCTTTGAACTGACAGAGTGTGTCTGCTTCCCGGACAATGGTAGGAAGGCTGTTCCAAAGTTTTGGTGCTAAATAGGAGAAGGATCTACCGCCAGCAGTCGATTTAGATATTCTAGGTATTATCAACTGGCCGGAATTTTGAGATCGCAATAGACGTGACGGACTATAATGCGTTAAGAGCTCGCTCAAGTACTGCGGAGCTAAACCATTTAGTGCTTTGTAAGTAATCAGCAATATTTTAAAATTTATGCGATGTTTAATAGGGAGCCAATGCAGTTTTGACAGAACTGGGCTAATATGGTCATACTTCCTGGTTCTGGTAAGAACTCGAGCTGCTGCGTTTTGAACCAGCTGTAGTTTGTTTATTAAGCGTGCAGGGCAACCACCCAGTAGAGCATTACAGTAATCTAGCCTTGAGGTCATGAACGCATGAACTAATTGTTCCACATTTGTCAATGAGAGCATATGACGTAATTTAGATATATTTTTAAGATGGAAAAATGCAGTTTTACAGATACTAGACACGTGACTTTCAAATGAAAGATTGGTATCAAAGAGCACACCCAGGTTCCTAACCGACGACGAAGACTTAACAGAGCAGCCATCGAGTGTTAGACAGTATTCTAGGTTATTACGTGAGGAAGTTTTTTGTCCAATAATTAGAAACTCTGTTTTTTCAGAATTTAGAAGTAGGAAATTACGAGTCATCCAATTTTTTATATCCGCTATGCATTCCGTTAATTTTGTGAATTGATAAGTTTCGTTAGGTTTTGAAGAAATATAGAGCTGAGTATCATCGGCATAACAGTGAAAGCTAATTCCATGTTTCCTAATGATATCTCCTAAGGGTAGCATGTACAGAGTGAACAGCAGCGGTCCTAGTACTGAGCCTTGTGGTACGCCATACTGAACTTGTGATCGATGAGACATCTCTTCATTTACTGCTACAAACTGATAACGGTCAGATAAGTATGATTTAAACCATGCTAGTGCATTTCCCGTAATGCCAACATAGTTTTCTAGTCTATTTAAAAGAATGTTGTGGTCAATGGTGTCAAATGCAGCACTAAGATCGAGTAACACTAATAGAGAGATACAACCACGATTGGATGATAAGAGCAAATCATTTGTGACTCTAACGAGAGCTGTCTCGGTACTATGGTACGGTCTAAATCCGGACTGGAAATCCTCGCAGATATCATTTCTTTCAAGAAAGGAACATAGTTGTGAGGATACTGCCTTTTCTAATATCTTTGACAGAAAAGGTAGATTCGAGATCGGCCTGTAATTGACTAATTCTGTAGGATCAAGTTGCGTTTTTTTAACAAGCGGTTTAATCATAGCCAGCTTAAAGTTTTTTGGTACGTATCCTAGAGACAAAGATGAATTAATGATATTAAGTAGAGGATCTATGACCTCTGGAAGTATTTCTTTCAGTAGCTTAGTTGGTATAGGGTCTAACATACATGTTGTCGATTTAGATGATTTAATGAGTTTAGTAAATTCTTCCTCTCCTATAGCAACGAATGAATCAAATTTTTCCTCCGGGAGACTACAATGCACTGTCTGATGCGATACTGTAGTAGACGGTTGCATGGTTATAATTTTGTCCCTGAAATGATCAATCTTGTAAGTGAAGAAGTTCATAAAGTCATTACTGCTGTGTTGCTTGGAAACTTCTGGGCTTGAAGCTTTCTTTTTCGTTAGTTTAGCCACTGTTTCAAATAAATACCTAGGATTATGTTTATTTTCTTCTAATAGGGTTGAAAAATAAGCAGATCTAGCAGCTTTTAAAGCCTCTCTGTAAGCAATCGAGCTCTCCTTCCATGAAATGAGAAAAACCTCTAGTATTGTTTTCTTCCAGTTGCGCTCCATCTCTCTGGCTGCTCTCTTAAGGGCCTGAGTGTGCTCGTTGTACCACGGCGTTGGACTATTTTCTTTAATCTTCTTTAAGCGCAACGGAGCAACTGTGTCTAAAGTGCTGGAAAAGAGAGAGTTAAACGTTTCTGTTGTAATATCTAGTTCTTCTAAGCTATCTGGGATGCTGAGATGATGAAACTGATCAGGAAGATTATTAATAAAGCAATCTTTAGTGGCAGAAGTGATAGGTCTCACATATTTGAAACACGGAGTCGGCTTTGCAGCCTTGGCTAAATGAAGTTTACACGAGACTAGATAATGATCTGAGATGTCATCGCTCTGCTGCAGAATTTCAACGGCATCAACATCTATTCCGTGTGATAATATTAGATCTAGAGTATGATTACGACAATGAGTAGGTCCTGACACGTGTTGTCTAACTCCAATTGAGTTTACAATGTCTTCAAATGCCAATCCCAATGCATCTTTTTCATTATCGATGTGTATATTAAAATCACCAACAATTAGTACTTTATCTGCAGTCAATATTAATTCTGATAGAAAGTCCGCAAATTCTTTGATAAAGTCTGTATGGTGCCCTGGTGGCCTGTATACAGTAGCCAGCACAAATCTCAAACGTGATTTATCGTTTACACTATATTTTTACATTAAGCACCAATGCTTCAAAAGAATTATATTTAAAACTTGATTTCTTAGTGGTTTTGAAACTATTACTATAAATTACAGCAACACCACCCCCTTTGCGTTTCAGACGAGGCTCATGTTTATAACAGTAATCTTGCGGGGTTGATTCATTTAAAGTAATGTAATCGTTTGGTTTTAGCCAGGTTTCTGTCAAACACAGCACATCTAGGTTATTATCTGAAATCATATCATTAACAATGAGTGCTTTTGAAGTAAGCGATTGAATATTCAGCAACCCAAGCTTTAGCATTTGCTCATCTGTATTATAGCCGTTTTATATTTGTTGAACATCAATTAAATTTTTTTTTTTTTTTTAATTCTCTTTATTGAGGTTTTTTACATATTAAATACAGAAAGACAAAAACACAATAACAAACAACATACATCAGAGGGCATCATTTCTATTTCCATGCTAAGCCAATCAATTAAACATTCTCACCAAAGTAATCTATGAAAGTTTGCCACATTGAATAAAATATTTCAGACTTCCCCCTTAACAAGTATTTAATTTTCTCCAATTTCAAATGACCCATTATGTCTTTCATTAAGGCTGAGTGAGCAGGGGGCATTTTTTGTTTCCAACACAAGAGAATCAGTCTCCGTGCTAACAAGGTCACAAAACAAACCATGCTGTTTTGGGTGTCCGAAAGTTGTACATTGACTGGTTTCACACCAAAAAGAGCCCAAATTGGATCTGGCTTAAGCTGTTTTTTCAAAATCTTGGAAAGGGTTTGAAATATAGTGTTCCAGTAGGTCGTAATGTGAGGACAATTCCAAAACATATGTGCAAGAGAAGCTGGCTCTTGTGAACATCTGTCACAAGAAGGACTAATGGAAGGAAACATCTTTGACAACTTTAATTTGGATAAATGCACTCTGTGTAGCACCTTGAACTGCAAAAGACCATGTCTAATACAAACAGAGGTAGAATGAACATTTCTTTGGGCTTTTGACCATTGATTGTCTGTAATAGACACCCCTAGGTCATCTTGCCAGGCTCTTTTCAAATGGTCCAATGTAGGTGTTGTTTCTTCCTGTGATAGCACATTGTGGATTTTAGCAATTAGCCCTCTTTGAAATGGATTAGACAAAAACACTGTTTCCATTGCAGAGTTTAGGGGCTGATTAGGGAAAGACGGAAATAAGCCCTTAACAAAACTTCGGATCTGTAGGTATTTAAAGAAATCTTTACTTTCCAATCTGTATTTGCTCTGTAATTGTTTGAATGTGGGAAATGTATTTTCAATAAATAAATCTTTTAAACATTGAATACCTTTATGTTCCCACTGAAGAAATGTCATATTTAAGACTGATGGAGGAAATGTATGATTATTAATCAATGGACTTAAAGCTGACGCACCCCTCCATCCGTAATGCATCCTAATCTGGGACCAGATTTTAACTGAACGAGAAACTACTGGGTTCTCAAGTTTTTGTTTTGAAATAGGCAAAGCTGAATAAAGTAATGCTTTTAACGAGGTGGTAACTGATTGGAGTAGGTAACATCCTACTCCAATCAGCCCCCTGAGTGGACAACCAAAACGACATTGAGCGGATATTACATGACCAGTAGTAACGTCGGAAACAGGGTAAACCCATTCCTCCCTGGCAAGTTGGTCTTTGCAAGAACATTTTCTTGATTCTTGGAGTTTTTCCATTCCATATAAAATATGACATGAGGGAATCTAGTTTATTAAAAAATGCCTTGGCTATCCAAATAGGAATACATTGGAACAAGAACAGAAACTTAGGCAGAACATTCATTCTAATAATATTTATTCGACCTGCTAATGAAAGTGGTAGATTTTTCCATGAATCTATATCTTTTTTCGTTTGATCATATAATTTCAAAAAGTTGTGCTTAAAGAGGCCGTTATATTCCTGCGTAATATTTATCCCAAGATATTTAAATTTAGTTGAGATTGAAAAGGGAAAGATATTAAACACATTAGTATTCATACAGGCTTTAGAATTAATTGGAAATAAGACACTTTTTGATAAGTTCAATTTGTAACCTGATACTGCTCCAAATTCTTTCAAAATTTCCATTATCACAGGAACAGATTTAACAGGGTTTGAAATATATAGTAACAGATCGTCCGCGTACAAAGAAACCTTATGATCCATTTTTCCCCTTTTAATCCCAATGAACTCCTCCGTTGCACGTAATAAAAGAGCCAGGGGTTCAATGGCTAATGCAAAAAGTAATGGCGAGAGCGGGCAGCCCTGTCTAGTCGAGCGGCTGAGAGGGAAATAACTTGAATGCATATTATTAGTCCGCACTGATGCTTGGGGTTGGGCACATCAATTAAATTTTTAACCTTAGATGGGTTAAAACGTTTTTTTGGATTTCCAAATTCGGGGAACAGACACAGTCTCTATATGATGATAGCTAGGTGAAAGAGGCTCTATGTGATGGGATTTATCTGACCTTGGTAACGCGAGGCCGCTAGCAGACGGTCGGTTTAGCCAGTCTGTCTGCTTCCTGACCTGAGCCCCAGATTGTCATGTTTGAGCTCTAAGACTATGTGCCATATTACTAGAGAGAAGAGCAGCACCATCCCAGGAGGGATGAATACCATCTCTTTTCAACAGGTCAGGTTTGCCCCAAAAACTTTTCCAATTGTCTATAAATTCTATATTATGTTGCGGACACCACTTAGACAGCCAACCGTTAAGCGAACACAATCTACTAACTATCTCATCACTCCTGCGAACAGGAAGGGGGCCAGAGCAAATTACAGTCCTTGACATCGTACTTGCAAGTTCACACACCTCTTTAATATTAATTTTGGTGATCTCCGACTGGCGGAGTCGAACATCATTAGTGCCGACATGAATAATGATCTTAGAGAATTTACGATTAGCATTAGCCAGCACTTTTAAATTTGCTTTGATGTCAGGCGCTCTGGCTCCCGGCAAACATGTGACTATGGTGGTTGGTGTCTCTATTTTCACGTTCCGTGTAATAGAATCGCCAATAACTAGGGCACAATCATGCTCAGTGGGTGTTTCACTGAGCGGGGCAAATCGATTTGTTATGGTTATCGGAACGGAAGAGTGGTTTTTAGATCCGCGACTAGAGCGATCCCTCACTGTCACCCATTTGCCCGGCTGCACAGGCTCTACTTCAGCCGGAACCGACTCATGTAAAGAGTTCACAATGCTAGGCGCATCCAAAATAGTATCTAAAGCTCTAGCACTCTTACTATCCTCAATTAAGGTTTGGATGCGTGTTTCTAATTCTGAAATCTTCTTTGCAGCCTAACTGTCTCCTTACATTTATCACATATAAATCCTATATTGCCAACAGAGAAGTCTATGCTAAACATGTGACATGAAGTGCAGGTGACAATAACAGGACAAGACATTACTCACCGTGTTTGTTGACTGATTCTTACTCACCTGAGCTTTTATGAACTCAAAGGCGCGGACGCGCGAGAGAAAAATAAATAAATAAAATAGCCGAGCGCACGGGTGGCGCGTTAACAGGCTAGCGAATTACTAGCGTTTTGTGCTAGTAGTACTAATAGCAGAAGCTAGCGATGTCAGTTTAATCAGAGATGTTGGGTAAAATGTAGTAGTATAAACAACTAGAAATGGTAGTAAATGATGGTTCAAAACAAAGAAATACAAGGCTAAGACGGAGCTTACAGCACCGAAGCAAACAAACACACTCACAGCAGGCAGCGAGGCAGACAGGAGCAATCGATCAGCGATCAGAATTCATCTGGTATCCAGCTTTGATGCGCGGTTGGGCCTGCTGGAGGCTCTTCATCGGGAAATCAAGGCACTACGTGAGTCTCTGGAATACAGCCAAAAGCAGGTAGAAGATCTGGCCGCGGAGAATAGCACCTTCCGTGAGTCCGTGAAATACTTCAACGAAGAGGTAACACGACTCTCGGTAGAAAATAAGAAAATGAAAGAAACAGTTCTAGACGTGCAGGGTAGGAGCATGAGGAATAATCTGGTTTTCGCCGGTCTGCCAGAGCAACCCGACGAAGATGCTGAGGTAATTGTCAAAAACTTTCTGCAAACACAACTGAAACTTCCAGAAGTTAAGGTTAAGGCTATTCAATTTGATCGCATACACCGTCTAGGCACAAAAAGATCAGCAGGGCAAAGACCGCGTCCCATAGTTGCTAAATTTGTGCTTTTTAAAGAAAAAGAAGATGTGAAGCGCTGCGGTAGACAGCTCCGGGGAACGGACTACAGTATGAATGATCAGTTCCCAAAAGAAATCCTGGAGCATCATAAGATCTTGTTCCCCATCAGGAGGAAATTCCTGGAAGAAGGAGTCCGCGCTGTCATCTCAGTGGACAAACTGTATGTAAATGGGCACCTACATCGAGACCAGATTACCACCCCCTGGCTCTACTGAAATCAGATATGTATTCTCTTTTCCATTTAGTTTACATGAGAGAGATAGGTTAATCTGACCCACTGGTTTTAATACACAAGATCTCTAGTCTATGCCAATAGCTAGGTTTGTTTGTTTTTCTTTTCTTTCTTTTCTTGTTTCTTTTTGTTGTTGTTGTTTTTTTTCTTTTTTTTTTCTAATGGTTTCTGCATTTATTTTTTCTTTTTTTTTTTTTTTCTCTATTTTCTTTTCTTGCACTATTTTTTCTTTATTTTTGCACACTATCCCCTGCTCTCACTCCCCAGGCGGTCATTTTATTTACACAGACAACATACACATAGAAACATACTGGTATCTGTATAAGATCCATATACACAGACATATTACATACATAGAATCACATAAATGTAAAGATACACACACACTTACACACACCATGTACTCGTTCTCATACATACACACACATACACACACACACACACACACACATTTGTAGATAGCATTCAACATACACCTCCACTATGAGCATGAACACATTTAGATTTATCACGTGGAATGTACACGGAGCCGGGACCAGAGAGAAGAGACTAAACATTCACAAACTTTGTATTTAGTAATTTGTAGTGGATTACTTTTTTTGAGTAACTTACCCAACACTGGTCCCAGCCCAGTGGTCTGCAGTCAGCCTAATCTCGTCACCAGTCTGTGTTCCAGCCCAGCAGTCTGCAGACAGCACAAGCCCGTTACCAGTCTCTGGACCAGCCCAGTGGTCTGCAATCAGCACAATCTCGTCACCAGTCTGTGTTCCAGCCCAGCAGTCTGCAGTCAGCACAAGCCCGTTATCAGTCTCTGGACCAGCCCAGTGGTCTGCAGTCAGCACAAACCAGCTCTTAGTCTGTGTCCCAGCCCAGTGGTCTGCAGTCAGCCTAATCTCGTCACCAGTCTGTGTTCCAGCCCAGCGGCCTGCAGACAGCACAAGCCCGTTACCAGTCTCTGGACCAGCCCAGTGGTCTGCAATCAGCACAATCTCGTTACCAGTCCGTGTTCCAGCCCAGCAGTCTGCAACCAGTACAAGTCCGTTACCAGTCTGTGTCCCAGCCCAGCAGTCTGCAGTCAGTACAAGCCCGTTACCAGTCTGTGGAAAATCTTACTAAATCTTACTAAAACATGGTGAAAGGTTATGGTAGGACAACAGTTAAATGCACTGATTATGATTTGAATGTAAAATAGTGTATGTACTTAAAAAATATATCACCTCTATATAAAATAAAAATAAAATAAAGTTGTCCTCCGAAGAGGGGGGGTGGAGGTGGGCAAAAAAAAAAAAGTCCACTTACTGCACATGCTTCAGCCACTTTCTTGGGAACAGGTTAAAGTGTTGGTGTATTGTGTAAAAGTGAACAAAAGAGGAAACACAATGGCATTACAATGAACTACACTAGGAAAAAAATATGGCAAATAACTCATGGCAAAATATTCTTACATTAAGTTCAGCAGTTTTCAAGTCATAGCAATTGATCACTACTCAATATTTAACAGTTGAAATGACTGTACCAGCCATTTGGATTATATAGGCCTACTTAATTTAATGCAGCAACAAATTATTTTACAGTGTAGCAAAATAATTTAAAGCTCATTTACCAGTAATGAAGGTGTTGCTGCTACTGGCCCCTGGCTGTTGTCTGAGGAAGAGCTGAACGCAGGGATGCCCTCCACAATTAACCCCAGGGCCAGCTCTTCTGCTGGGGTATAATGTGGGGGAGCAGGACCACCACCTGCTTTTTTCAGCTCAGCCTTTTTCTTGGTTGCTGTTATAAACAGACAAACACATCATTTAATGGTGTTTTTCTTTTGTAAAAGAGACTAAGAACAGTATGAATAGAAAAGATTACCATTTTGAAGAATATTCTTGTCCTTCACTCTTACTTGTTCCCATGTTCTAGTGGGTCCTGAGGTGGCTCTGACATTAAGCAATTATGTAATTATTAAAATACAAGAATATATACTGTAATAAGTGATAGAACCATAACATGATGAGCACTTACGCTTTTAATTTGTCTGCTACTTTTTGCCAGCCCTCTCTCCTGGCTTTTGCACACTTTGAGGTGTTCCCTGGCGTTTTAATTAAAGGGGTGGTAAAACACGATTTCACTTTTCTAGCTTTAGTTAGTGTGTAATGTTGCTGTTTGAGCATAAACAACATCTGCAAAGTTACAACGTTCAAAGTTTAAAGCAAAGGGAGAGATTTGCTTTTAAAGAAATCAATTTCTAAGAACTACAGAAACGGCTGATAGGGACTACACGACATTCCTGTGGGCTTGCTGACATCACTAAGCCCAATATTTACATAAACCCCTCCTCTGGGAACACAATACATAAAGGGGACGAGGCCATTTTATGTTGCTTTGAAAGTTGTTGTGGTAGTATAGTGCCGCTATGCCGTCGAAACGCTGTTATTTTCACCGAGATTGCAGGTCCACTTTGTTCAGTCTTCCTAAGGACAGTTACAATTTATTTTTAACTCGGTCCCTCATAATTATAATCCAAATGTCGCTCTCTGTGCGGCACATTTTCCAGAGGAAAGCTTCCTCAATCTACACCAGTTACAATGCAGGATTCACACAACGGCTTGTCCTGAAAGATCGAGCAGTTCCAACTTTAAAAACAGAAGCTGTTGTTTTCAAGCTACAACTGTCATGATACAAAACTGGAAGCAATTGCGGGTGAACAATATATTTATTGGAACTTCAACACAGAATAAGACAATTCAGGAAAGAAGGTTCCTCTCAAGGCGTGGTCGCGATCTCGCGAGTAAACAGCAGCTCCGGACGGTCCACACAGGGGAAGACGCTCAGACTCGGACACACAGGGACTTCGATGGTCAAGTGCTCGGTGCTGAGTGCAGGTGCTCGGTGGTCTGTGCTCGGGTGCGGTGAAACAACAGGGATCCACTGTAGACACGACAACCCGGAAGACGACACGAACAAACAGGCAGGAACAGGCAAACAACGGATGGACACTGGAATGGAGAGGTGAGTGAGTATAAATAGGGAACGGTAATGTGAATCAGCTGAGGTGGAGAATGAGAAGATTGCGAGCAGCTGGAGCACTGAACAAACACGTGAGCGGGACAACGCCCACTCACGCAAACTCACAGACATGTAAACAACAATGACACGAGACACAGAGGAAACAATGAATTCACAACCGTGACAGTACCCCCTCTCCTAGGAATGCCTCACGGCATTCCCAGAACTCCTTACCTGTCGATTGTAATCATCGATAAGGGAGTGATCCAGGATGTCACGAGCAGGAACCCAACTTCTCTCCTCCGGACCGTAACCTTCCCAATCCACCAAGTACTGAAATCCGCGTCCCCTCCGCCTGGAATCCAGAATACGACGAACCGAATAGGATGGTTCCCCATCTACGAGACGCGGCGGGGGGGGAACCGGGGCTGGCGGATTAATGCGTGCAAAAAAGACGGGCTTAATTTTGGACACATGGAAAACGGGATGAATCCTCCTGTACACTGGAGGAAGATTGAGGCGGACTGTCACCGGACTAACGATCTTAGTGACAGAAAACGGGCCAATGAATTTGGGTGCCAACTTATTGGAAACGGAGCGGAGCGGAATGTCCTTAGTAGAAAGCCACACTTTGGAACCGACGACGTATACGGGAGGCCTTGACCGGTGGCGATCGGCCTTGGCCTTGGTGCGTTCCCGCACTTGGAGGAGAGTCTCACGGGCCCTCGTCCAAGTACGGTGACACCTCTGGATGAAGGCGTGGGCGGAGGAGACCGCGACTTCGGACTCAGCACTAGGAAAAACAGGTGGTTGGTACCCTACACTACACTTAAACGGAGATAGGCCCGTGGATGACACTGGTAACGTATTGTGGGCGTACTCCACCATGGACAGTTGTTGACTCCAGGAGGAGGGATTCTTGGAGACCAAACATCGTAATGATCTTTCCAAATCTTGGTTGGCTCTCTCAGTTTGGCCATTGCTCTGGGGATGAAACCCAGAGGACAGACTGACCGTCGCCCCCAGTAACTTACAAAACTCTCGCCAAAATCTGGACACAAACTGGGGTCCCCTGTCAGAAACCACGTCTGTCGGGAGGCCATGTAACCGAAAGACGTGATCAACGACTGCCACCGCTGTCTCCTTGGCTGAAGGTAATTTGGGCAAGGGAATAAAGTGGGCTGCCTTCGAGAATCGGTCCACCACGGTCAAAACTACCGTGTTACCCTGGGAGGGTGGGAGGGCGGTGATAAAATCTAGAGCGATGTGGGACCAAGGTCTCGAAGGCACCGACAGCGGTTGAAGTAACCCAGCTGGGGGTCGATTGGACGACTTACCAATGGCACAACTAGAGCAAGCCAAAACAAAATTGTGAACATCACGAGCCATCAGGGGCCACCAGAATCGCTGCTTAACTAGAAATATGGTACGACTCACCCCTGGATGACAAGCTAGACTGGAACTATGACCCCACTGGACGACTTCTGATCGTAATTCCTCCGGCACAAATAAGCGGTTAGGTGGGCACCGGATCGGAGGCGTTACCCCTTCTAAGGCCCTCTTGACCTTCGATTCGACCTCCCATGTGAGCGAAGAGATAATCAGGTTCTCAGGAAAAATGCGCTCAGGAGTAGCTTCGTGTTCGGGACGATCAAAAATACGCGACAAAGAATCGGGTTTGACGTTTTTGGAACCCGGACGATAGGAAAGTGTAAAATCGAAACGACCGAAAAAAAGTGCCCACCGAGCCTGCCTGGAGTTCAATCTTTTAGCGGTTCTAATGTACTCCAAATTCTTGTGATCAGTCCAGACTGTAAAGGGTACCCCTGAACCCTCTAACCAGTGACGCCATTCCTCCAAGGCTAACTTGACTGCCAACAACTCCCGGTTACCAATGTCATAGTTTCGTTCGGCAGGAGATAATCGATGTGACAAAAACGCGCAGGGATGCATTCTGTCGTCTGAAGGTGAACGTTGTGAAAGCACTGCACCTACCCCCACCTCCGACGCATCGACCTCTACCACGAACTGACGTGAAGCATCAGGGGCTATGAGAATGGGAGCTGAAACAAAGCGGCTCTTGAGTTTGGCAAACGCAGCCTCAGCTGCGTCTGACCACCTGAACGCAGTTCTGGGAGAGGTCAAGGCGGTCAGAGGTGCGGCTAGTTGGCTGAAATTGCGAATAAAACGCCGATAGAAGTTGGCGAATCCCAGAAACCGCTGCAGGGCCTTGCGGGAATCTGGGATTGGCCACTCTACCACAGCCTTAACCTTGTCAGGGTCCATAAGCATACCTTCAGACGACACGATGTGTCCCAGGAAAGGAACTGACTGTGCATGGAAAACGCATTTCTCCGCCTTGACAAAAAGCCCATTCTCTAGCAACCTCTGAAGTACTAGTCGTACGTGTTGCACATGTTCCTGGAGAGACGAAGAAAAAATCAATATGTCATCCAGGTAAACATATATGAACTGATCGATCATGTCTCGCAACACATCATTGACTAGTGCCTGGAAGACTGCGGGACTATTGGAAAGCCCAAAAGGCATAACCAAATATTCAAAATGCCCCCTGGGGGTGTTAAAAGCAGTCTTCCATTCGTCCCCCTCCCTGATGCGGACCAAATGATAAGCATTACGCAAGTCCAATTTAGTGAAGAGAGACGCTCCCTGCAACCTCTCGAAGGCTGAAGACATCAACGGCAAAGGATAAGTATTCTTTACCGTGATGTTATTCAGCCCTCGGTAATCAATGCAAGGTCGCAGAGAACCGTCCTTCTTCCCCACAAAAAAGAACCCCGCCCCCGCTGGAGAAGAGGAAGGGCGGATGAACCCGGTTGCTAGAGAATCAGAAATATATTTCTCCATAACCTCTCTCTCAGGAACTGAAAGTGAATAAATCTTGCCCTTAGGCGGAGACTTACCTGGCAATAAATCTATAGCACAGTCATAGGGACGATGCGGAGGGAGAGAAGCAGCTCTAGACTTACTGAACACTTCACTCAGGTCACGGTACTCCTCGGGCACGTTTGATAAATCCACCGCTTCCTCCTGTAACACAGGAACAGAAACAACAGAACAAGCAGACACAAGACACGAACTGTGACACTCAGTGCTCCAAGCTGAGATGGTACGTCTCTTCCAATCGATGCGGGGGTTGTGTAAACTGAGCCAAGGGTGTCCTAAAACTATGGGTGTGAGTTGAGAGTCAGTGATGTAAAATGATATGGTTTCAGCATGATTTCCAGAAGTGATGAGTGTAAGTTTCTCGGTGACCAAGGAGATGGGGGGTAAAGTCTGTCCGTTCAATGCGTTGACTGTGATCTTCTGGGAAAGTGTATGAAGGGGAATCTGTAATTGAAGTGCAAACTGATGATCCAAAAAGTTACCTTCTGCCCCAGAGTCAATGAGTGCAGTGCAGTGGTGATCCAGAGTTGACCATCTCAGTCTTACCGGGAGGATGGTGGAAGTGGATGAGGTCTTACCTGCGGAGATCCCACCCGATAGTAGCCTCAAACTTACTATCGGGCTGGGCCTTTTACTGGACAGCTGTAGGCATAATGTCCGTTGCCACCACAATAGAGACAAAGGCCCTGGGATCTCCGCCTTTCTTTCTCCTCCCGGGAAAGCCGAGCTCGCCCCACCTGCATGGGCTCGGGATCGTGGGAGCCGAACGTGTCCAGGCCGCTGGACCGCTGGTTCTCACTCCTACTCGGAACTGGGTTGGTGGCTGTTCTCTGCCCTATCCTGGACAGACGGGCGTCCACTCTCAGGGCCAGGTCTATGAGTCCATTGAGCGTTGAAGGAAGGTCCAGGGCGTAGATTTCTCTCTGGACACGTTCGGCCAGCCCATGCAGGAAATGGTCCCACTGCGCCTCCTCGTTCCAGCGACACCCGGCCGCCAGGGTCTTAAACTCGATGGAATAATCTGACACCGATCGGTCTCCTTGACGTAGGTCAGTCAAGACCCTGGCAGCCTCCTTCCCCTCGACGGCTCGATCGAAGACCCGTCTCATTTCCGCCGAGAGGGCTTGGAACGAGGAGCAGCACTGGTCTCGATTCTCCCACACTGCAGTTCCCCAAAGCGCCGCTCTCCCAGTCAATAGCGTCAGCACGAAGGCTACTTTCGCCTCCTCCTTTTCGAAAGTTCTGGGCTGTAATGAGAAATGCATACTGCAACGTGTCAGAAATGGACGGCAGAAATTCGGCTCACCAGAGTATAATTCAGGCGTGGGCAGTCTGGGTTCCGACTGGGAGAGAGGCACGGGTGGTGTGGGGGGAACTGCAAGTGCTGCTGGAGGTGCTGGCGCAGTGGGGGGTTGTAGCTGATGGAATCGCTGGGTGAGCTCGGACACCTGTGTGACCAGAGTCTGGATGGCGCGTCCTGTCTCCCCCTGGCTGCGCTCCTGTGCATCCATCCGGCCGATGCACACTCGAATGAAATCCTCTAAGGAAGCCGATGAATCACCCGCTGCTCCCATCGTTTGGTCCATCCGTTCTGTCATGATACAAAACTGGAAGCAATTGCGGGTGAACAATATATTTATTGGAACTTCAACACAGAATAAGACAATTCAGGAAAGAAGGTTCCTCTCAAGGCGTGGTCGCGATCTCGCGAGTAAACAGCAGCTCCGGACGGTCCACACAGGGGAAGACGCTCAGACTCGGACACACAGGGACTTCGATGGTCAAGTGCTCGGTGCTGAGTGCAGGTGCTCGGTGGTCTGTGCTCGGGTGCGGTGAAACAACAGGGATCCACTGTAGACACGACAACCCGGAAGACGACACGAACAAACAGGCAGGAACAGGCAAACAACGGATGGACACTGGAATGGAGAGGTGAGTGAGTATAAATAGGGAACGGTAATGTGAATCAGCTGAGGTGGAGAATGAGAAGATTGCGAGCAGCTGGAGCACTGAACAAACACGTGAGCGGGACAACGCCCACTCACGCAAACTCACAGACATGTAAACAACAATGACACGAGACACAGAGGAAACAATGAATTCACAACCGTGACAACAACCTGTAAGTATGATTTTTTCGTTGATGTGTTTTCCTGTAATAGTTCGTATTGTTAATTGTACGTTGTAGCGAGGAAGTAATCAAAGGACAACGCTGTTTGGCTCCACAAACCAGTTTGTTAAATGCTAACGATAATTCATACTTATCCGACAAACACATACAAACTTGTGTTTAATATCACCAGCGCAGCGAACTTGGAATGTTCGTGGTTGTTGTCGTTTATGCGATCACTGTAAATTATTCTTTGATTATGGCTTTTATGTATTGTTTATCTACAGGCATGCTAAACATGGTTTGTGTTTGATTTGGCTGTTGTAAAGCCAATGTTTAGTGTTCGTATTGGGTTAATAGTTCTGGCGACAGATATTTAGCTACAATCGTTTTAAATATACAATCTGCAGCCTTAAAAAAAACATACCTTTCTGAGACGTCCTTTAACAGCCGTTATTGAACAGGTTCTGCTCTATTCTCTCCACTAACATTCTTTGGGTCTGATTCGTGCTCTAACTGATATGGAAATATTAACGCCGTTGTTTACTGACGCAAAAACTACCGGTAAGGGGCGTGACGTTTCCGAAACAACGTGCACTTGGCGGTTAGCGAATCACAACACACTGGGCCAGCTAACCAATCTGGGCCCATTGCGTATTTTTGAGGGCTTCATAGAACCAGGAAATATCCGACCGTTTTTACAAGGAGGGACCAGGGGGGCAGCGTTTCATATTATTTTGAAGTTTCCCCGGGCCCCGCCATTGGCTAGCGGACCATCACCTGCTGTTATCATCCCATTGACTCCCATTCATTTTGGCGTCACTTTGACAGCGAATAACTTTACATCTGAGGCGTTTAAAGACTCCATTTGTCCATTATTTATTTCTAAAGAAACACGAAAATGTATAAAAGGCTCCATTATCTTGTAGCTTACGTTATGGCCCCGTAGAAGCAGTTTTTGTAAAAATAGGCTAACGATTGCGTCATAACCACGCGACTCTCTGTCGCACAGTAGAGAGATTACTGTATGGACAGGAGGAGAAGCTTGCGCGCAATCGGGGGGACGCGGAGGCAAAATGACAAAGTAATTAATCAGAATACTTAGCGAAAGTGTCTCCTGCTCCTAGATCATGGACAGCTCCTACTCACGATCTCCATCTCTGCAAGATTCGGAAGGGAATGATTCAGATTTCTCTTGGCACAGCTACTGGAAGACAGACGGGTTGCTGACGTCACATCTACGCCGTCAAGCTCAGTTTGAGTCTGCGCAGTCGCTCGACCATCAGGAAGAAGAGCTTCTAATTGACTTCACTTGTCTCCGTTGAATCCAATGGGGTCGCTGTGTCCAGTTTATATACTGTCTATGGGAGGGACAGAGCAGTGTAGAATAATGGTTAAATATGTGAAAAATAATGCAAATTTTTAAAAACGAAGCATGAACGCATGTTACAGTGAACCCCACAAACACAATCAAGCCCCTCGAAAAAAGGTGTTTTACCACCCCTTTAAGGTTTCATATTCTGCATAACCTTCTTGCATAACCTTCAATAACTCTTGCTCTGCTGCAGAGAAAAACTGAGCGCGCTCTTTGGCCACGCTGAGCAGCCAATAGCAGCGTTGCTGATCAATGTTTCTACTATCGATACATATCCACTTTTAAACCAGCGCATGAACACGCAATTATCTCACTAATTCAATCCAGCGATACTAATCATAAACAACAGGTGTGTTCGAAGAACCCAGTTAGCCGGATCATGATCAGCACGATGATATCATCTTGGATGTCTCATTTGATCTCGGATGTTTTAAGCAACGTACGAAGAACGGGCCCCAGGCCTCTATTAGAGACCGGCCTTTATTTATCCAAACCTGTAGCCACACCAGCCATATAAAAGAGACAGGTGTCTATTTGGGACTCGGCTATTATTTGAAGTTTACGGTAACATCATTTGAAGATATTGAACTTTTTTTTTATTGCCCTTTTTTTAATTCACTTTAAAATAGACATGACCAAAACAATTAAACAAAACTCTCCTCATAACATTTTACTTTGTTTTCAAAATATAAACAAATATACAAATATTTTTTCATAAAAATAAATTATATTATTAATATTTTAATTATTTTGACAAAGTTTTATATTCATAAGACAAAAATAACTCAAAAGAAACCCTCATAAATTACCCTTTTATAACACCAATCTAGTTTTATTTATTCTTTAATTTATTTTTACATGTTAATTTTATATTTTAGTTGTTGTTATTCTTTGTTTTATACACTCTGAACTGTATCACAATGCCATATACAGCGGGGGAAATAAGTATTGAACACGTCACCATTTTTCTCAGTAAATATATTTCCAAAGGTGCTATTGACATGAATCTTCACCAGATGTTGATAACAACCCAAGGAATCAGTACATACAAAGAAACCAAAACAAATAAGCTCAGAAATTAAGTTATGTGTAAAAATGTGAAATGACCGCTGTATGTATTGAACCAATAATAATAAACTTTAGCTCACAGCAGGGATGTCCATAACAAACGAAAACAGAGACAAAAACACGAACTGATGACGAAAAACAAAATGCAAACGAGTCACCACTTACATTCACTTTTGTGTTTGGTCTTCTGGTGCAAGACAAACACACGATGAAGAAGAATGAAGCATAACCAGCTTTAATAATCCTCAAGGCGAATGTCAACTCAGATAAGCAGTCCAACACCACATCGTACACACAGAGGAGACACGAACATGAAACTCAAACAGTGTCTCTGTGCCAGGTGTTGTTCAAGCACTGAGTTTTTGACTTCAGTTAAATAGCAGTAAATGCATTATAGTTGCATCTTTGGGGCCAATATTAAAGACAAAGTAATGTAATATTTGTCCTCTAAATAGGTGAGAAAAGGATATGGCTGAAAATGAAGGGGAAGAAAAGAAAAGTTAAAATGTGCCACAATCACACTAAAGACTCACATTAACTATCACTTCACTCTGTCAATAAAAGCAAACACTGACTTTATATTTGTGGCTTTATATCAGTCGTTTGGTGAAATCTGGAGTGATGAAGACATAAGAGAACAAATGTAACTGACTTTATGTGGAATCATTTTATTATGTTATTAGATTATTGTATTGCTGAACTTGTGTCTTCTGTCCTGTATGCAGTGAACAGTGCTTTAGTCAGATCTGTGTAAATGATGTCCACTCACATGAGACTGACAGCGCTCTAGAAAAGCTCTTTTAACACATCTAATCATGTGATGTTGTAAAGACAGATTCACTTTGTAATTGTTGAACCTGATTATTAAATTAATAAAATGTGACTGCCCATATATAATGGCTAATTAGCTGAAGACAAACACTAAATGTGTGTAAAGTTCATAAGCTAGAGCTCATGTGTTTGAGTGTAAACAGCAATAAAGCCTTTAATGTGCTAAAACTAGATCATCAGCAGTGAAATGTGAACCTCTTCAGCTTTTAACTCTTTCTTGTGTAGTGAAACCTACAGACGTGTGTTTCTCTCTCCTCCCCTTGTGTGTTAAACTCTATAAAGAGAGAGAACATCTGCATTCTCCACTCTCGCCTCTTCTGACACAGAGAAATCCACAGATTCAGTTTCTGCTCTCACAGTTTGAGTTCATCATGAAACTGCTTGTTCTTCTTCTGTTGCCTTGCCTCTCTCTGAGTGAGGTTGTGAAGGATTTTGCTAATTGCAAAGAGTTCTTTTTGAATGAAGATCTTCCTCAATTGCCACCACCAGCGGGCACCTCAGTCCAGGAGATCTGCCAGTGTGTTTTGGACAACAACAATAAGAAAATATATCTTTATGCAACTTTGTACAACACAATAGGGAAGATCCCCATCTACTCTGCGTATGTGTTTGGGAGCGCAAGTGTTAAGAGGAAAGATCGTTGGTACATCGAACCTCAGGTAATTATTCAACTGTATAATTATAATACTGTATATTGGTCACACTTTATATTAGGTGTCCTTAAACTACCATGTACTTACATTAAAAAATAAAGTGCAATATGCGTTTATTGTGTTGATGTTGTACTGTAAATCACATGTCCTGATATTGAGGAGGATACTAGTAATATTAGCACAGGTTTACTGGTTTAAGGGGTTAACAGTATCATTATAGATGTAATTACAGAAAATAATTACAGATGTAATTACATGCAGGTATTTTATAAAATATAACTACAATTGTAAAAACTTGTATGTACACAAAAAGTGCATTGTATCGAATGATTTATTCAAATGTTAGAACATAGTAGTTAAATACACGTAATAGCAGACGCCTTTGTCCTAAACGACTTACAAATGAGGACTACAGCGAGTCAAAATGAAGAGGAGAAAACAACTCAAGAAGCGTTCAAAATACAAAGTTCAGGCATTGCTTAGAGTAGCATGAGGCAGAGAAGGGAGGATTAAAGGAAAAGGAAAGAATTTTTTTTTAATGAGGTTAAGTGCTCACGGTGTCAGGGTTTTAGGTAGGTGGAAGTAGTGAGGACTCAAGAGCAGAAAAATAAGGCTTTTATTAAAGGTACAATATGTAACTTTTTTGCTTTAAAAACAGCAAAAATCACTATATCTATGTTATATATATTTTTTAGTTGTGTACTTGCATTATCCCGACTGTTTCCAACAACTTTCAAACCAGGAGAAATTTGTAATTTAATTCGAAGACACGGCACGTTTCTTTATTTCCGTTTTGTCGCAGTCAATGCCGTCATATCCGCGTTGTCCCTGGTTTCCGCTCGTGCTGCCATAGCAACCAGAGCTATGAACCAGAGGCCTCTGATAGTAACCAAGGCGACAGACGTGGACAACTTTGTAGTTCGCAATGTCTATCTGCACACTGTTGTTGTTTCGTTCAAACATTATGGACCATGGCAAGCAGACTTTGTATAAAAAAGGAGAATTAAAACGAGAATCAATATCAGCGCGGTGTTTTCGAGATGCCGAGAGCTCCCATAGACAGTATATAAACGAGAGCTCCACGTCCGAGACTTCGACCGCTCCTACATGTACTTTATTAAACAGGTGAGCACATTTACATAAAACTAATCAATGTTTTCAATCAATGATAAAATGTCAGAATATGATCTGTATGTTATTCTAATGTTGATCTAGCTCACTGCTAGTCTCATACAGACAGACTAACACATACATTTCAACACATTCAAATGCATTTTAGTGTGATAGTGTAATGTTAGACCAATGAAACAGCGCTGCGTTACCTCACACGTTTAATTTGTCTAATAAACTGACCTGTGAGTAGTAATTCTGCGTGTAGTTCGGTAGAATGAAATGTCCATATTCCTTGTATATCCGCGGGACTCGCGTCGCGTGTGGAGCTGAGAGCTGTCTCTTAGCAATCCCGAACTGCTTCATATCACAGTCATGATAAAAGCATCAATGTATTTACTCATCCATAAACATTATTAGATCGGCCGGCTTGACATTGACGACAACATCCATAATTCTTAGCAAATGTTGCGTCATCAAACTACGCCTTTGTTATTGTAAGAGGTTAGCGACCCCTAGCGGCAAAAAAATTTACATACTGTACGTTTAATCAAAAAATAAAACAAAACCAAACAAAAACTACCCTGAGGGGGATGACTTGAATTGACCACAGGAGAAACACATAAGGGTTAATGCCCGACGAGGTGTCCATTGTCAGGTATTAATGGACGACGGCGAGGCGTGAACCGTACGACGTGCAGCGGATACCTGACAATGGACACCTCGAAGGGCATTAACCCGCTTATACCATGGTCACTTGCCAAATAACAAATTTTTAAAACATTAGTTTTTATTTTAATTAGTTTTACAATCGAAATCCAAAGTTCTCTTACGAGAGTTCTCTCGTACTGCGTTTTATCAAAACGCTACGGGAAAAGTCTCTTTTCACGAAACACTGAAGCAAAAATTATCCTTTAATTTTTCATATATGTAAAACGCGTTGCGGCAGCAGCAGACAGCTGAAGCAAGACGGCTTGTCTGCTCATTGGCTGCTCTGCGGCAACTGCATAAGCCTATCGAGCGCAGGCTGATGCAACATCAGACCAATGAGGGCGCTTCGCGCCCTCCTCGCCACTTCCCGCCGAGACGGGCGTGGCTTACCTCTATAAAAGGAGCTCGAGAAGGCTGACTCACTTGATTTTAATCTCTTCAGCGAAGCGCACGCATCGCTGGATCACGGAAGCAGCGTCGTCCGAAGCAAGCACTTCAGCGGGACGAGCCCTCGAAGCCACTGGCCTACGCCGCCTTCTACAGCCGTACCTGCTGCGCTTTCCGACGCCCATATCCTTTATTGTGCTCTGTTTTGTGTGTGTGTGTGAGTGTTCTCGTAGCACTCACCCCCTAAAAGAGCGGCGTCTTTCTAAAGATGCCTAAATCCTGCGGCTCGTGCAGAGCCCCACTCGCCGGGGGAGACGACCACGTTATCTGTGTTTCCTGCCTCGGTGAGGGCCATGCAGCGCTCGCGCTCGCTGACGGCATCTGCCCTCACTGCGAGCTTTTGCCTATGGTGGCTCTGAGGACCCGCCTGGCATCCTTCTCGAAGCCTGCATTCTCCGCCGCGATGCCGCGCCGTAAGAAGCGCCGCTCGCAGCGGGTCCCGGAACCCTCTCCACCCCGACCAAGCTCGCCGGTTCGCCCGCCAGCTTCACCGACCTCCCCCGAATCACTTCCTGATGCTCAGCGCCCGCAGCCCGCCGCCGCGTCATCAGAGGAAGTTGTTTCGGAGGCCGCGTCGGGGGAAAAGGATTCCTGTTCTCTCCTGGCTTCAGGCAGCGAGGATTGGGCGAGCTCTGAGGACCTCGCGCCTCCTGCCCGAAAGCCCTCAGTGAGAGCCAGCATCGAGACGGAGCTCATGCGAGTGCTCGCGTTGGCCGCGGCGAACCTCGGCCTCGAGTGGTCTGCACCGGAGCCCCCCTCTCGCACCCGGCTCGATGGTAGCTTCCTCCCAGGTGAGCGCAATTCTCCAGAATCTAAGCCCGCTCCTTTTCTTCCTGAGTTACATGAAGAAGTTGCGAAGGCCTGGAACGCGCCCTACTCTGCGCGTACACGCTCATCTGTGTCGCCTGCATTCTCCTCATTGGACAAGGCGAATGAACGAGGCTACCTCTCTCTGCCGCCGGTGGAACAGGCTATAGCGACCCATCTGTGCCCGCCCTCTGCTGGACGGCGAACTAAACCGGTGTTGCCTTCAAAAGCCTGCCGCATGACGTCGACGCTGCTCGCGCGAATATTCTCCGCCGCTGGGCAAGCCGCGTCAGCGCTACACACCATGGCTACATTGCAGATTTCCAGGGTGATCTCCTCCGTAAATGGGACGAGGCTGGACCTGATGCTGTCTGCATTGCGGATTTGAGGAGTGCTTCGGACCTCACGCTCCGAGCCACCAAAGCTATGGGACGCTGTATGGCTTCCGCCACTGTCGCTGAGAGGCACTTATGGCTGACGCTCACGGAGATGGCCGATTCCGAGCGCATCGCGTTTCTCGACGCCCCGCTGTCTTCCGCTGGCCTCTTTGGTTCTTCTCTCTCCGAGTTCGTAGAGAGATTTACCGAAGCCCAGAAAGCGTCTCAAGCCTTCAAGCACTTCCTTCCGAAGCGCTCTGGTTCCGCGGCGGGTCGAGACAAACGGACCCCGCGAACCGCACAGCCTCAGCCGCCGCCTTCGGCCCCCTCTTCGCAGCAGCCTCAACAGTGCAGCTCGAGACCCCGCTCTCGATCGAGCGCCCGGCGCCCCGCGCGCGCGCCGCGACCGAGGATTGTAGTGAAGCCAGAGGTCCCGAAGAAGTCCTAGCCCGCCTAGGAAAGCGCAGGTGTGTGAGTCCCGTTGCGGCCGGCCTCCCACCCAAGCGCCTCGCTGTCTCAGCCCCAAGCTTCGCGGCTGTCCCAGCGTTCTCTGCAAAGCGCAAGCCTGTACAAGTGCCCGCTTGCCTGCACTCAAAAGCCGTTTTTACGGCTACCCAGATATGTCTCGAAAAGAGCGTGTTTTCTGGTGTCCCGGCCACGGCCGATGGTGCTATAAGTGTAGTGTCGATGCCCACTCCTCTGTGCCCATCCATACACATAAGCACAGCCCTGCACCCAGGGCTCGCGCAAATAAAATCGACTCAGGTCGATTGCGCCCCCCACATAGTAAAAGTGCCCACTACTCAGTGCCCACGAACACTATGTCTATCAGATCACAGGCTCTCTGTAAAAACGAGACCTGTGAGCGCGCGCGCTGCTTACACAAGCAGCGCGCCCCAAGCAGTAAATGTGCCCGCTCCCAGCCCACATCTACTCGCACACATGAGTCCCACGGGGCTCGCGCAGCCCTCCCTCACTCAGTCAAACACTGTTGTAAGGTCGAGGGCGAGCGCTCCGCCCGCTGTATTAAGCGCGCCCCCCGCCTCAAATGCCGCAGGCATAACGCCTATGTTTGTGAGCCCCGTAGCACCTCTGTCGCACGGCGAACAGAGCGCGCTCTGTATCCGGCCCTTAGCCAACCATGCAGATGCATGGGCAGCGCTTCCAGGGGTTTCGGACTGGGTCTTAGGCATTATAAAGAGAGGCTTCTCGCTACAGTTTTATCGACGCCCTCCGTGCTTCACAGCGCGCGCCGAAACTTCGGTACCGCTGAATGTAGCACACCTACTTCGCGCCGAAATATCAAAACTGATAAGCAAAGGGGCGATAGAGCTTGTTCCCCGAGTTCAAAGCGAACAGGGGATATACAGCAGATACTTTCTAGTCCCCAAAAAGGACGGCGGTATCAGACCCATTCTGGATCTAAGACGACTGAACAGAGTATTAGTGAAACGCCGTTTCAAAATGCTCACAACCAGCAAAATTCTCGCGCATGTTCGCCGAGAAGACTGGTTCATGTCGATAGATCTGAAGGACGCGTATTTTCAAATACAGATAGCGTCACATCACAGGCGATTCTTGAGATTCGCCTTCGAGGGTCAGACATACCAGTATACAGTCCTGCCTTTCGGCTTGTCCCTGGCACCTCGTACTTTTACGAAATGCATGGACGCAGCGCTCGCTCCTCTCAGACTCAGAGGCATGCGAGTGCTGAACTATTTGGACGACTGGTTGATCCTAGCCCAATCACGATCTCAGCTCATAGAGCACAGAGCCATTTTACTCGATCACCTCGAGAATCTTGGTATCACGGTCAATTGGGCGAAGAGTTCACTGAACCCCAGCCAAACGATTCCGTTTCTGGGTATAGTTCTGGACTCACAGTCTATGACAGCGCGGCTGTCGCCACAGCGCGTGCTGAACATTCAGCGCGCGGCGATGTCTTTCCGCCGCAGCGCTTTCACCCCGCTCAGAAAATTTCAAAGGATGCTGGGTCTCATGGCCTCAGCATCGTCAGTTCTCCGGCTGGGCTTGCTCCGCATGCGCCCGCTGCAGTTCTGGTTGAAAGCGCGGGTTCCGCGCAGAGCGTGGGTGTCCGGTCATTTACGCCTCAAGGTCGATCAGGACTGCGTCACAGCCCTGGTACCTTGGATGGCGAACGACTGGTACCAATCAGGTGTAAGCCTGGGGACTTCCTCGAGGGTGAAGATGGTGTCTACGGACGCATCCACCTCGGGATGGGGAGCGCTGCTCGAGGGCAGACCGTCCTTCGGCCTATGGTCGGAACGGGAAAAGCTCCAACACATAAACTGCCTAGAAATGCTGGCAGTGCACAACGCGCTGACGCGTTTTTGTCCCCACATCAAGGACCAACACGTCTTAGTCCGTTCGGACAACATGGCAGTGGTGTCCTACATAAATCGCCAGGGCGGTCTGAATTCCAAACCCCTGTACAGGCTGGCGAAACGCCTCCTGCTATGGGCTCAGCACAACCTACGCTCGCTGAGAGCAGTACATGTGCCCGGGCTGCTAAATGTGGGCCCGGACAGACTGTCCAGGAACAACGTTCCTACGGGCGAATGGTCTCTACACCCACAAACAGTCCGGCTGTTGTGGGAGAGATTCGGCAAAGCGGAGGTGGACCTATTCGCGTCCCACGAAAACGCTCACTGCCCCGCATTCTTTTCAAAGACCGACAGCGCGCTGTCCCAAAGGTGGCCGCGCTGCCCGCTATACGCTTTTCCCCCCGTCTCCCTCCTGCCTCAGGTGTTGGAACGGGTCAGGAAAACGAAATGCCCAGTGCTGCTTGTAGCACCGTTCTGGAAGAACCAGGCATGGTTCCCAGTTCTGATGCAGATAGCAGACATTGCTCCATGGCCAGTGCCGTTGAGGAGAGATCTTCTCTCGCAGGCCAGGGGCTCGATTTGGCACCCACACCCGGAGCTATGGTCCCTTCATGTGTGGGCGCTCAACGGATACCCGTTGGTCTCACAGAGGGAGTCATGAATACCATCACGGAGGCTAGAGCGCCGTCGACCAGGCGACTCTACGCTTCAAAGTGGTCGGTTTTCTCCGGCTGGTGTACAGCTCGGAGCCTTTCACCCCTCGAATGTGAGGTAACGGAGGTTCTCTCCTTCCTACAAGAGCTGTTGGATAAGGGCAGATCCCCTTCCACGCTCAAAGTGTATGTGGCGGCTATTTCAGCGTTCTCAGGTTCAACGCTGGGTCAGTCACTAGGAAGGAATGATTTAGTCATCCGCTTCCTCAGGGGAGCTAGGAGACTGAATCCACCCAGGCCTCCGTCAGTCCCTATGTGGGACCTTTCTACGGTCCTGGCGGCCATGAAAGGTGCCCCTTTCGAGCCTATCCAGTCAATCAGCCTCAAACATTTGTCTTTCAAAACAGTGTTTTTGATGGCTCTCGCTTCAGTGAAGCGCATAGGCGATCTGCACGCGCTCTCCGTGAGCCCGACGTGCTTGGAGTTTGGTCCTAATGACTCTAAAGTCATACTCAAACCTAAGCACGGCTATGTGCCGAAATCCCTCAACACGCCTTTTCGGGCTCAGGTCATTTCCCTGGCTGCCCTGCCGGCGTCGAGTGAGGAAGGGGACTCGAGTTTTCTTTGCCCTGTTAGGGCTTTAAGAACTTATATGTCCCGCTCTGCTGCCTTTAGACAGACAGAGCAGCTCTTTGTCTCGTTCAGCGGACGTTCCAAAGGAACGGCTGTTTCGAAACAAAGCCTATCCAGATGGATAGTTGACGCAATAGCGCTGGCTTATACTGCCAAGGGCATTCAATGCCCGTTGGGAGTCAGAGCGCACTCTACGAGAGGCGTTGCCTCCTCGTGGGCTTGGTCCAGCGGGATTTCCTTACAGGATATATGTACGGCGGCAGGCTGGGCCTCTCCGTCTACATTTATCAGGTTTTATAACCTAGAGGTTCCCGCCTTACAGGCTAAGCTTTTGTCGGTGTAATACTATGCCGACTATGCTGGGCTGAACTGTGTAAGACCCACGTTTTCCCACATTAGTGCAGGCTCCCTACCCTGGCTATGTGATGTCATATTCGCGTCTGTGGACATGTCTATATAAGGACGGAGGAATCCCCTCCTGTCTTTAGACTCTCCCTGTGAGGTCATGTTAAGCCTGCAGACGCTACAGTATAGGGAATTAAGGCTTCCCCCCCTTATTCCCCGACTCTGTGTGAGTCTATCTGGTGATTATGCACTGTATGCCTGAAATGGCTTCCGGTGATCAGTGTTTTTATCCCAGCACGCACGGCGTTTTGCAAGGGGTTCCCGTAGCGTTTTGATAAAACGCAGTACGAGAGAACTCTCGTAAGAGAACGTACTCGGTTACTAACGTAACCTCGGTTCTCTCTAGAAGAGGGAACGAGTACTGCGTTCCCTTGCCGTGCGTTTGGTTCACTCTGGTTTGCTTCGGCGATCAAAATCAAGTGAGTCAGCCTTCTCGAGCTCCTTTTATAGAGGTAAGCCACGCCCGTCTCGGCGGGAAGTGGCGAGGAGGGCGCGAAGCGCCCTCATTGGTCTGATGTTGCATCAGCCTGCGCTCGATAGGCTTATGCAGTTGCCGCAGAGCAGCCAATGAGCAGACAAGCCGTCTTGCTTCAGCTGTCTGCTGCTGCCGCAACGCGTTTTACATATATGAAAAATTAAAGGATAATTTTTGCTTCAGTGTTTCGTGAAAAGAGACTTTTCCCGTAGCGTTTTGATAAAACGCAGTACTCGTTCCCTCTTCTAGAGAGAACCGAGGTTACGTTAGTAACCGAGTACGTTTTTACAAACAATAACTTAGTTTCCCTGGTTACGCCTGACGGTTTATTTACTAGGTGTCCTCTATCACTTTTTAATGGACACCCTGCAGCCAATCAGAATCGAGTATTCACCCAGACCATGATATAAACAAGGGTAACATACCATGTAGAAATGACAACGAACCAGCACAGGACTGCAAACAAGGTGGGCGGAGTCAGACAATCGACAGAAGAACACATGGCACAAGGAAACTCATCACAAGCCATGTGCTCACACCAAACATGACTAGAACACACAGCTAATGAGAACACTCAAGCCACGTGTTCACACAAAACATTGTGTAAAACACAAGCTGTGTGCTACACAGTACAAGACAAAAAATGACATGAAAGCACATGAAACAAGGCACACGGACAAGACAAAACAGGAGTGTCAGGGCTCTGTCACAAAACCAAGAAATAGACTAGACCGAAGTGACAGAACCCAGACACACGGAAGAGATGAGTTTTCCAGCTGTCTTTTGAATGTTGTCAGGGAGGTGGGTGGAGGTGGAGGTGGACAGAAGTATAATATAAAGTGGGACCAGTATATTTATTTGAAATAACAATAATTAATTTGAGTTTTGACTGAAACAGTCTGAGTTGTTTTTCTTTGTTTCTCTCATGTCCTTTAGCTGGATGATGCTAATAATGATCCATGTATGGCACCTAAACGTCAGAAAATCATTAATGATCAGGCTGTGAATAGTGACTATAAAGGCTCTAGTAAGATTGGCTCTGGCTATGACAAAGGTCACCTCTACCCAGTTCAGCACACAGACAGTCTTATCTCCATGCTGGCCACCTCCACCCTGACCAACGCCGCTCCACAGGACAAAGGTTTCAATCGGGGTGAATGGAACCAACATGAGCAGGGTGTTGCTAAAGTTCTGGAGTCCTGTACTGTGGCGTATGTGGTGACTGGTGTAGTTCCTGATTCCAAAAAACTGAATAAAAGAGTGACTGTCTCAAAGTATTACTGGAGTGCCACCTGTTGTCTGAAGAACGGTGTGTACACTGGGCAGGGTTACTTTGGACCTAATCAAAATAATAAAGTGGAGAAATTATCAATTACAGACCTACAGACACAGCTGGCCACAGATTACAGAGTGAATAATGTTGTAATTTTCCCAACCATACCAATCCCCCCAGGATCCAAAAGACCATTGACACATGGTTGTAACTAGTTTAGCCTTTAGCCTATGAGCTAAAGTGGATGATCTGGCATCTACATCTCTGACTGGAGTTGGTAATATCTGTAATCAGATCTTCATACTCTAGATCATGACTTCATAATCCTGTCCTGCCTTTCTGTTATTTTAATGAAGATCTCCAGCCATCTTTGTCCACTTCACTGTTTCACTGTTACTGGATTAACATGTGTGTGTAATAAATGCTGGATGTGTAATCAGTTACATTTAATAAAGACTGTGTGCAAATGTGTCTTAATGTGTTTAAACCCTTTATTCAAGCCCCCCACACACACACACACACACTCTCACTCACTCACTCACTCTCTCTCTCACACACACACTCAAGCCCACATAAACCTCGACAGCCACAGTCTGATATTGTGGTTTAACCCTAGTCACCTTAGACAAACCACCTTCACACACACACACACAGACAGACACAGACACACAGACACACGCACACGCACACAGACACACACACACACACACACACACACACTCACACACACACAGACACACACACACACACAGACACACAAACACCAGAGACCAGGAGACTTGGTTGTATCTTCAGCAGGATTCTTCATTGAGAACACGAGCTGTCGTAGCTGCAGTCATCAAGTCTTAACTAAGGCAGTAGACATTGTAGTTTATATATGTAGCCGGGTGGTATCTGAATTTATAAGCTAGAGACATGGCCGTAGCCAGCTATGAGGTCACCGAGGTCCGGACCTCGGTCATTTTTTTATATTCAAAAATAAAATTTCAAGCTCTCTGAATGATTAATTAGCCGTTTAAACCGCGTCATGTGTGTTTGCAATTCATGTCGCTGCGAGAAGGTAGAACAGTGAACGGGGCTTGAGAGCGTGTTGTGAGTGAGGGCGTGGGTGCAGCCTCCGTGTTGCCAGATTCACCTATTATACGTCTTTTTGGACTCGTTTTTCCCATTTATTGTGACACTTTAGAACATTAATAAAGTGGGAAGTTGAATGTTAGGGCTAGTGATATATTAATTTTCTTTCCAAAACACAAACTTTGAACTTATTGCGGATTATTATTATTATTTTGTTTTGTTAATGTTTTTCGTGGCATTAATAAAAAAGAAGAAGCTTAGACAAACTGTTATTGCTGACAGGAAGATACCACATTCGGTAAGACAAACGCAATGATCATCGTGATTATCTGTAAGAAATGTACAACACTATAAAAACAATAGCATAATACAGATCTGTATCATTTTTCTAACGTTATTTGTAACTTGTTACGAAATAAAAAGTCTCTCACCTAAAAAAACGTATACTTTCCTGTCCCGTCAGTCTCGTTGCGCGTCCTCTTCAATTACACGCGCAAATGCTGCAGAGCGCTTTATGTCACTTTATTATAAATAAAGCGCAAAAGAAACTACAAGCATGATGCAACAACATCGTAGTTGATGTCAATTTGTAAGTCATATATGGGTCAATGACAAATAAGATTTTCAAGAAGAAAAAAAAAATATTTTACGCAAAACAGTTTTAAAATGCATTTTTGTGTCTATAAAAATGTATAGTTTTGATTTATATTGGTTTTACAGCATTTTAGGCAGCATTAATTCATTATTAAACAAGATTTCTGATTTTACCAGCCAGAAAATGTCATGTGGTGCGACCATACAGATGGTGCCCAACCAGAATGCCTATTACCGCCGCGCCAGCCGCCGCGGCGAAATCACCGCGGCGAAAATAAGCCAGCCGCATTTCAAAGTCGTTCCCGAAATGACCGCCAGGTGGCGCAAAGGGACATTGTGCAAATCAGCAGCAATTGCCGTATTTTAAAATGTAAGTGGGTTAAATATAAAACCCTAAGCCTAATAGGCATATTTTTCATATATATAAATAGGCCTATAAGGCTACAACAGAATAGAACTAAAGATAGAATCAATTTTAGAACTGAAAAAATAGAATCAAAAGTTAAAAATAGAGACGATATTAGGAGCAATGACGCTAAATATTTTTTACTATTCTATTGAGGAATTAGATAAATGAAGAGCTCTCGTGAGCGATACAATTGCATAGTAATTTATAGTGATTTCAAAAGCAGTCCTTAAAAAAAAAAATACATGGAGTAGTGTGGCATACATTTTGAGAGATTACGCGGAACGCGTTTTAGTTAAGATCCTGGTTTCAATGCCCTTAATCTATATTGGCTTGGCTACTGCTTTAAAAAAATGACACAACGCGTTTTGAGATTGTTTTGAATTAAACATTGAAGTTTAAAATGTAGTGTTTTGGCACACCAGGCCGAGTGGCGTTACGCATTGTTCAAAAATCAGGTTTTATTCTGGCATGTTGAATTGGCGTTAGAATTTTTTTTTTTTTGATTTATTAGATTTAGATTTTAGATTTCGTTAGATTTATTTTTTCTCATAACAGCTAAAATAACTTAATATATGCCTTGTCTTAATATGACCTACTTAATATAGGCAATAGGCATATAATAGCCTATATAATAAATTAGCAAAACTTGGCCACTAAATATTTAATTTTCAATTATTTGAATTATCACAATTAAAGTTTTAATTTTATTAAATTGAACAAGCGCAACAATCAGCATTTAATCAAATATTCTAAAAGATGTATTATTAATAATAATGTTATTTCAACATAATATTTCGTTATATCATAATATCGTTTTGTCGACATAATATGTGTGCGTGCAACAAGCAAGATGTGTATTTGTAAATCCGGTGATGCGTGCATTGATTTTTATCAATAAACTAGTGTTTTCTTGACGATCGCCATATTTGTAGTGAACGCACCTAGAGATAAATGCACATAAAGACATAATCTGATTATCAGAGAGTAGCCTTTTCTTTTCGTTTTGAATTATTTCATTTGAAGGCATTTCAAGCTTTGTGTATTTGATGTATTTATCATGTCTGTGTGAGGCATACGCTGAGTTTCGTTAAGTTAGGATGAGATGCGCTCCAGCTGACGCAAGTGACCGCGCGGGCGCCTCCATGATTAGTGTCTGTTATATTTGCTTCTCTTACTTATTAAATACAGGCAATTGGTTGATGAAAAATTGGTTAAAATTAAGATACAATTTATAGAAAACGAAATTCACTTTAAAGAAAGGTTTTCTACTTAACAAAACTTAATGAAGTGGTCAAAATCATGTCTGACCCACTCCATATCCATCTCTCGATATAGCCTAATGCATCCTATCTTACTCGTGCTGTTCACTTTTCATATTCAACATAGATGGAAAAAAAATAATTAAATGAAACCTTGTAACGAATTCACACTGTAGGGTAGACTGTGTACAGTTGAGACACCTTAAATAAGTTGCGTTCGCAGCAAGCACAAGTTGTGATTTTTGCTGTGCACTTGCATATTAGTGTCAGCTGGGAAGGAAATATATACCAGACCTCTTGGAACTTTAATTGAATACATAGCGTTGGTAAAGCATACTGAAATTACATCCCTACAAATTTATTAGGCCCTACTGAAAATAAATGTATCGAATTTAAGCAAAGTAGCCTAAATGTTAAGACTGTAAGCCCTTTGCTTTTTACTTAGCCTATAAAGGACTCTTACAGCCGACTTTGTGTTAATATAATTTGTAGAGGATTTTTTTTAACTCAAACACTAACACTGAAATAAATGAAACTAAATTATTATAATTTTTTTGGCACAGACCACGACGAGTGGCGCTATGCATTGTTCCAAAGCCAGGTTTTATTCTGGCATGTTGAATTAGTGTTCGACAAACGCGGCGGCGCGTTCATTTGAATGAAGAGCGCTTCTCGCTCGTGTGAGCGAACACACACTGGAACATTAGGCCATGTCGCAACGAGTGAATCGTGGCCGAGTGGTTGAACTTACGTTACGATCATTTAGATGACACGGGATCGAATCCCGAACTAACTTAGACTATTGATATTTTTATATTAGCCTATTAATGCATTTTATAGTCTATTGTTGATGCAGAGAGATTTGTCTAGTTCTAAAACATAGTTTTTTGCTTATAGCCTATTTACAAAATAAAATCACCATGCATTTCCATTTTACACTAAGGAACAAATATTATACAATGACTTTACTTCTGTAGCCTATAATAATTCCAATCGTAATTTCAAAAGCAGTTCTGTATATATATATATATATATATATATATATATATATATATATATATATATATATATATATATGACGTTTAAACGACAAACAATAAAATCAGAACCAGTATTTGCGTTCATGGTTCCAGTGGCAGTAATGCATCCACGGCTTTTCAAAATGTCACAAAGCGTTTTGAGATTGTTTTGAATGAAATATTGAAGTTTATAATGAAGTGTTTTGGCACACCACAACGAGTGGCAAACTCTTTGTTTTGTTTTGCAAACTCAGCTAGCCTGTGGGGGGTTTGGAGAAGGCAATAGTTGCTTTATCGTGGGGGTGCAGGACAGAGGTGTTAATGTTCCGTCTTTCATATGGAGAGTGTCGGAGCCAGCCTGATGAGCAGGCAAAGGCAAAGTTATTTTAAGGTTTAATCTCAAAATCTCCAAAAGTCCATAGCCTATGTACAGTAGGCCCTATATCTTATTAAATTATATATTGTAGTTTTATTGATTGTATTTAAAGGTTTTCCACACACAATTTCAATTTAGCAGATACAGAGCTATTTAATTCGCGACCCACCTCGTTTTATTGTAGGTGAATTCAGCAAGGCGTGTTGTATCTTTGAAGGAACAAAAGCTATTTGTTACAGTTTTTTCTTTCGTGATTTGTGTGGATGACACACAGCGACATATACAGTATTATCAGCTGTATGGTGTTTTTTTACGCTGAAATGCTTAATTTCGAGAAAGACCCGCCGCGCGCAGTGAGGGAGACCAAACTTACTAAAAAAATATCCAGCGCGAGAGGCAAAGAAAAACGCCTGTTCTTAATTTATGTTGCTTTGAACTTTTTTTTCGTTTTGTACCGTTTTCATTTTTTAATTTAGCTGCAATTTCTTTGACAATAAATTTAAAATGTTTCTTATTTTGCATCGCAAAGGGAATAAACTCTATCGAATCGATGCAACCCTGTTTAAATAAATAAACTGTCCCGACACTTTATTCATACCTTGAAATGTGCGATGGGTTTTCAAACTTAATTAATTTTCTTTTTCTTTTACATTTTCATTGTTTATTTTTTAATTGAAAGCAATACTGTATTGAAAGTATTTTTCTGATTTGTTCGATCTGTTTTGGAAAATGTCTACCGTTGCTATGGCCGGGTATAACTGTCAGTCATCTCAATCTCGTGAATGATTCACACACACAAAAAAACATAATTTAGCAGATTAAAGACGAGCTTCATCATCTTCATTTTCTGGTGCAATCGGCTAACAGTCTTCCTTCATCAGATATGTCATAGCGTGCAGCGGCCCAACTGGAATGTAGCAAATTTATGTTAATGTACAATTGATAATTAAACAAGATGATTGACTTTAATAAACAGTTGCATATTTAAGCATCAAGAACGGAAAAACATAAACACTGTCGGCTATACTGAGATTCGATCTCAGATCGTTTGAAGCTCAGAGAGTCTATTGTTAATGCATTGACCACAGATATCGTCTGAATAGCCTCGGTCTACTATTTTCTCTGTTTTAAAAGTAAAAAAAATAAAATAAAAAAAAAATTATGTCAAAAAATAAAAAAAGTGTTTTTACAAGACCTTGTGCTGTTTATTTATTTATTATTATTATTATTATTATTATGCAGATGTTCAGCCATTCTGTTGGAAAAAGATTGTCCCTAATGTAAAATGGAAATGAATGGTAATTTTATTTTAAAAATATAAAATATTTAATAGCCTATAGGCTATAGGAGAAAAAAAACAATATGGTGTAGCAATATTTTAGAACTATCAAATCAAATTAATAATAAAAAAGTAGCCCATGTTTGTTCGGGATTTGAAACGTAAGTTATAGCCTACCACTCGGCCACGAATTTGTTTTGTTTTATTTTGTTTGAAATGTATTTTTACATATTTTGCTTTCGTTAATGTTAACCAATTCTGAGCATAATAGGCCTATATTTTTTCCCTAAAAGTTTGTTTTATTCTCTGCTTTGTTTGTTTATATTTTAACATATTCAATCAGTCTCATTTTTGTTCAAATAATGATTTTTTTTTTTTTTTTTTTTTTTTTTTTAAATAAACAGATAGGAAGCTTACCTTTTAAAATGCCGCAGTTGCTGCTGTTTTGCCCTGTCACTTGCCCGGTATAGCCTATAGTAATTTCGCGAACGACTTTGAAATTCGACTGGTTTATTTTTGCTGCGGCAGTAGTAATAGGCATTGTGGTTGATTATTTATTAAAGAATTCAACTGATAATCATAACAACATGTAAGCCTAATTCTGAATATAAGAAATAATGCTTAAACCGACTAACATCGGTTAGTAACTGCAAATCCTGAAAATGTTTTAATTTTACGGTAAATTATTTTAATTTATTTCACTGTTATGTTTCAGTTAATAAATCTACAAACACATTAAAATAACACGAAGTAAATGACAAGTAACGTATTGACATAGCCTTTCTAAATTATAGAAAAACTGGGCACACAATGTTAACGTGTGTCTACTTTGTTTAAATTAAATGAATTTGAATTCGTTTAACCACAATATTTATCTTAAATTTATCTGTGACCTCAGCTCAGATTACTGCCGCGGCAGATTACGGCATTAAAGAGAATAAACTGACACTTTTCAAAGTCTGTGATTACAGCGCCACTCAGCGGTAAAAGGCAGCAAATACACATCCCAATTTTGCCGCCGCGGGAACGGCGGCGGTAAAAGTCGCATTCTGGTTGGGCACCATCTGTATATTAATTTAAAATAACAACATTTAACATACTTAGCACTACTAAGACTTGTAAATATGAATCATTGTAGTGTCTAAAATGCATATCACATGGTAAATTCACTTTCTATTTCTTTATTTATTGCCCTTTTATTCCAAATCATATAAACGGCTGTTTTTCTGTGTGTTCAAACACCCATTTTTCCATAAGGACTTTTTGTGTTTTGTTTTTAACTGTAAAAATGATTTGTATATCTATATAAAGGTTTACAGTTATATTTCTTACTTCATTTTGCAATTGCAGTGGGAATTGATACATTTAAATGTAAATTTGCTGGTTGCACCACCTGACCATGACCGGTCGCACCACCTGACGTTGTGATCAATAATGATTTATATTCACAAAATAAAAAAAGATATGTCAATGAATTTTATTCAGGTTTCAATTGGCTTTTTTATTTTAATCCTCTGACCAATTTATACTCCATCTCAATCATATAATTAATTAATTAACAAGATAGTGCAAAACAATACTGAATGTTATGATAACATTTGATCATCGCTTCTTTAAAAATATAACTTTGAAACCTCAAGGAACACATTTAATAAATGAGAACATCTTTTATATGGAACAGTGAATTAGTGCAAATATTGGGCCCAGAAACATTAAGGGCAGAATTCAATCTACTACTCATGCAATTAGATTCAGTAGTAACAGCAAGTCAAGATAAAAAACATCCCATGTAATGAGTCTATATATTATATTAGTTTCACCTTTTAACTTGAATTACTAAAATAAATTAACTTTTGCATTATATTAAAACATTTTGAGTTTCACCTGTACTATATCATTTGTAAAATAGATTATTTTAGTTTAAATATTTAATAGAATGGGTAATGGTTTGTTAATCATTCGTATTCATGACTAATAACTATGCTTTTCTGTAATGCTGTATGACACTGCTATCAAGTATGTATTATTAACATGTAATAACTGTAATTACCACAAAAAAATAACAGAACATCTTATTAACTTAAGTTGTAATGTATCTAGATATGTATAATAAACACAATACATTGCTTTTCTTTTGGCAAGGTACCCTGCCCTTACAACTGGATCACTTTTTAAACGAGCTCTATGTCGTGCTGTTTTCTCCTTGCTTGATAATGGCATCTACAAAAACAAATTAAAATAGATTAATTTAAAGATGAAATTGTTTTAGTATCAATGTTGATGATACAGTCCTATATTCTTGAAGAATAGGACTTTAAGATGGACAATGTGCTCTTTAAATTGTCACTCATACCATAATAAAATAAAAAATATATATACATAATGTAGAATGCACCTTTAAACAACTTAAAAGCTTTATATATTTATTAAAATGTATTTAATATTTTTAAAAACATGAATTAACATGACTTTTTTTAGTTGGTTTAACTGTAACTCTGGTCGCGACACCTGACATATTGGTCGCACCACCTGACATTTCAAACTCAATTCAAATCTAATAGGCATTAACTTGGACGCCTATACAAATGTTTGACCATGTGCTCAAGGTTATACATACATTTTTTAAATCAAATACACATTTTTATAATAACAACACATATTTAAAGTTTTCCAGGGGTCATACCACCTGACATGATAAGTTGAATCAACCTCATCATTACTCAAAAATGTCAAATTATCTAATATTTATGGGAGGGTGGCTAACCTTGTTACTGTATCAAAGGGGTCCTCTGGAGTCTTCTGTGTGATGTTATATGCTGTCACATGGTTTTCTAAAAGGAACATTGCATAAAATTGCATTTTTATGTCGGTCACCCTCCCTGACATTAGTAGAAGTAAATTTTTCGGACAAAAGTGTTTTAAGTAATAGAATAGTTTTGAAAAAGGACCGATCCACTATTTGCCCTCATTTATAAGGAATTTAACATAAAATAATGCCAAAATATTTGATTAAGAATTTTATTGAGAAAATTAACATTTATATCTCAGTTTTGTTCTCTGCTTGTATGTTCGGACGGTCGCACCACCTGACATTTTTGGTCTTTCAAACACCAAAACTCAAAAAATCTATTGAATTTCAATAAAATGAAAAGGGTTTCTTATAAAGGACATATTGTAGATCCATTTGATATATAACATGTATTTATTCAAATTCTTTTTGGGAAAATAATGAATTTGGACACAAAAAATACATGTCATGTCATTGACCCATATATATATTATAATGCATTATATTTTGCCAACGAACTAAAATCGAAACCGTGATATGGTTTTGTGCTTTATAAAACAGCACAAGACTTTAATTAAGCATCCAATATAGGCATTATGTTTGTGCTGCGTGATTTAAAGAAAAGTGTGCACTTTGCTCATGCGATCAAAGGGTTTATTTCTTGCAAGTTAGACATTAGGACAAAATAATTGTAATTTTCCTATAGTGTAATGTAAAATATACTTTTGAAATATTCATTTTCATTTATTAGGCTATATGGATTTTATATAGGAATAATTATATAAATCATTATTATATTATTATACTAATTGTTTGGCATACTAAAACACCAGTGATAATGTAGACTGAAACTCTATATCATAACTAAAAAATATGTTTGAGCCCCCTTCAATGTCCAGGTACAAGTCAATGTTTTTTCTTTGTGCACAGTTGGGTTGAAGCCCGTTGAAGCTCTTAATTTTGAGCTCTCAAAGAGCACCAGATTGATGCATTTAACCTTAAAATGTACAAAATTTTCTTGCGGGGGAGCATGCCCCCGAACCCCCCTAGAGGGACAGAGGTCCACTCATCATAGTTTTACAAAATCCTATGGGAAAGAATGATCATTTATGAACTTTACTCCAGCATAGTACAACAAAGATCCTTTTAAGTCAGTAAACTAAAACTGTTAATGCAAAATTAAAATGTCCTTGGACAAACTATACATTTGGCCTGCCTAAGGGGGGGCCTACAAGACATTGTGCCCTCTGAATTCTTAATCCGGCCCTGGACCTCACCCCGGACCTCACTAATTTTCAAACCCTGGTTATGGCCTTGGCTAGAGAGTACTTCCCCTTTAAGAAAAGCGAACCCTTATGATGACGTCATAATAGCGCGATACAGAGAAAGACGGCTAAAGCAGTGCATGAGAGACGCATTCAGTCGTGTGCAAAGTTGATTATCATCCACTGTAAAACATTTCTAACCCTCCCAAATCAAAAATTTCAAGTGACCGATAACATCTAAATTTTTCAATTGGCCCAAGTGAAATTCTGTAAATTATAAAATTAAATTTACAGAATTTCACTTGGGCCAATTGAAAAATTGAGATGTTCCCAGGTGAAAAAAAATACACTTAAGTACAAGAAAGTACATTTGTAGTTCATTCATATTTTTTATGCTGCTTCTCCATGTTTTGTTTTGCCTTTTTTTTTTTTTTTTTTTTTTTTTTTTGACTTATAAATTTGATATAAAAGTAGCTGGCTACTGTCCCAGATGACCTGAGAGGTCTGCTCTGGATGGTCCATAATGCATCAGAAGATTAGAAATTTACTTTGGCCTTAAAATGTTAATTAATTTAATAACCAGCTGTAGTATTTTGATATGAATTCTTTGACAGACAGATAGACAGTGTAAAAACCTCACAACTGGAGTGATGTAATCCACTTTATTTGATTTAAAGACACTGTTTATTGCAAATTATCCAGCAATCAGTCAACAAAGTACAGCAATTGAATATACAGAACACTTGTCACTGACTACCATTAAATGTCTTGTTACCAACATTCTTCAAAATATATATTTTTTGTGTGTGTTCAACAGAAGAAAGCCATACAGGTTTGGAACCAAGTGAAAGTGAGTAAATGCTTACATGATTTTTTTATGTTCATCAGAGTTATATGAGTAAGTGATAAAGAATGATTTATAGGGATAGTTCACTTTGAAATTAAATTTTGGCATGTTTTAGCTTACCTTAAGGGAATCCAAGATGTAGGTATCTTTGTTTCTGAAGTACCAGTAGTTTCAATTTTGATATTTTTAAGTCAAACTGTTCTTGTCTGTCAGTCAGTCATATAATGCAGGTCTATATGGTCACTACCTGAAAGAGCACGATTGTTGACACAATTTGTTATGATTTCTCTTACATTATGAGCGCGCTATTTGACGTGCCTACATTTGTAATTAAAAAATTTTGGTCAGCAGTAAAAATTGTCTAACGAACAGTTCTGTTTAAAAATCCGTACTGAAATCGAACCGAAAGCCTCGTACAGAATGGTTCAATACGTGTATCGTTACACCCCTAAAATATATGTATGTGTATATATATATATTATATTAACTCTATATTTGCCAGCTCTTGTGTGCATCCTACAAAAGTGAATGACTGTAATTAGTTAAAAATGATTGTCAGCAATGCTTTTCTTGAGCAATAATTTTTTTCTTTTTCTCATTTGGCAGACGCAGTGATGTCCAACTTTTCTTTCGGCGACTGAATGGGAAATAAAAAATGCAATTTCTGGTCATTTAAACAAGCACCAGGGAGAGCAGGGGGTGGTGGTTATGGATATAAAGCTAACAATTAATTCTTAAAAATGTTAGTATCTTAAGTTGTTTTTACATATTGTCCAATATTTTATTTGTTCATTTCTATGTTTGAATGTTGTCTAAGTTGTTAATATAATTGTTCTAAATAAATCCCTTTATAATCAATTAGTTTGGATGGATTTTCATTTATGAGAACCTGTTATATTTGAGTGAAAATAATCCTTATGCCTCATTTTGTTGTCTATTACATGTATATGTAGTGTAATTGATGATGTCTATTCTTGGGCTATGGTTAGACGTCTATTAGATTTTCACTGACAGCCCAAAATCAGCCTTGTTTTAGCCTAGACCCATACTGCCTGTCTATTAGACGTATATATGTAGTCGTTTAATAGCTGTCTAATTGATGACTAGTCTATTCTTGGGCTATGGTTAGACGTCTATTAGACGTATACATGTAGTCGTTTAATAGCTGTCTAATTGATGACTAGTCTATTCTTGGGCTATGGTTAGACGTCTATTAGACGTATACATGTAGTCGTTTAATAGCTGTCTAATTGATGACTAGTCTATTCTTGGGCTATGGTTAGACGTCTATTAGACGTATACATGTAGTCGTTTAATAGCTGTCTAATTGATGACTAGTCTATTCTTGGGCTATGGTTAGACGTCTATTAGACGTATATATGTAGTCATTCAATAGCTGTCTATTCTTGGGCTATGTTTAGACGTCTATTAGATTTTCACTGACAGCCCAAAATTAGCCTCGTTTTAGCCTAGACGTCTGGGCTGTGTTTTGACGGCTATTAGACGTCTATTAGACGCAAAATTTCTTGCTGGGTAGTAAATGGATATTGGAATAAATTTGTTATTTTTGTTTGTTTTTGGCACAGAAAAAGTATTCTCGATGGTTGAGCCACTGAAGTCACTTGGACTATTTTAAACAATGTCTATATGTTTTCTGATCGAGCAAGTTTAAGCCCCTTGGAAGTCAATGGAAGACTTATCCAGCGCTCAGATTACATCATAAATATAATATTTTGTTATGCAATTATAAATGGAAGCCATACGGGGTTAGAACAACACGCAGGTGAGTAAAAACTGAGATCATTTTGATTTTTGGGTGAACTCCTTTAATGCTTTTAGTTTAAGCTTGCCACTTTTGTTATTTTGTTTCCCAACAGTCTGTTTGGACTTTAATAATGTTTAAAAAAAAAAAAAAGTGTTTTTTTAAGAAAGAGATGCTTTTTGTTTGTACACATACCATTCCTCCTGTATTCTTTTAAACTATAGGTGTTTTCATTTACATGAATTACATTTACCGGTTGTTTTTATCAAATGCATTACATCTAACTTTAAAATTATTATTGTATTAAACGCCTTCATCAATGGTGGACAATTTTAACATTTACATTTTAACAGTATAACTTCAGCATAAATGAGGCAGAAAATGCTACTGATAACACAGTAATAGTGTACTTGACTAAAAAAAACCCATTAACATTTAAATGTTTTATAAAAGTACTTTTTTGACACATTTTTACAATAAATTAGTTTCCATAAATATAATATGATTGTATATTCTTATATTTTAAAGAATTTAAAGGTGTATTTAAAAATGTTTTAAAGATGGGTTCTATTGCTCTAAGGGGAAAAAAAAATAAAACTGAAATAATATTTTAAAATCATCAAATCAAATCAAGTATATTTGTATAGCGCTTTTTACAATACAGATTGTATCAAAGCAGCTTCACAGTATTAAAATAAAATAATACAACAAAGTTTGTTTCTAGTGGAATTTATTGATTGATAGAATAAAATTAAATATCCCCAAAATCATGTTTAAGTTCATCTTAAGTTTGTATAAAAATAGCACAGTTGATATATTCTTATATTTTAAATAATTTATAAGTGTATTTAAAAATGTATTAAAGATTTAATCTAAAGATAAAATTAAAGCTGAAATAGTATGTTAAAAGCATATTTAAGTTCATCTTCATTGTGTCTCAAAATAGCACAGTTGAGTACACTAAGATGATCTTAAGTTTATATTAAGAAGTACTAAAGAACATTTTTTAGTATATTAAGTACAAAATAAGTGCGTGAAAATAGAGCACTTTAAATACATTATGGAAGTGTATTAAGTGCACTTAAATAAAATGTATTTTAGTGTACTTTTTTAATCTAGGAATACATTATAAGTATAATTTGTATATAATTACATATTATTATTATTATTATAATTTAAATAGTTTATTATTGTATTTAAAGATGGTTTCAATTATACTAAAACTGGTAACGAAATACATTTGTTGAAAATATGAAATAGTATATTAAAAATACACTTTAGTTTATCTTCAGTGTGTCTCAAAAAAGCACAATTGAGTACACTAAGATGATTTTAAGTTTATATTAAGCAGTACTAAAGGTAAGCTTTTAGTATAGTAAGTGCAAAATAAGTGTGTCGAAAATAGAGCACTTTAAGTACATTATGGAAGTGTATTATGGAAGTGTAATAAAATTTATTTTAGTGCACTTTTTTAATCTAGGAATACATTCTAAGTATAATTTGTATATAATTTAATATTATTATTATAATTTAAATAGTTTATTATTGTATTTAAAGATAATTTCAATTATACTTAAAGTGGTAAAAAAATACATTTAAAACAAATATGAAATAGTATATTAAAAATACACTTAAATTCATCTTCAGTGTGTCTCAAAAAAGCACAATTGAGTACACTAAGATGATTTTAAGTTTATATTAAGCAGTACTAAAGATAAGCTTTTAGTATATTAAGTGCAAAATAAGTGTGTCGAAAATAGAGCACTTTAAGTACATTATGAACGTGTATTATGGAAGTGTACTAAGTGCACTTAAATAAAATGTATTTTAGTGCACTTTTTTTTCACCTGGGTTATCGGTCACTTGAAATTTTTGATTTGGGAGGGTTAGACATTTTTTACAGTGTCCTTGATTTAATCGATGTGCCATGTAAGTAAATGTAATAATCATCATTTAATCTGGTGTAATAGTCAGTCATCTTCATTTATATAGCGCTTTTAACAATGTAGATTGTTTCAAAGCAGCTTTACAGAGATAAGCGTATAATTTAAGGTAACAGAGATTGTTTTGGCTTTATAGCAGAGTTAAGTTATTTTCCATCTAAAGTTAGTTTTGATTGATTCGCTTCCGTCGCAACGATCATTTGTTATTAAATTAGGGGCCGCTAAGACGACACCATTCCCTCTACACAGACGTTCACATGCGCATTAAGAATTGGTTCTGTAGTTATGTGCGTTTGAATATGTGTGCACAGGTTTGTAATTCCCTACAAGCCAAGCCTAAACAAAGTACTGGTGTTTCCTTATAATTTTGATACAGAATTTTATTTTATTTTGTTGCTTTGGGGTAGGAACGCGAAACGAATTTTCCCGGCAACGCTTTATCTGTAGAGTGGTAAAGGGATCCTCCATAGGGAGAGACTAGTTGGCACTTCAGCACTGCGTTGTCATCGGTCCAGGCGAAGGTCCTTCGTCAGATCTGGATACGGCCTGGATCCGGCAGGCTGCAGGAAAACCTCGGGATAAACAAAGACACTAAAATTAGCGTAGATGCCATTCTTCTCATGATGTAACGAGTACATCAGGATTTATGGGAAGTGTTCCCGGTTCCAGCTGACCTAATCTATGCAGCCTAACATTAAATTATAGAAGTCTATAATGTATTATGTGAATGCTAGGTCAAAGAGATGTGTCTTTAATCTGGCTTTGAACTGACAGAGTGTGTCTGCTTCCCGGACAATGGTAGGAAGGCTGTTCCAAAGTTTTGGTGCTAAATAGGAAAAGGATCTGCCGCCAGCAGTTGATTTTGATATTCTAGGTATTATCAACTGGCCGGAATTTTGAGATCGCAATAGACGTGACGGACTATAATGTGTTAAGAGCTCGCTCAAGTACTGCGGAGCTAAACCATTTAGTGCTTTGTAAGTAATCAGCAATATTTTAAAATTGATGCGATGTTTAATAGGGAGCCAGTGCAGTTTTGACAGAACCGGGCTAATATGGTCATACTTCCTGGTTCTGGTAAGAACTCGAGCTGCTGCGTTTTGAACCAGCTGTAGTTTGTTTATTAAGCGTAATAGGCTGTGTTCATTTCATTCTGTGTATGTATACTGTGTATTTTGGTGGTTAGAGTTTGAGATGACCGGAGATGTTTGATTGATGCACGTGAACAGCATTACCCCAGCTAACACAGTACGTTGTGACGACGTCGTCAGTTAGTCGTTGTTAATGAAAAATTCATTGTTCTTGTGTTTATTCATTTAAACTTGTTGATTTAATTTAATTATGTGTAGTGACATCTGGCCATATGCTTCTGTGAGGGTTTCTAACAGCTGAAGAAGGGACAGGAAGACAGGGTAATAAAATACTTACACCTGGGCACGAGAAAGAGTCCGGCCAGGGGAATACAGGGGTCGTTTAACCATAAACATGGGGTCCCATGCCCTCCCCTTAGGGGAAGCAGGAGGCAATTTAGGTCATAAATGAAGGCCTTTTGAGTTATCAAGGATCAAAGAACAGTGTAGTCTGCTCAGGGGGGGATAAGAAACCAGTCCAAACCAGTTAAAGATAGAAGGTATCTTTTCTGTAAAATAACACTAACCAAGGAAGGTGTGGTCAAGATATTGGGGACCTGTATAAAATGTCTCAGTTTTATTATGTCTTCAGGATTGTTTCTTACAAGCTGGGTGGCTGCGGCCTTGTAACGAATCCTCAGAGAATAAAGCCTTTTTCTTCTTTATTACAATTTTGCCTTTTGAGTGTTCCTTAAACCTGTGATGCTGTATTTCCCAGGGAGATAAAAAATTGCTATTACAGCTGGTGTCAGAAGAGGGATCCTGTGCGGACGCTTCTTCTCCTGGTCCTGAAAACGGATTTGACGGGAAAGTGCACGACCTCGGCAGCACCAGGCGGCCGTCTCATACCTCGACGGTTTGAGATAGAAACTCAACAGATTACGAGAGAGAGAGCCAACACCGCGTTCAGGCCCAGGGGAGGAAGCTCCCACCAGGACCATAAAGGATCTGCGGTGATTGCGGGAAAAAAAAAAAAAAACAGAAAAAGCATCTGGGTAAGACACGGCAAATTGTTTTATTGAAGTTTAAGTGTAATTTGATAATTGTGAGTGAACATGAACCATGTTGGCTGAGTGTCTGCCTTTGGTACGAGCGAGAGGTGATTCGGGTAATCACAATTTTTTTGGGGGGGGGAAGAAATTTGATCTGACGAATTCGGATCGATTTCTACCAAACTTAGCTCGTTGGTGGACGGAAGGGCCACAGGTGATTTGGATAATCACAGCTACTGATTAATTAGTTTTACTCAAAAGCGCTAGTAACCCGAGAATTAATCAATTTAGGTGGACGGAAGAGCCACATCAAATCAATTAAGTGGACGGAAGAGCCACATAATCAAGCGCTAGAAAGTGCTTATGGGAAGATTTTGAGTAAAACGTAATTACAAACTGAAACCCGACCGATCTTGGGGTAAGGGAAAGATCGGGTCTGTCGAAGACGTTTGACAGACATAAGACACGTGTCGAATAGTGAAAACCAGAAGGGGGGACTCAGCCAAAATGGGATCATCAAACAGTAAAACAGATCATTTTTATACACCAATTTTCTGTCAGATGAGAAATAATTATGGTGGTAAATGTATGACTGACATACAGAAACTGATCAAATATCATGATTTCCCTGAAGCGGGAACATTGAGTAAGATAAGACTTAATGTCGTGAAAGAGTCAGTGGAAAAGAACGCAGGGAAACAGAGAGGCTGTTGTGTGTGTGTCAAGCATATTTGTGTGAATTGCGAGCCGACTATATTGTGTTGGGTAGAAGAAGCTGATAGACGAGAACGGAAACAAATACAAAAAGAATTAGCATTTAATGCTGAGAATGTTGTGTGTGTAAAAACAGTTCCACTGGAACAGAATGCTACTAATGAACCGAATGTATGTGCTTTTCCACATGTGTCCGAGGTGGCAACGGCTCCGCCACCAGCGTACAACACAAACCACTATCCCGTGGCAGAGATTTCGGCCCTTAAGATCAACCTCGATTTGGACCGCTCTCCACTACCCCCGAGAACCGCACAACAACTGGCACAGGACAGAGCGCGAAACGAACTGGAGGAAGCCAACCAAAGAGCAGCGCGAGCAGAGGCAGATGCAAGAGCAGCGCGAGCAGAGGCAGATGCGAGAGCAGCGCGAGCGGAGGCGGAGACCGCCGAGCGAGTTGCACAAATGGTAACAGCAAGGCTTCAGGGACAGCTACCAGCACCGCCAGTACAGCAGGGGGAGGTAGACTCCTCAGCACAGGCCGCGGCAAGCGGCGAAGAAGACGGAGAGGGGGAAGTTTCCGGGGAGGCAGCTCCGGACACCCCGAACGACGAAAGACCGGGGACAAGCGCCCTGCCAATGCTCACAAGATCACAAGTGAAGCAAGAAAAGGTCAGTTTCACAGCGGCAAAGGTTAAAGTGTCGAATGTGACTGCTCCGATGGTTGAAGTTGCGGGCACGGACGGCCCAATGCTAGTTTTCAGAGCATGGACTATGTCAGATATGAAGGATGCTTTGAGTGTTTGAAAAGTGTTTGAAAGCACTTCGGCCTCAGGCCATTTGATTTCTGACCGGTTAACCGAGCCGTTAGAGTGCGAAACGGAGGGTGGACGCTTTTTCAAACACGAGTTTGTTTGGTCACCCGGCTGTCCCGCACCTCTGATGGCTCGTGATCTAATGTGTAAATTAAATTTGTCTCTCTGTGCTGATCAGTATGGAATTAGCATCGAGGAGACACCACAAATTACTTGCACTAAATTTGAGCCGAAGTGGGCTTATGTCTGGCAGGTAACAGATATTGATGGGGCAGAAAAATTTTTGAAATTGGCAAAGGATCGTACAAACCCAGTCAATACAGAGTTTATGACAAGTGAAAAAATGCATTGTACTTCACATGTGGTGGCAGAGCGTGATTCAGATTTTGAAAAGATGTGGTTTAATTCTGTGGAGAATGAGAGTGTGAAATTTGACAGGGTTTTCTGGACGGAGAATGTGTGTGCGTTGTCTGCGGTGTTGTCTGACAGTCAGAGGGCTCGTTATCTGATGTCAGAGGACACTGCATGCCACTTATCTGTCTCGAAGGCCATAAACCAGCAGTGGAGAGATGTGGGTCTTTTTGTGGAAGAGTGTTTGTCAGCTACAGATTGGGTGAAAGTTGACACACACACAGCAGAGAGCAAAAGTGTGGGGGCATTTAAATCGAACTGTGATTTTAAACTTGAGGTCAAAAGAGACATGATTGCTATTGGAAAAAATGTGACAGCACAGGGGAGTATTTCTGCTTCAGAAATTGATATTTCTTTGGCACAAATACCACCAAACCTGTGGGCAAAAACCAAATATGACGTAGGCCTCATTAAGGGATGTGAGCCAGTTGTGATAACACCAAAATCTGATTTCAGACCATGTAAAGCGCAATATCCCTTGAAACGTGAGGCAATAGAGGGCATAAAACCAGTGTTTGACGCTCTATTGAAGGAGGGAGTAATTAGACCTTGCAATGATTCACCTGTCAGAACCCCAATTTTTCCTGTAAAGAAAGCACGCAACCCAGGTGAACCATTGCAATGGAGATTCGTTCAGGACCTCCAGGCGGTGAATTCAGCAATCGTCGCTCGCGCCCCTCGAGTACCCAATCCTTATACCATTCTAACTCAGATTCCAGAAAATGCAACATACTTTACTGTGGTGGATTTGGCTAATGCTTTCTTTAGCGTCCCGGTTGAGGAGAAAAGCCAGTTTTGGTTTGCATTTGATTTTAATGGCAAGGGGTACACGTTTACGAGGTTATGTCAGGGTTTTTGCGAATCCCCAACTTTGTACAATGAAGCGCTCAGAAGAAGTATTGAGAATTTGACTTTGTCAGAAGGAACGGCGCTGTTGTCTTATGTTGATGACCTTTTGATCTGTTCAGTGAATGAAGCGGTTTGCAGGGCTGACAGTGTGTCTCTCCTCAAGCATCTTGAAAGGGAGGGCCACAGGGTCAGCCTTTCAAAGCTGCAGTTTGTGAAAGAGGAAGTGACCTTCCTGGGGCATGTTATCAGAACAAACAGCAAAGCATTGTCACAGAAAAGGGTGCAGGGCATAAAAGAAGCCCCAAAGCCTGTAACAAAGAAACAGATGTTGTCATTCTTGGGGATGTGTGCTTACTGTCGAACATTTATCCCCAACTATGCCATTTTAGAGCAGCCCCTACGAGCCCTTACAACAGGGAAAGGGTTGAGGTCGTGTGACAGACTTGTTTGGACAAGTGAAGCTGAGGTGGCATTTGATAACATGAAAACACAGTTGTGTATGGCTCCTTCGTTAGGCCTTCCGGTTATAGACCGTCCGTTCACGCAGATGGTCGATGAGAGAAATGGCTTTATGGCTTCTGTGCTCCTGCAAAAACACGTTGATCGTTTAAGACCTGTGGCCTATTTCTCAAGCAAACTCGACCCTGTAGCAGCGGGGCTGCCACACTGCCTCCGGGCAGTGGCGGCAGCTGAGCTGGCTGTGATGGCTTCAAGAGAGTTTGTGGGCTATGCTGATTTGACCTTAGAAGTTCCGCATGCAGTGTCTTTGATTTTGCAGGAGCAGAGAACATCACACTTGTCTACAGCCCGATGGCTGAGGTATCATACGATTTTGCTTGATATGCCAAATATCACTGTCAAAAGATGTACAAGATTGAATCCCGCGACTCTTTTGCCCACACAACAGGACGGCGAAGAGCATCACTGTTGTTTGTCAGCTCTCGAGCAGGTATGCACACCGCGCCCAGATTTGTTAGACATTCCGCTTGAAAACTGTGACAATGTCCTCTTTGTGGATGGATCTGCGTCGAAAAATCCGCAAACAGGACAGAATAACGTAGGTTATGCGGTGACGACTGAATTTGAAACTGTAAAATCTGGCAGATTGCCATCTCATTACTCAGCACAGGCAGCTGAGTTAGTCGCCCTGACTGAAGCATGCAGACTAATGACTGGTAAATGCGTGACGATTTACACAGACTCGCGTCATGCCTTTGGGGTCACACATGACTTTGGCGCTTTGTGGAAACATAGAAAATTTTTGAAGTCAGACGGCCGACCCATACTGAATGCTACTTTGGTATCTGACCTGTTGGAGGCCATTCTGCTTCCAGACAAGATTGCAGTTTGCAAATGCGCAGCGCACACTAACGATAAGACTTCTATCTCAACAGGCAACGCCAGAGCAGATATGGCGGCAAAAACAGCGGCAACGACCCAGAATGAAGCTGATACCAGCGCCGCCACCTGCGTATCAGTTGACATTAACCTTCATAATGACATTTCTCCTTGTTTACAGAGCATGCAGTCTTTTTCCACAGGAGCTGAGAAAAACAAGTGGAAGGCGGCAGGCTGCCGCCTTGTGGATGGTGTATGGACATCTGTTGGGGGGAAGCCGTGCCTACCAAGCCACTTTTTCCAGCATTATTCTAAGTTGTCACATGGGAAAGATCATGTGTCAAAGGGGGGGATGATTATGCAAATGAAAGAATTGTGGTTTACCAAAGGTTTCACAATATATGCTGAAAATTTTTGCAAAAAATGTGTGATTTGTACCGCGTACAACATTGCACGGGGCATCAAAACACCGCTGGCAAGCCAGCCAGCCCCAGATGGGCCATTTGAATATTTAATGATCGATTTCATTGAACTGACCCCTTGTGGAAAGCAGAAATATTGTTTGGTACTTGTTGATATGTTTTCAAAATGGGTGGAGGCTTTTCCCACCTCAAAACAGGATGCTGCGGCAGTGGCGAAAGCGCTGCTGACCGAAGTCGTGCCCCGATGGGGCGTCCCAAGGAAGATAAGCTCAGATAACGGAAGACACTTTGTCAATGAGACAATCAAACAGGTGGGTCAGTTCTTGGGAATCGATTTGAGAACACACTGTGCATATCACGCTGCCAGCGGAGGTGCGGTTGAACGTGAGAACCAGACGGTGAAAACCAAACTGGCAAAATGTTGCGAAGAAATGGGACTGTCATGGGTGAAGGCACTGCCCACAGTACTGATGTACATGAGAATGAGAAAGAGAGTAAAAACGAATTTGAGCCCATTTGAAATTCTATTTGGTAGACCACCATTCATGGGTATAGTGGGGGAAAAGAGGCGGCTTCCATTAACAGATGTGTGTGAGAATGAAATGTTGAATTACTGCAAGGAAATGTCGTGTCTGTTATCTGCTGTTTCTGTGCAGGTAAAAGCAGCCCAGAGCAAGGTAGCAGAGACGTTCCTGCACAACGTCAGGCCAGGGGATTACGTGGTGATCCGCGACCTCAGGAGGAAAAGCTGGAGGGCGAAACGGTGGCTAGGACCGTTCCAAGTCTTGCTGGTCACGTACACGGCGGTGAAGGTCGGGGAACGGGCGACCTGGGTTCATGCCAGCCACTGCAGGAAGGTTCCACCCATATCGGAAGAGCAACAGGAGGAGGAGCCCCAAGGACAACAACAAGCTAAACAATAAGCCCTAAAAGCAAGCCAGAGCACCAAGTGCAGGTGCAAGGTCACTCAGAGAAAGTGGTGAGACCAGTGTGCAGAGTAAAGCCATTTGTACAGTCAGAGACATCGATCATTGAACTAACAAAACTTAAAGATTTACTGGCAACAGATCCCCACATTCTAGCAGCAGCAACGAGTGGAGTGAAATACGAGCTGCGAGAAGGAAGCTGGGAGAAGAGGAGGGTTCTGATTGCACAGGCAGTATCAGGTTGAAAACCGTACATCAACAAAGACTGATAAAACTCTGAGTAGTTAAAAAGGTATTCTCTGGCACAACACAGTTGCAGAATTAGACAAGATGGATCGTTCAAAGCCATGGCATCCATTCAGAATACCAGGAATGTGCGGACTTTGTAAAAGCACGTTAATCTTAACTTTGATATCAGTGACTATTTGTTCTGAAACATCTGTGCTGAACATCACCATCAGACAGCGTGATAAAAGAGACACATTCACGGAAGTGAAGCTGGTGAAAGGACTGCACGGAAGCATCATCACGATAGAGGAGGGATCAAGTGTGACTTTCAAGTGCAACCCATTCCAGGAGAACTGTCGCGGGTGCAATGGACATACCGAAGAAGCACGCACATTTCTACTTCTGCGAAAGCCCATGTGCGTGGACCGACGTAAAAGCATACGCTCATCACTACAGGACGGAATACGATGAAAGATTTCAGGTGTACGCTGAAGACAAAATGGGTAACAACAGATACGGGATGAGAGTGGAATTGAAACATGCGACGCGTGCTGACCAAGGCAGGTACTACTGTGCCCTGGACTTGACTGAAACTGACTGGTATGAAACAATAGACATTATGATAGTCGAGGCAACCAGACCACAAGCAGCAACAATGACGACACCTTTCTTGTCACCTGTGCCACCCGAGGTCGAACAGGCTACTGAAGAAGAACTGGCCTGGATGGGGGACGAAGACACAAGCAAAGGTCAGATAAATCCTGAAGTAAAGAAAGCAATGATGAAATGCCAGGGGAACAAAGCGTGTGCGCTGGCAATGTTGCAGAAGGAGGAGCTACAGATCAAGACAAGCTGCTGGATGTGTCTTCAAATGTCGCACGCATGGAAAGCTGTCCCTCTGACGACAGCAACAGTCAACGAAACTAAGTGCCTTATTCCTCAGCAGATGACTGAGGTACTAAAAACTGTTGTGGACCTGGAAGAGGGAAGAATACCAACGAAACAGCCTGCTGACGACTGTGATCATATACAACAATACAACAACACTAACATAGCAATTCCACCTTTGAGGGTAACGTATGCCCAGGGTGACGTTTGCGTCTGTTTCAACAGACCAAGACTGTTAAGGACTGGATGGTCTGACTGCAGAATCAAAATCAACATACATGACAGAACAATGGACAATTGTACAGCAGTCATCAACAACAAAGAAATCAACTTCACATGCCCATTCAACAAACCAAACCAAAGTTCACCAGCTGCGGTGTGGGTATGTGGCGACAGAGCTTATCACCGTTTGCCTACAAAAGACTGGTCAGGTTGCTGTTATCCAGCCTTAATGAATGTGGGAACCTCTGTGTATTTGCCAAACAAAGTAGGTAAAAGAGAAAAACGAGATATTAATATTTTGCCTGAAGCTCTGCCAAATAGTTATGCAGGATATACATTAACTGACCCGTGGACAACACCGGGAGCAAATATAGGTTGGTCAATTTTCTTAGGGGTGGGTACAGCAGTAACGATAAACAAGATTAATGGGTTAGCATGGACAGTACTAGCGATAGCCAATAGCACAGAAAATGCTTTGACATTAATAAGCGAGGAAATGCGTCAGTTGAGAGAATCAGTTATTCAGAACCGTTTGGTCCTCGACATTCTGACGGCAGAGAGGGGTGGAGTCTGTAAAATGTTGGGAGTATCATGTTGTTTTAACATTCCTGATTATAGTGACAACATAACCAATATCATCGATCACATGAGGGAAGCCGTAAAGGAGCCCTCTCCAGCTAGTGGAAGCGGATGGACAGGGTGGCTGATGTCCTTGTGGTCAGGGTGGTTTTTTCGAATACTTCAAACTGTTTTGCCGATTGTTGGTATGGGATTATTAGTTCTGCTCTGTTTGCCATGTATCATGGGGTGCATTTCAAGCTCAGTACGAAGACTGATTAGAGCAGGGACAGCCAAAACAATGACGTCAGTACAAGCAGTAAAAATAACTATGCGTTCAGCCGCTGATGAGCAGCAGTGTGACTATGACAGTGACGAGATTTACACAGAGATGTGATAAATTCTTCTTTTGCCTTTCTGGGAACATGAAAGAGATTTTTTTTCCCTCAAACTTTGCTTGATTGCTCAAATTTGATATTAATGATTTACTTTTTTGCTATTTTATTATTACCAGTGTCTTATTTTTTTTTTAATTATTTATTTTTTTTATTTTTTTATTTTTACTTCTCCAAATGTAAGAGTGATGATATGTGATCCGTGTGACATAACTGAGGGGTTTTTGAATGTATTTTGTTTTTAATTTTTTTTTTTTTTCTCTCTTCTTCCTATTATAAGACTGTGAAATCAGATAGGGGGTGATGAAGTTTTCCATACTATTATTTTTCCTTCATACTAGGGTGACCGAGGGTCCGACCTGGTGTTGGGGACGCGATAACAGTGTTTATCCGACTAGCCCGGCCTTATATGAATCTTTATTTGCTTGCTAAACAATTGAGGGCCTATCCTTACAAAAAAAAAAAAAAAAAAAAAAACAGGCTAAACTTTTCAATCTTAAATTTTCTACAAGATTCAAGTAAAATGATCAGGTATATGAAAGTCAGTAATGAGGAGTATAACTGTGATGTAAAGAAAAGCTTGAAGTGATTGTATTCTTGGGGATTCAATAGTAAAGTGGGTTTGATTAATTTTAGAAAATAGAAATTAATTTTTATTATTTTTGTTGGTTATCAGGGAATGATAAACAGGGGGGAAATGTTAATGAAAAATTCATTGTTCTTGTGTTTATTCATTTAAACTTGTTGATTTAATTTAATTATGTGTAGTGACATCTGGCCATATGCTTCTGTGAGGGTTTCTAACAGCTGAAGAAGGGACAGGAAGACAGGGTAATAAAATACTTACACCTGGGCACGAGAAAGAATCCGGCCAGGGGAATACAGGGGTCGTTTAACCATAAACATGGGGTCCCATGCCCTCCCCTTAGGGGAAGCAGGAGGCAATTTAGGTCATAAATGAAGGCCTTTTGAGTTATCAAGGATCAAAGAACAGTGTAGTCTGCTCAGGGGGGGATAAGAAACCAGTCCAAACCAGTTAAAGATAGAAGGTATCTTTTCTGTAAAATAACACTAACCAAGGAAGGTGTGGTCAAGATATTGGGGACCTGTATAAAATGTCTCAGTTTTATTATGTCTTCAGGATTGTTTCTTACAAGCTGGGTGGCTGCGGCCTTGTAACGAATCCTCAGAGAATAAAGCCTTTTTCTTCTTTATTACAATTTTGCCTTTTGAGTGTTCCTTAAACCTGTGATGCTGTATTTCCCAGGGAGATAAAAAATTGCTATTACATCGTCATTTGGTCAGCGTGACGTTACTTTATGACAGGGATGGGCAACTTCAGTCCTGGAGGGCCACTGTCCTACAGAGTTTAGCTTCAACCCTAATCAAACACACCTGAACAAGCTAATCAATGTCCTCAGCATTACTAGAAAATTACAGGCAGGTGATTTTTTCAGGGTTGGAGCTAAACTCTGTAGGACAGTGGCCCTCCAGGACCGAAGTTGTCCATCCTTGCTTTATGACAACGTTGTGAGGACGTCGTGGTAAAGTTCCATTTTTTAGAATCTTGACTAACGTTCCAGAAACGTCGTGGGCACGTCCTCAAAAGACGCCGCTAGTTTATCCCATGGAAAACGTTGTAGAGACGTCGTCAACTGGTCACCAGATAACTTATGTGATGTCTTTTAATCACTTTTACAAGTTGATTGTACTGAAATGTGTGTTGGCAGTGCCTGTACACAACCATCATAAAATTATAAAAATCCATCCAGTGTTTTTTTTTTTATCTTCTTATGTTTCTTCCTGTCTCAAATCAAGCTGTTCGATTTTGTGACGTCACAAAATCGACGCCCCTCCCATGATGGTTGATTGACAGCAGCGTTTCAACACAGACCCGCCCTCGTGAGCGAGCTGTCAATCATAGCACGCACCGACCGGCGCATTCATTGTTGATAGCTGGAGTGCTGAGTAGAATGGCGTCTAAGAGATTGTGCTGTTCTGTTCTTGGTTGTAATAAGGAACACAGCATCATATTGATGTTCCTAAATCCGAACCGCTGAAGACGCAGTGGCTGAGTTTGTTTTCGATGGGAATATTCCCCACGATCAACGTCAATGCTTTCATGTTTGCGCGAATCATTTCATCAGACTGCTTTACAAACGAGGGTCAGTAAAGTTGGTTATTTGCTAAGAAGCTGCTCCTGAAAAAAGGATCGTACCAACTATTCGTGTTCCTGCTGCACCTGCAGAAGAACTGAGTGAGTGTAACGTTTTAATGACCTTTATATTAATCTTTATATTAATCTTTATATTAATCTTTGCAAATCGCTTGCACGCTTCACGATGAATGTGGCTATTTTTACACTCATGTACATTACGGCATGTTTTCTATGTACGACGTTATCAATATAATTCATAATCCCACGTTTATAATGAACGAAGCGTTATGGTTATTGTGTTACAAACAGTGTACGGTGTCCGCACAGAACATAGGGGCGGGGTCAGCAAAGCTCATTATCATTTAAAGACCCATACACTTAAACGGCGTGCTGAAAACAGAGCTGTTTTTGACCAGGTAAAATGAGTGTTTTCTTACAATACTAATGAGAATTATAATTTATAAATTCGAGGACCGTGACGTCGCCCGGCATGGCGCAGCCGGGGCCCCACCCTGGAGCCAGGCCCGGGGTTGGGGCTCGTATGCGAGCGCCTGGTGGTCGGGCCTCCCCCCATGGGGTCCGGCCGGGCTCAGCCCGAAGGAGCGACATGGGGCCACCCTCCCGTGGACCCACATGGAACGTCACCTCTCTGGCGGGGAAGGAGCCTGAGGTTGTGCGTGAGGTTCAGAGATTCCGACTGGAGTTGGGATCACCTCTACGCACAGCTTGGGCTCTGGAACCACACTCCTCGAGAGAGGATGGACTCTTCACCACTCTGGAGTTGCCCATGGTGAGAGGCGGCAGGCTGGTGTGGGTTTGCTTATAGCCCCCCAGCTCAGCCGCCATGTGTTGGAGTTCACCCCGGTGAACGAGAGGGTCGCTTCCCTGCGCCTTCGGGTCGGGGATAGGTCTCTCACTGTCGTTTGTGCCTACGGGCCGAACGGCAGTGCAGAGTACCCGGCCTTCTTGGAGTCTCTGGGAGGGGTGCTGGAAAGTGCTCCGACTGGGGACTCCGTCGTTCTACTGGGGGACTTCAACGCCCACGTGGGCAGCGACAGTGACACCTGGAGGGGCGTGATTGGGAGGAACGGCCCCCCTGATCTGAACCCGAGCGGTGTTCTGTTATTGGACTTCTGTGCTAGTTACAGCTTGTCCATAACGAACACCATGTTCAAGCATAAGGGTGTCCATCAGTGCACATGGCACCAGGACACCCTAGGCCGGAGGTCAATGATCGACTTTGTGGTCGTTTCATCCGACCTCCGGCCGTATGTCTTGGACACTCGGGTGAAGAGAGGGGCGGAGCTGTCAACTGATCACCACCTGGTAGTGAGTTGGATCCGATGGCAGGGGAGGAAGCTGGACAGACTCGGTAGACCCAAACGTACTGTGAGGGTCTGTTGGGAACGTTTGGCCGAATCTCCTGTCAGAGAGATCTTCAACTCCCACCTCCGGCAGAGCTTCGACCAGATCCCGAGGGAGTCTGGAGATATTGAGTCCGAGTGGACCATGTCCTCCACCTCCATTGTCAACGCGGCCACTCGGAGCTGTGGCTGTTAGGTCTCCGGTGCCTGTCGAGGCGGCAATCCCCGAACCCGGTGGTGGACACCGGAAGTAAGGGATGCCGTCAAGCTGAAGAAGGAGTCCTATCGGGCCTGGCTGGCTTGTGGGACTCCTGAGGCAGCTGATGGGTACCGACGGGCCAAGCGGACTGCCGCCCGGGTGGTTGTGGAGGCAAAAACTCGGGCCTGGGAGGAGTTCGGTGAGGCCATGGAGAAGGACTATCGGTCGGCCTCGAAGAGATTCTGGCAAACCGTTCGGCGCCTCAGGAGAGGGAAGCAGTGCCCTACCAACGCTGTTTACAGTGGAGGTGGCCAGCTGTTGACCTCGACTGGGGATATCACCGGACGGTGGAAGGAATACTTCGAGGATCTCCTCAATCCCGCCGTCACGTCATCCATTGAGGAAGCAGAGGCTGAGGGCTCAGAGGCGGACTCGTCCATCACCCAAGCTGAAGTCACCGAGGTAGTCAAGAAACTCCTCGGTGGCAAGGCACCGCCCTGAGTACCTCAAGTCTCTGGATGTTGTGGGGCTGTCTTGGCTGACACGCCTCTGCAGCATCGCGTGGCGGTTGGGGACAGTGCCTTTGGACTGGCAGACCGGGGTGGTGGTCCCTCTTTTCAAGAAGGGGGACCGGAGGGTGTGCTCCAACTATAGGGGGATCACACTTCTCAGCCTCCCTGGGAAAGTCTATGCCAGGGTACTGGAGAGGAGAATCCGGCCGATAGTAGAACCTCGGATTCAGGAGGAACAGTGCGGTTTTCGTCCCGGTCGTGGAACACTGGACCAGCTCTATACCCTCTACAGGGTGCTGGAGGGCTCATGGGAGTTTGCCCAACCAATCCACATGTGTTTTGTGGATTTGGAGAAGGCATTCGACTGTGTCCCTCGCGGCATCTTGTGGAGGGTGCTCTGGGAGTATGGGGTTCGGGGCCCTTTGCTAAGGGCTATCCGGTCCCTGTACGACCGGAGCAGGAGCTTGGTTCGCATTGCCGGCAGTAAGTCAGACTTGTTCCCGGTGCATGTTGGACTCTGGCAGGGCTGCCCTTTGTCGCCGGTTCTGTTCATAATTTTTATTGACAGAATTTCTAGGCGCAGCCAGGGGCCGGAGGGGGTCAGGTTTGGGGACCACACGATTTCATCTCTGCTCTTTGCGGATGTTGTTGTCGTGCTGGCCTCATCAAACCAGGACCTCCAGCATGCACTGGGACGGTTTGCAGCCGAGTGTGAAGCGGCTGGGATGAGAATCAGCACCTCCAAATCCGAGGCCATGGTTCTCAGTCGGAAAAGGGTGGTTTGCCCGCTTCAGGTTGGTGGAGAGCTCCTGCCTCAAGTGGAGGAGTTCAAGTATCTTGGGGTTTTGTTCACGAGTGAGGGAAGGATGGAACGGGAGATTGACAGGCAGATCGGTGCAGCTTCTGCAGTAATGCGGTCGATGTACCGGTCTGTCGTGGTGAAGAAGGAGCTGAGCCGCAAGGCGAAGCTCTCGATTTACCGGTCAATCTACGTTCCTACTCTCACCTATGGTCATGAGCTGTGGGTCATGACCGAAAGGACAAGATCCCGGATACAAGCGGCCGAAATGAGCTTTCTCCGCAGGGTGGCTGGGCGATCCCTTAGAGATAGGGTGAGAAGCTTGGTCACTCGGGAGGAGCTCAGAGTAGAGCCGCTGCTCCTCCACATCGAGAGGGGTCAGTTGAGGTGGCTCGGGCATCTTTTTCGGATGCCTCCTGGACGCCTTCCCGGGAAGGTGTTCCGGGCATGTCCCACCGGGAGGAGACCCCGGGGAAGACCTAGGACACGCTGGATAGACTATGTCTCCCGGCTGGCCTGGGAACGCCTCGGTGTCCCCCCGGAAGAGCTGGAGGAAGTGTCTAGGGAGAGGGAAGTCTGGGCATCCCTGCTTAGACTGCTGCCCCCGCGACCCGGTCCCGGATAAGCGGTAGAAGATGGATGGATGGATGGATGGATGGACTAATGAGAATTTTTAATTAAAGTATATTACAAACTTTTAATTTAGACCCTAAAGAATCATTTTAGCTTGTACAAAAATGACATTATATGACCCCTTTAAATGCAGCGTCACCGACTGGCTTAAACCACCATGATGGCACAGCATGCATTCATAGAACAATGCAATAATAAAACAATGCATTTTTGATATGCAAGTACTTTTACTTAATTAAAAATCTGTCTTTACAACTTTCACATGCAACAGAGTAATATTTGACCAGTAGTGTCTACACTTCCACTCAAGTAATAGTTTTTGATATTGATATTGCTATAGGCGCCACTAGGCTGAAGCCCTCCTAAAAATGTGTGATTAAGTGTAGGCTACACAAATTTACGGAAGCGTATTGCATTCACTTGAGGAAAAAAAATCTACTCTGTTTTTCTGAATTAATGAGTTAATTATCTCAGAATTACGAGATAATTTTTCAAGAAAAAAAAGTTTTTGCTCTGTTTTTCTGAATTAACGAGATCCCTCAAAATCCTGCGAGAAGCTCTCACCTGCACAAAGTAACGTAAGGCCACAGTTGCTGATGCTAATCAGCCTGACCCTCCAACAACAACAACAGTGCCAGGCCTGCATCGGTTCAGTGCAGGTAAGATAGCTAAGTTATTATAGTTACATGTTAATGCCAAATGATGTCTGCTAACTGTTCGCTTGACGACATGAAAAACGAGGTTAGAATAGCTGTTTATAAACATGTAGCGTTAATGTTACGGGCATATTTTTTACTAACTACGTTAACTTAAGTTACACCATCAACTGCAGTTGGTAGGCTAACTTATGTAATGTTAAGCTAATATTTGTACCGTTAGTCAGCAAAAGGAACCTTAACTTTTAAGGTCGAGGGGATAATTGCGTGTGATTTTTAGGAGGAATATTACGTTAACCACCTTCCTTTCAGTTTGTTGGCTAGGATAAGTAAACCATGCTATTTGCTGTAACTTTAGTTCTTAATTTGTATGGGATTAATATCCTGCCATGATTCAAAACTGAAAATAAAGTTCTGAAAGGTTGAAACTAAGTGCTTGAAAACTCAAAATCTTACAAAAAAAAGTTTTGCAAGATCGAAAAATAAGATTTGCAAGCTTGCAAAATGTAAAAAAATAAAAATATCTCTGCAAACATTGTTGTTTTTGAGATTTCCTTCTTCAGAACTGCAAAAAAATTTTTTTACGATGTTGCGCAAACAATTTTTCAGAGTTTCAAATTTGTCAGTGTTCTCCCACTGTATTAGTTTGTTTTCCAGGTTTGAAACCGTGTAAATGGTGATCTGAAAACTGGTGTGCGAATGTGTGAAAAAAAGTTTTGAAACTCTGAGGTTCAAAAGGGCGAAACTTATTACATTACATTACATTTGCACTCCTATTGCAGACTATTTTTTCAGAGCTGAGTTTACAACACCCACTTTGTTGGAGATACACCCACGTGATTTGTGGCAGCGTTACGCAGCTCTGCTCTGAAACTCTGAAACTCAGACTGAGCGAAAATGAAGCTTCGCAACCTCGCAACTTAAAAAAAGCGTAAAAAAATAGCACGCCGTTCGTGACTCGTTTAGTCGAGATTAGTTTTCCAAGATGGATCCTGTCTGTTCTGATCCTGTCATGCTTCGTAATGTGCTGTCTTTATAAAGTATCTTCTTATTAAACTGTCTGTACACTTACAAAGTTCTTGATGCTTCGGTTTGCATGTAAGGACCCTCATTATGCTACCGTGTTAGTGTGAGGCTATTTTGAGCCTTGTTAGTGGTATTAACTAGGGTTGTTCCGATTCCGATACTAGTATCGGAAATGCCGCCGATACCAATAAAAATTCTGGCATCGGTATCGGCGAGTACATCTACCCATGTACCGATCCGATACCATTTTATTAAACAATACCTAGTTATGCACGCTAGCTTTACTTTACGCTGCAAATCGGAGATCAATTCTTCTTCGCTGCTCTAAACAGTGGTTGCGTGTGGCAAAACAGGAAGTTGTGCTGTTGCCACAAGCAACCACTGTTTAGAGCAGCGAAGAAGAAATGAAAACGCACATTTTCAGATGCAGGCGCGCGGCAAGCGCATAATGTAAGAGACGCTGACGCCCAACATCAAATGGCAAACGTAATGAAAACGGAACAAAACTGCGCTACTCGTTATTTTGTGCTTCACGGACCATTAAACAGTTTGGAACAATGCAGCGCGAGCCGATCTTGACTTGATCAAGCTACACTGTTGCTACACAGCGCTAAGAGATCCAGTAAAGAAAGCATTTGAATTCGCCACTGAAGTAATAACATCGCTGCGAGATCTAGTGAGAAACATTCACATTTCTCCGTTATTAACGGATCAAACAGCGCTGACGTGGAAATCAGGAACATTGTGCTTTCAAGTAACGTTACGTTGGTTTTATTTTGACATTATGAATACAATTGCTGCCCTCAAATGTTAATCTGAAATAAAATAAACCTTTGTTTATAACTTAACTACTACAATATTACATTTCATTTTTTATAAGGAGCTGTTTTTGTTTTATATGTCAATTATAGCTCCATCATTGCTCAAAGTAAAAAATGATCATACTTTATGATGTTAATAAAAAATAAATAAATAAAAAATGTAAATCAAGGAAATTTCTCTGGCATTTCTTTCTTTTTGCTGTATTGAAAACGTACCGAACCGTGACACCAGTGTATGGTATCGAACCGAACCGTGAATTTTGTGGATCGTTACACCCCTATTATTCATATATAATTTTTTAGATTCCTAGATTTATTTGTTGCACTTTTTATACAGTTATATTGTAAAACTAAAATACCTTTTATAAAATAATTCTATCAATTCATACAGGGCTAGTATGAATTGCAGCTGTATACACACCCAGGTATCGGATTAGTACTCGGTATCGGCCGATACCCTGAGTCCAGGTATCGGAATCGGTATCGGGAAGGAAAAAAGGGTATCGGAACATCTCTAGTATTAACTAGCGACTTACTGTTACGTACTCTCTGCCCCATAAACTAGCGTTATAAACTAATCTGTTTTTAGAGATAAAACTCTTTATATTCGATTATCATGAAAACGCATCCCAGAGAACGATCGACTCGGTAACCATGTGTCAATTACCCCTAGGTTCATTTTACACCGGAATTGTCCTTTAAACAGTCATCTCTACATTACCAAATGTACCAAATAGGCCTATTTCCTACATACACAGTAAATCACACTGGGGAGAAAAAATGTTGCACTGCACTGGTTTAGCATGTATTTATATGATGCCAAATAATTGTGTAAAAAAAAGTGCTTTATGTGCAGCCCAGAGACACATGATAACAAGATACAATAATATGTTTGATTTAAAGGCCATCCAAACATCATGTAGGTTGCCCTGTTTACAATGAGCCCAAAGTGTGTCAGACCACATCTGGTGATACGAAATAGTTCCACCATAAGGACAAATGTGCCATTTTTGACAATGGCAACATGTGATACCTTTCATTTGCAGGTACAGGATTGTTCCCAGTTCTGTGGTTGAGATGTACTTTTTACATAATGATGAATAAAAAGAGATGATATGGAGCTCAGTTGGCAGATGTCAATTATGAAAGAGTTGTCAATTATTGATTGCTTAAACACAGTACTTCTGTCAAACATTTACAGTGAATGTCATGGTATATAACAGTTTCAAACTACAATCCGGCCTCTAGTTCATAAATGCCAGAGGAGAACTGGCCCCCGACTGAGCCTGGGTTCTCCCAAGGTTTTTTTTTCTCCATTAGGTCACCTGATGGAGTTTTAGGACACCATTAGGTCACTTGATGGAGTTTTTCGGTTCCTTGCCACTGTTGCCTTTGGCTTGCTCAGTTGGGGATATTTTGGGGATATTTAATTTAATTTTATTCTATCAATCAATAAATTCCACTAGAAACAAACTTTGTTGTATTATTTTATTTTAATACTGTGAAGCTGCTTTGATACAATCTGTATTGTGAAAAGCGCTATACAAATATACTTGATTTGATTTGATTTGATAACCTTTTCCGTCCAAACTGCAATTCTTTTTTTTTTTTTTTTTTTTGGCTATGAGTGGGTGCTCACATTCAGTCATTTGATCCAGTAGAACAACTTGTGATTATTAAATTTGGGTACGTATGTAAGCACGTAAGAACATGTAAAGACCAATGGCTTCCTCTGGAGAGGTTGGCGGATGAAGACTGTTTTCAACCAGAGCGTGCGCATGCACGGCAAGATACACAGTACTCGCTCCCTCTTCTAGAGAGAACCGAGGTTACGTTAGTAACCGAGTACGTTCTCTTACGAGTGGTCTCTCGTACTGCGTAAGATATCTTACGCTAGGGAACCCAATGCAAAACACCGTGCATGCTGAGATCTGACACCAAAGACCCAAGGGCGAAAGCCCGGGGTTCATATAATGCACAATCACCCAGGGAACTCACATGGAGACCTCTAGGTTGTAAACCTTATAAATGTAAACGGGGAGCCCCAGCCCGCCGCCGTACAAATATCTTGCAAGGCAATCCCACTCGACCAGGCCCACGAAGAGGCCATGCCTCTCATGGAGTGCGCTCTGACACCCAACGGGCACTGCATGCCCTCGGAGGCGTATGCTAGCGCAATAGCATCAACTATCCATCTGGATAGGCTCTGTTTCGACGCGGCTAGTCCCTTAGAACGCCCGCTGAACGAAACAAAGAGCTGCTCTGTCTGTCTGAAAACAGACGAGCGAGACACATAAGCTCGTAATGCCCTGACTGGGCAAAGGAGGCCCGCGTCTCTTTCCTCATCAGGGACCGGTAGGGCTGACAGGGAGATGACCTGTGCCCTAAACGGTGTGTTGAGGGATTTTGGAACATAACCGTGCTTAGGTTTGAGTATAACTTTTGAGTCATTAGGCCCAAATTCCATGCACGTCGCGCTCACAGAGAGCATGTGTAAGTCCCCTATGCGCTTCACTGAAGCGAGAGCCAGCAGAAACGCAGTCTTGAAAGACAGATGTTTCAGATCAATCGTCTGTAAAGGCTTGAATGGTCCACCTTTCATGGCTTCCAGTACCGTAGAAAGGTCCCATACGGGGACTGAGGGATGTCTGGGAGGATTCAGTCTCTTAGCCCCTCTAAGGAAGCGGATGACTAAATCGTTCCTTCCTATTGACTGACCAAGCGTTGTTCTTGAGAACGCTGCTATAGCCGCCACATAAACTTTGAGCGTGGAAGGGGTCCTGCCCTTATCCAACAGCTCTTGTAGGAAGGAAAGCACCTCCGTCACTCCACAGTCTGTGGGTGACACGCCACAAACACTGACCATTTCGAGGAGTAGAGCTGTCTCGTAGACGGAGCTCTAGCCTGCGTGATCGTGTTTAATACTCCCTTAGGGAGTTCAACATGTACCCGTTGATGGCCCAGACATGAAGGGACCACAATTCCGGGTGAGGATGCCAGATCGAGCCGTGGGCCTGAGAGAGGAGGTCTCTCCTCACTGGCACTGGCCACGGGGCAGTGCTCGCTAGCTGCATCACAACTGGGAACCAAGGTTGGTTTTCCCTGAACGGTGCTACAAGCAGTACTGAGCATCCTTCTTCCCTGATCCGCTCTATCACCTGAGGCAGGAGAGAGACGGGGGGGAAAGCATAGAGCGGGCAGCGGGGCCATACATGAGCCAGCTGCTCTTGGAGAAAAATTCCGGACAGTGAGCGTTTTCTTGAGACACGAACAGGTCTACTTCCGCTCTCTTCTGCCGAATTTCTTCCACAGCAGTTGGACTGTGTGGGTGTAGAGACCATTCGCCTGCCGGAACATTGTTCCTGGACAGTCTGTCTGGTCCTATGTTTAGGAGCCCTGGCACGTGCGCTGCTCTCAGCGAGCGCAGGTTGCGCTGAGCCCATACCAGGAGGCGTTCTGCTAGCCTGTACAGGTTCCTGGACCTGAGGCCGCCCTGGCGATTTATGTAGGACACCACAGACATGTTGTCCGAGCGGATCAGGACATGGCGTCTTTTTATTTGGGGACAAAAACGCGTCAGCGCATTGTCTACTTTCAGCATTTCGAGGCAGTTTGTGTGCAGGAGCTTCTCCCGTTCTGCCCACTGGCCGAAGAACGGTCTTGCCTCTAGCAGCGCTCCCCATCCCGAGGTGGATGCGTCCGTGGACACCACTCTCACCCTCGAGGAAGTCCCCAGGCTTACACCTGATTGGTACCAGTCGTCCGCTTTCCAAGGTTTCAGAGCTGTGACGCACTTCTGATTGACCTTGAGGCGAAGCAGACCGGATGCCCACACTTGGCGTGGGACTCGCGCTTTCAGACAAAACTGCAGCGGGCGCATGCGGAGCAGGCTCAGCTGGAGCACTGATGATGCTGAGGCCATGAGACCCAGCATCTTCTGAAATTTCTTGAGCGGGACAGACGCGCCACAGCGGAACGAGTTCGCTGTACGCTGAATGTCTACCGCGCGCTGTGGTCAGCGAGTCCAACTCTGTGCCCAGGAAAGATATCGTCTGACTGGGGGACAGAGAGCTCTTCGCCCAATTGACACTGAGACCCAAATTCTCGAGGTGATCGAGTAAAATGGTCGTGTGCTCTATGAGCACTGAGCGAGATTGCGCTAGAATCAGCCAATCGTCCAAATAGTTCAGTACTCGCACGCCCCTCATTCTGAGGGGTGCGAGCGCCGCATCCATGCACTTCATAAATGTACGGGGTGCCAGGGATAAACCGAACGGCAGGACTGTGTACTGATATGCCTGGCCTTTGAAGGTGAATCTCAAATATCGCCTGTGACGTGACGCTATCTGTATTTGAAAATACGCGTCTTTCAGATCTATTGACAGGAACCAATCTCCTTGGCGAATCTGCGCGAGGATTTTTCTGGTCGTCCTGAACTGTCGCTTCACAAGCACTCTGTTCAGTTGCCTTAGATCTAGTATGGGTCTGAGACCCCCGTCTTTTTTCGGTACCAGGAAGTATCTGCTGTATAGCCCTCCTTCGCTCTGAACTTGAGAGAGAGGCTCTATGGCCCCTTTGTTCAATAGTTTCGCCACAACCGCGAGGGGGAGGGCTGGGCGAGTCCCGTAGGAACTGTCATGTCTATGTGTGGATGTGGGCGCGGGACAGCGGGCACATTTATCACACCGAAAGCATTGTTCGCTTGAGTGAAGCGAATGCACGCTGGTTTCGTTTTTACAGAAACCGTGAGACATGCATAACGTGGTGTTTGTGGGCACTGGGTAGTGGGCACATTTACCACGTTTGAAGCGCAACCGATCTGAGTCGATTTTATGTGCGCGGGCCCTATGTGACAGGCTGTGCTTGTGTGTAGAGATGGGCACTGGGCAGTGGGCATTCTTACTACACATGAGACACCATCGGCTGTGGCCGGGACACCAGAAAATACACTCTCTTGGGGATTTATCTGGGTAGCCGTGAAAACGGCATTTGTGTGCAGGCAAGCGGGCGACAGAACCGGCTTGTTGGCTGCAGAAAACACTGGAACAGTCACATTTGCTGGAACTGGACGAGCGAATAACTTTGGTGGGAGTCCGGCCACAGCGGGACTCGAACACCGTCGTTTTCCTAGGCGTGCTAGGACGACTTCGGGGCCTCGGGCTTTACCACAATCCTAGGCCGCGGGCCACGCATGGTTGGGCGGCGGCTGGATGAGCGGGAGCGCGGTCTCGCGCTTCGGGCCTGGCGGCACTGCGAAGTGGCGGCAGTGGCTGGGGCTGTGAGCTCTGTGCAGACGGTTTCGCACGGCCTGCTGCAGAGCTGGAGCGCTTCGGGAGGAAGTGCTTCATAGCCTGTGACGCTTTCTGTACCTCTGCGAATCTCTCCGCAAAATCCTTGACGGAGGATCCAAAGAGGCCAGCGGGAGAAAGCGGGGAGTTGAGGAACACGGTGCGCTCGGACTCGGCCATTTCTGAGAGCGTCAGCCACAGGTGTCTCTCGGTCACAGTGAGAGAGGCCATACTCCGTCCAATGGCCTGTGCTGCAGACTTAGTGGCACGGAGAGTGAGGTCTGTGGCGCTTCTTAGGTCCGGCACGCAGATCGCGTCGGGTCCTTTCTCGTCCAGCTTTCGGAGGAGATCGGCCTGGAAGATCTGCAACGTGGCCATGGTGTGCAGCGCTGACGCAGCTTGCCCGGCGGCGGCGAAAGCGCGCCGGAGCAGGCTTGACGTCGTGCGGCAAGCTTTAGAGGGTAGGGCCAGCTTAGCGCGCCGTCCAGCAGAGGGCGGGCATAAGTGGGCCGCTATCGCCTCTTCGACCGGCGGCAGCGAAAGGTATTCCCTGTTCTTGGCATCGTCAACTGCAGAGAATGCCAAAGAAACAGCTGGACGCACTCTAGCTGAATAGGGGGCGTTCCAGGACTTAACGACTTCTTCGTGTAGCTCAGGAAGAAAGGGCGCTGGTTTGGACGCAGGCGAAGCGCGCTCCCCAGGCAGGAAAAAGCCATCCAGCCGGTTGTGAGCGGGCTGCTCGGGCGAAGACCACTCGAGGCCGAGGCTCGCTGTGGCCTGTGCGAGTATCTGCATGAGCTCCGTCTCGATGGACGCTCTTTTGCCTGACGATGTGCGGGCAGGAGGCGCGAGATCCTCAGAGCTCGCCCAATCCTCACTGCCTGATGCCAGGATAGAGCAGGAATCATCCTCTCCCAGCAGGGCTTCCTCGTCAGCGATGTCGACGGAAGCGGCGGCAGACAGCGGCCGCTGTCCGTCAGGAAGAGAAGCTGACGAAGCCGGTGAAGCAGGCGGGCGAACCGGCGAGCTTTGGCGGCTGGGGGAAGGTTCCGGGACCCGCTGGGCACGGCGCTTTTACGGCGCGACACCGCGGCGGGCGGGGGAGCAGTCTCGGTGAAGAGAGCCAGGCGAGTCCTCAGAGTCGCCATGGGTATCAGCTCGCAGTGAAGGCAGCCGCCGTCAGCGAGCGTGAGAGCTGCATATTCCTCACCCAGGCAGGAAGCGCAGATAACATGGCGGTCCCCGTCGCTGAGTGTGGCTCTGCACGAGCCGCAGGAAGGCATCTTGAAAAAGATGCTGCTCTTTTAGAATGTGTGTCGCAACGGCGACACACACACACACACAGAGTACAGAGAATAAAAGGATATAAGCGCCGGAAAGCGCAGCAGGAAGGCAAGGAAGGCGGCGCGGCCAGCGACTTCAGTGACTCGTCCCGCTGAAGGTGCTCTCTCTCAGACGGCGCGGCTTCTTCTCCAGCTCCAGCGATGCGTATGCTTCGCTTGAAGGATGAAAAACCAGATAATAGCTGCCTGCGAGCGGTATTTATAGGCCTAGACCACGCCCGTTTTGGCGGGATGTGACGCAGCGGGCGCGAAGCACCCTCATTGGGTCTGGCGTCACGCCAGGCCTCGTTCGATAGGCTGCTGCAGTTGCCGCAGAACAGCCAATAGGCACGCGAGCTGCCTCGCCTATGTCTGTATGCTGCCGCAACGCGTTTTGCATTATTACAAAATTAAGGATAATTTTTGGCTTCAATATCTCGCGGAAAAAGGATTTTCCCCTAGCGTAAGATATCTTACGCAGTACGAGAGACCTCTCGTAAGAGAACTCTGCATATTAAGATTTGTGTTATATGATAAGGGTCAGATAAGTCATCCCTCTATCACATACTGTGTCCCACTAATGCAGAGAAACAATTTTCTTTCACCAAAATGTACATAAAAGTACCAGAATGAAATGAATAAAAGTAGGCTACTCATAGTGCGGTAAATTTTCCTTGTCAGTGTTTTACTATTATGATGTTTTTGGGTTAATATTAGATAGCAGTTTGTGCAACGTCCATATAACAGGATTAATATTACAGCTGCATTAATGTTTGTGTTGCATTTTATTGTTGTAGATGTAGGCTGCTGCTAATTCTAACTACTTATACTGAGATCCACTTATCTCTTAAAAAGTCAACTATATGTAGGAAAAATTGTGATCTACAAATTAATTTAATAATCTAATTAAATAACTAATGGTTAACGCCCATTTGCTTCTGTTATGGAACAGTTGTTAGACCTATGAAATGAGATAATTATTCTGCATGTCACAACATTTTGGCGTATTGACAAAATCTCTAGCTGAATAACATATCACAATTTACATGTCTAAAGCACATTTCTTACCTCTATTATTTCAAGACATGTGAACTGTATTAGACTTTTGTCTAGGAAGTCACCGGAGAAGTCGTCAGAATCTTTTAGATCTTGAAATAAGTTGATCCAGAACTGTGCATGCTGCTTCCTCAAAAATCCCCACCAATGCTCTATCCGTTGGTTATGATTGCTTGAGCCATACAAATAGCAATTTCTCGAAAAGTCGTCCGTATGATCATGTCTCAAGAACATCTGCATCTGTTCCATGTAACAGTTCTCTGTCCCTAAGTCTGAGCGAATTCGGGTGGCTGTCCCATTCCTTGATAACACCGCACCAATAAAGTATCCAGCGATGACCTTGGGATCACTACTTGTAGAGTATGCATGTAGCCATATCATCATTCGTGAAAACCCGTCGATTGCACCATTGATCCAGATCCCATATGGTTTGAGTTTATCATATGAATCAACATGCCATAAAAAGTTCGGGCCACAATCAAATCTCGTAATTCTGAGATAATTAACTCGTTAATTCAGAAAAACAGAGTAGATTTTTTTTCCTCAAGTGAATGCAATATGCTTCCGTTCAAATTCATGTTCACTTCAGCCTTGTTATAATCAGATTCAGCACATTCTTCATCTTCAATCCTGAGCAAGATAAAGAACGCGCTGAATCTGATTATAACACGTCAGCACGTCAGAAACAGAGGACAGGGTGTGTGTGCATGTGTGTGTGTGTGTGTGTTCAGAGCCTCATTGGTCTGTCACTGCTCATCAATGTCAGAATATTTGAGATGACCAATCAAATCAAAGTAGGCGGGATTTATGTTCACAGAAGCTAAACATTTCATATTTGACAGTTTTTATTATATCATAAATGCTAAACAAATGACAAAAATAATCAGGCAAACTAATAAACTTTTGTCTAATTTCGCCATTTTGAACTGAACATAGGCCTATATAACGTGACTCATGTAGGCTAATGCAGGCACGAATCTTGAAAGCCCCCCCCCCCCCCCCCATGTGTGTGTGTGTTTGGGTAGTGTGTGTATGCATGTATCCACAAATGCATAGGTCCAAGGGCTCGATGTTTGCAAGCACACATGTATAAATGTGTACATGAACATAATGAACATGCTCCTGAAAACTACATTTTTCTCTTATTTTAAATCTCTCCCATTCACTTTCAATAGCCAGCAATTTTTGACGGAAATGAGATGCCTACTCTCAGATAAATGAGGCCTACGATTAATCAGATGCAAATACAAATATAAAACCAGTCCTAACTGAAAGTAAACAAGTTGACAAAAAGATTGAATCCAATATTGGGTGATGATATAGCATAACAAGTGATTTATAAGCAAATTTTTATAGGCCGGTCATTTTTGACCGGGAACATCAAAAGTGTTATAGGGTTTTGAACACAACCTGAGGGTTAAAAAAACCCTGTAAAACGGGGCGAGGGGGTCTGAATAACCTCAAATGTAGGACCTCAGTAGCCGCGTTTCCACTGTCACTTCCAGGGCTTGAAGTGAAATGAGCCCCCCTTCCTCGGGGCCGACGGCAGGATGTTCTGGCCCACTGAATACATCGGGCCAAAGCGGGCCAGCTCGGGCTGGTGAGTGGTTATAAACAGAGGCGGGGTTTACCTGAGTCTGGAGACGCCAGCGCTGCATTATTCTGTCAGCATTAAAGACTTTTAAAATAATTTATCTTCTCTTCTCTTTATCAGGGTTCTCAAGTCTCACGCATTGGCCGTGAGACACACGCAATTCAACCAGTTCACACGCTCACACGCCACAACGTGTATTTCTCACGCTGAAAAGGCAGTGCCAACCAAGTTGTCCTACAAGCTTTATATATAACGTTGTATACGAGGCGCGGGCACACAAAGTGAAGTTTCCTGCCGCCAGCACGTATCTCGGCCAGATTGCGTTCGTTAATAGGCAGCATAGATGCGCGAACACACGGAAGTTGACGGAACATTCTCGGCCACCGTACGTTCGTTACTAGGTAACCAACAACATCGCGCGAACACACGTCGTGATAATGGAGAAGGTAAGTTGGAAGAAAGCTCGTCTAACAGTGCTAGAAGAACATTTAATATATAGCCCATCGTATACATTATTATTGATGCAGTCAAAAACTCTACAACTACTTTGCAACCAGGCCAGAAGCTTTGGCTCAGTTTGGCTAGCTTACGTTATCTGAAACTAAGGGAAATGTTAGTGGGTATGGGAAGGAATGAAGATGTAACTTATTTCTTCATTTTATTTTAAATAAATTTAAATGTATTTATTTTATTTTAAATTATATTATATATTATAGCCTACTGTATTAATAGTATTTCTAGTTACATTAAGGCTACATACGTATTAAAGCAGAGTGCTCTGGGTAATATTTTATATCCTGTCAAAACATAACTTTGCCATTGCATTCATTGATTGCCATTGCATTTGTATTTTTCAAACACTTGCAACACAAAACACATTTCATAAGCTGGAGTGTGTACTCTTGTGTACACACACAAACACACACACACACACACACACAAACACACACACATACCTTAATAATACTCTGTCATTTGTTCTCAATGTCCCACCACACAATAAATCATTATACCATTTCGACTAGACTGTTTTTCCAAACTGTTTGGAGCAATTTGTTATATTTTTGTCATTTTTGTAACTTAATTGTAATTTTGAAATAACATTAAAGAGTATATTTGATGTGATTAATTGCTCTGTCATTTATCAGATTTACCAATTGTTATAATTTCAATTTGTGCTGGTTAATTATGAACAATGGGTAAAATTGGGGGGCGGGGACAGGTGGGGGCGGGGCTCCATTAGGGCTCCTCCCCCAACCGCATGTGATCTCACTCCAAGATTTTGCTCAAACTTGAGAACCCTGCTTTATACCGGACTATCACAAAATACAGCAACTTTTTTTGCAGGAGCTTCCTCTGTTTCTCTGAATGAAATATCACTGTACTGGGAGAGAGTGCTAAAGCTCCTCAGGTCGTACTTTTGATCAGTTATGATCAATGTATCACTTTTTATTGTAAGCCTGTAGTAAAACATTGATTCTTGGGTTTTAAATATTCAAGTAAACAACAAAAATCGTTTTTATCGCTTTTTAGCTTTTGCTGATAAGGAAAGAAAAGTAATCAGCTTGGCTTTCAAAACATCTTAAAATGCACATATGTAGATCAGAGAAATCAAAATTATCCCCCGAACCCCCCTAACTAGCCTACCTCACATTCGGGACCTCCGTGATGATAAAACCCTGCCATCTGCATGTTAATGAAACTAGTTAATAGTGAGCATTAGACCCTAAACTAGACCCTTTTTTAAATCATACCCTCATTGAGGGTTGAGCTCCCCTAAAATGAAAATCCTAGAATATATACCTGTTTAATTTATTTATTATTTAATTTTTTTGCTTGCTTTTAGGTTAATGCAATACATGCTTAAATATAAAGATGCTTGAATGCGATGTGAATGTAAAGTACCTGAAAGTGATTGTTTGTAACCAAACACAAAGGGTAGCGAGAGAGCGCACAGGGGTGAAGAGATGATGCTAAACCCACAAGCGGAGATAAGAATGATGAAGACTACAGTAATGGAGAAGAGTGTAAAACAATGAAGAGAATAGTGTAGTGGAAGGACATCCATCTGTCCTGTATAACGAAGCATTAAGTAAATAGGAAAGCCAAACCCTATTGAGGGACGCTTGATGCATGCCTGACTATAGAGCCCTTAGCTTAGCTGATTTTGGGGGGGGGGGGGGTAGCTCATGGTTTAGGCTAGATTTGACTATCCTTACCCTAGCTGATAATCATATGCTTAAACGTGTAGATAAAAGACACACCAAGTAACATGATGGAGTTGTGTATTTTGTCCACGTCTACAGACGTGTGTTTCTATCTCCTCCCCTTGTGTGTTAAACTCTATAAAGAGAGAGAACATCTGCATTCTCCACTCTTGCCTCTTCTGACACAGAGAAATCCAGAGATTCAGTTTCTGCTCTCACAGTTTGAGTTCATCATGAAACTGCTTGTTCTTCTTCTGTTGCCTTGCCTCTCTCTGAGCGTGGTTGTGAAGGATTTTGGTAAATGCAATCAGTTCTTTTTGAAGAATAAACCTCCTCAATTCAGACCACAATGGGGCAAATCAGTCCAGAAGATCTGTCAGTGTCTTGGGGACAACAGTCAGAAAATATATCTTTATGTAACTTTGTACAACACAGCAGGGAGGATCCCCTTCTACTCTGCTTATGTGTTTTATACGAGCACAAGTGTTGGGAGGTGTGATCCTTTGTACATCGAACCTCAGGTAATTATTCAACTGTATATTATTATAGTATATTGGTCACACTTTATATTAGGTGTCCTTAAACTATTATGTACGTACTTTAAAAAATAAAGTACAATATAGGCTTATTATGTTGATATTGTACTGTAAACACTTGTGCTGTTATTGAGGAGGATACGGGTAATATTAGTACAGGTTTACTGGTTTAAGGGGTTAACAGTGTCATTATAGATGTAGTTACAGAAAAAAATACAGCTATAATTACATGCAGGTATGTTATAAAATATAAGTACAATTGTAAAAACGTTTATGTACACAATAAGTGTATTGTATCAAATGTATTAAAATGTTAGAACATAGTAGTTAAAGACAGCTAAATTAAAGTGGGACCAGTATATTTATTTGAAATTATAATAATTAAAGTCTGTGTGAACCGGAAGTTGCAAACGACTTTTCTCCAGTGTTGTGACGCATTTCCCAGTGAAAGGGAATATTGAACAGAGGGCAGGGTTTTACTCTAGCGCTCCTCCTCTCTATCTCTGCTCATAGCAGACTGACGGTTTGAGGGAGTGGTTCAGCCAAACCAAGCCGTCAAGCCTACATCATCAGAGAAGGAACGCCATTCCAGACCGGAAGTAACTTTTCAGATTTTGATTAAAGATTACAACGGCAAACAATTTTTTCCTGTGTATTAACTTGCACAGATTAATGTTTCACTACAAGACTAGTAATATGCGCTAACAAAGTAAATAGGGTCAATTTTGATTTCAGTTGGACTTTAAAGGGACAATGTGTAGCTTTTTAGGTATTTTATTATCTAAAATCAATATTTTTATTCATAAATATGCCCTCAATGGTGTACAAATACCTCTGCCAATGATCAGACTAATCCTCGTAAACGAAGAATTTATTATCTTTATATACATGGGACGGGTAGGTCCACGGAGGCTTCCATGTAGTTCCGCCATCTTGAAAAACTATAATAGCAGAGAGGGACAAAAAGTACTAAGCCAACGCGTTTCCACAACGCGTTTCGTTCAGAGCCAGCGTCACGTGACTGAAGCCATCAGAAGCGGAGGAGCAGAGCAGTGAGAGGCGCTTGTCACTGCCGCGGCAAGTTTAAAAGGCTGCACTGCACGTTTATTTATACACCGTTCATTCATACATACTGTATGCAGGTCACAAGATAAGGAGTCCTCGTCGTCGAAAAAGTCCAAAATAGACCGTAAAAGGAAACATGACCGGAGATTACAAAAACAAGGGTTAATGTCGGGATAGCTAATGCAGGAGAAAGCTTTCAAAAGAGACCCTGTGTTACGGTCTTAATTACAAGCTTATTTTTCATTGCTTGGTTATGTACTTTATTATATAGACAGTAGAACATTTATAGTTCTATCTATTTATCTATTCTATTTATAGTAAGTTAAAGAGGCTCTTTGATGAATAGCAGTAAAGTAACGTTAGAGAAGGCGCTGATGATGATGATATCTAACAATGCACGTAGCCTACTTAAAAAAATATAACGAATAAAGAAGGCATACTACTAATTACCATAGTTAATGTTTTTCACAGTCAGTAATTCATACTGTAGCATTCTTTTTTTCGTTGTTTCAAGTTTCAGTTTGTTTTAAATAACAAACCTGTTCACCCGAACGAAAACTCGAAGTGCTATTATAAGACATCCTGTCATAGCTTTTTGGTACATAACGGCAACCGTACATGCAACGCGCATTTGGAAAAGTGAGGCGCTGGAGAGCATTATTCGTTTGAATGCAAAATACAATTTCACCACTAGATGGGAGAAATTCCCACACAGTGTCCCTTTAATGTGAATTTTGACTGAAAGTCTGAGTTGTTGTTTTTCTCTGTCATGTCCTTTAGCTGGATGATGCCAATGCTGAGGCATGTATGGCATCTGAAGCTAACATACAGAATATTGGTAATAATCAGGCTGTGAATTGTGACTATGATCAGTCTGGCTATGACAAAGGTCACCTCTACCCAGTTCAGCACACAGACAATCCTCTCTCCATGCTGGCCACCTCCACCCTGACCAACGCCGCTCCACAGGACTTAAGTTTCTATCAGGGTGAATGGAGGGATCATGAGAAGGCTGTTATTGATGATCTGAAAGACTGTGATAAGGCTTATGTTGTGACTGGTGTAGTTCCTGATCACAACAAACCAAAACTAAAAGAAAGAGTTACTGTCTCAAAGTATTACTGGAGAGCCACCTGTTGTCTGAAGAACGGTGTGTACACAGGGCAGGGTTACTTTGGACCTGATAACAATAATGTAGTGGAGATATTATCAATTACAGCCCTACAGACACAGCTGGCCACAGATTACAGAGTGAATAATATTGTAATTTTCCCAAAAGTAACAGGTGGTTGTAACCCCTCTGGGTAGGTGGTTGTGTCTAGTTTAGCCTTTAGCCTATGAGCTAAAGTGGATGATCTGGCATCTACATCTCTGACTGGAGTTGGTAATATCTGGAATCAGATCTTCATACTCTAGATCACGACTTCATAATCCTGTCCTGCCTTTCTGTTATTTTAATGTAGATCTCCAGCCATCTTTGTCCACTTCACAGTTTCTGGATTAACATGTGTGTGTAATAAATGCTGGATGTGTAATCAGTTACATTTAATAAAGACTTAATGTTTTTAAAACCTTTATTAAAGCCCACGCGAACCTCAACAGCCACAGTCTGATATTGTGGTTTAACCCTTGTCACCTTAGACAAACCACACACACACACACACACACACACACACACACACACACACACACACACACACACACACACACAATCGAGACAACTCAATATCTGACAAAGAATCAACATGAAAAGAACTTTTTATATATTTATATTACAGAAGAAAAAACAGCTGTCTTTGAAAATACACCAACAAGCGAGGAAGACGATGCACTTTATTGAAAATCCTGAAGGAGACCGTGAGGCCTTCATAAGAGAACAGCCATTCTCAAAGAGCCTTCCATCGCCTCAAGTCCTCAGAGACACGACACTCACGACAGGCCTGATGAAGATCATTAACCCAAACACAGCAACACCACCAGAACTGGGTCACACAGAAGAGCAGCTTCTGGAGCCGGCCGAAGAGACCGTCCACCTGAGGAGAAGACTGCAGAGAACTGAGGTGATGATGATGATGATGATGGAGAGGAAGAAGGTTATTGTCAACATGGAAGACAGAGAGTTCCAGAAGAAAACCAGAAAGAGTTGATCAGAGAACATCAGCCAATAACAGTCATAGAATAATCTCAGGCACAAACGGTCCACTTCTGTAAACCTAAGGCATTAGCAGGCAAAGAGTCATGGACTGAGACAGATTTGGCTTAAAGGTGAAGAAGCTCCATCTCTGGGTCACAGAAGATCCACTGAACAGGACAATGACATTCACACACTTTCAACAAAAGGAAACATCATCATTCGGGACGAGTGGCTCCCTAAATCTGTACCGAAGAGTTGTTTGATGGGTCCACAAGAGGCAATCCTCCACTGAAGCACAGGACCAGCTTCACTCCAGTCCCGGACACATTTATAACATCGAGCATCAGTCTGAGAGACTGGGGAGACTGAGTGAGAATCTGACCCTGGATGGACTTGGGCTGCACATAGACTACAGTGAGAACTACGCCTGCTTCTGTTCCCTATTCAAAGAAGAACCAAGACTAGAAATCCAATCAAGGTTAACTCAGTGTCATAGACGCCTGAACTAACTGCATATTTGAGGAATGAGGACAATGATGCAATCCCACCTTTTATGCCAAAACATGGTAAATCTTTGACAAAGACGGGAAAACCTTCGAGACATTGGGGAAGTAATCTGGACGATTTTGCTAACCTCACAATCGGAGAAGAGGAGGCTCTAGAATCATGAATAGATTAAATACACCAGGGAAATAAAAGAAACTCAAGCTGCAGGTGTCCCTCTGTCTATCTATCTCCGCCTGTCTTCAACACAACGCATCCACACGCCAGGATCATCCACTTCACCTCAGATATCGCAGTAGAACATGAACAATATCAGAATGGAGCAGTGCCCTGAGAAACCTGGCGGATCGATCTGTGTGCTGTGTTGCTCCATGGATGAGTTTCATGTTTAGCAGAATTTACTCTTCTTTTCTCTGATATCGGCCAAACCACTCCATATCCACACCAGAGAAGTGTCCCACTCTCCTGACTCTTGCCTGTGGATGCTCCAGTCCAAATATGACTTCCAAGACAAAGTTGAGTCATAAAAGGAGCCGGTTTTGGTTTTGGGAAAGTGGGTCCTCGTATAATATGATGATGAGAACCCTTCCCTGGTGAGAACAGAGAGAGTCAGACTCACTCACTGGGGGGAATGAGTTACATGTTACATCAGAAATCAATCTAAATAAAGTATTGCACGTTATATGTAACATTAAAAAGTAATCTGATTATGTACTGCACGTTATTTGTAATGAGTTACTTGTAATGAGTTACTTGTAACATAAAAAAGTAATTGGATTACATATTGCATGTTGTAATGAGTAACCCCTGGTCATAACCCTGTCCCTATCCATTAACTGCCCCTAAAATCTGATGGAAATTATGGTTTGAGGAGACTAGGTAACCCTACAAACAGAACTCTAATATGTGATTGGTTGATAGGAATGTTGTCCCAGGACCAACATGGATTCAGGAACATGTCCTACTTACAAACATCACACAGTTCTCATGCTTTTGTTAAATAAGGCAGAGATGATCCTGAAAGGCAGGAGATGTGAAGTCTAGTGTGATTAATCTTTCAAACTCCTCCACCGTAGCACCCGGCACAGGAAGACATGGAGCGTAACCTCCTGCACACACACAGCGGCGTAGACAAGACTCAAGGTGTTTCTCAATGTCAAGGAAGGATCCTCAGAAGCCAGAATTTCGAGGATGCTACGTCATCGACATCCGTCTAAGGACTGTTCCAATGTCGAGGATCCTCAGAATTTCCACCAAGGACTGAGTCCTTCGTTCGAAAAATATCCCATATACAGGAAAGGATGCATATGTGTAGCCTTCGCACTCTTCGCGCTCTCAAATCACCCACAATCCTATGCGCGCAGCTTTGCTATCTTGTTCAAAAAATTCAAAATGTTGGACGTTAACGGAGTCAGAGCGTTAACGGGTCAATATGCTTTCAAATGTAAATATATTTACGTTACCAAATATTTGTTTTAAAAAATAATTACATCCATTATGTTATGGGTCAAATTGACCCGCACTGTTTAAACACACTTGACAGTCAAATAATCAATATGATTAAAAGGAGTTTATTGATTTAAAAACGATTATATTGCCTGAGTGAACAGAACTGCGTCCATAGCAACGCTCCGTTTTTCATTTTCACTGACGTAATGACGCACTGACGTGCACTTGCTAGCCTGTTCCATTTACGTGTTCTCCGAATGCTAAAGAGGAGCCTCGCCTAGCCTCTGAAGGAAGTGACTTGGAAGGACCAGTCCTGCCAAGGAAGTATCCTTGACATTGAGAAACACCTCCAGAGTACCTGAGCCAATCAGCATAGAGACGTTCAAGACACGACATATCTACAGGACAGAGGTGTAAAGAGTGCCTGAAAACCATACTGGAGTAAACATACTGATACCTTACTGTAAAAATGACTCCATTACAAGTTACAAGTCACCAGTTCCAATACGACTCGAGTCTTAGAGAATCTGATTTGAACAGTCCTTAAGTATTTTACTCTTACTGAACATAGGCTAGGCTCATATACGAACTAGTCCTCGACACCCAAGAGACATGCCAGTGAAAATAAGAACATTGATTTGTAAAATGAGAAATCATGTTTAATTTATAAAATCTAAATAAAACTGAACACCTAAATATTGCAATAAAAAGGTCAGCACAACAGCCTCTTAAGCCTGGAACACACCAAGCCGACGGTCGGCCGTCGGGCAGTTTCCGTGCGTCGGCCGACTAAATCTTCTCAGTGTGTTCCGCACCGTCGGCTGAAATTGGTCCTCGTCGGCTTTGTAACGGCCGATTCGACATGTTGAATCGGCGTCGGGCCGTCGGTGAAAGAGGGAACTCTGATTGGCTGTTCAGCTTAGTGAACGAGGCAGTGCACGAAAATAATAGCAAAACAGCGAGCAAAGTCCAAACGGTACAGATAAAAGGCTGTTCTAATGTTACATCATCTTACCTGAGTGTTCCTTGGCGCATAATTCAATATTAACACGAGAGGAGTGGAATAAAGAAAGTGTTTAGCAGGATTGATATTCAAAATGGTAAGCACGCAGTGATTTGTTTACGGTGTGTGTATCTGCTTGGCAGCGTCGGTTTCCCTTTTTGAATGACGAATATAGATGAATATATCTGCAGAAATAGACGGTTGTCTCATTTACACGCTGGCGCAGAACGCGCTTTCTAGCTAACAGTCGGCAGTAGTTCTCTCTGTGTGTTCAAGTGCAGCTTTAACCCCGACGCGAGGCGACAACACAATCGGCTTTCATCAGCGCTAGTTCGTCGGCTTGGTGTGTTCCAGGCTTTAAACGTCTACAGTCTCAGTTCAGCTCAAGTGCACAAAAAGGCCATTAGTACACCAATATCCTTCAAAAAGCTCTCTATAGTGGATACATAAAATAATGTTAAGTACAAATGAAGAATCAAAGTCTACTTGCACTGGATGTGCTGGTTTCGGCCTCGTCATGACCTCATTATGACCTCATCTCCTAAATCAAACACCTGTGATTCACATCTGCCTGGTAATGCGCTCTCCTGCATGTGAAGTAGCCTTGTGGACAGGGTTGGGTGAGTAAAGGCGAAACACACAGATGTAGTTCCTCCACTGTCCTGTAGATGGAGATAGCGCTTCTGTGTAGCAGTGATAAACTATAAACTGCTGCAGGAGAGTGAGGTGCCCTGCAGAATGTAATGTGTAATTGCGCTTCACAAATATATTGGAGTAAAAAGTACATTTACTCATTCAAAAATGTAGTCAAGTAGAGAGTAAAAGATGCTAATATATTTTATACTCAAGTAGCCAAAAAGATAGGCTACTTAAATACAGTCAAGTCATCTTCATTTATATAGCGCTTTTAACAATGTAGATTGTTTTAAAGCAGCTTTAAAGACGTAAACGTATAATTTAAGGTAACAGAGATTGTTTTGACTTTATAGCGGTTCTTTAATAAAGTTATATTCCAGCTAAAGTTAGTTTAGTAACTAACAGTAACTAATTGCATTTACGCCACTGCTACAGGAACAGGTTTGTTGGTCAGTAAGTGCTTCACACACTCCTTGTATGGCGTTCTGAAGCGGCCAATCAACGATATCAAACACAAAACACTTGCTGGTTACATAACTCTATTGTTCTGAGACTGTTCTTCTGAAACATCTCTGTCCTCATGACTCTTTCCTCTGGACTCTCGCTCGGGTGTAGAGCATTTCATCCTCGGATAGGAAACTCTATTCCCTGCAGCGACGAGACCTTGACAAGTCTCACCTCTGCTCACAAATATGCTCTCAAATCATTAGATGTAATAATATGTGTTTTTTGCAGTGGGATACACACTATACAATACACACATTCTGTGCAATATTTTTGATGGATACAGTGAGGAAAATAAGTATTTGAACACCCTGCTATTTTGCAAGTTCTCCCACTTGGAAATCATGGAGGGGTCTGAAATTGTCATCGTAGGTGCATGTCCACTGTGAGAGACATAATCTAAAAAAAAAAATCCAGAAATCACAATATATGATTTTTTAACTATTTATTTGTATGATACAGCTGCAAATAAGTATTTGAACACCTGTCTATCAGCTAGAATTCTGACCCTCAAAGACCTGTTAGTCTGCCTTTAAAATGTCCACCTCCACTCCATTTATTATCCTAAATTAGATGCACCTGTTTGAGGTCGTTAGCTGCATAAAGACACCTGTCCACCCCATACAATCAGTAAGAATCCAACTACTAACATGGCCAAGACCAAAGAGCTGTCCAAAGACACTAGAGACAAAATTGTACACCTTCACAAGGCTGGAAAGGGCTACGGGGAAATTGCCAAGCAGCTTGGTGAAAAAAGGTCCACTGTTGGAGCAATCATTAGAAAATGGAAGAAGCTAAACATGACTGTCAATCTCCCTCGGACTGGGGCTCCATGCAAGATCTCACCTCGTGGGGTCTCAATGATCCTAAGAAAGGTGAGAAATCAGCCCAGAACTACACGGGAGGAGCTGGTCAATGACCTGAAAAGAGCTGGGACCACCGTTTCCAAGGTTACTGTTGGTAATACACTAAGACGTCATGGTTTGAAATCATGCATGGCACGGAAGGTTCCCCTGCTTAAACCAGCACATGTCAAGGCCCGTCTTAAGTTTGCCAATGATCATTTGGATGATCCAGAGGAGTCATGGGAGAAAGTCATGTGGTCAGATGAGACCAAAATAGAACTTTTTGGCCATAATTCCACTAAACGTGTTTGGAGGAAGAAGAATGATGAGTACCATCCCAAGAACACCATCCCTACAGTGAAGCATGGGGGTGGTAGCATCATGCTTTGGGGGTGTTTTTCTGCACATGGGACAGGGCGACTGCACTGTATTAAGGAGAGGATGAGCAGGGCCATGTATTGCGAGATTTTGGGGAACAACCTCCTTCCCTCAGTTAGAGCATTGAAGATGGGTCGAGGCTGGGTCTTCCAACATGACAATGACCCGAAGCACACAGCCAGGATAACCAAGGAGTGGCTCTGTAAGAAGCATATCAAGGTTCTGGCGTGGCCTAGCCAGTCTCCAGACCTAAACCCAATAGAGAATCTTTGGAGGGAGCTCAAACTCCGTGTTTCTCAGCGACAGCCCAGAAACCTGACTGATCTAGAGAAGATCTGTGTGGAGGAGTGGGCCAAAATCCCTCCTGCAGTGTGTGCAAACCTGGTGAAAAACTACAGGAAACGTTTGACCTCTGTAATTGCAATCAAAGGCTACTGTACCAAATATTAACATTGATTTTCTCAGGTGTTCAAATACTTATTTGCAGCTGTATCATACAAATAAATAGTTAAAAAATCATACATTGTGATTTCTGGATTTTTTTTTTTAGATTATGTCTCTCACAGTGGACATGCACCTACGATGACAATTTCAGACCCATCCATGATTTCCAAGTGGGAGAACTTGCAAAATAGCAGGGTGTTCAAATACTTATTTTCCTCACTGTATGTGCTTTACCTTCCATGTGCCTGTATATATTTTAATTCTATTCTATTCAACAAATGATGTGTATTATTATTATTATGAAGATGAAGATTATTATGGTTTACTTATTTTTAAATAGTTTGTAAAGAAAGCAGTGCAATGCTCAGACTGGAGCAGAAGTGATTTAAGGACAGCATCCGGAGTCAGGACATCCAGCACGTCCCGTCCTTTATCACTCACTCCAGACCCTGAGGACACATCTGAGGACCTCTGGGAGAATAACATCAGTGGTTTCTGAGTCAGTAATGAGCCTCAGTGTAATAAAAGAATTAGGGTTTGATTAGCATGCAGGTATTTAAAAAGCATCTGTTCTGTGATCGCTGAACTGATCGTCTTAAACTGGTAAAGACAGTAAATAACCTTTACTGAAGCTTTTCTACATGCGTGACATCACGGTTTTCTCCAGAGCGGCTTTATATATTAACAAACTAATTTAATAACTTTTTTACAACAAAAAATAACCATCACTGAACTTTAAGGGACTTTTTTTTTATTATTAGTTAGTTATTACACTTTAGTTAGTGTGTAATGTTGCTGTTTGAGCATAAACAACATCTGCAAAGTTGCAACGCTCAAAGGGAGATATTTGCTTTTAAAGAAATCGTTTTTTAAGGACTACAACAAACGGCTGGTAGAGACTACACCACATTCCTCCCGGGTTAGTGACATCACCAACCCTAGAATTTACATAAACCCCGCCCCCAGGAACACAATTTATAGATGATCATGACAGAATATGCTAAATCAATGACACATAAGCGACATAAATTCATCAACTAACCATTCAGAAGTGTTGTCTACATGTCACTTCTTGAGTCTCTCCATCATTGTCTGACTCCGGTTTGTTCTTTAAGTTTTCAGTGCATGTCTGTGTGAGGACAAGCTGTTGAAGCTCCGCCCCCTGTGCCGGGAGCAGCAGCTCATTTGCATTTAAAGGAACAGACACAAAATTGCATTTTTGCTCACGCTCAAAAAGTGACAATTTTAACATGCTATATTAATATCTGTGGGGTATTTTGACACTTCACACACACTCTGGGGACATCAGAGACTTATTTTACATCTTGTGAAAGGGCATTATACCACCCCTTTAAGCTGGACTGTGACGCTATTTTCTTCTGGAAACAAACTTTGTTGTATTTTCCTATTATCAGCTGTTTTGAAACATTCTGTATTGTATACATAAAGGTGACTTGTGCATGCATTGTTCAATCTTTTGTAAAGGGATACATGTCATCTGTCCATATGTTCTCTGAAAGCACACATCAGTAAAACCCGTGCATATTGTGTTCATGTAAATGTGCTGGCTGTATGAAAAGGCTCAATAATAAACACACAACACTGTATTTCTGTACAAAATAATTTAATAGAAACATTGTTCAATTATAAATTGAAAGAAAAAAACAGGTGTAAGATTATCATTCCTGCAGAATACGTTAATCGACGTGCGTGTGTGTGTGCATATATACACACACACACACGCACAAACACATACAAACATGGATTGTTTAATTGGTGAAGTAACAGTATTACATGAACAGTTGATGAGGTCTTTTGGCGCAGTCCATGACTACAGACATGCTGAGAGTCGGCGAGATTTGGCAGTCTGTGGAGAAGTGTCATCAACACACCGACACTGGCGAGTCGAACACAACACTTCCAATAACAGCCATTTAATCCATGGTTGGAGAGGGAGGAGAAAAACAACAACAAAAAACAAAAAAAACAAAAAAAAACACTTGTTGCGGAGCCCTTAAACTCTCCAGCGAGTTCATACTCTTCAGCACACATGGTCGAGACACCATGAGAATCAACAAACTGAAGTATATCGAGAGGAAGGAGGCAAGCCCCCTTAAACACAGTCAGTCCGTCAACAACTATGACGCAACGTTAAAGAAAAATAAAAGTCAAATTAAAAGTGTTAGTGTACAAATGGAACATCGTCAACAAAGTTATACTTACGTCCGTGATGTCAAAAGAGGCCCAAATACTGGATTATTGGCAGCTCACAGTGTGTCGACTGGACTCTGCTCGTAACACTGAGTGTGAGTCTGATCTGAGCGTGTGTGTGTGTGTGTGTGTGTGGGGTGTGGTGTTGGTGTCACTCGCTGTGGCTCGGCTCTAACCCTAGCGGCTCACTTAGACTCACTCCCACCTCTTGGCACTTGTCAATTATTTTTTTCAGTGTGTCAGTTTTACCTCCTTCTGCCGCCTCGAAGAGCAAACACTGCAGAGAGAGAGAGAGAGAGGGGTGAGGGACGCGTCAGAGAAACACAGGTGTGTGAGAGTGTGTGTGTGAGTGAGTGTGTGAGTGAGTGTGTGTTTACATCTTTCCAGAGAGCAGCACACAGGGGCAGTTTCTGGAGCGCCTGCTGATAGAGCCGTCGGACCTGCAAACGTGCCGATCACAGCACAAACACAGTCAGTTCACAACACACACACACACACTCCGCTTGTCTGTCACAGGTATGCCTTTAAACTCTTACATATATTCGTGCACTGAGCATACCCTGCAGAAAGAACAATAGATTGATCAAAGCGCCACAGATATCGGTCACTGTGTGAGGAATGACCTGACCTCTGACCTCTCACTCACCTCTGCTCGTTGCCTTTGCTCCTTCTCAACCGCAATAGCTCTGGCAAGAAATATATCGACAGAGGACGTCAGACACTGCACCTCAGCTCTGTCCAGTCAGCACATGTCACTCATGCAGAAGTGTCTGACCCTGGGTCAGCTCAAGCAGAACTCAACACTACGCTGAGACTCGTCCAGCGTTACACACTCCATATGTACAGGAACACCCTACGACCCCGTGACCCTACGACCCGTGACCCGCGACCCCGAGACTGATCTCGCACAGGACTGGGGCTGGGGATCGGGTTCTTGAGTAAAGACGGCAACCCCTCTCGCTGACTCCACTACACTGCATTACTGAGGGGAATGTTCATCAGAATCTCGCTGGTCTCATCAGATAAACCTCCAGCCTCTGAGACTCCCAGTTAAAGTGAGGCCCTGGTGAAGTGGCAGACCAGTGCCGTGCAGATCTCCCTCAGAGAGACTCAACAGCACGAGTGTGAAAGATGTCAGCCAGTCGCTGAGGTTACGGCTAGCCCTCGCTGCCTTCAGACGCTCGACGTCTTGCATCTCAGGGGTGAGGGTGTGTGTTTCAGCCCCCTGATCTCCAGTAATGGGTGAAGGCAGGGGTAAACTGGGATTTTGGGGACGGGGAACCCTGAAAACGGTCAAACCCTGTCCATGTCTGAAACTTAAATCATGCAGCATTGCTTCTGCATATCACGGGATTCCAGTCAGAACCAGGAGAACGCAGATTCACTCTCACAGCTCCAGTTCCAGAAGAGCAGAACACCCTGGGTTACTGAGGGACCCAAAGCGCTCCGTAACCTTCCGTTTCTGACACCCGCTTCTCCAGAAGAGGAAGGGCAAACAGTATTGACTTATTTTAAAATCCCCCTGTTGTTCATGTGGTGTTTTTAATCTGCTTTAAGACAAACCATGTGTAAATTCATAAGTCGACTCCATTGCTGAGTATTTCCTCCTTAAAACTGCAGTGAACCAAAGACAGTCTCAAAAACACGCTTTGAAATCGCTGGTGTTTCTGACGTCACAAACTACCTTGTAACCAATCAGATCAACGTGTGATCGTCAACCAGTGGATCTCTGAGCTGAGTGAGTGAGTGGAGGCGGGGCTCATTTGCATATTCATAGGACCGCGCATACTAAATGAGGCAAGGGTGTCGAGTTACATTCAAGATATTTTAAGGCGAGAAGAATTTTTTTTTAAGGAAAAAACTTTAAATTGTCATTTTGGTGATCAAAGATGCAATTATTGACTAAAGGGGAACTTTTAAACAACAGTTCAGATCTTTTAATTAGTTCTGAGCCTCTGTCTAATCATTAAACCAGGAGCCAGGATTCTCAGGCATTGGGATCTCAGAGCACTGGCGGCTCTGCTAATAACCTCGCTAGGTCAACTCAGCTGAGGCTTGTGAACCTGTCAAGCTCATCTTCTGTTGGCAATGCAAGACACAGCGAAGACCAAGCTAACAGCGAGGGTGCGATTCAAACCACCAATCGTATGCTATCAGGGAGCCAGCCACGTGTGAACGCTTACACTCGCAGGAACAGGGGTGTGTCTTAAGGAGAATTCATGTCATGTGACCTCATGGGTCTTTACCTGTACATATGGAATATATAAGGTGGAGGGAAAGTCTCAATTTGATTGAAAATAGAAAATTTGACAAATGACTTGTCTTTATCAAAACAAGCTACGCTAAAGAGGTGGAGAGCTACACCGAACACTTTAGAACATCATCTCATTAGGACACACAGAAGCATTTTAGCTAGATGTATTTGGAGCTCGTGAACTTACATTTTCCAGAAGGCCAGACAGGTTGGGACGCTACTGCACAACATTCTGCTTTGCAATTTAAAATGTTCAACATTGCCATCCTGCCATTCCTGCTGCAGCAACCTACACAAGGACAATTAACACTAAACTCCAGGACATTAAAGTGCCTTCAGAAGCTGTGGCTTGTATCCAGTGACGCCTATTGGCTAAGTTAAAGAATAAAACAGTTCCCTATTACAGAGAAGACAGAGTTTACACTTCAATGAAGGGTTAGAGTAACCCTAACCGTAGACATATTTACACCATACAGATGATTAAAACTAAAACAAGTAATGGTATCTGAGGGAAAGATACACGCATATATAATGGGAAATACTGGAAGTTTTCACAAGCTTCAGGTCAGAAACCATCAGAATAAATCCAAGCAAGTCGTCTGATTACCTTATGGCCAGTTCAGTATTGGTTGGCATGATATGCTGAAATCTTTCCAGGAGAAGGGAATGTTGGGATTGAGGGAAACATCCCAAACAGAAGGATATGACCTGCAATGCACACAGCACAAAATACAAACACACTACCATCTACCCTGTCCGACAGCAATGAAAACCATTTGCACCCTTAAGAGGCTTGGCATTGACTGGTGTGAAGCTTCCCATGGCGTACCTGGTTGTGGAAGCTGAAGCTGCTCCAGTACTGCGAGGAGCTGAAGGGCAGGGTGAGTCTGGTGGGCACAGTCTCCAGACAGCGGTGCACCAGACCCGTGAACGACTTCAGCTCCCGGACACTCGGCTGCTCAGCCAGCATCTTACAGCTGGAGGACAGATAGCTGAGGAGAGAGGACAGGCGTCACCAGAGGGAACACACCACTGGCTGCACTGAGAAACAACACTCTGAAAAGGGTTTCATGAGGGGATGCATCGATACCGCAGCCGTTACCGATAATTCTGTATATTTGGAAGCCGATAACTGATATATTGGCCGATACCGATAATTCTGTATATTTGGAAGCCGATGACTGATATATATTGGCCGATACCGATAATTCTGTATATTTGGAAGCCGATGACTGATATATTGGCCGATACCGATAATTCTGTATATTTGGAAGCCGATGACTGATATATTGGCCGATACCGATAATTCTGTATATTTGGAAGCCGATAACTGATATATTGGCCGATACCGATAATTCTTTATGTTTGGAAGCCGATAACTGATATATTGGCCGATACCGATAATTCTGTATATTTGGAAGCCGTTAACAGATATATTGGCCGATACCGATAATTCTGTATATTTGGAAGCCTATAACTGATATATTGGCCGATACCGATAATTCTGTATGTTTGGAAGCCGATAACTGATATATTGACCGATACCGATAATTCTTTATGTTTGGAAGCCGATATCTGATATATTGGCCGATACCGATAATTCTTTATGTTTGGAAGCCGATAACTGATATATTGGCCGATACCGATAATTCTGTATATTTGGAAGCCGATAACAGATATATTGGCCGAAACCGATAATTCTGTATATTTGGAAGCCTATAACTGATATATTGGCCGATACCGATAATTCTGTATATTTGGAAGCCGATAACTGATATATTGGCCGATACCGATAATTCTTTATATTTGGAAGCCGATAACTGATATATTGGCCAATAATTCTTTATATTTGGAAGCCGATAACTGATATATTGGCCGACACCGATAATTCTTTATACTTGGAAGCCGATGACTGATATATTGGCCGATACCGATAATTCTGTATATTTGGAAGCCGATAACTGATATATTGGCCGATACCGATAATTCTGTATATTTGGAAGCCGATGACTGATATATTGGCCGATACCGATAATTCTGTATATTTGGAAGCCGATAACTGATATATTGGCCGATACCGATAATTCTTTATGTTTGGAAGCCGATAACTGATATATTGGCCGATACCGATAATTCTTTATGTTTGGAAGCCGATAACTGATATATTGGCCGATACCGATAATTCTGTATATTTGGAAGCCTATAACTGATATATTGGCCGATACCGATAATTCTGTATATTTGGAAGCCGATAACTGATATATTGACCGATACCGATAATTCTTTATGTTTGGAAGCCGATAACTGATATATTGGCCGATACCGATAATTCTTTATGTTTGGAAGCCGATAACTGATATATTGGCCGATACCGATAATTCTGTATATTTGGAAGCCGATAACTGATATATTGGCTGATACCGATAATTCTGTATATTTGGAAGCCTATAACTGATATATTGGCCGATACCGATAATTCTGTATATTTGGAAGCCGATAACTGATATATTGGCCGATACCGATAATTCTTTATATTTGGAAGCCGATAACTGATATATTGGCCGATACCGATAATTCTGTATATTTGGAAGCCGATAACTGATATATTGGCCGACACCGATAATTCTTTATGTTTGGAAGCCGATAACTGATATATTGGCCGATACCGATAATTCTTTATGTTTGGAAGCCGATAACTGATATATTGGCCGATACCGATAATTCTGTATATTTGGAAGCCGTTAAAAGATATATTGGCCGATACCGATAATTCTGTATATTTGGAAGCCGATAACTGATATATTGGCCGATACCGATAATTCTTTATATTTGGAAGCCGATAACTGATATATTGGCCGACACCGATAATTCTTTATACTTGGAAGCCGATCACTGATATATTGGCCGACACCGATAATTCTTTATACTTGGAAGCACTGATATGGAAATTTGGCCAATACTGCTAAGAAGGGCTCGAAATAAATTTGAACAGGAACAAACAAAACTGAATAAGAAATCAAGTTTAATCGTTATGAACAGAAACGCTTATTTGAAATGACCATTAACCCATTAATAACGGTATTTTATCGTTCTGTTTAATATTTTAATTTGGCAGTCAACCAATCATAAATTAGATTTAACAAACTATATAGTTTACTTACTCTAGCCAGAGTGTGTGAATTAACTCCAACTTTGTAATGGTTCCCAAAGCCTTCTCGAACGCATCAATGGCTTCTCTCGCACTGCCAAAGGTAGACTGCCAGAAGCTGTGGAAACGCAAGAGTCGGGGTGAGAAGGGTAAGTGTGTGGGGAGAGCAGAGCGAGGCGTGTGGAGAGAGGGGAAGTGTGTGGAGATCAGAGCGAGGTGTGTGTGTGTGGAGATAATGGTAAGTGTGTGGAGAGCAGAGCGAGGCGTGTGGAGAGAAGGGAAGAGTGTGGAGAGCAGAGCGAGGTGTGTGTGTGGAGAAAATGGTGAGTGTGTGGAGAGAAGGGAAGTGTGTGGAGATCAGAGTGAGGTGTGTGTGTGTGGAGATAATGGTAAGTGTGTGGAGAGCAGAGCGAGGCGTGTGGAGAGAAGGGAAGAGTGTGGAGAGCAGAGCGAGGTGTGTGTGTGGAGAAAATGGTGAGTGTGTGGAGAGAAGGGAAGCGTGTGGAGATCAGAGCGAGGTCTGTGTGTGTGGAGAGAAGGGAAGTGTGTGGAGAGCAGAGAGAAACGCACCAGTGAAGGAGGTGCAGGTACCCCATCTCATGCTCAACATCATCTCTGAGGGTTGGAGCTTTCAGCAAGTCTTGAGTTTCAACACCAAGAACATGGCTGAAATCACAAACATCAGATCTTGAAACAAATACTGCGCATAGAAAAGGCAGTAAGACACAGGAAACATGGCATCACCTGTCAGAGAAAACAACAAAACCACATTTGAAACATTTCTTCTGAATTTCCATATGGTTTCTCCAGTCACTTGTCACTAGGGTTGGTTATCGTTTGAATTTTAGCGATTCTGATTCTGTTTATCAATTCCCAAAATCGATTCCAATAAGGTTAAAAAAAAAAAAAAAAAATTGATATTCATTCAGTCTTATTACAAAACACTATTGTAGCTGATTATCATGAACAGAAATCAACAGGCTGAAGAACACTTACAGAAACGTTTGCCTGTGGTTTAAAAACACCATAGAAAAACAACTAGCCTAACTAGTATAAATTTCAAGCATTATTAAAGACAAGTAGACACTAATTTAAAAAGAACAAATAAAAAATTAGCAATCGCAACAAATATATAAAACCGAAAACATATACGATTGAAATAAACAGTGTTTTAAGATTTTCAGGTATTCGAACAGAAACTGGAATCAAATGTAAAATATCAATGCACTTCATAAATAAAATATATATTACAAATATAGTTACAAAAGTTATTCAGTCAAGAACGAGTGGATTTCCTCTGTCTTTGTTTGATTAGTGTTATTATAGAGACGGCAGCAGGAATATTAGGCTGCTGTCACTTTAAGATCTGCACAGATCCAATATACTGATACACATCTGTGAACAACACAGAAAACAGAGTCATCTCACGCTTGAATGGTTTAACTCATATTGAAATGCTCACAAAGGAATCGATAAGAGGAATTGAAATTTTAATTTTATAACAAGTATCTGATTCCTGACCTCAAGTATTCGATCCCAGAATTGGAATTGATTTTCGATTCCCAACCCTACTTGTGACTACGGGATAAGCATTTTTAAAAATCATTTACTTATAAATGTGGTACTCGTGTGCTATTTTCTCTTACGCCTGAATGGTTTAAAATCTCTTGAGTGTTTAAAATGATAATCTTTTGTAATAATGCAGCACTGGCCCGAGTGTCCTTCATACGGCCCCGGGACATCAGACAGGCCTTACTGTCGAGCCCTGGAGAACAACTAGAAGGATCCGTTGCCTGTCCCAGACGTGGATAATCCTGTGACAGAGGGAACCCTGCTCATGCTAGCACACATTGCAGACTGTGGTGTCGGTGAGGACATTACCGTAGCACATCTAGAGGCTTCAGCTGATCTGGCACAGATTCACAGAAAGAGCGCATGAACTTGTCAAAGAGCTCTTCCAGAACACTGCATTTCCCCTGCACACACACACAAACTCACAGAGATGAGCATCAGGACACCTGCACTGTGTTTCAGCTCTGATCAGAGTCTGTCGTCTCACCTGAGAGTGCAGACACCGGCTGAGCTGGAGGAACATGCGAGCGCTGCCGGACCGGTCCTGATGAGCGCGTGTCCACAGGGCCTCGGCTCTCTCTGCGTGTCCCGAGCACACCAGCAGGTCACCGGTGAGCTCCAGCAGGGGGCAGTAGAGCGGGCACTGCACCAGCAGACGCTCACACAGAGACACCGCCTCCGCACACCTGAAAGCATGACACTGTTAGTGACAGCACAGACTTCAGAAGCCTCGTGATGGGAGCAGTGCTGTACCTGTCCAGCCGCCGGTACAGGTGAATGAGGTTTGAGTGGAGGGGGAAACAGGCCTGAATCTGCTCACTGGAGGACAAGCGCTCATCTGTGCAGCTGCTCAAAGCATCTACAGGACACACACACACAGATTATATATTTGAAGCCGACAACTGATATATTGGCCGATACCGATAATTCTGTATATTTGAAGCCGATAACTGATATATTGGCCGATACCGATAATTCTGTATGGAAGCCGATAACTGATATATTGGCCGATACCGATAATTCTGTATATTTGGAAGCCGATAACTGATATATTGGCTGATACCGATAATTCTGTATATATGGAAGCCGATAACTGATATATTGGCTGATACCGATAATTCTGTATATATGGAAGCCGATAACTGATATATTGGCCGATACAATAATTCTGTATATTTGAAAGCCGATAACTGATATATTGGCTGATACCAATAATCCTGTATATTTGGAAGCCGACAACTGATATATTGGCCGATACCGATAATTCTGTATATTTGGAAGCCGATAACTGATATATTGGCCGATACCGATAATTCTGTATATATGGAAGCCGATAACTGATATATTGGCCGATACCAATAATTCTGAATATTTGGAAGCCGATAACTGATATATTGTCCGATACCGAAAATTCTGCATATTTGGAAGCCGATAACTGATATATTGGCCGATACCGATAATTCTGTATATTTGGAAGCCGATAACTGATATATTGGCCGATACCGATAATTCTGCATATTTGGAAGCCGATAACTGATATATTGGCCGATACCGATAATTCTGTATATTTGGAAGCCGATAACTGATATATTGGCCGATACCGATAATTCTGTATATTTGGAAGCCGATAACTGATATATTGGCCGATACCAATAATTCTGTATATTTGGAAGCCGATAACTGATATATTGGCCGATACCGATAATTCTGTATATTTGGAAGCCGATAACTGATATATTGGCCGATACCAATAATTCTGTATATTTGGAAGCCGATAACTGATATATTGGCCGATACCAATAATTCTGTATATTTGGAAGCCAATAACTGATATATTGGCCGATACCGATAATTCTGTATATTTGGAAGCCGATAACTGATATATTGGCCGATACCAATAATTCTGTATATTTGGAAGCCAATAACTGATATATTGGCCGATACCGATAATTCTGTATATTTGGAAGCCGATAACTGATATATTGGCCGATACCGATAATTCTGTATATTTGGAAGCCGATAACTGATATATTGGCCGATACCGATAATTCTGTATATTTGAAAGCCGATAACTGATATATTGGCTGATACCAATAATCCTGTATATTTGGAAGCCGACAACTGATATATTGGCCGATACCGATAATTCTGTATATTTGGAAGCCAATAACTGATATATTGGCCGATACCGATAATTCTGTATATTTGGAAGCCGATAACTGATATATTGGCCGATACCGATAATTCTGTATATTTGGAAGCCGATAACTGATATATTGGCCGATACAATAATTCTGTATATTTGAAAGCCGATAACTGATATATTGGCTGATACCAATAATCCTGTATATTTGGAAGCCGACAACTGATATATTGGCCGATACCGATAATTCTGTATATTTGGAAGCCGATAACTGATATATTGGCCGATACCGATAATTCTGTATATATGGAAGCCGATAACTGATATATTGGCCGATACCAATAATTCTGAATATTTGGAAGCCGATAACTGATATATTGTCCGATACCGAAAATTCTGCATATTTGGAAGCCGATAACTGATATATTGGCCGATACCGATAATTCTGTATATTTGGAAGCCGATAACTGATATATTGGCCGATACCGATAATTCTGCATATTTGGAAGCCGATAACTGATATATTGGCCGATACCGATAATTCTGTATATTTGGAAGCCGATAACTGATATATTGGCCGATACCGATAATTCTGTATATTTGGAAGCCGATAACTGATATATTGGCCGATACCAATAATTCTGTATATTTGGAAGCCGATAACTGATATATTGGCCGATACCGATAATTCTGTATATTTGGAAGCCGATAACTGATATATTGGCCGATACCAATAATTCTGTATATTTGGAAGCCGATAACTGATATATTGGCCGATACCAATAATTCTGTATATTTGGAAGCCAATAACTGATATATTGGCCGATACCGATAATTCTGTATATTTGGAAGCCGATAACTGATATATTGGCCGATACCAATAATTCTGTATATTTGGAAGCCAATAACTGATATATTGGCCGATACCGATAATTCTGTATATTTGGAAGCCGATAACTGATATATTGGCCGATACCGATAATTCTGTATATTTGGAAGCCGATAACTGATATATTGGCCGATACCGATAATTCTGTATATTTGGAAGCCGATAACTGATATATTGGCTGATACCGATAATTCTGTATATTTGGAAGCCAATATATATTATAACAGATCACGTCAATGATCTTATGATCAATGAGAAACTGACATGAGGTCAAGCAGTTCACATGCACTGGATTATGGTGTGTGATGTGAACAGGCTGATGATGGTGTCAGGTGTGTGTGATGTGGGCAAGGTCACCTGTGAACAGGCTGATGATGGTGTCAGGTGTGTGTGATGTGGGCAAGGTCACCTGTGAACAGGCTGATGATGGCGTCAGGTGTGTGGCCGTCCCGGGCCGGGCTCCAGGGGATGAGGAAGGCGTCTGTGCACACCATCCTGGACGGGCTGGAGCTGGCCGGGTCATACAGCGAGGGCGGGAGACGGCCGAACTCCACCAGGTGGATGTAGGAGAGCCAGGCCAGACAGCGGTCCGCCACGGTCAGGTGACCCGACACGCTCGAGTCCAGCGCACTCTGCAGACACACACACACAACCTCCTTTACAAACAATGGCCTGAGACCGCTAGAGTACGTCTATGATCAGAACCCGCTTCCACCAATAAAGGTTGTACAAATATATTATTCACTGTTAGTTAACACACTAACTGATGTTAACAAATGAGAGCTCATTGTACAGAGAGTTAGAGAGTTATCAATAACACTGGATGAGATATAAATCAGTGTGTAAATCTAAAACAGTAGACTGGAATAAGTGTGAGTCTGCAAGCGAGACCTTGAGTATGTTTTGCGCGCTGGTGTGCCGGCCGCTGAACACACTGAGCTGGACCCTGAACAGCAGCGACTCCAGCAGCTGGAAGGAGCGCACATCTGGCCCGAGGTCATGTGACGCCCGCAGCACATCTGGCCCGAGGTCATGTGATGCCTCCAGCAGGTGCGCGATCAGACGCCCGCACACGTAGTCCTTGCCCTCGAAGGCGCTCTCCACGCTCATGTACTGGAACACACACACAACCACAGATCTCGTCAGTCTAGGCATGTTTCAGTCAACTAAATGTCTGGGAATTTTAATGCAGTTTTCAGCAATTAAAATTTTCCGTCATGTTGCACAATGGTAAATTTTATAATCATGATTATTTTGCTCAAAATTATGATTGTTGTCATTTGATATGTATTTTTACATTTCATCAGAATTACTGTACTTTCAGCTATAAGCACAAATCAAGAGAATGTCGACGTGTGTCATACACTTGGTTTATTTGACCTGATTTATTATCGGCTATTTATCATATAAATGAACAGAAAACTGTTATGAAAACTGGTAAAACAAGAAACTTCTATGTTCATATGTCTATGTGGTGTTTTTAATCTGCTTTAAGACAAACCATGTGTAAATTCATAAGTCGACTCCATTGCTGAGTATTTTCTGCTTAAAACTGCAGTGAACCAAAGACAGTCTCAAAAACACGCTTTGAAATCGCTGGTGTTTCTGACGTCACAAACTACCTTGTAACCAATCAGATCAACGTGTGATCGTCAACCAGTGGATCTCTGAGCTGAGTGAGTGAGAGGAGGTGGGGCTCATTTGCATATTCATAGAACCGCACATACTAAATGAGGCAAGGGTGTCGAGTTACATTCAAAAATCAAAAATTTTTAAATATGTAATTTTGGTGATCAAAGATGAGTTCAGGGCTAATTATTGACTACTCCCCGATATTGCATGTAAGTATGGTCACAGTTTTCATTTCACAACGCTGGAGTCGTCTTGTTCTAAAGAAGGCTGTTGAGGATTATTTGTGGCTCAGGAAAGAGCACCAGACTCACGGTCCACCAGACGTCATAGTGCGGCGCGTGCTCGACGGCCATCTCGCACATCTCCTGCAGCTCCTCCCTGCTGGCTCGCCGCGAGAACAGCGTCAGGTAGTGGCACCACACCTCGGCCTGCTCACGGTTATCCTCCAGCGCGCGCGACAGCGTGTTCAGCGCCGCGTCCAGACACTCCGACACAGAGCTACACACACACACACACACAGAGGATGATGATGATGCAACACAATAGTCGCACACTGTTGCATAAGAAAATAACCAAATCAGGTCCGCTCATCTATGCAACAACAGTTCAAATTAAGTCACTTATGTTGTAGACGCAATAATGAATGTTTTTGTTCTGTTTCAGCAGTGAAAATAGTTCCAAACAAAGATCACAGCAGAACCATCATCTCACAGCAACACTGTGCTTTCATTACTGAATGAATCGGTAATCTGAACGAATCATTTGAATGACTCACTCATTGAGATGGTCATCTGCCGCCACCTGCTGGCGGTTTAGTTTCGTGTTTAAAAGTATCATTTTTTCCAACACTTCTTATTTGTACATTCAAAAAACAATCTCATAGCGGTGTAAATTATTTAATTATTTAAATAATTTGATCACCGCTCGAGGGTAACAGCCCTATAGTGTCGTATTATTCTAATCAAATTTATTGATCAAATTTAAGAATTTAAAATGAACGATGGAGCATACATTTAATTAAAGGTGCAGATATGACAATATCAAAGCTTATTCAACTCTGATGAGAATATTGCTTCACAATAAATTATATTTACAACGCAAAAAAAAATCCCGGATAAGCGACTCAAAGACAAATGACAGATTCACTAGTGCAGGACGAGCACACGAAAGGCTTAATGTCGAGCCCTGCACTTGATTATTTTATTGGGCGTCACTTTATATCCAAATAAACTCAAATTGTAACTTAGTGTGATTATCAAATTCCAAAGGTTGTGATTTAATGAAATAAAAATGACAATAATAAAATGAACCCTTCTGTGAACCATCAACAGAGCGAATGAAAGCAGACAGACAACACTGCACAGCATACTGGGAGCATGACAGGAGTGTGTGTGGCACTGGGAGCGTGACAGGAGTGTGTGTGGCACTGGGAGCGTGACAGGAGTGTGTGTGGCACTGGGAGCATGACAGGAGTGTGTGTGGCACTGGGAGCATGACAGGAGTGTGTGTGGCACTGGGAGCGTGACAGGAGTGTGTGTGTGTGGCACTGGGAGCATGACAGGAGTGTGTGTGTGTGGCACTGGGAGCATGACAGGAGTGTGTGTGGCACTGGGAGCGTGACAGGAGTGTGTGTGGTGTGGCACTGGGAGCATGACAGGAGTGTGTGTGGCACTGGGAGCATGACAGGAGTGTGTGTGGCACTGGGAGCATGACAGGAGTGTGTGTGTGTGGCACTGGGAGCATGACAGGAGTGTGTGTGTGTGGCACTGGGAGCATGACAGGAGTGTGTGTGGCACTGGGAGCGTGACAGGAGTGTGTGTGGCACTGGGAGCGTGACAGGAGTGTGTGTGGTGTGGCACTGGGAGCGTGACAGGAGTGTGTGTGTGTGGCCCCGCACTCACGTGTCCTTCTGGTTGAGGTATTTGAAGGCCAGCTTGATCCACAGCTGCACGTGGTTGGGGCTCTCCAGCACGCTGGTCTCCAGGTTACTGATGTCATCCGTCTCGCTGGCGAAGTAGCGCTTGTCATCCTGCGTCACACACACATCGGCCCACGGCCAGCGCTCCTGCACGCCATCTGTCAGATCGAACACACGTCACGTTCACAGCTCAGTCATGTGATCATACACCCACAGCTCAGTTATGTGATCATACGTTCACAGCTCAGTCATGTGATCATACGTTCACAGCTGTCATGTGTTCACAGCTCAATCATGTGATCATACGTACACAGCTCAGTCATGTGATCATACGTTCACAGCTCAGTCATGTGATCATACGTTCACAGCTCAGTCATGTGATCATACGTTCACAGCTCAGTCATGTGATCATACGTTCACAGCTCAGTCATGTGATCATACGTTCACAGCTCAGTCATGTGATCATACACCCACAGCTCAGTCATGTGATCATACGTTCACAGCTGTCATGTGTTCACAGCTCAGTCATGTGATCATACACCCACAGCTCAGTCATGTGATCATACGTTCACAGCTCAGTCATGTGATCATACGTTCACAGCTGTCATGTGTTCACAGCTCAATCATGTGATCATACGTTCACAGCTCAGTCATGTGATCATACGTTCACAGCTCAGTCATGTGATCATACGTTCACAGCTCAGTCATGTGATCATACGTTCACAGCTCAGTCATGTGATCATACGTTCACAGCTCAATCATGTGATCATACGTTCACAGCTCAGTCATGTGATCATACGTTCACAGCTCAGTCATGTGATCATACGTTCACAGCTCAGTCATGTGATCATACGTTCACAGCTCAGTCATGTGATCATACGTTCACAGCTCAGTCATGTGTTCACAGCTCAGTCATGTGATCATACGTTCACAGCTCAGTCGTGTGTTCACAGCTCAGTCATGTGATCATACGCCCACAGCTCAGTCATGTGATCATGTGGGACTCTGACCGTGTCGGACAGGAACGGTGACGTCCACGCTGGCGTGATCTTCTTCCTCCTGACTGGACCTCTTCACTCTCTGAGACTCGGGTCTCCACTTCCTCTGGGCCTTATACGTGGTGAAGGGAGGAACTGACAGAAACACAACGGTCAGTGGCGGCGCAAGCTAAAGCCATCAGACACACACACCGCATCAGACACACACACCGCATCAGACACACACACCGCATCAGACACACACACCGCATCAGACACACACACCGCATCAGACACACACACCGCATCAGACACACACACCGCATCAGACACACACACCGCATCAGACACGGACACTCACTGTGCTTCAGCCTCTCGTTGACCTTGCTCACGAGCAGAACGGCCTTCTGGTCCGTGCCCATGCGGTCCTTATTGGCCCCGAACAGCTTCTTGATGTACTTCTCTGTGAACAGGAGAGTCAGAGCTCATGATCTACAGCTCTGAGCCGATCGCCCCCAGAGGTCATGTGACGCGGTTACCTGTGGCGCTGCTGATGTCACTGGTGGCGCTGGCGTCCGAGCAGCCAATCAGAGGCAGGCAGTAGGAGAGCAGGTCCTGGAAGAGCTGGCCCTCGCTGAGCGTGCAGTTCCTCATGTGCTGCCTGAAACACACACACACACACCGCTTCAGACACACACTCAACACACACCACTTCAGACACACACTCAACACACACACACTGCTTCAGCCACACACACACACACACCGCTTCAGACACACACTCAACACACACACACCGCTTCAGCCACACACCGCTTCAGACACACACTCAACACACGCACACACCGCTTCAGACACACACTCAACACACACACACCGCTTCAGCCACACACCGCTTCAGATACACACTCAACACACGCACACACCGCTTCAGACACACACTCAACACACACACACCGCTTCAGCCACACACACACTGCTTCAGACACACACTCAACACACACACACCGCTTCAGACACACACTCAACACACACACTCAACACACACACCGCTTCAGTCACACACTCAACACACACACACCGCTTCAGACACACACACACACGTACCAGGTGCAGTCGTCGTCGTTGCAGGTGCCGGTGAGGTGGACTCACACACACACACACACACACACACGTACCAGGCGCAGTCGTCGTCGTTGCAGGTGCCGGTGAGGTGGACTCACACACACACACACACACGTACCAGGCGCAGTCGTCGTTGTTGCAGGTGCCGGTGAGGTGGACTCACACACACACACTCACACACACGTACCAGGCACAGTCGTCGTCGTTGCAGGTGCCGGTGAGGTGGACTCACACACACACACACTCACACACACGTACCAGGCGCAGTCGTCGTCGTTGCAGGTGCCGGTGAGGTGGACACACACACACACACACACACACACGTACCAGGCGCAGTCGTCGTTGTTGCAGGTGCCGGTGAGGTGGACACACACACACACACACACACACACGTACCAGGCGCAGTCGTCGTCGTTGCAGGTGCCGGTGAGGTGGACTCACACTCACACACACACACGTACCAGGCGCAGTCGTCGTCGTTGCAGGTGCCGGTGAGGTGGACACACACACACACACACACACACGTACCAGGCGCAGTCGTCGTCGTTGCAGGTGCCGGTGAGGTGGACACACACACACACACACACACACACACGTACCAGGCGCAGTCGTCGTCGTTGCAGGTGCCGGTGAGGTGGACACAAACACACACACACACACACACACACACACACGTACGTACCAGGCGCAGTCGTCGTCGTTGCAGGTGCCGGTGAGGTGGAAGCGGCAGAAGCTCTTCTTGGGCTCGATCATGTTGCTGTAGGACAGCGAGCGCAGGGAAAGCTTCTCTTTGGTCCGGTAATACGGGCTGAACCTGGACATGTGACAGGACTGAGTGACTGACAGCTGAAACACTACTGACGAGAGCACAGCACACTTCAGCTCTGGTGCGGACGCTAGGCGTGTGTGTGTGTGTGCAGGCTGGACAGGCGCCGGGAACTGCTGGATTTTCTCAATGCACTTCAACTTCTTGCCGAACCAACATTCAACACTGATAACAATGAGGTTATCACTAGGGGTGTAACGATACCCTAATTTCACGATTCGATACATATCTCGATACTAAACTCACGGTACGATATTATTGCGATACTCTAAGACATATAATAAAAGGTTAAGAAAAAAATGTACTGTTGATTAAATGTTAAATTTGATATAACATTGTGGGTGTAAATGAATAGGCTTGGACAATGGTGACACCAGAATAAATATATTCATGATTCTGAACCTGAAAATACAGAATTATTTTAGACAAATATGCTTGTGTGCTGTGCGCGCACTATGCTGACGACGACAACATCTACGTCACACACTGGCGTCCGCGTGAAAACTGAAGCATACTTTGAGCTTGAAGCGAGCCAAACCTGTATGATTTAAAGACCAGTAGAGGACTGTGATATGCTCCGAACGGCTCTGGTTTGGCCTCCACTCGGCTCTGATGAGCGGCCCACGGGTCGAAGTCCACCTGCACGACCTGCACGACACCATCAAGACAAGAGAAGCAAACACACTCACATATCATGGTGTTTCAGTGCTGTAATCGACACTGTGTGCCACTCTACACTTCTCTCTCCACGGTCTGCAATAGGCATCAGTGCGGCTCTTTGGTGGTTAACTTCATATCTATCGGATAGACAGCAATTTGTTCGGATAGGTGAGAATCGATCCCGTACCGTCACTATTTCTCATGGTGTGCCTCAAGGTTCTGTACTCGGCCCTCTTCTATTTCTCACGGTGTACCTCAAGGTTCTGTCCTCGGCCCTCTTCTATTTCTCATGGTGTACCTCAAGGTTCTGTCCTCGGCCCTCTTCTATTTCTCATGGTGTACCTCAAGGTTCTGTACTCGGCCCTCTTCTATTTCTCATGGTGCGCCTCAAGGTTCTGTACTCGGCCCTCTTCAATTTCTCATGGTGCGCCTCAAGGTTCTGTACTCGGCCCTCTTCTATTTCTCATGGTGCACCTCAAGGTTCTGTCCTCGGCCCTCTTCTATTTCTCATGGTGTACCTCAAGGTTCTGTACTCGGCCCTCTTCTATTTCTCATGGTGTGCCTCAAGGTTCTGTACTCGGCCCTCTTCTATTTCTCATGGTGTGCCTCAAGGTTCTGTACTCGGCCCTCTTCTATTTCTCATGGTGTGCCTCAAGGTTCTGTACTCGGCCCTCTTCTGTTTCTCATGGTGTGCCTCAAGGTTCTGTACTCGGCCCTCTTCTATTTCTCATGGTGTGCCTCAAGGTTCTGTACTCGGCCCTCTTCTATTTCTCATGGTGTGCCTCAAGGTTCTGTACTCGGCCCTCTTCTATTTCTCATGGTGTGCCTCAAGGTTCTGTCCTCGGCCCTCTTCTATTTCTCATGGTGTACCTCAAGGTTCTGTACTCGGCCCTCTTCTGTTTCTCATGGTGTGCCTCAAGGTTCTGTACTCGGCCCTCTTCTATTTCTCATGGTGTGCCTCAAGGTTCTGTACTCGGCCCTCTTCTATTTCTCATGGTGTGCCTCAAGGTTCTGTACTCGGCCCTCTTCTATTTCTCATGGTGTGCCTCAAGGTTCTGTACTCGGCCCTCTTCTATTTCTCATGGTGTGCCTCAAGGTTCTGTCCTCGGCCCTCTTCTATTTCTCATGGTGTGCCTCAAGGTTCTGTACTCGGCCCTCTTCTATTTCTCATGGTGTGCCTCAAGGTTCTGTACTCGGCCCTCTTCTATTTCTCATGGTGTGCCTCAAGGTTCTGTACTCGGCCCTCTTCTATTTCTCATGGTGTACCTCAAGGTTCTGTACTCGGCCCTCTTCTATTTCTCATGGTGTACCTCAAGGTTCTGTACTCGGCCCTCTTCTATTTCTCATGGTGTACCTCAAGGTTCTGTCCTCGGCCCTCTTCTATTTCTCATGGTGTACCTCAAGGTTCTGTACTCGGCCCTCTTCTATTTCTCATGGTGTACCTCAAGGTTCTGTCCTCGGCCCTCTTCTATTTCTCATGGTGCGCCTCAAGGTTCTGTCCTCGGCCCTCTTCTATTTCTCATGGTGTACCTCAAGGTTCTGTACTCGGCCCTCTTCTGTTTCTCATGGTGTGCCTCAAGGTTCTGTACTCGGCCCTCTTCTATTTCTCATGGTGTGCCTCAAGGTTCTGTACTCGGCCCTCTTCTATTTCTCATGGTGTGCCTCAAGGTTCTGTACTCGGCCCTCTTCTATTTCTCATGGTGTGCCTCAAGGTTCTGTACTCGGCCCTCTTCTATTTCTCATGGTGTGCCTCAAGGTTCTGTACTCGGCCCTCTTCTATTTCTCATGGTGTACCTCAAGGTTCTGTACTCGGCCCTCTTCTATTTCTCATGGTGTGCCTCAAGGTTCTGTACTCGGCCCTCTTCTATTTCTCATGGTGTGCCTCAAGGTTCTGTACAATTTCACTTGTATTGTTTTGTTATTGCTGGAGTTTCTGAAGCTTGTGTAAAGACTCTGCCCTCTTCTGAATGGAGGCGGATCTAAAGCTCTTTTGCATTTAAAGGGACACACATGAAAACTATGTGTTTTTGCTCACACCCAAAAAGGGGCAAATTTGACAAGCTGTAATAAATGATCTGGTATTTTGGGCTGAGATTTCCCAGACACATTCTGGGGACACCAGAGATTTATATTACACCTTAGTTTATATGTCACCTTTAAAGCTAGCTGTACTGTACCTTCCCAGGAGGCTGTGTGGTGTCTCGGTGCGAGCGCGTCTCCTCCCGCAGGAGCTCGGGCAGGCCGGGGCTCAGCGTGTACCTCTGACGCAGGTCCTCCAGGTCCAGGCCCAGCAGCAGCTCCGCTTTAGCGTGTTTGACGGGCATGGGCGAGGCGGCGGGCGTCTCCGGGTGGCACAGCTTGGGTTTGGTGAAGGAGCCGGACTCCCTGAAGGAGCGCCGGCGGGCGGTGGGTGTCGCCGCGGCGGGAATCTGCTCGTCCTCCTCCGCCTCCGCACACTCGCTGGACAGGGCCAGCTTGTCCTGCGTGAGGTCGTGCAACGAGGGCTGGGGGAGCGGGTACAGCGCGCCGGGCGTCTGTGGGGGGGCGACCCGCGGCTCAGCTTGGCGTAGCGCCTGCGCCTCCTTCAGCTTCTGGATCTTCAGGGCGTATTCAGACTCCAGCTGCTGCAGCCGCTGCTTCTGCGCGATGAGCTCCGCGTAGTGGACGTCCGAGTGGTCCACGCGCCGCACCTTCAGCGGCTGACAACACAACACACAGTCATCCGTCGGCACACAACACACACTCATGCACTGTAGGGCTGGGTATCACTCGAATTTAACCGATTCTGCTTACCGGTTACTAATTTCGATTCCGAGAAGGTAAAAAATAACACTTATATATCAGCATTTAGTCTTATTACTAAACATTTAATTGTAGCTCAGTATTTATGAACAAAAACCAACAGGCTAAAGAACACTTACCTTTGCCTGTGGTTTAAAAACACCATAGAACTAGCCTAACTAATACAACTAGCCTAACTAATACAAATTATTATGCATTATTAAAGACAAGTAAAAGACAGTTATATTAGGCTGCTGTCACTTTAAGATCTGCACAGATCCAATATACTGATACACATCTGTGAACAACACAGAAAAAGAGTCGTCTCGCGCTTGAATGGCTTAGTCATATTGAAATGCTCACAAAGGAATCAAATTTTTAATTTTATAAGACGTATTGGATTCCCAGCCCTCCTCCGCTGGCTCCATCATCAGTGTGTTGTGCAGGTTTACCGGGTAGCCGGCGGCGGACGAGCTGCGCTTCAGTGTGGCCTGAGCGAGATCTCTCTCCAGCTTCACAGACTGCTGCTTCTTCAAGCTCACGCGGTGCTGCACTCGCTGAACCTGCGGGACACACACCTGAGGATCACACTGATGTGCAAAACACACACTACAACTAAAACACTGGAATTTAATGTATAATGCAGAATGACTTCCTGTAAAGCTGCTCTGAAACGATGTGTATTGAAAAGTTTCCTTCTGCCCCCCCTCCCCCCTTTTTGTTTTAATAATGATTTTATAATGTCTAAACATTATATCTAAATGAAAACCCATTGAGTAGTCCTCTGCTGCCATCTAGTGGCTGTAGTTAAAACTGAATAATGACTATTTTCATTCCTTTAATATAAATGTAACCATTAAAACAGATTCAAGAAGAATTCAATTAATTAAATCAAATGGAAGAAAGAAGTTGGGAAAAGTAAAACATTTCAAATGCCCCCTGCAGACATCCATTATCCAATCATTCATTTTTCAGTTCATCAACATCTCACAGTAAAACAGGCGAAACTCTGACTCCATCCTTCTGTTGTTATTTTTATTTCTTATGCATTTAATTTTTAATCCTATGCATTTGTTTCCTTCTATGTACAGCACTTGTGCTTTTATGTGCAGTATAGATAACCTTGCCTGTGGAGTGCGAGAGTACAGCGAGAAGAGTAAGCGCGGCTCTCACCTGCTCCTGCAGCTTCTTCAGCAACACTCTGTTAGCGCTCGCGATCTTCTCTGACGCTAGCAGCTGCTCCTTCAGCCGCGACACCTTCCCCTCGGCCGCGCGCACACACTCCCTCTTCTTCAGCTCCTGCAGCTGCAGCTGCTTCAGTAGAGCCTCGTCTTTACACAGCTGCGCCCTGAGGGAAACACTCATCAGAGTGTGTGTGTGTGTGTGTGTGTGCTGGAGCTGCTTCAGCAGAGCCTCGTCTTTACACAGCTGCGCCCTGAGGGAAACACTCATCAGTGTGTGTGTGTGTGTGTGTGTGTGTGTGCGCTGCAGCTGCTTCAGCAGAGCCTCGTCTTTACACAGCTGCGCCCTGAGGGAAACACTCATCAGTGTGTGTGTGTGTGTGTGTGTGTGTGTGTGTGTGCTGCAGCTGCTTCAGCAGAGCCTCGTCTTTACACAGCTGCGCCCTGAGGGAAACACTCATCAGTGTGTGTGTGTGTGTGTGTGTGTGTGTGTGTGTGTGTGTGTGTGTGCTGGAGCTGCTTCAGCAGAGCCTCGTCTTTACACAGCTGCGCCCTGAGGGAAACACTCATCAGTGTGTGTGTGTGTGTGTGTGTGTGTGTGCGCTGCAGCTGCTTCAGCAGAGCCTCGTCTTTACACAGCTGCGCCCTGAGGGAAACACTCATCAGAGTGTGTGTGTGTGTGTGTGTGTGTGTGTGTGTGTGTGCTGGAGCTGCTTCAGCAGAGCCTCGTCTTTACACAGCTGCGCCCTGAGGGAAACACTCATCAGTGTGTGTGTGTGTGTGTGTGTGTGTGTGTGTGCTGGAGCTGCTTCAGCAGAGCCTCGTCTTTACACAGCTGCGCCCTGAGGGAAACACTCATCAGTGTGTGTGTGTGTGTGTGTGTGCTCACCTGTGCTGACTGAACTTCTCCTGCAGGTCGGCCACTCTCCCCATGAGCTCCAGCTCTGAGTCGGATCCCGCAGGAGAGTGTGTGTGTGTGTACGGGATGCCCACGAGCTCCAGCCGGCCCGATCTCTGCTTCTCCAGACTGAGGAACAGCACACGCGGGGTTAAAGAGAAGCATGTGTCAGTAAGAGTGTGTGAGGTGTGAAGCCTGATCACGTGACTGCAGACCTGGACATGTCGTCTCTGAGCAGCCGATACTCCTGCGCACCGGGAGCCTCCGCACTCTTTCCCGGGTCATTCTCCTTCTCCGACACCGAGTGCTTGGGCTTGGCCGCCTGAAAGCAGGAGAGCAGAGATCACACACGGCTGCAGTGATGCGTTACCACATGCTGATGATGTCAGATCAGTGTTTCAGCTGCAGGAAACCTCATCCGCATCACTGCAGTCCTAAAACACCTGCTTCATATCGGACAAACTTGACCATGTTATCAAATTATTGCTGACGATAATAATAATAATAATAAAAAAAAAATATCAGAGGATATATCAGTGGAGCACAAGTGTTAAAGGGATACTTCACCTCTGGAAAGATGAATGTGCATTTAAATTGGGTCATTTATGTAGTAGAAATGAGAAGTTATTTTTGAATTTGGAGCCTTCTAGAATGAGAAAAGACAGAAAATTTATTTTTGATGTGGATGAAAGACAACAACTCCCAGAATGCACTTGCTTCGCTGCCCTAGGAGGCCACTCCCAAGCCACGCCTACCGGTTACAGAGCGCAGTTTAAAACAAGGCTAGGCTACTAGTGAGTCTCCGTGACGAGTCTGCCCGGGATTTCGAGATCACCCAAATTGTCCCTTTTTAAAAATATTAAATAAATAGTAATTTCACTTAAATTCAAAATAACACAATTTCATGCATAACCCTTTCAATTCAGCTCTAAATATCTTACATTGGGAGTCTTTGCCGACCTCTTGTGGGAAAATAATAATATAAGATGATATTTCATGACTCTAGATGGCGCTATAGCAGGGTATCTGCACATTTTTGATCAACAAATTTAATGACTTTTAAGACCTTTTTAAGACCTTCAAGAATAAAAATTAAGACCATTACCATGGAAAAAATATATATAAAAATTATACTCTAGGGTGTTCAGGTTAAAGGAGAACTCCGGTCAATTTTAACATTGAGCTCATTTTTTTGTACATTTGGAGTGCTGTCAATACAGAGAACAACGACAAAAATCGGTGTTGCCTACACCGAGTTATTCTATTTTTAAAATTTGCACCCTGTTGACTTCAATAGGGCAAGTACTAAACCTGCTTTTAGCCTCTTAACATCCTTGATGTGTCATTACAAGTGCACAGAAAATGTGAGTGATTCCTTCAGAGTGAACACGAGTGAATCTGACTGCAGTAGATGTGAAAGAAATGAATAAAAATGATGTTATTTAAGCCAGCGCAAATACCTCTGTTTACATCCTGTTTTCGGGTGAAGTCCAAAGTAGTCGATTGCCGAGTTCACGCGCATAGGTTTAGTACCTATGATCACGCGCGTGAACTCGGCAATCGACTACTTTCCAATTGCAAACCTTTTAAAACTACTTCAAACTTTCTAGTTAGGCTTTTTCAAGAGAACTTAAAGTTTGTAGACAACTTTTAGACAAAACGTAGACAAACTTTATCTGATTGTAGTGTTAACAAATTATGGTAAACATCATCTAACCTAACGTTACTGCCTGATTCAAGCAGATAGTGGCTGTTAATGCATGAAAATGCAAATTCAGCATTAACAATCACCATGTTTATTCTAATTTGAAGGGCTTCGATAATATATCTGTGAAAATAAAAGATATTACGAATAAAAACAGTTAGTGAATATTTTAAATTTACAACAAAACGTGTTAATTATTCAACAAGAGAAATAGGCTGAGTTATCCGCATTGTGCAACACAATTTGAATACCACATAGATTATAGATGACAACTTACTTGCAGTGCTTGACTTTTTCGTGAATAAGGAGTGAAGAGGGTTTTTTTTTGCCGTTTTGATTTGAACTCATTGCGACCTCTATGAAAATTATTCGGCGCGGTTGCGTGCATTTGGGCGTGATGCACGAGTGACTAATTACCATGGAAACGTGAAAGTCACGTATGTAGATAGACTATCCTTGACTCTTTGGATTAAAAATCTCGATGTAGGCTCGCGAAAACCTCAGCTCGTCGTGGATGGGGGGGGGGGGGTGATGATTTCTCATCATCGAGCCAGTTATCATTAAATTCGCACTTCCCTATCTTAGCTCGCGTCTGCCACTACACTTCTTCGTCTGTTTCTATGACAGGCCTGCCTACGGAAAACACGTACTGCCCCCTAAATGGCGTGATGCCTGTGCAATAGGCACACGCTACTTTTTACTGTCTTTAGACAGAGACGTGCACTGGTGAAATGGAACATACCGGTAGTTTCTCCCGACAAAAGGAGAAACTCCGCCAGATGAAATTTAATGCCGCCCAGATGAAATTTAATGCCATTCTTCAAAAATTAGTGAAATTTAATACATTTTAAGACCTTAAAACACGTATATTTTATTTAAGACGTTTTAAGACTTTTTAAGGACCCGCGGGGACCCTGTATAGCTCTATATGGAGGAACTGAGCTGTTCCTCTGGGTCCTAAAGCCAGTTCACTTCAGTGTGCATTCAGATACACATGTAGACATTATAAAATCAGTTTTTTGCTAGTTTTTGCATTTTTAGTTAGAATTTAGAATTTTTTTAGGTTTTTCTATGTGTACTGAAGCATTCCTCGCATTCCATTCATTCCTAAGGGGGTCAAAGTGATCCGAGAGGGAAGGATTTGTTACTTTTTTTGTTTCAACCACAAAACTGCTCGAAATCCATTAAAAATGTTTTTGTGTATTTGTGGTTCAAGTGCGACGAAAACCCTCAGGTCTCGGACTCCTCCGATGAACACTCAATAAAAAAAAGCTTTGGGTCAGAATGAGTGGAGGGAAGGGAGTCGTCACACACACACACACACACACACACACACACACACATACCTCTACGGTCCTGCGAGCCTCTTTGATCATGGACTCCAGGCCCCCGAACACGGTCTGAGCGGGGCTCTCGCTCTCGGCCTCAGAGTCGCTGTCGTCAGACGCGTTCAGGCGCACCACCACGGCCTTGTGTCGGGGCAGCTGGAACACACACACACACACAGTCACATGGGAACGCCTTGATCAAGCACTCTCTCTCTGCGTCTCATCACACTCACCACGAACGGGGCTTTGGGCGCGGGGTGTGCGCGGATGAACCGGAGCGCTCGTGCGCGAGAGGCCGCGGTGTTCAGGCTGACCGAGGAGAGGTTGTTCCTGGGCTGAACCACAGCTCTGAGCGCAGGAGAGGGCGGCCCGCTGGTGCTGGAGTCCTGAGGACACAACAGATCATCGTCACACACACACACACCCCTCTGGGCGTGCACGTCTGCTGGCCAGGGCTCTGAGCAGCTCCTCCACACACACACACACACACCTCTGGGCGTGCGCGTCTGCTGGCCAGGCCTCTGAGCAGCTCCTCCACACACACACACACCCACCTCTGGGCGTGCGCGTCTGCTGGCCAGGGCTCTGAGCAGCTCCTCCACACACACACACACACACACACCTCTGGGCGTGCACGTCTGCTGGCCAGGGCTCTGAGCAGCTCCTCCACACACACACACACACACACACCTCTGGGCGTGCGCGTCTGCTGGCCAGGCCTCTGAGCAGCTCCTCCCGCAGCAGCATCTCCTCCTCCTCCTCCTCGTCGGCGAAGGGTGGTTTGGGCGGCGGCTCATCTTCATCAGGGGGCGGCAGTGGAGGAAGAGGCGGAGCCAGGCGCACGAGCTCCATCTGATGCACACACACACCCTGAGCACAACACACCGGGGACAGGAGCACAAGAATTAGATCAGCGTTGCACCAAACCATGATGTCTCGCGATCTCCACAGCGATATTCAGCCAGTCTGCTTCTCCACAGGCCACTAGTGCACGCGTGACTAAACCTGCCAATCAAACCTTCAGCCATTTATTTGGAAAAAATCAAACCATGGATCTCCACCTTACTGTTTGGGATTATGTTTGCAGAATTAAATGAACAATAATTTGGAATTATTTCACTGGTCTATCTTCTGAAGGTTTGACCAGTCTTCATGTGTGTGATGGCAGAACTCTGTGTGTGAGTAGTGTGTGTTTCTGAGGGAGTGTGTGAGGGCTGAGCGTACCTGTCTGTGAGGTGTGGACTCCAGAGGAAACACAGGAAACGCATCATCCCGGAACGGCGACGCGGCTGAAAGAGACATGAATGCAGAGGGTTAGTGTGTGAGCTCAGGGTCAGTGGTGCACCTGTGTTCTTCAGTAACTGGAGACTGAGGGTCACAGTGTGTGAGCTCAGGGTCAGTGGTGCACCTGTGTTCTGCAGTAACTGGAGACTGAGGGTTACAGTGTGTGAGCTCAGGGTCAGTGGTGCACCTGTGTTCTGCAGTAACTTGAGACTGAGGGTTACAGTGTGTGAGCTCAGGATCAGTGGTGCACCTGTGTTCTGCAGTAACTGGAGACTGAGGGTTACAGTGTGTGAGCTCAGGGTCAGTGGTGCACCTGTGTTCTTCAGTAACTGGAGACTGAGGGTTACAGTGTGTGAGCTCAGGGTCAGTGGTGCACCTGTGTTCTGCAGTAACTGGAGACTGAGGGTTACAGTGTGTGAGCTCAGGGTCAGTGGTGCACCTGTGTTCTTCAGTAACTGGAGACTGAGGGTCACAGTGTGTGAGCTCAGGGTCAGTGGTGCACCTGTGTTCTGCAGTAACTGGAGACTGAGGGTTACAGTGTGTGAGCTCAGGGTCAGTGGTGCACCTGTGTTCTGCAGTAACTTGAGACTGAGGGTTACAGTGTATGAGCTCAGGATCAGTGGTGCACCTGTGTTCTTCAGTAACTGGAGACTGAGGGTCACAGTGTGTGAGCTCAGGGTCAGTGGTGCACCTGTGTTCTGCAGTAACTGGAGACTGAGGGTTACAGTGTGTGAGCTCAGGGTCAGTGGTGCACCTGTGTTCTGCAGTAACTTGAGACTGAGGGTTACAGTGTGTGAGCTCAGGATCAGTGGTGCACCTGTGTTCTGCAGTAACTGGAGACTGAGGGTTACAGTGTGTGAGCTCAGGGTCAGTGGTGCACCTGTGTTCTTCAGTAACTGGAGACTGAGGGTTACAGTGTGTGAGCTCAGGGTCAGTGGTGCACCTGTGTTCTTCAGTAACTTGAGACTGAGGGTCACAGTGTGTGAGCTCAGGGTCAGTGGTGCACCTGTGTTCTGCAGTAACTTGAGACTGAGGGTCACAGTGTGTGAGCTCAGGGTCAGTGGTGCACCTGTGTTCTGCAGTAACTTGAGACTGAGGGTCACAGTGTGTGAGCTCAGGGTCAGTGGTGCACCTTTGTTCTTCAGTAACTGGAGACTGAGGGTTACAGTGTGTGAGCTCAGGGTCAGTGGTGCACCTGTGTTCTGCAGTAACTGGAGACTGAGGGTCACAGTGTGTGAGCTCAGGGTCAGTGGTGCACCTGTGTTCTGCAGTAACTTGAGACTGAGGGTTACAGTGTGTGAGCTCAGGGTCAGTGGTGCACCTGTGTTCTGCAGTAACTGGAGACTGAGGGTCACAGTGTGTGAGCTCAGGGTCAGTGGTGCACCTGTGTTCTGCAGTAACTGGAGACTGAGGGTTACAGTGTGTGAGCTCAGGGTCAGTGGTGCACCTGTGTTCTGCAGTAACTGGAGACTGAGGGTTACAGTGTGTGAGCTCAGGGTCAGTGGTGCACCTGTGTTCTGCAGTAACTTGAGACTGAGGGTCACAGTGTGTGAGCTCAGGGTCAGTGGTGCACCTGTGTTCTTCAGTAACTGGAGACTGAGGGTTACAGTGTGTGAGCTCAGGGTCAGTGGTGCACCTGTGTTCTTCAGTAACTGGAGACTGAGGGTCACAGTGTGTGAGCTCAGGGTCAGTGGTGCACCTGTGTTCTTCAGTAACTGGAGACTGAGGGTTACAGTGTGTGAGCTCAGGGTCAGTGGTGCACCTGTGTTCTGCAGTAACTTGAGACTGAGGGTCACAGTGTGTGAGCTCAGGGTCAGTGGTGAACCTGTGTTCTTCAGTAACTGGAGACTGAGGGTTACAGTGTGTGAGCTCAGGGTCAGTGGTGCACCTTTGTTCTTCAGTAACTGGAGACTGAGGGTTACAGTGTGTGAGCTCATCGTCAGTGGTGCACCTGTGTTCTGCAGTAACTTGAGACTGAGGGTTACAGTGTGTGAGCTCAGGGTCAGTGGTGCACCTGTGTTCTGCAGTAACTGGAGACTGAGGGCTACAGTGTGTGAGCTCAGGGTCAGTGGTGCACCTGTGTTCTGCAGTAACTTGAGACTGAGGGTCACAGTGTGTGAGCTCAGGGTCAGTGGTGCACCTGTGTTCTTCAGTAACTGGAGACTGAGGGTTACAGTGTGTGAGCTCAGGGTCAGTGGTGCACCTGTGTTCTTCAGTAACTGGAGACTGAGGGTTACAGTGTGTGAGCTCAGGGTCAGTGGTGCACCTGTGTTCTTCAGTAACTTGAGACTGAGGGTTACAGTGTGTGAGCTCAGGGTCAGTGGTGCACCTGTGTTCTGCAGTAACTGGAGACTGAGGGTTACAGTGTGTGAGCTCAGGGTCAGTGGTGCACCTGTGTTCTTCAGTAACTGGAGACTGAGGGTTACAGTGTGTGAGCTCAGGGTCAGTGGTGCACCTGTGTTCTGCAGTAACTTGAGACTGAGGGTCACAGTGTGTGAGCTCAGGGTCAGTGGTGCACCTGCGTTCTTCAGTAACTGGAGACTGAGGGTTACAGTGTGTGAGCTCAGGGTCAGTGGTGCACCTGTGTTCTGCAGTAACTTGAGACTGAGGGTCACAGTGTGTGAGCTCAGGGTCAGTGGTGCACCTTTGTTCTTCAGTAACTGGAGACTGAGGGTTACAGTGTGTGAGCTCAGGGTCAGTGGTGCACCTGTGTTCTGCAGTAACTTGAGACTGAGGGTTACAGTGTGTGAGCTCAGGGTCAGTGGTGCACCTGTGTTCTGCAGTAACTGGAGACTGAGGGTCACAGTGTGTGAGCTCAGGGTCAGTGGTGCACCTGTGTTCTGCAGTAACTGGAGACTGAGGGTTACAGTGTGTGAGCTCAGGGTCAGTGGTGCACCTGTGTTCTGCAGTAACTGGAGACTGAGGGTTAAAGTGTGTGAGCTCAGGGTCAGTGGTGCACCTGTGTTCTGCAGTAACTTGAGACTGAGGGTCACAGTGTGTGAGCTCAGGGTCAGTGGTGCACCTGTGTTCTTCAGTAACTGGAGACTGAGGGTTACAGTGTGTGAGCTCAGGGTCAGTGGTGCACCTGTGTTCTTCAGTAACTGGAGACTGAGGGTCACAGTGTGTGAGCTCAGGGTCAGTGGTGCACCTGTGTTCTTCAGTAACTGGAGACTGAGGGTTACAGTGTGTGAGCTCAGGATCAGTGGTGCACCTGTGTTCTGCAGTAACTTGAGACTGAGGGTCACAGTGTGTGAGCTCAGGGTCAGTGGTGCACCTGTGTTCTTCAGTAACTGGAGACTGAGGGTTACAGTGTGTGAGCTCAGGGTCAGTGGTGCACCTTTGTTCTTCAGTAACTGGAGACTGAGGGTTACAGTGTGTGAGCTCATCGTCAGTGGTGCACCTGTGTTCTGCAGTAACTTGAGACTGAGGGTTACAGTGTGTGAGCTCAGGGTCAGTGGTGCACCTGTGTTCTGCAGTAACTGGAGACTGAGGGTTACAGTGTGTGAGCTCAGGGTCAGTGGTGCACCTGTGTTCTGCAGTAACTTGAGACTGAGGGTCACAGTGTGTGAGCTCAGGGTCAGTGGTGCACCTGTGTTCTTCAGTAACTGGAGACTGAGGGTTACAGTGTGTGAGCTCAGGGTCAGTGGTGCACCCGTGTTCTTCAGTAACTGGAGACTGAGGGTTACAGTGTGTGAGCTCAGGGTCAGTGGTGCACCTGTGTTCTTCAGTAACTTGAGACTGAGGGTTACAGTGTGTGAGCTCAGGGTCAGTGGTGCACCTGTGTTCTGCAGTAACTGGAGACTGAGGGTTACAGTGTGTGAGCTCAGGGTCAGTGGTGCACCTGTGTTCTTCAGTAACTGGAGACTGAGGGTTACAGTGTGTGAGCTCAGGGTCAGTGGTGCACCTGTGTTCTGCAGTAACTTGAGACTGAGGGTCACAGTGTGTGAGCTCAGGGTCAGTGGTGCACCTGCGTTCTTCAGTAACTGGAGACTGAGGGTTACAGTGTGTGAGCTCAGGGTCAGTGGTGCACCTGTGTTCTGCAGTAACTTGAGACTGAGGGTCACAGTGTGTGAGCTCAGGGTCAGTGGTGCACCTGTGTTCTGCAGTAACTTGAGACTGAGGGTCACAGTGTGTGAGCTCAGGGTCAGTGGTGCACCTTTGTTCTTCAGTAACTGGAGACTGAGGGTTACAGTGTGTGAGCTCAGGGTCAGTGGTGCACCTGTGTTCTTCAGTAACTGGAGACTGAGGGTTACAGTGTGTGAGCTCAGGGTCAGTGGTGCACCTGTGTTCTGCAGTAACTGGAGACTGAGGGTTACAGTGTGTGAGCTCAGGGTCAGTGGTGCACCTGTGTTCTGCAGTAACTGGAGACTGAGGGTTACAGTGTGTGAGCTCAGGGTCAGTGGTGCACCTGTGTTCTGCAGTAACTGGAGACTGAGGGTTACAGTGTGTGAGCTCAGGGTCAGTGGTGCACCTGTGTTCTGCAGTAACTGGAGACTGAGGGTTACAGTGTGTGAGCTCAGGGTCAGTGGTGCACCTGTGTTCTGCAGTAACTGGAGACTGAGGGTTACAGTGTGTGAGCTCAGGGTCAGTGGTGCACCTGTGTTCTTCAGTAACTTGAGACTGAGGGTTACAGTGTGTGAGCTTAGGGTCAGTGGTGCACCTGTGTTCTTCAGTAACTGGAGACTTAGGGTTACAGTGTGTGAGCTCAGGGTCAGTGGTGCACCTGTGTTCTTCAGTAACTGGAGACTGAGGGTTACAGTGTGTGAGCTCAGGGTCAGTGGTGCACCTGTGTTCTTCAGTAACTGGAGACTGAGGGTTACAGTGTGTGAGCTCAGGGTCAGTGGTGCACCTGTGTTCTGCAGTACCTGGAGACTGAGGGTTACAGTGTGTGAGCTCAGGGTCAGTGGTGCACCTGTGTTCTGCAGTAACTGGAGACTGAGGGTTACAGTGTGTGAGCTCAGGGTCAGTGGTGCACCTGTGTTCTGCAGTAACTGGAGACTGAGGGTTACAGTGTGTGAGCTCAGGGTCAGTGGTGCACCTGTGTTCTGCAGTAACTGGAGACTGAGGGTTACAGTGTGTGAGCTCAGGGTCAGTGGTGCACCTGTGTTCTGCAGTAACTGGAGACTGAGGGTTACAGTGTGTGAGCTCAGGGTCAGTGGTGCACCTGTGTTCTGCAGTAACTGGAGACTGAGGGTTACAGTGTGTGAGCTCAGGGTCAGTGGTGCACCTGTGTTCTGCAGTAACTGGAGACTGAGGGTTACAGTGTGTGAGCTCAGGGTCAGTGGTGCACCTGTGTTCTGCAGTAACTGGAGACTGAGGGTCACAGTGTGTGAGCTCAGGGTCAGTGGTGCACCTGTGTTCTGCAGTAACTGGAGACTGAGGGTGACAGTGTGTGAGCTCAGGGTCAGTGGTGCACCTGTGTTCTGCAGTAACTGGAGACTGAGGGTTACAGTGTGTGAGCTCAAGGTCAGTGGTGCACCTGTGTTCTTCAGTAACTTGAGACTGAGGGTTACAGTGTGTGAGCTTAGGGTCAGTGGTGCACCTGTGTTCTTCAGTAACTGGAGACTTAGGGTTACAGTGTGTGAGCTCAGGGTCAGTGGTGCACCTGTGTTCTTCAGTAACTGGAGACTTAGGGTTACAGTGTGTGAGCTCAGGGTCAGTGGTGCACCTGTGTTCTTCAGTAACTGGAGACTGAGGGTTACAGTGTGTGAGCTCAGGGTCAGTGGTGCACCTGTGTTCTTCAGTAACTTGAGACTGAGGGTTACAGTGTGTGAGCTTAGGGTCAGTGGTGCACCTGTGTTCTTCAGTAACTGGAGACTGAGGGTTACAGTGTGTGAGCTCAGGGTCAGTGGTGCACCTGTGTTCTTCAGTAACTGGAGACTGAGGGTTACAGTGTGTGAGCTCAGGGTCAGTGGTGCACCTGTGTTCTGCAGTACCTGGAGACTGAGGGTTACAGTGTGTGAGCTCAGGGTCAGTGGTGCACCTGTGTTCTGCAGTACCTGGAGACTGAGGGTTACAGTGTGTGAGCTCAGGGTCAGTGGTGCACCTGTGTTCTGCAGTAACTGGAGACTGAGGGTTACAGTGTGTGAGCTCAGGGTCAGTGGTGCACCTGTGTTCTGCAGTACCTGGAGACTGAGGGTTACAGTGTGTGAGCTCAGGGTCAGTGGTGCACCTGTGTTCTGCAGTACCTGGAGACTGAGGGTTACAGTGTGTGAGCTCAGGGTCAGTGGTGCACCTGTGTTCTGCAGTAACTGGAGACTGAGGGTTACAGTGTGTGAGCTCAGGGTCAGTGGTGCACCTGTGTTCTGCAGTACCTGGAGACTGAGGGTTACAGTGTGTGAGCTCAGGGTCAGTGGTGCACCTGTGTTCTGCAGTACCTGGAGACTGAGGGTTACAGTGTGTGAGCTCAGGGTCAGTGGTGCACCTGTGTTCTGCAGTAACTGGAGACTGAGGGTTACAGTGTGTGAGCTCAGGGTCAGTGGTGCACCTGTGTTCTGCAGTACCTGGAGAGCTGGGCTCGCTGTCTGTGTCCATCGCCACCTCGTCGTAGTTGTCGTACTGGTACAGGTTCCCGGAGGAGTCCAGGCTCTGCTTGGCCAGTTTCCTCGGTTCGCCGTCTGAGGACTGGGAGAGAGCACAGGTCACATGACGTCAGACAGCGGTCTGCTGGTATGGTCATGTGACTGGTCATGTGACTAACCTTGCTGCGCGTGTGATGCCTGGAGCCCACCAGCTTCATGAAGCGGTTGTACTGCTCGTCCTGGTTGGACAGGTCTCGGATCTTGCGTATCTCATCCTCCCTCTTCCTCCGCTCCTCCTCCTCCTCCTGCTGGTGTCTCTGCTCCTCCTGCTGGTGCTTCCAGGTGCGCAGCTGCTGCTTCCTCCATGCCTGCTTGGCTACACACACACACACACACACAGATGAAGCTCTGCGATCTAACTGACGTAATGTTGAAGACAGACACACACACACGATGAGTGTGAGCCAGTCTTACTCAGGTGAGCTGGTTTCTTCACTCGGCTCTTGTCCGGCGTGGCTCTGGCGGCTCTCACTCCCTCCTGCGATCGGCTCAGGGCGTTCCCTCTGCTGGTCTTGCTGCGGTCGCTCTCGCTCTTGTCCTGCGGCGCTCTGACGGCTCTGGAGATCTTGTCCTTGCTCTCCTTCAGCACCTGCGTCTCCTTCTGCTGCCACTTTCTGCTGGCGGACTGTAGAGCCAGGAGTCTCAGCTGCATCTCCGACAGCTCGTCCTCCTCCGTCATCTGTCCATCATAAAAGTGCATCTATCCATGAACTTTTTTAAAAATGTTTTATTATTCAACAATTGCACCTTGGAACCTATTTCAAGGATTGCGTTCTCGAGCACCAGACACGGTTATGTGAATGAGCGGCCGGAGCGCATTAAGAGTTTTCTGTTAGAAAGGTGTTGTGTTAGCGGCCCCCAAGTTAATAACTAATGATCTTTACAACAGAAGTGAATCAATCAAAATTAACTTTATCTGGACAATAACTGTATTCTAGAGCTGCTGTAAAGCCTAAACAATCTCTGTTACTGTAATCTCCTATTATCACTGTAAGGCTGCTTTCAAACAATCTATACTGTTAAAAGTGCTGTATAAATGAAGGTGACTTGACACATTCTTTCCCCAAACGAGTACAACACTGATACCTGTACTTTATTCACATTTGTACTTATTGCTTAGAGAAACCAAAAGAATATGAATCATATTAGTTTAGTAAATGGGCGTCTCCTATAATAATTTTCAGTCACTTCGATTAGAGAAATTACATGAAACTGGACACACACATCAGAGTTGCCGGCCGTCCGACACTAGCAAAGCCTTGGAAACAGGCGTGGAGAGGGAGCTCAGTGGCGCCACCTTTGGACATTAGTGGGGGGGGGTAGTTTTACTTAGTCACCAAACTCAGTACATATACAGCTCTCATCGAGCCAGACAACTTTCTGATCGGCAGTCATTAGCTCTGAACAACTGGCTATTTCGGTTTGACTGTGGGTTTTCTTAAAAGTCAGGCTCTGAGTTTGTAACTTCTACAGTTCACACCAGATACTGGATATCTTGAACGGTGTTACAATGATGACGGATGATGATATTGTTCACAATTTAGCATCTTCAATGTCTTAGCTGCATGTTGAAAAATGAATTGTAGAAGTTAAAAATTCAGATTTTGTCAGTGAAATAATGACTAAAAAGGGAAACGGAAAAAGTCTAACCGGTTGAGTTTCTCAAGCTACTTTCATGAGAAATGAGTTTCTGATGTTTCTCTGCGCTCGATCTTCTTCTTTCTGCACGAGTGTTCGTGTGCCACACTGTATCAGTGCATTAGCTCAATATAATGATACACATCCGATGGTCTAAAACCGCTTGAATGTTCAACCTTGCAATTCTTAAAGATCCCCTGTGCAGAAAATCCAGCTTTTAATGTTATTTACAGTATGTGTCTATGTGGTGTTTTTAATATGCTTTAAGACAAAAGCATGTGTAAATTCATAAGTCGACATCATTGCTGAGTATTTTCTCCTTAAAGGGATAGTTCGCCCAAAAATGAAAATTCTGTCATCATTTACTCACCCTCAAGTTGTTTCAAACCTGTATGAATTTCTTTTTTCTGCTGAACACAAAAGATGATATTTTGAAAAATGTCGGTAACCAAACAGTTGATGGACCCCACTGACTTCCATAGTATATTTTTTTTCCTACTATGGAAGTCATACAGGTTTGAAACAACTTGAGGGTGAGTAAATGATGACAGAATTTTCATTTTTGGGCGAACTATCCCTTTAAAACTGCAGTGAACCAAAGACAGTCTCAAAAACACGCTTTGAAATCGCTGGTGTTTCTGACGTCACAAACTACCTTGTAACCAATCAGATCAACGTGTGATCGTCAACCAGTGGATCTCTGAGCTGAGTGAGTGAGTGGAGGCGGGGCTCATTTGCATATTCATAGAACCGCACATACTAAATGAGGCAAGGGTGTCGAGTTACATTCAAGATATTTTAAGGCATGAAGAAATTTTTTAAAGGAAAAAACACTTAAATATGTTATTTTGGTGATCAAAGATGAGTTTTAAAGGATAAAATGAATGACTAAAACACACAATTAACTCGATCAGCATGAAGTCAAGATGTTGAGGATGGTAAATAGTGAGCAGATTTTTGACATCTCGAACGGTTTGGTCTATAAAGTGACTGACTCACAGTAGACACCCATGTGATCGGCCTCCTCCAACACACACCACTGACGTTTCACCCGAAGCATTCTCTGTACGCAGAAGTTATAACACACTTCCTGTTTCCCTGTCCTCGCCTTCATTTCAACACCACAGACAAACACGACTCACTGAACCTCTATTCTGCTCTGTGTGTGGCGTTTCTGTGTGTGAGGTCAGTGTCCAGCGAGTTTCAGGTGTGTGTGTGTGTACCTTGGCTGGGCCGACTGGAGTCTCGTCAGGCACTGGTGAGATGTTGAGGTCTGGTTCACTCTCCTCGTCCTTCACAGCTGGGAGAAAACACAACTAAAGATGCCACTGGTTCCATACCTCAATATTATAATAATAATAATAATAATAATAATAATAATAATAATAACTAGATTAAAAAGTTTGTAGAGACAAACTTTAAGTTAGCTTGAGAAAGCCGGACCAGAAAGTTTGAAGTAGTTTGAAGTTTAAATTAGTTTGAAGTTTAAAGTAGTAGATAGATCAGAGCATGTGAGCGGAGTGGAGCGGGAGCGAGCGGATCTTGGACAGAGCGGCATTTTTAAAAGGACGGAGCGTCGCCTTATTTCCCGCTCCAATTTCGCTCCGCTCACACCACGAGTCTGAAGCATGCTCAGTCAAACCTAAACCAGGATCCGTCTGTCTTGCACAGTCATCAACAGCAGACTATTTTCAGTCAAAACTCGGCTCAATAATGGAGTTCAAAAAGTAGGCTACTTCAAAAAGGAAAATGAGAAGTCATACAGGTCAGGTGTATATTAATATAACTAACTAACAATGATAATGTGGTACAAGAAAACGAATGTGTAGACATCGTTTCAGTCAGCAAAGATTCATTTTGGAATCTCAAAAGACACATGGGGGAAGAAAACGCTGGGAAGAAAACAAAAGGTTAGCAAATTGAATACGGTAACTTGTAACAAAGTTTAAATTAAATATAGCGTAATATTCAAACAAATTCGTTTTTTCATTCAAGTAGACCTAATGGTTCGTTTTATTTAGCCGAATTTGTGTCGTCCGTAATAATATTTATATTATTAGGCCCATTTATTCGTTTAATTTTACAGCAGTTTGTGTGTATGGAAGCCAATTTAAATTTTAATCAGAAGTTCACTTATCAAAATTCTGGCCTTATAGTTAATTTACTTTTAAAAAATGTATCATATTTTTGTTTATATAATTTTTATTTAGATTATTAGGCCCATTTATTCGTTTAATTTTACAGGACTTTTTGTGTAGGCTATATTACATAGGCCTGTAATTTGAAATAAAACATTTCTATTTGAAAAATGTTGTTGTTGCTCATTAGTTCTTTAGGAGGTAAGGCTGTGGTCTAAGCTAAAAGTGATATACATGTAGATTTTTTTCCTTTTTTGGAGCGAGCGGGGGGCGATTTGAGTGGAGCGCGAAGCAAACTGCGTTGAGCGCTGAGCGATGAAGAGCGGAGCGGCCTGATGTAGCTTTGAGCGGGGGAGCGGAGGGGTGAACCGTTCCGTGAGCGATGAGCGGAGATTCTCACCGCTCCACTCCGCTCACATGCTCTGAGATAGATAGATGAGTTTAACTACAACACACACACACACTCACGCACATACACTCACAAGCACACACTCACTTTCTTTCACACACACGCACGCACGCACAGACACGCTCACTAACTAACACACACGAAAAGACACGCTCACTAACTCTGACACTCACACACATACTCAACACAAGCACACACTCACTCCCACACACACACACACGCTCACTAACTCTCTCACACACACACGCGCGCAGATATGCTCACTAACACACACGCTCACTAACTCTCACACACACTCTCTCTCACACACACACACACACTCACACGCACAGACACACTCAGAGTTTATGAGTTAGAGTGTATAAATTGATGAGTTTATAAGTGTAAGTTTTTGAATTTAGAGTTTATAAGTTAATTAGTTTATAAGTGTATGAGTTTAGAGTTTATTAGTTTAAATGAGTCTCAACGGCAGTTTGGTTTAGTCTTCAAGGTGTTTAGATTAGAATTTTTGACAGTTGGTGAGTTTGAAAATTCCGCAATGTTAAGTCAATGGGAGTTTTTCCGAGTTTTGATCGTCATTTTTAGGAAAACCGTAAGTCCGATCAGTCTGAAAAGATATAGCAACTCGAGTCAGAACAGTCTGAGTGTCTGAGCTGAGTTTGAAGTATATAGAGTTAAAGCTCTAGGAGGAGATACATATAGAATTTTTTCTGCTCAGAATAATAATAAGTTTTAAAAGGATTTCAGTAAGTTGTCTCTCTCAAGCCGACTTAATAATAACGCCCACAGCGGGGGGGACAATCCCACCGTCTCCGTTGAGTGTGTATTGAGTGAAGTTGCCTCCTCCTCGTCATTTATGACTTATAACAAACACAAAACCCCGTCTAAAAGCTGCTGTGTGGCCAGGAGAACAGCAAACAAGCTAAACAACCCAGAAATATGTTTTTATAAGCTGGCGACCCCACAAAACGAGTGTTTAAGGACACAGAAGTGGAGACGGGCTGGAACGAATGGGTAAGTTGTGGGATCCTGACACTCAGGATGCACTAAAAATACACTACGTGTGCAGTGAACATTTAGTCACTAGTAAGTCAAATATCAGTTTTATATATTATATATCTCTAAGCTATCCTGTCGCCTCCAGTGTGCGCACGTTAATTCTCAGAGTAATACGACAGCTTCTAAACCGTATTTCTGGGTTGTTTAGCTTGTTTGCTGTTCTCCTGGTCACACAGCAGCTTTAAGATGGTGTTTTGTGTTTGTTATAAATCATAAATGACGAGGAGGAGGCAGCTTCACTCAACACACACTCAATGGAGACGGTGGGATTGTTACCCCCCCGCTGTGGGCGTGGCCTAAACGCTCTCTCTGTAATCGAGGAGCGCGTGGGATTCTGCAGCGTAACCGAGAACTGTGAAATACACAAGACTGTAGATACCGTGATCCTGTACGTCCTTCTGCTGGTCGGCATCGGGCCTCGGCTCGGGTCTGGCGGTGTTGAGTGTGTCTCTCTCGGGTCTGCTAGTGGTCAGCGCGTCTCTCTCGGGTCTGAGTGTGTCTCTCTCAGTGTTCAGAGTCTCTCTCTCGGGTCTGACGGTGTTGAGCGCGTCTCTCTCGGCCGGCGTCAGCAGCTTCTGTCTGAGAGGCTTGAGGTTAAAGGCCTGAAACGCTTTCTTCTCCTCCAACGCTTTCTTCTCCTCCGGCGGGGCCGCGGCGGGCTCCGGCTCCTCGTCCTCCTTCAGGGCCATGCGCTCCTCCTTGCGGATCACCTCGAGCTCCAGCTGGATCTGCTTGTACTTCAGAAGCAGCGCCTCGAAGCTCTCGTCCACGGCCGGGGCTTTCGGGAAGCTGTTCCCCATCCTCCGCGCCTGATTCCTGCCAGCCGGCTTCTCTGAGACACAACCGTCAAGAAGCAGCACACAAACACTGGACAATCCCTCACACACTCGCCGGCTCAGACCCCTTACACACACTCACCGGCTCCGACACCTCACACACACTCCCTCACACACACTCGCCGGCTCAGACCCCTCACACACACTCACCGGCTCCGACACCTCACACTAGGGCTGCACCATTATGATAAAAATCATGATTGTCGATTATTCCCTTTAAGTTATAATTGCGATTATCACAATTTACATTGAATGATGTCTATATATATATATATTTTAAGGCTGTGAAATGATTAATCGCATCCAAAATAAAAGTTTGTTTACATAATATATGTGTGTGTACTGTGTATAATTATTTTGTATATATACACACACACACATGCATGTATATATATATAAAAAAAACCTTATATATTGCATATATATATATATATATATATATAAATGTTTTATTATATATAAATAGAAATATTTTGTAAATAACACATTTTTCTTAAATATAGACATGCATGTGTGTGTATTTATATATACAAAATAATTATACACAGTACACACACATATTATGTAAACAAACTTTTATTTTGGATGCGATTAATTGCGATGAATCATTTCACAGCCCTAATATATATATATTTAAAGAAGCCAAACCAAATAAATATATTCATGGTATTATAATGTTATACTAAAACTAAAATTAAAACAATGGGGGAAAATCCCTTAAGATAAGCTGTAGAAAGAAAGATAACACATCTTAAGTACACAGAATAATGTAACTTAACTTTTTTGTAATTGCACCTTTAAACGATTACATAATTGTTGTGGCATCCACAATTGTAATCGCGATTACAAATTCGGTTAATTGTGCAGCCCTATCATAAACATACAATCACATTCACCATGCACAGAGGTTAACCAATCATAAAATACCACATTTACATACCGAAGTCTTGAAGTTACAGTAGCAGAATCGACTGGCTCGACTTTTAGTCCAGTCATTTTATGAAAGAAGGTTGAACAAATTGCAACAGAAGCAAACTCAACTGGTTTTGTATCCTCAATATGTCCTGAGTAAGGGAAAAAAAGTCCCAAAGAATCCCATTAGGGGGAAGTTTAGAAAAAGACCCAAATATAGCCTATTCATTCTTTCTCTCACGTAAATAGGGTAAAATTTTTAAACTTTAGATATCACCATGAAAATTACTGAGTTATTTACTTACATCAAGACAAACAAAAAATGTACGGTATTACAAGTTTTTTTTAAATGGTTTGTTAACATGGACAAACGGTGCATAATCTAATAACAGATGTGCTAATTTGCATAAATACCACAACAGATCTAAACACTGGGTATATCCAGGTGAAACTGTCTTGTTGAATCCTGTTGACACATGACAGTAAAATACTTAATGTTAAAGGGATACTCCACCGTTTTTCGTATTAAACTCTGTTATTCCCTTAAGTTAATAAACATAGAAACATATTAAACATAGTTTAATATGAAAAAACAGTGGAGTATCCCTTTAAGGTCTGAATGGAACCCATTTAGGCAACCCATGAGCATGAACAGAGGCAGGAAGAAGTACTTATTTGGGTCTTTTTCGAAACTTAAGTTTCCCCTAATGGGATTCTTCGGGACTTTTTTTCCCCCTTACTCAGGACATATTGAGGATATAAAATCAGTTGAGTTTGCTTCTGTTGCAATTTGTTCAAGGTTGACCCCCATTTTGTCTTAAAACGACTGGACTATTAAAGCACAAGATTGGTGAGAGACATTGGAACAGGAATATAAAGTGTAAACAATTGACGTAAATACACCAGTCACATCATGACAGCACATTATTGTGGAGCCAGATTATAATATTTGGTAACTCTTTATTTTACAGTGTCCTTGTTACATTATGTTACATGTACTTACCATAGTAATAACAGTGAATTATGCATCATTACAAGCAACTAACCCTCAACCAAACCCTAACCCTACCCTAACCCTATAGTAAAAGTACACGTAGTTGCTTAATATTACTCAGTACTTACATTTATAATTACACTGTAACAACGACACCTTAAAAATAAAGCGTAACCAATTATTTCATACCGCGGTTATACCGTGAACCGTGATATTCTCCCACAGTGTTACCGCGGCGGTTCAGCTCGAGTGTTGCGGCTGATGTAAGGATACGCTTCCGCCCGGGAGACTCGATCCTGCAGCCGCGGGTCTCCGTCCAGTCGCGGGTCCAGTCGCGGTACCTGAAGCGGCCCAACGCGCCGTGACTGCGCTCCCAGAAGCCGGACCGCGGCGTCGCGTCGAAGGGGAAGGGCGGGTGCGCGGCTCTCAGCGGCAGCGGGGCGTTATTGTTGAGCCCCGGTCCCGGTAAACGCGCTCTCTTGTTCATCGCGGGCCGGTTGGGCCAGGCGCGTCGCGGAGGCCTCGCGTTCTGCCTCTGCGGCTCGTCGTCGAAGATTTCTCCGTCCTCCAGCTCGCCCTCCTCTTTAGGAGACGCGCCGCTCGAGTTGACCTCCATTACTGATCCTGTCGGAGATTTAGACGCGTTTACTTCTGATTCATGCTGATTACTGGGCTTGAATTCCTCGCATCGCGCTAGAGAAGCGTCACACGCTCGAGTAAGCAGCTCTCAGCGGAATCACACTCATCTCAGCTCCACTTCCGAGTCTCGCGAGACTGCGCGCACTTCCCGTGGGTGTGGGGAAGTGTTGAGGTTTGTTGAGTCAAAGCAAAGTGAGATAGTGATACACTTATTTTCACACTGCTCTCAATGTTAGGACACGTTGACTAGATTTATAATAGATTTATATTATAAATCGTAAGTAGATTTATACGTAGATTTATACGTAAATTACTTTTAGTAAGTAGATTTGGTTTTACTAATATTCCCTCAAATAAAAGGAAATAATACTATATTATTAATTTTATTTTTTGCCAACATACATTTAAATACAGTTTTTTATTATTGGAAAGAGAATAAAATATATATCAAGAACTATAATGATTAAAACTGAAATTAAAGGTGAATAGAAATATATAAAAAACTTATAAACATGACAAAAGCACATACTAAACACAAATTTAAACTGAAAATATAAAAACTAAATTAAATGATTAATATTATTAGTGAGATTGTTTATGTTTTGGATTAATAGTGGAGTTCTCTTAGCGGCCGCAAGCGTTTTTTTTTTTTTTAAATATATGCTTTATTTGAACATTCAGTTTACAGTGTGACAATAAGTATTAAGAAAATAATACAAAAATATCAACGTGTAGTTGGTATAAAAATATAAAGAATAGTAACAGAAAACACCCGGCCGTGAGCGGTGCTGTGGCGCTGTTCTGACTCGGTGACGTCACATCCGCTACTCCTGTTGACAGACAGCAGAGCGCTTCCGGTCGTGTCCTGCACCGTCGTGTTTTCATGAAATATTTGATCATATCATATCATATGCATGCGCTTATAAATGATATTTATTGAGGAAGATTGTTCATAAGTCCCGCTTGCAGAGCGCGCGCGGTGAACCGCCGATGAGATGATTGACGTGTGCGACTCATAATCAGATCAGATATTGATGAAGTATTGATGAGTGAAGATGATGAAGAGGAGGAGCAGAGCGAGTAAACGCGCGAAGACTGATGAAGGTGATGATGATGATGTCTGCTCATTTATTCATTCATTCTGACAGGTTTTAGGAGCTTGGGTTTAAACTATAGCATGTTTAGTGTCTGTCTCGTAGTCTCCGGGTTGCCAGGTCTGTGTGACAGAATGACCCTAACCAGACATCAGAACCCATTCCCATGAATAACACATTACAGCCCCTGCTATGCGTCATCCTCATCCTCATATCAGCATGGGCGGCGCTGGGGAGGGGGGAAAGACCATAGCACCCCCATAGCACCCCCACAAATAGTTTCTGGAAGCAATCATATCCAGGCTGTATTTCTGTGTTCTGTGGAAGCCCTGAACCGCATGGTGAAGAAAATAAAAAGAAAACTTATCTTGTTATTTCAACATAATAAGTCGTTATTTCGACATAATAAGTCGTTATTTCGACATAAGTTGTTATTTTGACATACTATCTGTTATTTCGACATAATAAGGAGACATTCTAATCTGCATTAAGCGTTCTTATAAAGGTTTTCTATGAGGAAAATGCTTAATGTGTAATATATTCTCCACCTGGTAACATGTATTTCAGTTCAGCTAATTTTTAAGTTTACATTTAACCTCCAACAAGAATGGTTTCATTAAACTGAGAGTTAGCGCCTCCTGTGTCCTCTGATGACCTTTGACCTCTGCTCTCTCACAGGCAGGATGAGCACGGGCTTCTGTCGCCTGTTTCGGTCTGATAATGCCCTGACCTTTGACCTCTGCTCTCTCACAGGCAGGATGAGCATGGGCTTCTGTCGCCTGTTTCGGTCTGATAATGCCCTGACCTTTGACCTCTGCTCTCTCACAGGCAGGATGAGCATGGGCTTCTGTCGCCTGTTTCGGTCTGATAATGCCCTGACCTTTGACCTCTGCTCTCTCACAGGCAGGATG